>JACSYO010000293.1:0-642500 GCA_016806645.1 Ophiodon elongatus | reverse complement strand
CTCCACAAAATATTATATTTAAGTAATTCTTCCATGTAAATGTTTCAATAAGAATGATCCCAGAATGAAGCACTAAAACCCTGACATGGGACATTTTGCGTAACATTTTGAGTACATTTCACTCTGACGTGATCTAAAAGTATCATTTTGAATACAGGACTTCAACAATGCTACTATAATGAAATACTTTCACATTGTGGTATTGCTACTTTTACTTAACTAAATGATCTGATTACTTCCTCCACCGCTGATCAATAGTAAATTAAATACTCATAGAATTGTTGGCATAATAGCAGAGCTGAACATGCTGGCAACAGATTGTTCCAGGGAAGTAATAGCAACATTTCTCATAACTTAACAATCAAGTCCTTCATGCAAACAATATTAATGTCATGGATTAAAGGGGTACTCCAGCAATTTAGAAAAGCACTTTCATAAAATTGGAGGACTCACTAGAGTCGAAATGAAGAAAGAATGATAAAAAAATCAAACCAGCAGCAGCTGAGATATCCTGACTTTTATTCTCTAGCATGGGTCAAGCTCCTACTCCTACAATTCCCATAATGCAACTCAATGGTGTCTTTTATGGGACCCTTACTGCTTCATAAGTGCTCACTTTTTTTCAAACACACAGTTTGTAATGCAGACTTTCTGTTATAGATTTTAAGTCTCAAACCCAAGACAAACTTTCTTAAGAAAAAAATAACCCTGATGACGTCATCAGGGTTAAAGAAAAAAAAAATGATGATGTCGTCGGGGTTTTTTCAAACTTTAAACATCTCCCTCCAGGGCCACAGAAGATATTACACAACCATATTTACAGGCTCAATATAACTCCTCGTGACGGGTAAACTGAACCTCATGTGTAAAATTCGGTGGAGTGCCCCTTTAAAGGCCGCAAAGCTATATGTTTGTTTTTGTTTTTGTTTATCAGGTGCACATTTATGCTTCCTGCTCACCGCAGCTCATCCAGGCAGAGTCTGTTCCTGAGCCGTACGTCCTCGCTGATGGGATAGAGCAGCAGGATCATTAACCCCGTAACGATGAAGGCCACTGGGGCAGCACCGATCAGCAGCTTCAGGGTGTACACTACAGGAGCGGGCTGCTTGCAGGCGCCGGTGTCATACCCTGCAAATCTACACACACACACACACACACACACACACACACACACACACACACACACACGCACACACGCAGAGATCCAATTTAAACACAGGTTACAGGAAATCGACATCCCAGCCTGACGCTGCATTACTGCAAACGAGCCGACTGCACACCTTTCACATAATGAACCATACGTCAGGCCTGGGGTTAATGTATTTCCGCAAGGTATCGTGACGCAGAGTGCAGATGCAGGGCATCACAGAGTGTGTAAATTAATGGAGCATGTGTGATAGGAAGGCAGACTTACTCCAGGCAGAGGGTGGACACTCCCAGGGAGATGCCCGCCGCGAACTTGGTGAAAAACACGTAGAACGAGTAGAAGATGGCCTCGTGGCCTTTACAGTAGGGGTTGGCCAGTCTGAAGTCATCCACCACATCTGGCAGCATAGACCTGAATTGCGCACACACACACACACACACACACACGCACACACAGAGAGAGTTTAACACACACTAATCTGTGGTTTTGGTTTTTTTTTGCAGGATTTTGGGAGCGTGTGTCCTTTGTCTCCGCTCGGAGAGCCTCTTCCTTTCACCGTCTTATACAAATTGGTCGCAGCTCCTCTTACAGCTCTCTCCGATAACCCGGCGGGCTAAAATTACAGAGCTAATAACGCGATTAGACGATGAGCAGCGTGCGGGCACCACCGGCCCCCGTCCCGCAGAGAAGATAAACAGTCGGCCCCTTCCAAAATAGACGTGACCCCCGTGGGAGGCCCCTGTAATTTGGGGTTTTTGAGGGAGGGGACGAGGGATGCGTGAGGAGCGTCCTTGTAGACGCTGAGAAGAAGACCGCTTTACCTCCGGCGCTGTATTAGCTCTGTGGCGGTATGGAGGATTTACAGCAGGCGCCGCCTCTTGATTCATAAAAATGACATCACTTTCGTGACCGTGACTTGACCCAAGTGAATGGACGGGAACGTCTGGGCAGGTTTGGTGCCGTGTCGTGGTTTGACTGATGACGCTTTGCATCAAATCAAAAGGGGGAACCAACACGAGCAGGACAGACTTACAGCAGGACGGCCGCTACATAAACAATGTCAGAGGCTTAGTGGACTTTGAATATCTCAGAGATATAAATCCATATTCTGCTGATAGAAAAGTAAGCTGTGGCATATTTATTTTTTTAATCCTCATTGGGGGCACATAAACCTTGCAGATGGCCCTGGACATTTACAAATAGACACAGACGGACTCTCAAATCCAACAACCACAAAGCGTCTGCAGCCCACCTGCCTGCCTGGTTTTCAAACTGCTGGAGGAAACTGGAGCACCGTGTTCACATGTTCATCTAATAAAAGATTATTTAGCTCAGATATTTAGACTATTTTTATTATTTGGTGTTTTCGAATAAGTGTTGACCCTATTTATCCTGTAAAAAATGATATTTTTCTTGAGGAATATGGTGGGATGGGTTACCTCCACTTCAAACAACAGGGAAGCTATCATATCTGGAACCAGATAAATATAAGGGCATAAAGACAGTAGACAAAATAATGTATATACCCCGCTTGGTTCCTGGGCTTTGCATATGTTTGTTTTCTCCTTTTCTTTTGTAAAATATATCAAAATTGTTACCAATTCTCTTTTTTTTAAAAGGCAAGAAAAAGCGATGATCATCCTGAGTGGAGTCTCACCACGGCAACAGGAGCGAGGCGGCCACACTGAGTCCAGAGGAGACGGCCACCACGTAGGCCACCACAACATTGGGGATGAAGACCAGCATCAAGGTGAAGGGCATGATCCACTAGAGAGAGGAATAATGTTTCTTATAGACGAGGACGCCACGTTCCCATCTTTGTCCACAAGATGGCACAAACATCAAAGTGTAATAGTCGGAAGGTTAAAAACCCAACCAAAATAAAAAAAAAACCAGTATACTCACTGTGATACCGCAAAAAGCTGCCGTCTTCTTCCCAAACCGCTGCAGGAACCATTGCCACACCGGGATGCTGATCACTGCAGAGACCTGCGACGTGAGGAGAAGTGTTTTGAATGTCATTCAGTCTTTGTCAGATATTCTGGGGAAAGATGATGACGTTTCTATGTGCGCTTAACGATAAGGCTCATTGTGAGCGTGTGCAAATGTGCAATGAGGCGAGTTTCTTTTATCAACATGACATTTTTTTGCCACATAAATAATCCCCTGATTCTGTGGTTCAAGTAAAGGTCTCATGTGGTTAGACGGGTAGCAGTCATACAAATAGTACCAGGACTGAAAGAAAATGAAGGAGTTATGAAGAGACAACGTATGATTGCTGCTTCACCTTTGTATTTTACGGTCAAGTTGCATGGTGTCTCTTTGGGTGCTTTGTGAGGTGCATCACTGATATAAATAAAATAAAAAAAAAAAAGCTGTACTCACCAGGATGGTCAGCACAATATTCTGGAAGTGATCCCTCAGGTCGGCGGCGTAAGTGCAGAAGAGGACGAAGTTGCTCTGTACCAGCTGCAGAAATCAGAGATGAAGTGTTCAGATATTCACTCGTGTCTTGTCTACTCAGCGCTGTCGCCGGGCGCTCAGCTTTGCCAAGCGCTGCTGACGGCGTTTCGCGGTGATTCATTCCCGCCCCGGGGCCTCGCAGGGATGACAACTGACACCGCCACTGATATGAAGGATCTCAGATACATATACGGAAATAGATCCGATGCAAAAAGTTGGAGCAGTCTGCAATAATTTTGAACAGCCTAAACCCCAGGTGTCAAGACTGAAGCGTCAGGCAGCAAGTGACAACAGACTTAAAAACAAGGCTTTGAACCGCGAGCCTTCAGTAAGTGTTCTTCTACAAATTGACCAAATCGATATCGAGCGCCGGCAATTCTCGCCAGGATGCAGGACTCATCATTTACCGTCTGAGAAGTGCTTTAATAACAAATGGGCTTCTTTTTTTTCTTTTTTTTTTACCTGAATGGCGACAGTGATGAAGAGGAACGCAGCGGTCAGAGTGAGGTAGGGCCCGTGTCTCATCACCAGGATGAAGCCCTGGTGGAATGGGACCTGCTTCTCTGTCCTCGGGGCGTACGGATCTGAAACGGGTGAGATGTGGAGTTAGGGTACGAGTGTGCAGCGTGTCTAGAATAACATGCGCTGAGAGAGTTCCGGTCCTGGATGCTGTTTGTCGTTTATAATAAAGATCAGAGAAGGAGAGCAAACAGCTGGAGGATCTCCGAACAGTTCAGTGACCCTCGTGCTGTGAAGGAAAAGCGAAAAAGATGCAAGAAAACAGCGAATGTTGCAGTTATTAAGTGTGACCCTCGGCTCATATCCAACTCTAATGGTTCGAATCCAAAATGTGTTCCCCAAATGTGGAATAGCTCATTAGGGCTGCAACCAACGCTACTTTTCATCCCTGATTTATGGATGGGTGATTTTTTTTTTTTTTATATAATTGAGCCCTATAAAATGCAGAAGAAGAAGAAGAAAAAACGTTCAAAGGATATTCAATGTGCAATGTTGTAAAAAATAAATACATTTGAGACGCCGAGATCAGCTCATGTCTGGCACTTTGCTTGATGGTTGATTTTCAAGCATTTTAGTGTCGCACTTCAATAAAGTGTGGGAACAGATATAAAAAAAAAAAAAAGAAAAGAAAGTGAGAATTGTCAAAATCGACACGTCCAGTTTGTCCAGACAGTCTCAAGCCCCCCCACCCCCCCGAGAAAAAGGAAGACTTTAAACTGATTGGACGGACTGAGTCGTCCCACTATTTAAGAGCGTGACATTGGTGGAGTGAAGTAATTGTCTCCCCCACCATCAGACCCACAGAGGAAAGCCTCACCGTCTCTCTCTCTGACTCCCAAGAACATCACCACGGTGCAGACGAGGAACACGCCTCCGATCACACCGGCGGCGATCATGTACAGCTCCTTCTGCAGGAGAGAGAGAGAGAGAGAGAGAGAGAGAGAGAGAGAGAGAGAGAGAGAGAGAGGGCGAGAGAGAGAGAACACACATGTGTAAGAGCAACAATCCATCTCTTCTTACACAGCCAGCACGAAGACCGTCTATTCTGAGCCTCATCTCAATCTTTAATTCATAATGTTCTCAAATGCCTAAAAAATTGAAGTGCTTCATTCCACCGTGATTTACAGCCTGCCACTTTTTTTTTTTCTTTCCGTGTTTGTTTTTCCCGGCATCGGTTTAAATAGCAAACTCCGCCACGAGCCTTTTTAACTGTACAAACACCAGCATAAACAGCCGGAAACCTCACGCACAGCTGCATCCTAAAATACACGCCGTAACCGTTTAATGCCGCACCTCGACAGGAACCGCTCGGCCTTATGCACACAACCTCTTGTTTGTTTGTGATATTTCTTTTCCATGTGGCTCAGCCAGCCCGTTCATTATTATTTATGCACATCAAACACACCCTGTTTTTTTTTTTTTTTTTTTTTTGAGGGCAGACCCCAGTTTGCCCCAGACGGTGTGCCACCCCTTCACCATGCGACCGCGGAGGAATTTGGCGGGTGGCTGCAGAGGGTTTGGCACGGTGAGCGGGTCGCCTCCGATAAGGTTCACCCACAATCCAACCATTGGAGGCCCAAATAGCTGCGGCGCAACCCGAACCGACGCAGGAGTCTGGACTCGTTTCATCCTCGCAAACAAACGAGCGACATGTTGGACTCTCGTGTTTATTCCTCTGCTCTGCGAAAACTGAGATGTTTCCTATCGCGTTCCTTTCCCCTCCAACTTTACGCGGAACTGCAGCGAAAAAAACAACACTCATATTCCCAACATATAATAATAATGATAATAATAATAATAACTTTTTTTTATATAGCACCTTTCAAAACAGAGTTTGCAAAGTGCTTCTACAGAGAAGCAATGCATAGGCAAAGCCCAAACAAAAAGAACTGCATAAAAGGACATAAAAGGACATAAAAAAGACGACATCACGTAAAGAAATTCTATAAAAATGGGTTTTAAGAAGTGATTTAAAAGAAGTCACTGATTCTGCAAGCCTCATCTCCACAGGCAGGTCGTTCCACAGTTGAGCCCACTCCCCCCTGCCCCCCCCCCCAGATATTGCATCTGGAGTGCTTTGTTCCAAATGTTGTGGTGTGGGATATAAATAGGCCTAATGACTTACAGACCGTGGAGCCCCCTCAGTGTGGGGGCCACAGAGCCTGACGTGAGGGAGGAACCCCCCTTTGCGGTTGATGAGAGGGGAGCCGGCTCAGGATGTCGGGTTCAGATATCCCCTCTCAATCCCACTGGGTTTCGTGGGTTAAAACACAAGGCCATTTTGGATGTCACAACCTGCAGACGGTCTGTAAATATGGACCCAATTTTCGAACAATCCTCCTTTTCATTCAGTTGCTGAATCCCCCCCCCCCACCCCCCCCGCTGGATATTTGCCGTGAGTAAACTGCCTCGAGCGCACACCGCAGCTCCAAGTTAAGTGAGAATGCTGATGACAGCCCGAAGTCCTTTTCAAAGCGACTCCGTGGCCTACTTTGAGCACACCTGGGCTCCCGGCGTGTTCACGGTGACACTTACCGAGTGTGACAGGTAGTCCTGGGAGCGCACCAGGCGCTTGACGATCTCTGCCCCGCTGCTGTTGCCGAGGTAACCGCCGGACATGTTGTGAGGCGGGCAGTGCTTCAGAGTGTGAGCGCTGGCCACGATCTGGCCCTGGATGGCGGCGCCCACGAGCGTCCCCAGCACCTCCATCGTCATTCCTGGCAACGCACGAGAAAAAGATCAGAGAGCGACTCACACATTCTTAATCGGGCCCGGCGCAAAAGAAGAAGAAGAAGAAGAAGAAGAAGAAGAAAAAAAAATGAGAAGGCAAATATTAATTCAGCAACGCAGTCATTTCGCAGCTTCTTTTTATGCATATCAAAAGGGCTCACTGTAAGCGGTGGCCGAGTCTCTTTCCTTCTGGTCTGTGCTCAGGAACATGGTGAGAGCAGAGTAAGGCACGTGGAAGCACTGCAAAGGAGCAGAAAGACACAGTTATGGCTCGGGACAATAATAAATACCAGTCTGGCACAGCAGCGTCCGCACACGTCTCATGAGGTTGAAGCAAGACGATGCATTTTGAGTTTGTTTGTTTTTATTATTTCAGCATGGCCCTCGTTGGTCGCTCCACCACTTTGGGCCAAGCCAAAATATCTGAGCAACACATTCATGTTCCCTTCAGGGTGAACTGTAACCGCATTGGTCGTTCCTGATCCTTTGATCTAAGCCATGATTTAGATTTGTCCAATTATTGTTTTATGACTAAATACCAGCGTTGGAAGCGATGCCCTCGCTCACGACTAGCAAAGCTGCATGCATCAAAAATAAGTTTGTATATAATTCAGACACAATTTCGCCAGATATTTCACGTATTCACGTGAACAGAGGGAGGAAAACAACTCTGGATTTGGCTATTAGTGCATTAACAACTTTTAGGACTCATATAAGGGCTGTTCAAGTGTTTATACTGGGAAGATGATTTACCTCAAAATGATGGGGGAAAGTATTTTTAGGCCCCATGGGAAATTGTAATTCCACCGTTTGGACCACGACATAAAATTCGCTGCAACGCCCAGCGCTGGTTTGTTGAATACCTCCAAAACTGATAACCTTCCCATAAGATGCCGAACGTTACACCTGCTAAACATTGTTTATTGCCATTTGCGAGCGTGTCAGCGTTCACGTCAAAGAGTTCATGTGGCTCCGCCTCTCAGAGCCTCCGACATGGCTTCCCACCCTTTGGTCTAGCGTCTAACATCGTGACTCACAATCAAACGGGAACACCCAAGATATGTTTAGATGTCTTTAATCTACAAGTGCCTGAGAAAATGCGAAAAAAAAAAAAGAAGAAAAAAAAGAAAGAAGAGAGATAAAAATATAGCAATCTCTGCAGTTTCCATGTCGGCCAACCTCAGCTCTCTGTTTCCCTCTTTCCTCACCACCTCTCCCAGAGAATAGGCGAGCAAACCGAGTCCTGCTTCACTTTGTAATTTACACAAGGGCCCAGTCAGCACTGCGGAAGCCGCGACGAAAATAAACGCGGCCGTGGAAGGATTTTTCTCCAGCCGCCGGTTCTAAACAGCATGTCATTTACGGGGCCTTTACAGGACGCAAACATTTATAGACGTGAACCTGCTTAACCGTCCCGCTGCAGATGGAAGTGAGAACTAATAAATCGGATAAGAGCCCCATTATAGCTTGATTACATAAACAGATGATGTATTGCATCCTAACCTCTGTTTACAGGCCGCGGCCCTCTGAATGATGGCAGCTGGCCTCTCCCAGCTCACTTCACACAAACACACACACACACACACACACACACACACACACACACACACACACACACACACATCCAGAGACAATGAAGGCGTGCTAAAAGTGGGAACCGGCATTTACCCAGCAAGAGGTTCCTGGCAGGGTCGCCCGTATATACTTATCAAGTAGTTAGAATGACATGCCATCACAGCTCGCCGCAGTGTGACTGCGGCGGTCTGCTCGCACATGTTCGATGGGTTAGAGAGAGATGAACGGTCTGGACCATAATAACAAAAGGCAACCCAAATAACTACACTTCCCCTCTGAGGTGAGCTATATCTGAGAGCTCCGGGCTCTGATCTGCTGCTTGTCTCACCAATCAAAGTGCAAACCCCACCAGGAGCAGTCGGGAGTCTGGCATGAGACGACTGTAATCATCCCCACTTTGTTATTTGCTGGTGTTTGCAGCATTTTTATCTATATTGTTATGTAACGCGTCTTCTGCCGACAATGGGAGCTCTCATCACCCGTCTCTCCTGCGCGTGCGTGTGTGTGTGTGTGTGTGTGTGTGTGTGTGTGTGTGTGTGTGTGTGTGTGTGTGTGTGCGTGAGCTCCTGAAAACCTCTGAAAGAGCGGCCGTACTCACAGTGATGAGGGTTTGGTAGAGGCAGTAGAAGCCGAGGTACCAGACGAACCTGCCGCTGATGAAGGGGGGAACGAACCAGAGGTAGAAGTAGGAGACCACCAGGAACGGAGAGCAACCCACCATCCTGAAAACACACATGTCGTTAGTTACATCTCAAAATTCGAAGGGGGTCTACGCAACTCTCCAATTAGCCATCATCCCCATCGTGAGCGTTGGGACGGCGGTGGTCGGGTTACGTCATTCTCATCGAGCCATATTTCTTGCGGATTATGGCGAGGCTAAGCTGACAGCTAAATGATTATGTTGTAAGTATGACAGGAATCTGTCCCGGGCGGGACGGCCAAGCAGGGAAATACCACAATATTTCAAACCCTTCACACACACACACACACACACACACACACACACACACACACACACACACACACACACAAATACATGCATATGCAGCACACACTCAAGCGAACGCCGCGTGAAGGAGTTCTGCTCTTGTGCTTTTTTTTTTGCAGAACTCGGAGTGATAGTGTACGGGGGGGGGCCGCGTATAATTCATCGGTAAACAACCGGTGTGTGTCGTTACGGTTAACGGGAACAGCTGGGCGTTTTGATGCGACGCCAAAAACGAGCAGATTATGGATCCAACAGTACGACTCGTCTGCAAACGCCAATATATCTTCTTCTTTTTTCACTCTAAAGAGCAAATGTAGTTTGTTTGACATGCGATGTGTGTGTGTGTGTGTGTGTGTGTGTGTGTGTGTGTGTGTGTGTGTGTGTGTGTGTGTAGGGACTGAAACAGCTGCACGTTTGCAGGTAGAACAAGTGGGCCGACGGGATTTTGGTGACTGTGACAAAAAAAGAAAAACCTGCAGGGGTGGGGTTCTGAACTCTGACCCGCTCCGACTGCACCAGGAGTCGTTGAACAGAGAAAGTGGGAGAAAGCGGCAGAGGGAGGCAGAGGTGGTGGTCATTTCCAGCATCGTCCAGCCCGCCCACCTCACTCTCCTCCTGATTGTTTGCTCAGACAAAGGCGGCCGACAACGCTGGTGCTGCAGTATTGACCGCTCGGTCATGGGAGCGATGAAAGGGCCCCCGGAGAGGGAGGGGGGGAGGGGAAAGTCGATGAATGGGGGGCGGTCAGAACGTTCCTGCAAGATGATTGTGTGTTTCTGGGGGAGGGTGAGGGAGGGGGGCGGGGGGGTGAGGGGGGGTGGGGGAGGTCGACAACGGCACGCGCGGCAAACACACTGGCATGTGTTCTCACACGTTGGCGCGCGCGGGGAACACGTTCCCACCTGTCCCCGATCGTTCCACACACGTCTTCATTAAGCCGCGGCGGGCTGGTCGGAGGCCGGCGCGCATACCTCTCCCCTTTCTGACTTGTGCCTGCAGCGTTTTAATTAGATGCTGTGCGGTGGAACAGGGGGGATTTAGACGGAGGTTAGCGGGTGAGAGTGCGCTTTCTTCGCTGGCTTTGAGGTTTAGTATTCTCACAGTGCACTGCTATTGTACTTTTAGACTCCACGTATTTTACTTTCCAAATTAAGATTTTGCACAAAATACAATCTAATGTCAAAGATTAAAGCAGTGGTATTAAGCAATCAATCTAATAAACATATTGTACCATGATATAGCAGGCACAGGGGCCAAGTCGTAGTATTTTGCTTGAAATACTTAATTTGACATTGTTGTATTGGGACTTTTACTTCAGTAAAGGGGCATTTCTTCCTCCACCATCACTGTCACCTTGTCTTTCTCTCACGGAGACAATCTTCCATGAAAAAAAAACTGGGATGTCACTGGGACTGTGCAATATACTACAATCACAAAATAATAAACAGGGCAGCACCCAAGAGGGCGTTTTTTTTTTTTTTTTGCCAAATGACTCCATCCTAAAGAAGATAGAAATCACTTTATGTCTGGCTGTGGATGTGACAGCCAGACGGGGGAAACCGCTTCCTGCCGGTTTTGGCAGAGGGGACTTTCCAAACAGGGTCAAAACTGAGGGAGTGTCTTCACAAATACTGATGAGCCCACATTTACAATACCCTTATATATATATATCTATATATATATATATATAGATAGATATACAACACAAAGTATTCACATGGGCACACACACACACACACCTGCAGCTTCCTGTGAGTAATCAAAGCTGATTGAACCGCCATCAGCATCTGTGGCGGGCTGGTCACAGTGGACCTGGTCCCCCTCCAGCACTGTCAGCTCGTATGTAATCTATGGTTTATAATGCAGTAGGCATTAGATACTGAATGTGCAATTACAGTAAGTGTCATGCTAGCGTGTTCAAAAGACATATACTGCACACACACACACACACACAGACACACACACACACACACACACACACACTTGCGTAGCCGCTTATAGGATCATCTGTGCAAAAATGGTGATTCGTGGTAATAGCTTCGTGTAATCCGCAATCGTAGAGCCACAAAGAATCATTTGACTGAGAGGCCGTGAGATACTTAGCATCTTGCGCACAAAGACAGCTGGATGATGCCCAAACGAGAAACGAGGCGTTACATAGATGTCATGAAATGCACGGTGGCAACGCCGCTCATGAAGGACTGCATGATGAACTCTATTGTTGTCTGGCCTCAAACGGCCTAAATTAAAAATAACCAGCCGACGCCCTTTGAAGTGTACACTATGTAAAGCTCATCAGAGGGAGCGTCGGGAACAGTGTAATTAAAGCACAAAGGCTATTTATTCAGCCAGATCCTCAGGTGGGAGGCTCGGGCCTGAGAATGATTTCCCCCCAAAAAAACATCCGAAACCGGAGCACATCATGTGTTTTCTGTCTTTTGCACTTTGTACAAACACCAGTATGATGTAGCGACCGTAATTATGTCTGAGAGAGTGGAAGAAAACCCAAACAAGGTTTCATAACCCGTCCACAAATTGCAGTCACTTTGTGCGAGCTTGTCTGTGTGTCAACAGCAGCACCTCACTGTGTTCTAACCAGCTCAGATAAATAATTAATTATTATAATTTTTTTTGCTTCATTTATTCAGTTGCTTATAAGTCATCCTTTTTTTTTTTTTCTTCTTTTTTGTCTTAAAGGTTGAATTATAGTTCCCCTGCGTAGCTGAGAGACAATAATATTCTTCTGTGGCAATATCTTGACAGCAGTGATAGTAATTCCCTAAATAACTGTCCTGTCATTCCTATTTGTGTGCAATCAGATGTTTTGAATTTGGTTTACAAGTAAAAAAAAAAAAAAAAAAAAAAAAACTGTGGAAGAGAAATAACAATGACGGGGTTTTTCCTTCACGGTGTGAGCAGGCCGCTCACCAGGGCATGAGTCGGCCAATCTTGGTCCATCTGCTCTTCGTGATGAAGAAACCGACGACGGGGTCGGTCACGGCCCCCCAGGCTTTACCGATGAACAGCACCATGGAGGCCTGGAAGGCGTTGATCTGCGGAGCAGAAGGGGAACAGAGTGGAGTTTAAAAAAAAACAACAAAAAAACACACGCAGGCACAGACATAACCGTTTGCTTCTCATATACAGCAGCCCACACACACACACACACACACACACACCGTTCCTCATTGTCAAACCGCGTTACCTGAGCGACGTCGAGCAGGTAGATTTGCAGGAAGAAGGCTGTGGCGCTGCCGGCCACCTCCTTGGGCGCGCCGCCGATGGCGAAACACAGCTTGCTGCATAGAGTCAACTTCTGGCCGAGCTCGGTCTGCGGAGACGGAGGTGACAAGGCGGAGGGGAACACATTTATTTTAAGATAATGGCAGGTCAGTGCTGCTAATGAGCAAATTAACTTTTCTCCAGTGCGAGCGATCCGGCGAAGACTCCCATTCCTCGTTGGGAGCGGGAGATAAAGGAAGGCCGACGCTGAGAAACGCTCGCTGTCACGAAACACACAATAGAACTGCTTAGCGTCGGGGTTTAAACTAAGTGAGAGGTAATTGCTTTCTGACGAGGTTTTTGGCCAAAGCCGATAGACGTAATTGAAAAGAGTGTATTCAGATATTGAGTAAACATGGCACGCCAGGAGGATCACGCAATCGGTCGCATGTGTGCATCCTACTTTTGCTTCTATTTTCAGCATCCTAATCATTTCAATTCCGGGAATGGGAAGTGAGGTCACTTTGTTAGCCAATCAGCACGCGCGATTCTGTCACAACATGACAAACTGCAAGTTTCTGCACATACGGCCGTAGTTTAAACTGAAAGCCGTGACAATCCAACCAACTGACCCAACTTTTATTTTAGTTCCCTAAGAATGGAAAACAAAGTCTTAACCTAAACTTTAGACCGCTTCCCAGACACACCAGGGCGAAGCAAGGTGTGTCGCCCTCAAACAAATTAAGCCACAAGACACAGACTTATGACTCATAAATATTGTAGTCATTCATCGCCTCTCAAATTCTATTTCAGGTGCTCCTAAAATAACATTCCTTCTCATCGTCATGTCGCAACCGTTCGGTGGTTCAGTGGAATGCAAAGAAAAGCGCGGTAGTTTGTATCTCAAGTGCGATACCGCGTCACGCTGCGTTTGCAGTGATGATGTATGATGATGTATGTTGATGATGCGGAGACGCTGATATGTTTCTCTGTGAATTACACTCCCTAAAAAAAACCCACACACAATTAGTCTACCTTAGCTCATTAGTTTTCCTGTATCTTTGTCTCCCTAAATTACTCAATCTAACAAGCAAGAGAGATGCTCATGTATGAAATATGTGTGTGTGTGTGTGTGTTAAATAGATAGAGCATCAGGAGGAACCCCGCCCCCCTCTGGCTGTTTGCATTGTGGTCCATCTGCTCAGACACTGAGGCCCATGGAGGAGCCGGACAAACCCACCGAGTCATCCACGGCTCCGTTTCCCCTCACCGAGCTCTGCCAAAACCATCAGACACGTGACTCTGCGTGTGTGTGTGCGTGTGCGTGTGTGTGTGCGTGCGTGTGCAAGCAAGAAGGGGAAAACGCTTTCATCTTCACACATGAATAAGAAGAGTCACCACAGTCTGGGGAGCCCAATATATTTACGACTGTCTCCGGGGGATGTGCACAACCTTTGCCTGTTCCCCCGATTCTGTTTAACCTTTGGTGTCAGACACACACACACACACACACACACACACACACACACACACGCACACACACACACACACAGTGTCACTCCACATCCAGTGGCCCAGGCTTGGTCCCACAGCTACCCCCTGCCCCCCCAGCCAAGAGCTTCATGAAAGAGGGAAAAAATCACCAAAGTAACCACAGCCGCGACCGGCACACTGTTATTATCCAGGCCCACGTTTTCCCTTCCTCCTTTTTCGTCGCCCCATCAAAACATGGAGGGGTTCGAGAGCGACAATTACCAGGAGGTAGGTGTGTAATTATTCAATCGCAAGACAAGCGGGTCAGAGGTAAGTAAAGGCTGCACGGCGGTTCCGACTTCAAAACTCTCTCTTCTTCCACTCTCATTGCAATTACCCCTAATTGGAGAGAGAAAAATTAAAGTCTTTGGTGTCTGGAGAATGCTGCTTATCTGATGATGTGCAAAAATACTCTATCACTCTCTCTCTCTCTCTCTCTCTCTCTCTCTCTCTCTCTCTCTCTCTCTCTCTCTCTCATTCTTTCCCTCCAAACACAAACTCTCAATCTTTCATTACTGCGTTCTTATCATCAAAGGGGATAAACAGGATATCCCTTCTACTGTTGTCTGGATGCACAAACAGCACCACATACACATACACACACACACACACACACACACACACACGCACACACACAGACAGAAACAACGGCTCTGACTAAAGGGAGCATCTGCAAAGTTAAGACTGTCAACAAGCAAGGGACAAGGACAGATAAGACTAATCTCTAAAGTTAATGAATCCTTAACCGCTGGAGGGAAACAATTTAAAGTGTCTGAACTGCAAGTGATTGAAATCTGGGTTGAGGATAATTCGAGTGCAAAGAAAAGGAAGGGGAAAATCGAAGCTATATTCTCCAAATAAAATGTGTACACTGAAGGTTTGCGTGCTAAAAGCTGAGCTGGTAAAATGGATCAAAAAAGAAAAATAACCAGTTTAAATGTTCGTTCGTTGAAGGATTTTCTGACCATTCTGGCTATCAGGGGTCACACCAAAGGGGGTTGTAGTTACGGGAGATGACAACAGAAGCTTTGTTCCGTCACTTCAGATTATAGATTATGAGCAAAAGGTTGATTATGTCAGCGATGGAAGCGAGCCATCTGACTTGACGCCAGCTAAACTCGCAGGGAATCAGATCCAGAAAATCCAGAAAACCCCGAGATGGACAGAAATGAATAGCTCCGCTTTTCATCCTTTATGTCCCACTCAGTCGGCCTTATTTGACTTTTCTCATGAATACGGCTGAGATATTTCTTTTGTGGGCCCCGTTTCTACAGAGAAAGTCGAAGTTCTTCTAAACTTCTAAATCTCTAGCGACATTTAACTCATCAAATTTAAAGAGATGAATAGCAGATTTACAGCCTTCCGAGCATAAAGTTTGGGGGGTTTGAAGTTTGAAGAGAAGAACTTGCTGTATATATTTGAGACATGTTAAGTCACGGTTGTTCCCCATTTGATTTTAATGAGAACAATGATAACCACGATGAGAGTATAGTGTCCACGTCAGTCCCTACCTGGAACCAGCTCTGGCCCAAAAGTGGTTCCAACATGAGCAGCTACAGCTACAAGGTCTTTTGGGGAAATAAAAACCGACTATTTATACGAATAAAATAGTCGATTTTTCTTCCAAATTCCATTTTCAGGGAATCAGCGAAAGCAAAATGCAAACTCTTTTGTGAATATCAGGATTCAGGCGTATTGAGACAAACAATTGGTCGCGCTAATTCTCCACTTCTGACAGCTTCAGGGGAAACAAACATAAATCTCAGATGTCAAAATCTAACTCCACCGAGTCAAAACAAAAGAAAAAAAAAAAAAAAAACCACAGCGGATTAGACGGAGCTTTGGCAGAGATGAGACAGTTGCAGAACGGGTTAGATCGAGTGATGCGTGGTGATGTAACGCTGTTTTCACAAGCGGCCTGAGTCAACGCAGGAGAACAGCAAGCGAGTGACTAACTTCCACGGTATTGCATTGCGACAGTGTTTGAATAAAGAGCTGTTCTGCGTCACGTGGTATCGACCTGAATCATGGTAAAGGCTTCACAGCTTCACCTCCATTCAAATACTGAATTCCATTCACAAATACAAAACACGCACACACTCTCTCACACGCCAAACGCTTTTACTCTCTTCAGCTCAACTCATCAGCTTCTGGCACTCAAGCCCGCAGCTCTGATATGATAAATCTATGATGTGAGATAAGTCAACCCAGTGTTCTGGTGTTTGCAGTAAGTCATTCCTTCCCACTGTCTTCCTCCCTGTTACGGCTGCGATCACGACTCTCTTTCCTCTCTATAAGTCCACTGACCAGAGAAACCAAAAAGGAAGGTCGTCATCCCGTCGGTCAGAAAACAACCCTGCTCAAATGATGAGATGATGACAGATAGGCGAGACGAGAGAGATCCACCTTTACTTCTTCTTCTTCTTTTGTTTTTCTTTCCCTCTCCATCCAATCACGGCATGTCACTCACAGCCCAACTAAGCTGCAAACACACTGAGATGAGATTGGAAAACTCTCACTCAGATCCGTGCCTATACTACACAGCACTGGTTTAAAAAAAAAAAAACAGCTGTGATAACAACAACAACAACAACAGAAGAAGAAGAAGAAGAAGAAGAAGAAGAAGAAGGAGCACCAGGTGGTCTTACCTGCTGAGGGGTCTTGGGGAACAGCGGTTCAGAGGGCTTGATGAGCTTCCCCGCGGAGCCCTGCGCTCCCTTCTCCCCCTTGGCCATGGCTGAGAGGCTGTGTGTGAGGCGGCAGCCGTACTTCTGCACCGGTGTGTGCGAGGGAGTGCTGAAGTGCGTGTGACTGTGACTCCTGGTGTGAGCGAGAGCGCGGGGAGCCTGCCACTGGGCGGTGTGCGTCGTGGGCTGGAACTGGATGTGGCTCTGGCTCCGGGTGTGTGCGCGGTGCGCGCGAGTCACGGCTCCGGAGGCCGCGGGCTCCTCCCGCTCCTCCTCCGTGACAACTCGGCCGCTTTCCGCCGCCATTCACATGCTGTTGTGTCGCTCTGGAACGAGGCCAGGGAGGGAAAGGGGAAAGGGAAGGGCAAAGTCAGACGGGCGGCGGTGCCACACACATATATATATGCAAAAACACACACACACACACACACACACACACACACACACACACACACACACACACACACTCACTCACTCAATGACAGGCATGTAACTACAACATACAAGGACAAGAATGCAGGCACGCAAACACACAAAGACTTTGGATGCACGCACAAAAACCCATAAATGGGACAATGCACAACTGCAGAGTTGAATACAGATGCAGGAGAATGTAACAAGACACCACACGCACACACGCACAACCCCACACACGCACGCACACAGGCGCTCAAACTGCAACCTTTTCTCAATAAATATCATGCTAAAAGTCAAATGTCATTCAGGTCACCATCCTCTGCTGTATTTGACAGCTTTGCACAGCTGACTCCGCAAACGGGCGCAAAGCAGCGACGATGTCCCGTGCGTTAGTCTAGCCCTACTATTACTGTAAGCACATCCATAAACAACCACTGAAGCACCTTGCTTCTTCTTCTTCTTTTTTTCTTTCTTTTTTTTTTTTTTTTTTTTTTGGTAAAAGGAGAAAACTGATTTGTGGTCTTACCTCTTGTTGATGGGAAAAGCTGCCGCTGCCGTCAGCGGCTGTGGTCAGTTAGTTTTTGCGGCGATCTGCCAGTCAGCCGGCCGGTGGGTCGGTCGGTCGGCGGGCAGGATGAGAAGGAGACTGCGGAGGATGGAGACGGTTTGCGCGTCTCCGCTCCCGGTTAGCTCTCGGTCTGCAGTGACGGAGCGGCGCCGTGCAGCGGCCGTCACGGTGCACGGCAGTCAGCGGATCGCATGTATGCAGGCTATGCATGTGGCGTGCGCGTGCGCGTGCATGCGTGCATCTGTGATGAGATTATGGCAGGCATGTGTTTGACACGAGCAGTGTGTGCGTGTGTGCGCGCGTGTGCGTGCGTGTGTGTGTGCGTGTGTTTCGAATGGGAACGCACAGCAAGGGGACCATGCAACAGAAAGCACTGTTGTTTCTAACTTCATTGAGGGTGACATGGTGTTTTTTTGTGAGATAGTGACAAAAGCGTGCTATGTTTTATGCATGTGATAAACAATCATACATTATTCCTATAACGTTCCACACTTAACAGGGTATAAAATACTGGTTCAATTATCATTATCATAAGGTGTCGAAGGCGTCCAGGCTTGGTGATATATTTGTTTACAAACACTCATACCAATCTGTTAGTCCACTTCAATACCACGGAAAAATACTTTGTAATAAGTAAGCAAGTTTGTATTGGTTGCCTACTTTTACTGCAATGTAAAGTTTAACTTGTTAAGTTTTGTAAATGCAATACCTGTATAGGCCTGTAGTGTGTGTGTGTGCGTGTGTGTGCGTGTGTGTGTGTGTGTGTGTGTGTGTGTGTGTGTGTGTAGTACTTTACGGGCTAGGCTACTTCAATTCAAGGGACTCACAAGAACCAGATTTTCAACATCGAAGCAGTAAACATTGTAAACATGAGTTTATGGTCTCAATCTCTAGTTCCAAGTCTTCTTCAATACAGCATGATGATCATTTAGTAAATTATGGTCCATCTAGAGCCAAATAGACATTTAAGAAGGGTATGCTTTTGGGGGGGCTACCTTGTGATTGACAGGCCGCTACCACAGCATTGTCAGTCTGTGCTTTTGTCTTAGAACTTTAACCCTTTCACAGTGTGTTTTCAGGGCATGAAAGTTAACTGTAACACGCTAGTTGCCTAAAAAGTCTTCGGTTGTACTTAGCTCCACCCTTTCCTGTCACTTCTGGTTGCATAAAAAAACAAGTTGGCGACGGCCAAAAACCAAGATGGCGGCGGGCTAAATGCCAAACTCTGAGCTTTGAAACAGCCATCCACACACTAATGGGTGCGTCAGGGTGATTGCGTACCTTCTTACATAGAGTCTATGGTCTGAAGCAGAGTGGCTTATTGAGTAAAATGATGCAGCCTACAATTCCCAGAACTAGCATTTCATACCAGAGAGGAGTGAACGGTAAGTTCAGAGAGAATAGAACCTCTGGGAGTTAATGTGATTGACTTGTGTTAGCTTGTCCTTCTGTCTAGCATGTACGGTAAAGTGGTTTACCAACTAGCCCCGGAGTCCCTATAAGTCACAGAGCCTCTAAAACCAAATTATTCATCATTCATTTCGCTGTCCACTCCTCTCAAACCACACGCAGGCTTAAAACATTTAACTTTTGAGCCCTGTGACCCCTATGACCCCTATGACATCATTAGGGTTATTTTATTCAAACTGGCTTTGCATTTTCTTTAAGCTCCCTCCAGAGACACACTAGACATTATACATTTGACTCACAGGTTTTGTTGTTGTCCTCATCACCAGTGAACTGAACTTTGTGTGTCAAAAATTTCAATTTTTTTCTGCCCTTTTATCAATCTTTCACTTATGATATATTGAGTACTTTCATAAGCAGCTCCTTCTAATGCAAGACGCTTACTCTCCAAGCCTCTCCTCAGAGCATGGCGAGAAACATGTCATGGAGACCTCGGCTGGTGAACCCAGACCTGTCCGTGAGTCCCAAGCATTCAAACCCCTCAACCAAAACCACGTTATCGACAGTGAAGAAGGCCCCGCTGCAGAAAAGTCAGGCATGTGACCTGCATCAGAGCGGGTATGTTTCCGATAATGCGTGAAGAGGAATGTGCAAAATGAAAAGGTTGGCTGCTGCACGAGGGTAAAAGCGTCCTTCTGAAAGGAAATGTGGGAGTTAAAGGGAAAGTAATTCCCTGCATGCTTAGCCTTATTAAATATGTAGCAGAAAGGAAATGTGCTCTCTTTTACTCTTTAGCCAGACCCCCTCTGGCTGCCAACCAAGTGATGCCCACAGCCTGCACATTCAGGTCAGAATTTTAAAATGTGGCCTCTAAGAAGTAATTCTTCAGAGGGGATTATACTATTCAGGACATCTCCTCCCCCGACCTTGACCGTCCTGAGGCTGTCATCTCCTCTTCCTCAGCCACGGGCGAATACAAACCCTCTTCTGTTCTCCTCACCCCCTCCCTCACCGTTGCTTTAAATATTGAAGATGGATAATGGTGTTCGCCTCCTTCCCGGGGCCCAGGCAGGAAGCTCGGAGACGGAGAAGCAGGCGCACGCTCAGTGTGAAAAGCACACGTGTGTCCCGACGCTTTGCCAAGAAACACAAGATGCCTCATTTAGGTGGAAGAGCGGGAATTCAATTTAACGCAACCCCCATCTGAGTGAGAGTTTTGTGGGGGGGTTTTATTATTTTTTTTTTAACCCTTTGCCCACTGCGATCACTGTCGGTACACTTTCATGCCATCAGATACACACTTCCCACACTACGTGTCTTAGTGTCAACGCTGTGAAGGCGCCGTTCCTGCAATTCGGACTTCTTTGACATCAGTGGCCTCCTCTCCCCCCTCCCTCCCCTCTCCTCCCCCCTCCTCCCCCACCCTCCCTCACCTCTTGAATCTAAATCCCCTTTTGAATCTGCAGTGACAGCACGGATGTTTCATAACAACACGGAATCAGGTGCCGCTCGGGGTCATGTCATGAACACGTCGAGCTGGTGGATGCTTCACTTATCAGATATTTCAGTCAGCAGTCTTCACACCTGGCCAGCAAATAATAATGTGAATTTTTAATGCTCAAAGGGCTTTGAAAATATACTCACTTATATTTGTTGTTTGACATTACAAAAAAGAAGTAAACACTTGCAGAAGTTTGAGGACTTTTATTGTTCCTTGATATGCCTTGAAAGGATGCAGTCAAATAAAACAATACATTGTGCATTCTGAATTAAATAACCCCCCTCCAATGAACAAAAGCAAATGTTTACCAGAAAAGAAAGCGCAAAAATAGCAAAATACATAAATAAAGCTCAACAGTCAGGCCAACACAAATAACAGTAACAAGCTGTCATCTTTTCTCTTTTTAAATTACATTAATGTGCAAACAATACATATGTTCATTAAATACAAACTCTACATAATACAAATTGAAATATCAGCCCCTTATATTTTTAGTTTTACTCTAAATAGTGCAGAAAAACTGGTGATCACAGTTTGGGAAGACTAGAGAGTTGGTCGGTGGTGCTGGTGGTGGTGAAGGTATTGTGCATGTGTGAGGGAAGGAGGGAAGGAGGGAAGGAGGGAAGGAGGGAAGGAGGGAGGGTAACATGTGGTGGACCAGCAGATGGACACATCTGCGCAGGCGACAGAATTAATTTGCCTCTCTTGCGTTTGTTGGTTTTGGGAGATCTGTTGGCAGGTAAACGCTGTCCCCCAGAGGAAGAAGACAAAGAAAGCACCGGCAACAAACAAACGGATAATATCTCCGTTAGGCTGCAGATAATCCCACGCGGAGATGTATATATAATTCAGCACAGACTTTAGAATAAAGCAAGATTATAAATTAAAGGGAGCCTTGAGACTGCAATCAGGGTCTTGGTGAGGTGTCAGGGAAGAGGAGAGTGGTGTGTTGTGTGCGTTACGGGGTGGGGGGGAGGTGCTGGGGGGTGGGGGGGGGGTGCTGGGAGGGGGTGGGGGGGCCTTTTAGTCAGGAGCGTCCAAACGGGGCCTGCGTGTCCAGGGGTCTCTGGACGATGACGGCGTTGGCCAAGTCGGCCTCTTCGAGACTCAACTCTTTGTCGTTGAGCTCCCGGAAAGGGACGGACGTCGTCAGGACGAAGGGCGGGCAGCTCCTCTGGCAGCGCGCCACGAAGTCTTGAACGTCGGCGATGCTGGAGGAGGATCGGAGACAGAATTAAAAGAAACACACAACAAGGAAAGTCAGAACTGTTCCTCAGTAGCAAAGCGTCACCGCCCAGATCCTCGACTCTCTCTTATGACACACGATGTCTCTCTGTGCTCGTAAAAAGCATGCATTATTAATCCCGGCCCACCATATATATACAAGCGGTCTTCTGGCAGCCCTACACACACAGAGGTTGGAGGGGTTCAGCCCTCCCTATCCTTCAGCTAACCCAGTTATATAAATGCTGCATCCCAGTTACGCAATCCCTCTCTGGGGATTTTATAGATCCACTCCGTTGCTACATCTCAGATTATGTTTTCTGCAGCCCCTTGCACTGTGGCAGGGGGATATATAACATGCACCGTGCCTTCAACTCCAGCAGACGAGAACAAAGCATTACGTAATCCTCAAACAAACCCCCTTCACCAGCTCCCAAGCTCGTACAAACAAAAATCTTATGTCATCCCCTGAACTACTTCTTTTTCTGCGATGCTTGAGATTATGGGATTTACAGACAGCGTGGCAGGGGTGGAACGTGTCGAGGTAGTCCTTGTGCGGAATACTAAACCAGTCTTTAATATGTCGATATTATTTGATGATGTCGAGCTCAGATGTGGAGAGGTGCGTTTTTGGGGCCTTTGCGATACACACCGATGCGATAGGTTAAACCTCTGCACCAATCTCCTGCCGTCAGCCAACCAGATCTGCAGGGAGGTAACAGGAAGGGCGTGGTCTAGTGTTACCATGGGAATCGGAGGAGATTCTCCGTCCTCGTGCACAGATGGCGACCTGGCCACTACTCTGGGTGCAACACTGGGAGTGGACACAGGAGCAAACAACAAATCAAGGGTCAGTGAAACGTGCACGCAAACAGCACATGCATTGTGTATTTTTCCCAGTGATTAAAACACTCACACAAAAAATATATATTTTGTGACTCTCTGGACAATTGAGTATTCGTCCAATGTTATGAAAATGTTCATCAGGTCTGTTGGCTCAGATTGGCTTGTGGGTGTTTTGATACCTGGATTTAGAAGGACACCTAGTGGTATAAAGTAGTATAGCAGCTTGTAACTTGGCACAGACACTATAGACAACAAAGTCAACTCAACAAGTACATTATTGAATAGTTAGGACCATATTTGTATGTATTTATATATATTAAAGGTCAAATCGTGTTGCAACAATATGTAATACTCTAAAATGTATTTACTTTGGGATATCATCACAACAGCGATCTCCTACCTGCCAAGTCGGTACCCTCGGCCGCTGAAGGGGTGAAAGGCCTTTTTCCTGGGAACGTAGTTTTCCTCCGTCAGGTCCTCCACACTGATCTCCAGCTCCTCCTCCTCCGCTCTGCTCTCCAACTCTTTCGGAAGCTCCCTGTGGCAGATAAAAGAGCGGGCTCGGAGTCTCGTCAGGATCAGTCAATGTGACAAATGAGCGCTAACGAGCGTTATGCTTTATCTATCTTATATGTCGCCTGGTTGTGGCCCGCTGGAGGGACGTCTTTACAGCTTTGGAGACTGATGGGGTTTGACTGTCAGATCGAACCAAGTACAGACGTGTTACTTTTGAGTTGCATACACAGTATACAGGGTAGACGTTTTACACAAGCTTTAAAGGGTTTGTTCGCATTCCTGCTTAAAGGTGCAGTGTGTAGGATTTGGCGACATCTAGTGGTGAGGTTGAAGGGCGCAACCGACTGAAACTTCTCCCGTGTGCCAAGCGTGGAGGAGAACTACGGTGAAAAAGGTGATTGGCCCCGTCTTGAGCCAGATTTTGGTTTGTCCGTTCTGGGCTACTGTAGAAACGTGGCGGACTCCAGGAAGAGAACCAGCTTAGTATTTAGATATAAACGGCTCAGTTTAAGAAAATTTCAGGTGATTTATTTATTTTTTATTTTCCATTTCTGCCAATATAATGCAGACATTTAATACAACGTAATACTAGTTTAGAGTTAAGCGAAATAAGAGAAAAAGAGAAAAAGAGAAATAAAAGCAATTACTTAACTGACATACTTACTTGGTATTTATGTAATGTAGTTCTCTGTCATTTTAAACTGTGGTATACTATTATTAAAGGGTTGCTATATATTTTCATTTGTCTCATTAAGTCACTGATGCAGGTAACAGTGGTTTGTCATGGACACCAGTCACAGTCTCTCAATACAACCCAGAGCTTCTCGTGATGAAGTATAATGCCTCAATAACAAAATAGAGTGATAATAAACTCACTGCTTTGTTGTTTGCGTTTGATCGACGGGAGAATAATATGTCTTACAATACCCGCCCGTCACATGGAGCACTGTCCTCCATCTTGGATTGCTTGACAAACGTGAGAGGAACCAATGAGGTTGTTTCGGGCAGAAAGAAAAGGTTCGGAAAGGTGAGCTGTTAAAGCCCAGCATATCAATCAGAGACCCGATCAGAGCCGAAGATATTACGGTCCTTTGGTGCTTTCAGGTTGTAAAATCTCAACTCAATACACCTGGAACACCTCCAGAAATTCTGGCTCGGTCATTATCACTCACCCCCTTTTGATGGAGTCCAGGAAGTCTTGATTCTCTGGTACGGAGTAGCTGCGAAACTCCTGGTCATTTACAGTGAAGCCGTCCTTCCACAGCCTCACCACCATCTCCACCTGGAACGAAGGATGAATGAAGCCCTGATCCACCCGAG
Organism: Ophiodon elongatus; assembly: GCA_016806645.1. Lineage (NCBI taxonomy): Eukaryota > Metazoa > Chordata > Actinopteri > Perciformes > Hexagrammidae > Ophiodon > Ophiodon elongatus. The sequence continues at coordinate 617,837 of JACSYO010000293.1, read as the reverse complement.
ACGCAGTGATCGCTGTACGGGCCGAACCCCAGAGCTGAAGGAAGGCTCTGAAGGTCAGCACATGTCACCGTCGATCAGAACAATGTCTTCTGAATTTAATAGCCAAAATGTAATTCCCTTCTGCTTGTTCTTTTATTAATCAAATACGCATATCAACTAGGGAGCACACCCCAGACAAAAACATTTATTTTTCATCTTTGAGGTTTTGGGCTGCTTTGCATCCGTTACATGTCTTCTTGCAGAGTAGTGGAAAAAAAACATAAAAATACACATACAGGTGTTTATTTCTACTACTTTGTCTATCTGCATCGGTAGATTTTTTTCTAAAAATTTACATTAGATAACGCCTCATTTGCATATGAAAACATCAGAAAACATGTAATACAAAAAATAATTGTCTTCATGTAAGTAATCAACTGGGGAAGTTTAATGGTGATATATATATATATATATATATATATATATATACGTTTTTACCCTATTCACGTGTAGTTCTCTAAATTTCTCTAAATTAGTTTTTTTCCCATAAATCTCCACTTCAGCAGCACTTACATCCACCAAACTCTTCAGTTGTATTCTTCTCTATATTCTGAAGATTTTAACAGAGATTTGTTCATATATCATTTTTAGCTTGATTCATAGAACATTTTATTACTAAAAACATGGCGAAATGAGAGTTGTATTTAAATGGCTGTTGACAATATTCTTTGATTTATGGAGGGATACAAAGAGATATTCTAAAAGCTTTATATCTAATATGTCAACAATAATCTTGAACTTGGCTTCATCCAATGTTTAAATTTCTGTTTTGGAAATGGATTCAAATGAGCAGATATCTAATGATACAATGCCTAATTGGCATACTTAATCATACATTCTCAAGAAAAACTTGTAATAGAAAAAAAGAATTTTCTTAATATGATATTAATATATTACTTTAATTCACCGTGTAGGTGTTTAACTTTTACTAAAGTATTCCTTCACTCTTCGACTACACGTCTACAAATGTATTTACGTCGTCAATTACACTGAAACTGCCGACATTCTGAAAAGATGTGTGGACATGGAGAAGTTTCCCCGCGTCGTCCAGGCAGAAATTTGGCCCTGAAGATCTGGTGGTGTAAAATGAGTTGCTGACCTTTGACGTCCCCGAGGCATCGTAACAGATCTTCTCCACCTCGTCGAGGAGGTCTTCCACCGAGAAGCTACGCCTCATTGGAGCCTCCTCCTCATTTTCTTCGCTGAGAGCCCGCAAAGAAACAAGACAAGTGTGTAATTCACTCATTATAGATGATCTCGCTGCAGTCACAGGCTTTATCGTACACACACATTGCATTATTGAGTTCTCGCCTCCAACAATATATTACAGCATGCAGGTCTGTGCACCAGAAAATGCACCTCAAGAAGAAAAGTGCTCTCCTTAACCAACCGAATGGATTTCTCATTCTTGATGCGTCACACATGATACTGACCTATAAAATCAAGTAATTGAGTTGCATTGATATTATTTTCATTTAGGAAAAACGTCGATAGGAGTTATGGGAATACTTATTATTTTGTGTGACTTAAAAATGATTGAATTGCAAGCTTTCAACAACACAAAACACACACACACACAACGCAAATAAATAAATAAATAAATAAATAAATAGATGGCTGGACAGACCAATATTGAGATGAATAAAAGCAAATGAACAGCAAATTTGACAATAAAATAGCGAGCCATTGCAACTCCTCAATGCAAATGTTCCATTTGAATATAATGGATTTTAAGGAATAAATATATTTCGCAACTGATTTGTTGTCACTCACCAATTTTCATCTTTCTCACCCCCCACAGTGTTAATCTCTTTCATGACGTTGTGTGTTTTCCATCTGAGAAAAATGAGCAAAGCAAACGTCACAACGGGGCCTTTGAAAGGCTCCTCTAACGCAGATCCAGGTAACCGTTACATTAGCTCAACGGTTCGTTGCGTTAATGTATGCACACGTTCTCTCTATCCATAACGTTATCGATAAACACGTTATTGGTCATTATGAAGTGGGCGTCGGGCAGAAAGCCGTGGACGCGCGCGGAGCCGTGGACCATAACACGGACTACAAACACGCGCTAGGAGCTCGTGTGCATGCGCGTATTACGGTTACGGTCATATTCTGGTTTACCAGTCCGCGGTTGGTCGCTTGATCCCCGGGCCACACATCTGCAGCGGCCGTACGGTTCGTGCAGCGGCTCTTCTGCTGAGCGGTGCGTGCGTACGTGCGCGCGTGCGTGTGTGTGGGCGCGTGTGTGTGTGTGTGACGTGACGGTGCCGTAAGTCGACTCCTCTCCTGTCGTCGTGAAACCGGACTGGGTTGCTGAGCTCAGCACATCCGCTTCCAATTGAAACCGATTGAGACTGATGATGCAGTATTAGATGGGAACACCACGAATGTTACGATATCTATCCGTCTGTCTGTCTGCCTGTCTGCCTGTCTGTCTGTCTGCCTGTCTGTCAATCTGTCTGCCTGTCTGTCTGTCTGTCTATCTGTCTGTCTGTCTGTCTGTGTGTCTGTCTATCTGTCTGTCTGTCTGTTTGATATATCTATATGTCTGTCTATCTGTCTATATATCTGTCTATCGGTCCTCTCTGTCCTGTCCTCTCTGTCCTCTCCTCTCCCTCTTCTGTCCTCTCTGTCCTGTCCTCTCTGTCCTCTCTGTCCTCTCTGTCCTCTCTGTCCTTCCTCTCTCTGTCCTCTCCCCTTCTGTCCTGTCCTCTCTGGTCCGTCCTCTCTGTCCTCTCTGTCCTGTCCTCTCTGTCCTCTCTGTCCTGTCCTCTCTGTCCTCTCTGTCCTGTCCTCTCTGTCCTCTCTGTCCTTCCTCCTCCTCTGTCCTGTCCTCTCTGTCCTCTCTGTCCTGTCCTCTCTTCCTCTCTGTCCTCTCTGTCCTGTCCTCTCTGTCCTCTCTGTCCTCTCTGTCCTCTCTGTCCTCTCTGTCCTCTCTGTCCTGTCCTCTCTGTCCTCTCTGTCCTGTCCTGTCTCCAGCTCTGATGTCCCGGTTGACTCTCCCTCCACCACTGTTCCCACTGGCTTCCAAACTCATATTATGAGAGACGTAATGACAATAATTAGGCTGTTATGATATTACCATGAATTACTGCAGTAATCGTGTGATTCCTCTAATCCTTGTATTAAATAGTGCATCTGTGGCACAGAGAGATAAGACCACACCACATCTGGACAGTATAATATTATCATCCTTTGTAAATTTCAAAGTCAACGCTCTACTATTTCTATAGAGGCCTTTACACACTGTTCATACACTCAACATCTGTCCCTCCATTGGACACGGAACAGTGGACGGCTATAGTTTAATTACATTTATCATCACTTAATCTCTTCATGCAAGTAGATTATTCTTTTACGTCCAATAAATATTTTAGCCACAAGTCCATCCTGAACTTTTCGAAGAATGTTTTCACTTTGAAGGGTTTCCAGTGAGGGACGTTGCAGACTACGCCCCCTACTGACCACCTGGAGTATAGGCACCGTTACCACACGTGTGGTTATATCCTGTATTACAGTATCATAGGATGCACTATCAGTCGGAGTCAATTAATTAATACGTGCATTAATTAATAATTAACTGAATATGTGACTGAGTCCCTTTCCGTATGCATTATTCACAATGTCAGTGAAAAGAGAGCCAGGCCACGGGCCTCTTTACTCTCTGATGAAGCCGATAAGTGATCAAAAGGCTCAATAAAGCCTTTATTTGGCTGTAAATTCAAGGTACATTCACGTGGGGTTATCAATTTTATCTGGATTCTGGAGCTCCATGCACACAAAAATGTTTAAATGGCATCGCTTGAACCCAAAAACACGAAACAGATGGATAGCACAGTTGTATTTCCAGTCAAGCCAGAAATAGAAGAGGCAGCACACACACACACACACACACACACACACACACACACACACACACACAGGTTTGGATTTCAGCAGTGATCCCCAAAGTGGGGTCAAGGGATCCCACGGGGTTTCTTGAGAGGATCACTGGAAGTTCTTGGCAAAACTACAGTTAAACATGACTTTTACTTCGTAGAGAACCTGGTTTGATGAAAAGCTTTCAGACTTTCCTTTAGGTTCTTTTGTGGGTTCAACCAGTTTAACATAATTCTGCCTGACAGATATTATATTTCATATAATAATCATTACATAATAATTCTCTAAATGGGGAAACCAAACGGTGTGCGGAGAACAAGTTGAGGAGCAATACTGAAAGAGGAGGATGATGATCATTATTTCAATAACTTTGACTACATGCATTCAGGACAAAAAAGTTTGATTTATCTTGCAGAATATGTATTTTGAAGTAATTTATTAATTATTATTTATTTTATTGTATTATCATTTCCATAATTCTGGAGCGAATGACTCCAATTCCAGTTTTTTTTTAATTTTTTTAACATGTTTGAATAGTTTTGATCACGTCCTTTCTGACATTAACTTCCTCCAAATTTTGTGGGGCGTTTGAGCGAATCGTTGCACGTGTTGTTCTCTTTGTGAGGAATAACTTTCTCCTCAAATAACTTGCAGGCTGCCCACTTCCATCTGTTTTCTGCCAGCTTCCAACACCGTCCCACTGCTGCCCATCTGAAGGGCACGTTCACAAACATTATATTTATTCTTTTTGGTTTTCTCTTTAAATATTCCTTCCGTGGCATAAATAGTTGCATACTTAGTGGATATACTTTTATTACACTTTATGGAATTCAGTATCACCAGAAATATTTCTCCTGTAAATAACACAATTGTTTTATATTGATTATTATGGTACCTGTGATATTTGTCTAGTATATATATATGATAACTAGGCTACTTGTGTTTTTGTTTTTTTGTTGTTGGTGGCAGTAATCCAGTCAGCAAAAATAATAATGCACCTGACAAACAGACCTACATGGACTTGAGAGAGAGAGAGAGAAAGAGAGAGAGAGAGAGAGAGAGGGGGAAGAGAGAGAGGGAAGAGAGAGAGACACAGGAAGAGAGGAGAGAGAGAGAGAGAGAAATGGCGCCTCGATGCTGCGCTCACTGAGGCAGTCTTTGGAGCCGGCTAAGGAGATCCAGTGAGGGCAGGCGAAAGGAAAACAAAACATGGTGAACACAAGAAAAAGCTCGCGGCCGAGGACCGGCCCCTTCATCTCCTCGAGGACGAGGTCGTCGTCCAGAACCGAGCGAAACTCTGAGGAACATGTAAGCCGGGTTTTTTTTTTTTTTTTTTTTTTTTTTTATTCTTCTTCTTTTTCTTTTTTTCCTGCACCGGCGAGCTTTAGCTGGCTGCGCTAGCCGGCCTCAAGGTGCTCCAAACATACCGTGCCATTCACGGCCAAAGCGTTGGCACGCTTTGACACCCACCGGGCCACGCGGGTCACGCGACGAAGGACCCGGAACGGCACCGGGTCGCGTGCGTTTTTGCACGGCTTGTCATAATTTTTGTACAAAGCTGGCGGTGTTAGCTCCCCTTGCTAGCTCCAAGTTGGGTTCCCTTTGTGTTTGGGCAATTTCACCCGACTGACTTGTTCGCACCGTTTCCTCCACACAGCCTCTCTAAATAAAGACAGCGGCGGGGTTTTGTCGCGCGTCTTCCCGTCTCCACGTCTCCGTCTCCCCTCGTCCCCCCCGGTTTATTTCCCCCCCTGAAATGTGGAGAGAATAAAGCTGGAAGTTAAGCTAGCTGTCTGCAGGGCTGCAGCTAGCTGGCGGTGGGGGAAGGGAGTCCCGGGTTCAAAACAGTTGACTGGCTCAAGTCCCGTATTTTTAGTCTGAACTCGGTGAACTTTCTGTTGTGATTGCCTCCAACGACCCGGATACAGCATGCTTTTCAACAAAAAAAAAAAAGTGTTTTTAAATGCATTAATTTGAGTGTTTTTTTTTTTTTTTTTTTTTTCTCGTTGTACTTATTCGAGCTTGTGTTTTCACTCTGGTCGCGTGACCTCCAGGCAGCATGACAGCCTTTGTCTCAAAATGTAAACATTGAGATTTTGCAAACCCAAAGGTCCCGTGTCACGGCATTGCTTAGGAGTATTACAGCACTTAACACAGGTGAACCCTGATCACATGAATTATAGATGATCAATAAGCACGTTCTCGAGTTTTAATTGGCTGGTTGTTGAACTGCAGGTACAAGAAATTCGAGTTTTTCCTGGCTGTTGGCTGCACTGATGTGATCTGTGATTACCAGGCTGTAGATTGAAGCACATATAACACTTCATTATACCCCCCCCCCCTCCAATAACACTGATTGTTTTTGGACACTTGATGCTCGACCATTTCCCCAAATTCTCCCTGTCTTGCAGCTAAAGCTGCCCATTGTTTTGTGACAATGTTTGGGGAAAAGGTTTTGAATGAGGCCTGACTTCAAGTTGCACCCTGTCAGGCCCACAGCTGTGCATTTGGTCCGCCGTTAGTACAATATGCACGACTGCGTCTATCTCCATCTAGTCAGTCTGTCAGACAGACAGACCGTCTCTGCAGGCGTTGCAGACAGTTGCCTATGACAACAGTGAGATATGCTCTCATATCAGCGGGGAAGTTAAGCTGTGAAGGGCGCGAGGATCAAGGGCGTACGTCTGGATGGTGCTCTGTTGTGATTCGGGGGGATACGTCGAGGAGTTTGGTACGAGGTGTCTCGTCTCATCATCATCCTCTGTGCTGTTTTTTGCCGTTTGAAGCTCTTGCTCTGCGTCTCTCCCGTTGACATGGATTTGATTTGTTACTTGAGCAGTTTGTTCATGCTTGCCTGTTATTTGCTTAATATTCTGTCTTCACACGGTGATTGACGGGGGGGGGGGGGTGAATGTTTTCTGCAGAATAATTGTGACGGGCTGTCACAGTATATGTGACGAGGCATCCTCTTTTTCCCCTTTCCCTGTTGCTTGCTTGTTCTGACTGTCATTTCTTTTGCGTTTTTCTCCTTCCTAGCTGAAATTGGTGTGCTCCTTGTTTGTTCAACAGAAGGAGCCCAGTAGTGATGTGAGCAGTCCCAGCAGCCCGCGGTTGCCTCCCCCTTCCAAGCGGACGCGGCGGCAGACTGCCTCCGAGCCGAGCTCCAGTGATACCTCCCCGTCCCCACAGACTAAGGGCCAGAGGGTCAGCTGGGAGATTCCCACCTACCGCACCAGGTCAGCTGCTGGCCTTCGTTTCACTGATCACGAGCACCTCTGAATGATGGTGTACGATTGTTTTGTTTTTTTGTGCACCACTATAATAGGCTAGCGCATTGTTTCTACATTGTCTTTGGCATGAATCGCGTTTAGTTCGGACAAAGCTGTGCACAAAAAGTTTAAATTTGCGAGACTTTCTTTCGACGGCTGTTTTGTAAATATCAGATTTCATTCCTCTCATGTCATGTGTTGTATTCAGGTAAAGGAACAAACTTAAACGTGAGCTCCCAAACAACATGATTGTGATTAATCCTCCACCTTTTTTCCACTTTGTTTTGTTGCTCTATTTCTAGGTTGTCCTCTCGCATAATGCAAAATGGGCACGGTAATGCAATTCTCCTCAATTTGTCCCTTTTTTATTTATTTATAAAGCCATTCATTTAACGTATCATTTGAGAGGGATACAGTCAAATAATTGGTCTCTAATTCAAGTTTTGTCAATGCTGCAGCACATATTAGTCACAGGAACGAGCAGAGTGGAGGTGGAGATCACTCTCACATGAATGGCCACGTGGAGCTGAAGAGGAGCTGCCGGGGGAAGAAGAGCAAATTTGAACACCTCAATCAGAGCCTGCTGTTTGACCAGCTGGTCAACAGGTAAGCTGCCGGTCGCTCTGCTGACACCACCTTTCTTTTGCAATATTGTGTTCCGACACAAGAGAAACGTGAAGAGTGAAAATTGATTGGAGCGTACCATATTCATCTTGGAACATATTGAATTGGACCCCCCCTTATACTTTGATTTTATTTTGATGAAATTGTTGTCCAGGTCTGCTTCCTTCACAAAGCCGACCAACAGTATATACTGCACAATCTGTACTTTAAGTATTTTGACTTTAATACGTCAGTTCTATACAGAGTACCCCTAATATTGTAACAGTGCAGCAGCATAGTCAGGGCTACAAGTCCTTCACTCCTCTTCACCTAATATGGATGTGAATACCCTCAAGTTAGAGATGAAGGCCAGCACTTTACCCATGTTGGTCTTCTGTGAAGGCGCCTTCACTTTGTCACATTCGGCTTTGTTGTGTGTGTGTGTGTGTGTGTGTGTGTGTGTGTGTGTGTGTGTGTGTGTGTGTGTCCGTGTGTGTGCGCAGCACTGCTGAGGCTGTCCTTCAGGAGATGGACAACATCAGCAGCATCAGGCAGAACCGCGAGGTGGAGCGACTTCGCATGTGGACTGGAGACACTGAGGAGGTGAGTGCCGTAACACACGATCCCGGAGCTATAAAAGTACGTCATCGCTGCCGGATGATCTTATGTGAATAAATGTGAAAAGTGTAAAGGCTCTTTTTTTTTTTTTTTTTTTTTTTTTCTTTCAGGAAAACATGGACATGTATTCTCGGGTGAAGCGCAGGAAATCCATGCGCAGGAGCACTTTCAGCATGCCTACTCACCACAAAGTCCTGAGCAAAAATGAGCAGGTGGATGATGAAGAGGAGGAAGGAACGGAAGGTCAGGTTCCCACTAATGTACTCATGAATCGGTGGAGCGAGAGAGAGAGAGAGATCATAAAAACTCAATGAGCCACCTTAACTTTAACTGAATTCATCAATACTGAAAAGTGTACTTAAATTTAAGAAGAATTTGAAGTTTGAAACTGCATTTTTTTTTTTTTGTGACTTTCAGATTCTCACGGCGAGGAAGGGGAGGAGGACGCAGAGGACGAAGATGACGAAGGGGATGAAGCAGAAGAGGCCGGGGAGGAAAACGACCGACCGTACAACCTGAGGCAGCGAAAGACGGTGCAGCGGTATGAGGCACCACCTATTGGTAATCGCTGATCTTTATCTTTTTATTATTCAAACCTTTTGTGTGTACCATTTGTTTAGCTGTGTTTTTATTTCTTGTTTTCCCTCTCGGTTTAATCGTGTTTGAAACCGTCCTTCAAGGCTTGGTCCGCGATAACCAGTCGCTTTGCGTTTGCTTTCTCAGAACCTGTGAACAGAAAACAGAGCAACCCCTCACTTTTTGACACCCACAGATCCCCAGCAAGAAGAAGCCATATAAGGTTGGTAGAAATGAGTGGAATCGGGATACTGAACGCGTTACAATGTGTAACTCGTAAGCAGCCTTTTTTTCTTTTTTTTTTTTTCATTTTTACTACCTCGCCTAATGAACTGAGCTGTGGTTATAAAAAGGTTTTTACTCATTCATTGGTCTCTGCTGAGTCAGGAATGTGACTGTGTAATGGTGTGATACTGAATCTAGATTGTCTCACCACGCCAGAGTAAAGAAACATGCCATTCACAGCAGTGACACCACCTCGTCTTCTGATGAAGAGCGGTTTGAGCGCAGAAAAGGCAAGAGCATGACCCGAGCCAGGAACAGGTGAAGACCGCCGCTTTCTTCCTTCCGTCTTTTTAATCTTCCCTGTTTTCATGTATATTTGCTTTGAAACACTTTGAAATAATTGAGATCTGGGTCTATTAAAAAATACTTGTCCATCCTTATTTCTCTCCACAGGTGTTTGCCCATGAACCTGACTTCAGAGGACCTGGCGAGCGGGGTGCTGCGAGATCGGGCGAAAGTGGGTGCCAGCTTGGCTGATGTGGATCCCATGAACCTCGATAGCTCAGTGAGTGGAAACACAAATAAATACCGCTTTCAGACACAGGTTTAGCCTCCAAATTTGGAAGCTTTTATAAGGCAATTAATTACTCTTTGAATAGAGAGTTTTCATCGGTTACGAATGTGTGTGTGTGTTTTTTTTTCTTTTTTCTCCTCAGGTGAAATTTGACAACGTGGGTGGCCTCAGCAATCACATTCAGTCCCTAAAGGAGATGGTAGTGTTCCCACTGCTTTATCCTGAGATCTTCGAGAAGTTTAAGATTCAGCCTCCCAGGTGAGAAGAACGGAAATGTGTTTGTTTGTGTGTGTCATTTATTTCCAGAACGTCGCTTCATTCGGTTTAGAATTTTGTTCTTTGTCTGGCTGAATGGGGGGAAAAACAGGCCATATTAAATCTGATCACAGATACGCCGTCCACTTTCACGAGGGCATTAAAGGGGCTTACTCTGCCATTGTCAAATGAACACGGTTTCCATTTCCCTCTCCCTTCCCTTTTTAGAGGGTGTTTGTTCTATGGCCCTCCAGGGACCGGAAAGACCCTGGTCGCACGGGCGCTTGCCAACGAGTGTAGCCAGGGAGACAGGAAGGTTTCCTTCTTCATGAGGAAAGGAGCCGACTGCCTCAGCAAGTGGGTCGGGGAGTCGGAACGCCAGCTACGCCTGCTCTTTGACCAGGTGAGACACCGAGGCGAGAATTGGACAGTGTCCTTGTAACCACAGCTGCAGTCTCTTGACCTGAAGTGAACTCACGATGTAAATGGGGGGAAAACTGCTGGCTTGCAGGTAGAATATTTTCAGCTCAGCTATTGTGACTTAATATTGTCATCATTGCTTCACTTTTCCAGAAAGTGCACTTCTTCTATTTAAGTAAACGGAACCCAGCTAGTGTCAACATAATGTTTTTTTTACTGTGTTTTTCTTTTTTTTTAATGGTTGGACCTTGGCTCTTGTGTGTGTTCTTTTTAATCAGGCTTACCTGATGAGGCCATCCATAATTTTCTTTGATGAGATTGATGGTTTGGCTCCTGTTCGCTCCAGCAGGCAGGACCAGATACACAGGTAAGACTAAACTAAAAAACCTTAACGCTACCCCACAGCGGAGAAACGGTCCAAAGTGCTTCTGCTTTGACTCGTGTGCACATGTGACATGCGTGCACCTGCAGCCCTCAACTACTGCTGCCATTACTTTCCTTGCCAATAGGTGGTGCAGCTTCTCTTAATCTTCAGGGTCTAAACTACTGTCATGGCACTGCAGCTCAGATTATTTTTTTAAAGAAATTGGCTTCATTTAAATTTGGGTGCTTCACATCAGCGACACTCGAGTCCGTAATTGTTAATTTGAGTTGCCATGGCAATGGCAATCTTAAATCCCCTCTATTTCCACTTCTTATTTAGACCATTTCAGTACGAACTGCAGGTGAGGAAGTATCCCATTATGCAGGCACAGCTTGCAGTTGATCCTTATGGAAATGGTTGCCATCTAGAAAATGGAATATTTGTTACCGTGAAATGTAATTCCGGACAGAAGTTTATTCAAAACTTGAAACGTGCTCATGCCTGCGTTTTATAAATGCTCTCCCCTTTCTGCCATGCTGGGTAAATGCACGCATGGAGCTCCAGTCAACTCGGAAATAGAACTGTCTATGTTTGCGCCACACTGTTTTGTTCAATATGCGTGTTTTGAAGTCTGTGTTCTATTTGCAGAAATAATGTCTCGTTTATTTAGTCGCCACCGACTCGTGAGTCCTTGTCAATGTTGTCTCCATCTCCCTAAAGTATTTGGGCTTTAAATGTGTGCTCACATTATGTCCCACCTCCATCCCTCCCCTCCCTCCAGTTCTATTGTTTCCACTCTGCTGGCCTTGATGGACGGCTTGGACAGTCGTGGGGAGGTAGTGGTCATCGGTGCTACAAACAGACTTGACTCTATCGACCCGGCACTCAGGAGGCCTGGACGCTTTGACCGGGAGTTTCTGTTCAACCTGCCCGACAAGAAGGTGAGGCGCCTCCGTACCGTTCGTTCCCTGGACACCCAAAACCACACATGCTGAGTCTTGTTTTCGCCGCACGTTGATTTAGCCCTAAAAGAATGCATATCACACGTAGAAGTCCGACGTGCACGGTGGCAGTGTCGCCGAAAGGCGTTGTCGCGCCACAGAATCTGAATCTCCTCGGCAACCGTGATATCGGAGACCGCAATATTCTGTGTGTGGAGAACTTAATGTACTCGCAGCGCTGTGTGCGCCCACGTGTGCGCCCACGTGTGCGCCCACGTGCGCCTCCCCCCCGCCCCCCCTGCTTGATGCACAGTATATCGCAGAAGCAAAATGGTGTTTTACCCATCGGAGTCGTGCGGCGAAATTGCTCCACGCAGCCCTCTGGCTCTCAAGAGTCTCCGCAACTGTTTCCCCTCCTCCCCCTCGGATGTTTTGATCCAATAAGCAAATGGCAAAGCAGATGCTCGTTATGTTTCCAGGAAAATAAAAAATAATTATGAGAAGAATTATTGCTGCGCTTTACGCTTTAATCTTGCACTTGAGGGCACTTGTTTTTTTTTTTTTCTTCTTCTTCTTTTTCGTACCGCGCACGAATGCGTGTTAAATGAGTTAGTCATGTGACATCGAGTCAGACGACCAGCTCAGTGGAGGGGACTCCTCTCCGTCGAGCCTTATCCGATTAGCCGCCTCGCGTCCTTTGTGGGCTCATTGGTAATCAATTTAGATTTAGAAATCCCTGCTCTTGTGCAGCCAGCGATCCACTCTACACTTTCAACTCCGGCTCCCTCTCGTTGTTGCCCAAAGACACAAAACCCCGTGTGAAATCTGGCTCCGTTGTGCCCGTTTTCTTTCTTTTTTTTTTTTTTAAATAGAAAAGGGAGATGTGATGAAAGATGATGAAAACTGTTCCCCTTGATTCTCGACAGAGACCACTTTTGTTCTTAACGTCTGCTCATCAAAGCCGAGTCCTGTGGAGGCAATGAGATGAAGGGCGTATTGTGCTGAAATGTTAGCAAGCCCTACTGTCGAGCTCACTCATGCACTTGATTCCTTTTTGATTTCTCTCTCGCTGTTGTCAGATCTAGATAGAGTTACGGTGAGTAAAACATGTTCTTTTAATAATGATATTCATGATAACCATTTCCTTGCTATAATTGCCATGCCTTTTTTGTTTCTTCACTCATCGAATCTAGTTTTATTTTGTATTTTTTTTTACATTGCTTGTTTGTAGTGGCAGCCACTATGGCAGTTGAACTTGTTATCTTGCTCTTGTGTTGTCCTTGTTCGCCGACACTGGACATCTACTGACTCGGCCCCTTTCTGTTTTTCTTTGTGTCTCTTTTCCCGTCGCACACCACAAGGCCAGAAAGCACATCTTGGAGATTCACACACGGGACTGGAATCCCAAACTGGCTGAGCCATTTGTAGATGAACTAGCAGAAAAATGTGTCGGTAAGAGTGACACCTGCGCATAGAACTGTATGCCACCTACCTTTTTTAAAATCCCAAATTTAGCAATTTAAACAAATAACTAACGTGTGTGTGTGTGTGTGTGTGTGTGTGTGTGTGTGTGTGTGTGTGTGTGTGTGTGTGTGTGTGTGTGTGTGTGTGTGTGTGTGTGTGTGTGTGTGTGTGTGTGTGTGTGTGTGTGTGGTTTGCTCCCAGGCTACTGCGGTGCTGACATCAAAGCACTTTGCACAGAGACGGCCTTGGCGGCATTGCGCCGCCGCTACCCCCAGATCTATGGCAGCAGCGTCAAACTGACGCTGGATGTCACCTCCATCGTCCTCGGGCCCGGCGACTTCAGCAAGGCCATCAGGACAATCGTCCCAGCCTCCCAGAGGGCCCTGGCTCCCCCCGGCCGAGCCCTGTCCCCCACCCTCAGGCCCCTGCTGGCCAGCTCTTTCTCCTTGGTGCTGAATGCTCTGCTCCGAGTCTTCCCCCATGCTCAGTGCACCGACAGGGACAACACACACGGTAGGGATCTGGGACCCAGGTGCCCATGGTTTCATTTGTTTTCACTTCCCTACCGCTGGCAGTTGCTTCTCCCACGTTGACTCTTGCTCTCCTCTCCCTTGCCACCCGTCTCACTTGTTAGTGTGCTTTCACTGTTGCCACTCTGTAGTATTTGATTGTTTCTTTTTCTCCCCTCACCTTATTACCAAAATGCTTTGTATCGCCCTCACACACTGAGCCTAAAGTGTGATGAAACACTCCCCCCGGAGAATGCAGAGGTGATAGCACAGAGATTGGATAACCAGTCATCCTGCTTGCACTTCAATAACTCAACTCCCACTCCAGTCAACTAAAGTGTTTACAGCAGATTAGCCACAATGCAGTACTTGACCGGTGGGAGATTGCTTGCGGGAGTTGCACCCAATAATGACACAAGGTTCCCAGGATGGTGTATCGCTTTAAATGCCCATTACATCTCGCCTAATAAGCCAGCTCTCTTTTTAATTTTTTTATTGTCACTTTTTTTCTGTGAAATTACCTCATTAATGTCAGTGATGCGACCGCCTTGAGGATTAAACTTTGCAGAGGCAAACTTTTAAGTGCATTTGCCACCATCGTCCCACACAACCTCTGGAAAATGTAGTTGCTCCATATGCATGATGGCTGTATATCAGCGTTTCCCCCTCTCTCCCCTCTGTGCTAGGCGGTGACAATCAACTGCTTGAGGACGACTTGTACAGCGACGATGACAATGAGGAACGCTCTGCTTCCATCTATGAAGTCCAGCCTGCTGCATCCCCAAAGAGCCAGCTCTCCTCTTCTGCAACGCACAGACCCTTCCTCCACTTCTCCTCGTGAGTCCGTTAGGGGAAAAGAAACGGAACACGTTGGCAGTTTTCTGTCGGGTCTAGAATTTTACAGACGAGGTGCCAACATACCGAGCGTACGCAGAACATGCCTCTCTACAGAATGCAGAAACAGAATTATTTTATTGACTGGAGCCAAGTTGCCACCTCTGGTCTCCAGAGTGTTACTGGTTTTCATAATTGTTATCAAATATAATCATGATCTAGTGTGCCTCGGAAGCACATACTTCATGCTAGTAGACCGACGGCTCTTAATTACGATAAAACACATTTATTTCCCAGAGAAGTCATCAAAATGGAGCAAAAAATAGTGCTATCGTGGTGTGTGCCGTACACAAAAGGAAAACCTCAAGGCAAACGTGTAGGCTTATAGATGTCGAAACGGAGGGCTCTCATTGGTTAATTTGTTACCAGACACCTGTACCACAATGGAAACCCTCAGAAATCTCCAGGAGTTCCAATACCTGGCTCCTGTAGGAAGTGTTTCCCATAACGCACGTCACGGGTTATGTGTGACCCTTACAAGCATGCAGAGCCCATGCTGCGTGCACACGGGGGAGGGCCTCCGCATAATATGGTGGAAGTTGGAGGGTTTGCCCAAAGCTGTTTAACAAGCTCACGCGACTCTTTCTCTCTCCGCTTCACATTGTGTCTGGCTCTTTTTTTTTTTTCTTCCCTTTTCTGTTGAACCACATCACTCGAGCACAGTGTTGCTTCTACTCCAGTTAAAAGAGTTCGTTGTTGTTCAGAAGCTTAAAAAAAACATCTGTCTCCGTTGTGTTCCGATTGCTCTTATTTTGGTGCCACGTCTATTTTGTCCTTGAAAACGTTTCACACTGATAGAAAACAGTGAGCAAATATATCTGGATTTTTTTTTTTTTTTTCCTGGTATTGTCCACATGTACTGAGGTGGCTTCCCTAAAAGCCTGCTAATGCAGTTTGCATTAAAATGCATTCACAAAGAAGCACTTGCAGGGTTATTAAGTTAGTGTCAACTGTAGCTTTCCACTCCCAACATTAGCCTGCAGAAGCAAATGAACAGAAGTGAGCTGAAAGCAGCACGGGCCCCGCTGTGCCAATGCCTTCTGAATGACATTATGACGGCTGGTCAGTGATGGATATTATGCTTACCATGAACCCCCATCTGCTTCCAGCTCTGCCCTCCAACAGCCCACAGCATACCGGCCTCGTCTGATGCTGGCCGGGCCCCCGGGCTCCGGGCAGAGCTCCCACGTGGCCCCTGCCTTGCTGCACCACCTGGACAAGCTGCCGGTGCACCGCCTGGATTTGCCCACTCTCTACTCCGTCAGCGCTAAGACGCCAGAGGAGTCCTGTGCTCAGGTAACGCGCGCGCACACACACACACGTGCAGATTGTACATGCAAGGCCATCTGTTGCACAGGTGGTTGAAACCTGCAGAGACTAAGCAACTTATTGGATTTTAAGGTCTTAAATATTTTGCACTCCAGCGTTTCTCTTTTTTGTTCCGATTCAAGCAACGATGTGTGCTTGACCTGTGTGTGTGTGTGTGTGGCTGCAGGTTTTCCGCGAGGCCCGTCGGAGCGTTCCCAGCGTGGTGTTTATGCCGCACATCTCGGAGTGGTGGGAGACGGTGAGCGACACCTTGAAGAGCACCTTCCTCACCCTGCTGCAGGACGTGCCCTCTTTCAGCCCTGTCCTTATCCTCGCCACTGCTGAGACTCACTACTCACAGCTGTCAGAAGAGGTAGGAACACAATGGACACACACACACACACACACACACACACACACACACACACACGAGCTGGCACTTTCAGATTTACCTGGAGGCCTGGCCCATGTTCAGTGTTACCCTGATGTCTTTTTATTTTTTTTACTTTAGATATGGTATTGGAGGCATGATTCAAAGGGTTTCTTTCTTTCTCTCACACTCAGGAGCCCTAGTGCAGACCCACACAGGGTGTCACAGTCAAGGTCATCTGCCCCCACAGAGTTTATTTATTTTTTTATCTACTTTGGCTCCATCTGCCATTTCTTGTCATTTATCCCACTACCCACTTTTCACCATGGGCATCTCCACCCCTGCTCCTTCCTCCTTCCCCTTGAATTTATTATTCTCTTTCTGAAAGCCAAAGCAGAGTCAAGACCACCCGTTGTGGGTTAGGCTGTAAGGGACGGTTTGCTTCAGTGTGAGGGGAAATAGAAGAAAATGGAGGGGGGGGGGAGCCGGATCAGAATAAAGAAGAGGGTCTTCTCTAGTCGGGCAACAGAAGGGCTTTAATCAGATCTGGGGGTTGGCAGCCCGATGTCTTCAACCCAAGACGCACAGACAGACAGACAGACAGACAGACAGACAGACAGACAGACAGACAGACAGACAGACAGACAGACACACACACACACACACCATAACAATATGCCTGTGCAGGTTTTTTTTGTTCTCTGTATGTGTGGGGCTGCCTCGACCCTGGCTATGCTACAAGGAGAGCGGGGCCCTTGGGATGACTCTTTCTCTGTAGTTTACTCATTATGTCTGAGACCGTGCGTAGGATCCACACTTAACGTCTGCGTGCGCACAAAGGAGGAAATACACGTACGGCAACAAAGAAAAAGATGCGATTTATAAAACCTTGCGTAAGCCTGCCTGTGTGCAATTTCCTTTTTATGAATGCCGAATCAACCTGTGAATGTGCGCAGCTGGTGCAGCCTCACACGCCGCCCTCCTCACGCCCACATTCAGCCGTTAACGGTCAATGCAAAGCACCTCATGAATGCTGATGCATAGGAATGAGCTGCTGATCAGTGGGTGTTTACGGGGAATCACGGAGACGACCGAGAGGCAGAAACACTCGTTCACTCCCACTTCTTTCATTGACGCCGTCCTAATGGTGTCGGAGTATCTATCGCGCAGCATCTCGAGTCCCACCGTGGTATTTATGTTTAGAGCAATCAGGCTGATTGCTTCCAAAATGATCGCCACAATCGGTGGAATGCTGGATATCATAAGATTGATAGGTGAACACAGTTTATTTATTTACTCATGAGTGATTACGTACGAGAGCTGTCACTGGCTTTATTTCCACACATTGTTAATTTCCACGATCCACACGTGCAGGTGGTGAAGAGCTGCCAGGTGAGGTGACCGGAGAAGGTGTGTGACTCCAGCGAGCTCTGATACGCGCATCGGATCGCTGTGTTCAGCTCGTCTGTGTACAGCGTGCTGAATCTGTCACTATGGAATGAACCATAAATTAATACATAAAGTCGTGTGCAGTGCAGCGGTTTTACTCTCAGACACTTTACAAAATGTAATCGGTGATATATTCACAGTATTAGAAGATGAATGCTCTGATCTGCGGTTCTTTAACGCTAGTTGAGGTTATCTTAACGATCTTAATTTCATCCGCTGATGAAATATTAAGCATATATTAGCAATATAGCAATATTAACTTTGACTTGAGGTTTTAGTTGGTTCACATCTTTTCCAATTGAAACGTCCGTTTAGTTTTGGCTCACCAGTACAAGCACAAGTAACACTGCTGGTTTATGATAAAGAGAGATCTATAAAGTAAACGTGTGATATGAAGTGAAGTGAAATGAAATGCGAGAGGCGTCATTAAACCTGTAATGACGCCTCTCGCATTTCATTTCTAGAGTCCGGCTCCAATTCACCACCTCACCACGTGTGTCGACAATTTCCCCCGTGTTTCCAAAATGTGTGGCGTATGCATGGGTCAGAGCTTCCGTACAGCCGCGCACATTCTCCCGTCAAGTTTTTTTTTTTTTTTTTATAGATCACAACGTTTGCGTGGGAAGTGTACTCCGCTTCTCAGGCCCCGTTTTGTGCGTACGCAACGTTTCTAAATGTTAAACCCACTGAGGCCTAAACTCTTTCTTTAATCTTTAATCACCCCCCACCTTTTGTTTATTTTTCTACTTGCGTTTCTATCTTTCCGTCCCTGCCATTCTTTGTATTGTGTGATCGATCTTTCCCTGCAATTCTCAACACTTTTTTCAAGGCTTTTTACTTCACTTTCCTCCACCCTGTTTGTTGGTTAGCAATATGAAAGTGGAGGTAAGAGAGCATTCAGCCTCTGTGTCTCATGGCAGATTGCTGTTCATTACATGCTAGGTGACCGGCTGAAACCACGTCGGATTGGCAATTACGTTTTTTTCTCTCATTAAATTACCTTTTTTCTTTGGTCATTGAACACATAGCGTGTAGCCTGGGAAACCGGGGGAGCTCATGATGGGACAAATGGTGTGCCCGAGTCAATATGGAGCCAGCATGAGGATATCAAGACCGTCCCCAGGCTATGTTGGCTTCATCCCGGGTGTTCTTCCCCATTTGAGTGTCTTGCGCTGCTAGTTTGTTACATCATTACACTTTGTTAATCACTTCGTCCGGTTACATTGTGAGAAGACGCAATCTTTTTGTTCATTGGGAAAGACACGTTTAAAAAAAACAAACCGTGGTAAGAATACACCTCTTTCTGTGTCACTCCCACACTGGTGGTGACTAATGCTTGGCCCTAGATTCTAGATTCTAGGGCCAAGCTATTTGGGCCTCGACGGTCAACATTGAGATTAATACTATTGCCAATTCCCTCGTGCTAGACTTCCGCCTACGTTCTTCACTTGTTTTGATGAGGCCGCTGAGTCATTTCCATTTTAATGGTGATTCTGGTTATTTCGGTTCCAACTCTCAACACTCTTGCTGTTACCACATGGATGCACCAAATGGACTGTTTAATAACTCCATTCTTTCAGCTTCACATAATCCATTCCATAACTGTGATAACGATCCCTTTTGACATTTCTGCTGTGTGGAGGACCCGGCACCAAACTCCAAAAAACAACTGCTTCTAATAGTGATCCTCTACGTGAGCATCACGAGCTATGTGAAGTCTGTAAGGGTACGATTTGCTGACTGAGAGATTTTTTGCTGAGGCTGCATGTTGAGCACGTTTTGACTCGTCTATTAATTTAACCAATTTCGTATATTTAGTTTGTTTCGAATTATGATCCATATCTCTCGTCTCAAAGTGGCCCAGCGGCGTTTTGGTCCCACACGCTGCAGTCTATGACGCTTCAAGTGATTTTGGCTGTCGCTGAAAGTGTTGTTTCACTCTCTGGCACGGAGAACACGGCGACAGCTGCCGCCTCAGCTCCAGACCGCAGCGGGGAAGAGGCAGCATCCCTCCCCAGCCGAAAACCGACACTACAGGCGTCGGTCCAACTACACCGCCTCCCTCCCTCCCCTAACAGCCGATCACTCCGGTTAGATTGACTTCCTTCTCGCCGGAGGTGCCGCTGGAAATTGCGAGAACATGTGATTTTGAAAGTGTGAAGTGACTGCAGTTGGAGTGGGAGACGGCGCCCCGTCGGTCTTTACTTTTAACGCCGTAGCGCTCCTCGGGGGGGGGCCGTGCGCTTTGAGGCGTCACGCGTCACTCGACGGTGTGTCGTACGTGGTATGGATATGCCATGTCACGATAGCTTCCATTTTTTTTGTCAGATTATATATTGTTCCAGAAATATTTGCAAAAGATATTATTGTCATTTTAAGACCATTTTAGGCCAGTGATATGATCGAATAGCATAATAATACAAATGCAGCCTGTCAAAGAGCAATTCACTTTTAATACTTGGTAATGTTAAGACATTTGAATTGAAATTAGAATTGTTTTTAAATAAAATAAAACCCAAACCAAAATAATAAATAGAAAGATCTCTGTTTGGCTCTGCACATGCTCGGGTCTTATAGTGGTAAGAAAAGCCCTCCAGTTTATTATGGCACCATGTTGGCTGAAATGTTGGGGACACTTTTATGTGAACAAACACAACGGGCGATATCGAGGTCACGGTCATAAACGATAAGTTGATAATGTAAAGTAATCATTATCAACTTATCGGTAATTCTACATGATGATTTATCGTCTTTCAATGGAATCATATCGGGATGAAATCATATATCGCGACACACAAGAACGTCCTCTAAGTTGTTAATTAAAAGCACACTGTACCACTCCAGTGACTTCCAAGTGCTCAGCTCTTTTATGCTCTTTTAACACCACTCGTCTCTTTTCCTCAGTGGAAGCGAAACATTGTCTTTGTCCTTTTCTGCTGCTCTTCTGGGTTTGTGTCGCAGTGGCTGCAGGCTGGGCGAGGAAGCCCACTCGTCCGCCTCCGTAGCCACGTCCTCCAGCTCGTTTCTTTTTTAGGGGGGGATTCCGAGGCATTCCCAACCCAAGCCAGATGGGACATAATCCCTCCAGCATCCCCTGTGGTGTCCTCCCAGTTGGACGTGCTGGAACACCTCCACAGAGAGGCATCCGAATCAGATGCCCGAGCAACCTCAACTGACTCCCTTCAGTTCTGAGGAGGAGGAGGAGGGGGGGGGGGGAGGGAGGGAGGGAGGAGGAAGGACGGACGGACGGACAGACGGACGGACGGACGAGGAGAAGGAGGAGGAGGAAAGAGGAAAAAGAAAGGATGGGAGGAGGAGGAGGAGGAGGAGGAGGAGGAGGAAAGAGGAAAGAGAAAGGAAAGGAAAGGAAAGGAAAGGAAAGGAAAGGAAAGGAAAGGAAAGGAAAGGAAAGGAAAGGAGAGGAGAGGAGGGAAGAAAGAAAGAAAGAAAGAAAGGAGTTCTACTCCGAGCTCCTGTTGACGCCCAATATGTGACCTAATTCTGTTGGTCAATACCCGAAGCTAATGACCACAGCTGAGGGTTGGAATGTAGATGGAGCGGTAAATTGAGAGCTTTGCCTTCAAGCTCAGCCTCAGCGAACCCTTTTTCACCGTTCTACTGGAACCTCGACCAAACGTGTCCCAAAGTCCTCCCAAAATGAATGTGATCGTCCCGTTTCGCTCCATTATCGATCGGTAAAATCGATTTTAAAAGTGAGCTTTAACATAAATATACATCAAAGTGAATTGTTTATTTATTCAAAATATTTGTTTTGATTAATAATTTTAATGTTTGTTTAGATTTTGATGTTGTCTAAGTTCAATTCATTTGATCTTTTTAAGTGTAAAAAGTAGTGTTCGGGGTCAGAAAACAAGAATTTGCATCGGGCCCCCCATATAGCTAGAGCCATCGCTGGCTAACTGCTAAAGTTAACACAAAGTGTGTGTGTGTGTGTGTGTGTGTGTGTGTGCTCCACAAAACATGCAGTCATTTTCATCGCCGCTTATTTTTCTTTCAACTCGTGTTCCATATTTGTCTCAAAATTCATCCACGCCCTGGCGTCTGCCAGACGATCTCATGCTCCGTTTGCAATTACTTCTTTGTGTCGTCCCTTTTTTTTTTTTCTTAGTTTCTGAGAGCGTTAAGGTACCATCTTCAGACGATTGTGATGGGGGGGCGAGGAAAGTGCCTCAGCTGTTTTTATGTGGATTACATGAACAGTTTTCCCACTCAAGCTGTGTTTTATTGCCATCTCATTTCACACCAGCAGTCGGGATTTTTCATCTTTTTCGAAAATTGAGATAAAGATTTAACAACAGGGCCGAGCGAGGCAGTCTGACGAGCGTGTTTCTGCTTTGCTTTTAAGTCGGTCTGCAGTTAAGAATTGATCATGCCAGCAGAACAGGTGTCCAGTTTTGTTTTATAGTTGCTCTTCTCAGCCAGACATCCCCAATTTTCTTTTTTACATTTAGCGCTCTCGTCTCCCCCTCCTCCCCCC
Source organism: Ophiodon elongatus (assembly GCA_016806645.1). Taxonomy (NCBI): domain Eukaryota; kingdom Metazoa; phylum Chordata; class Actinopteri; order Perciformes; family Hexagrammidae; genus Ophiodon; species Ophiodon elongatus. Next base: position 595,579 of record JACSYO010000293.1, on the reverse strand, counting down.
CTCCCCTTCTTTTTAAGCATTCATCTATCCACACATTTCTGCTAACCCTCCGCGTGTAAACACCCCTGCAGCCTTTATCATGATGAAAAATAGTGAGAATCATCACCCGCTGTGTGCTACATACACTTTGGCTGTCTCTGGCTCCCCTACCGTCTTCCTCATTTTTTACTCCATTCCTCCTTTTCCTTCCTGTCTTCTGAGGCAAGAGAGAGAAATCCAGAGAGAGACAGAGAGAGAACAGAAGGCAATGTGGAGAGAAAGAGAACAAACATGTCATGGGTAAAGGAGAGGATCGATGAGAAAGACAGATGGGGGGGTGGGTGGGGGGGGGGGGGAGTAGCTGCTTAGTCAGCAACAGGGCTTCCCGTCGGGAGCAGCCTTGAGCTGCGTCGTGGAAGTGAACTGGGATCTTTGAAGCCCCCTGTAGCCCCGGTATGGGTGCAGACTAGACATTTTATGCAGCTGGAAAAAGGTCTCTGCATTTGTCTACCGATACTGTATTTTAAAAGAGCAATGTACAGCATTCAGGGCGTTAATATAGCAGCAAACAACTATTTGTTAAATAAAGCTACAATGGAGCGGCGTGTGTGTGTGTGTGTGTGTGTGTGTGTGTGTGTGTGTGTGTGTGTGTGTGTGTGTGTGTGTGTGTGTGTGTGTGTGTGTGTGTGTGTGTGTGTGTGTGTGTGTGTGTGTGTGAGATTCTCCTTGCCTTGTTGACATAGCCGATGCCATAGCACCGATGGCTGCGGGCCGATGACTGTTGAGAGCCAATCTCGCACCTTTTAACCATCCATCTCTATACTTCAGATAAACTGTCCCTATTTCAAGCGCTTTCTTTATCGCTAACTTTATGTTGCAATGATTGTGATGTAATCAATTGTATAACGGCCATATGTTTTGTACCCGTATCCAGTATTGGCTCTTGTGTACATATGAGCTGCGTGGGCTGAAGACTAAAGCTTGGTTTGGACTCGCCACAGTGAAGCCGCCGCTTGGTCACGGTCACGTCACAAATAGTTCACTAAATAAAAAAAAGATATTTACATGTCTAGGGATTATACATAGAAGGCGTTTTTAGATGCTTTAGAAACAAGGAGGTCTTATACATTTTCATTTTGCAGCCAAATCTGATTGTTTGCTTTTCCTCATGATGCACTTAATACCTGACTTCTTTCTTTACATGGCTCGTACAAAGGCAACACAGTAGTCCATGAATATGAGATATGAGTTTACAGATAGTTACAATCCCTCCTCGGCATTGTGGAGGTTTGTTGATGGCTTTTTGCCGGTTACACCGACGGCCTATGGGCATATCTTCGGGTTACAATCGGCATCTTTTTGATTCTTCAGTTACATTTTTCTTTGTACGCCCTCTGGCATTTCGGAGAATAATGCAGCGAACGACGCCGAGAGTATAAACGCCTCGTACATGCTCGCGCTACGCTTGAAACAAAGCTTAAGACCCTTTCACCTTTTAGTGCTGTCCACATTTTGAATGTCTGAAAGCTTAAAATGATATATTTCTTTTAAAGGCGTTGCATCATTGATGCCGTTTGGGAGCTTTGCTTTGATCAGGTGTCACGTGGCCATGAAATGACTAAAGACCCTTTTTGACCTGGACATCAAACGTGTGTTCATGAAGTCCTGAACTTGTGAGCAGTTGGCCCGGTTTCCGCTGCGCTGCGTCGCACTTTATCTTAATGCAGCGGCTGATGGAAACTGGCACAATCAGCTACACGCTGTCTTTTATGTAACAAATATAAATTGGGAGTAATCAGTTCAAGAAGAAGGTGGGTGTATGAAATGAAATGAAATGATGTAGTATTCTCAAGATTTAATACATTTTACAGGGAGCTAAAATTGAAATTGAGTGTATGAACAAAACTCAAGAAAATGGCTGGAACGTTAGACACAAACCTCCCTTTTTTTTATCATAACAAAGCACATTTTCAAGTCACACTAGATGCTTTGTCCTTTGTGCCTTTTTTATTCAAAGCTTTAATCTGATTTATTTATTTAATTTTACTACAGGAGGAATTTAATTGTAAGTCATAGCAATAATATGGTGAACTGAATTCTTATGAACCCCCCTGCTTGTTTTGTTTTTTCATCACAGCTAAGAAGTATGTTCCAGAGGAGCTACGGGGAGGTGGTGACGCTGTGCCCTCCAGGAGAAGAGGACAGGAAGAGCTTCTTCTCTGACCTGCTGTTGGTCCAAGCAGCCAGGGCGCCGCCACGCCTCAGGAACACAGGTACCTAGTGCCATTCACCTGGACATGCACATGCAGCATGAGACGGTTATGACTCATCTCTGCTGTCGGTCCTAGAGGGCAGTGTTGTCTGCAAATGCTTCTTTCCTTCCCAACTCTGGTCTTAATCTCACACAGTCTTTCTTTTTTGGATCCAGTGAAAGGTAGAAGAGCAGATGTTATCTCATCAGTATTTGAGATATCCTCGTGTGTGTGTGTGTGTGTGTGTGTGTGTGTGTGTGTGTGCCTAATTCACATTTGCACACTGCAGTTAAATATTTTACCTGTTCAGAATGTATTATCACTTTAGAGATTGAGAATAAAAGTGTGAAGCCAGTATTTATTCTGGACATCTCTATCCCTCATGCACATCAAAATCAGCAACCCACATCCATCCCTCCAAGTACCCCCCCCCACCCCCCCCTCTCTCTGCCCCACGTTCAGGTTCAATATAAGACAACTGTCCACCCGGGCTTTCAAATGGAAATTGTGCCCAGCATTCAGCCGCAGTTTGCTCATTGATGCTATGCAGGGGTCCCCCGCTTTACTCGCCCGGTGCTCTTCGGGGGTTCCTGCCTGAATAAGACGGCATTCTGGCTTCCAGCTGAGAGGCCGACGGAAAAGCGGGGAGAGGAATTGCTATGAGGGGCCCGGCTGTTATTAGCCATAATTAGAATCAGAGTTTGGATTGCTGCTACTGAGTGAAGCGGCCCGAGGTGCTGTGGAGAACTTCCTAACGATGTCGGCAGATGCCTTGGGCGAGGACTGGTGCCTTGGGAGGGGAGGGGAGGATATCTGCTTGCCTTTCTTCATCACTCTGTCATAGTCCAGAGGCTTTTCCTTCGTGTATCTCAAAACCTGTGTTTGGGAAAGAGCTGCAAGAATCTTGAAATGTTTTTTTTCCTTTTACCTGGGGGAAGTTTCTTTTTTTTTTTTTTTTTTTTTTTTTTGGTCTGCGTCTGCAATGATGATAAAAGGTCAAGAATCAGGGTTGAGATTGGTGGGTTGGACTGTCTGGTTATCTGCAATGTGCGAGCTGTGTGCTTATATTTTATAGTGCTTTTGCCTGAAGGTGAGGCCTTTTGTGTTTTGTTGCTATGGGCACACGCACAAACATTCTTTATTTTGTCTCCGGATCGCTCTTGTTGTTAGATGTTTTTATTTTTTTTTGGTCTTGTCTATAGATGGAAGCTGTATGGAAATGCATTATGTTTAGTGAGCCTACTCCTATGTTTCTGCCCCCCCCCCCACAGGGAGGTGTGAAGAGGTGCTGCCGGTGGCGGAGGCTCCAGGCCCCAGAGTCCTGTCAGCAGAGGAGCAGCGCCGCTTGGCCGAGCAGGAGGAGAACACGCTACGGGAGCTCCGGCTCTTTCTCAGGGACGTGACCAAGCGCCTGGCCACTGACAAACGCTTCAGCATCTTCAGCAAGCCGGTCGACATCGACGAGGTAAAGAGGACCGGACCCCCGCACCCCGGCGCCTCACTCGCGGGTTTGACAAAGCCGGTTTTAATCCCGTTTTATAACTGTACTTTGCGTGTCAGGTGTCGGACTACCTGGAGGTTATCCGGCAGCCGATGGACCTGTCCACTGCCATGACCAAGGTTGACACCCACCAGTACCTGGTGGTGAAGGACTTCCTGTGGGACATCGACCTCATCTGCAGCAACGCTTTAGAATATAATCCCGACAAGGATCCCGGAGGTGAGGCATAATGGGGAATGCTCATACGTGCATGCAGGGGACTGTTCATGAATGCCATGCAATATGCACGTGCATTTTAATGTGTGCACAATGCCAATGCTTGCACAATCTGCCCAGTTTTAATAAAGACAATAAATTCAAAATGGCTGGCATTCATGTGCTAAAATAGTCTAAAAAGCATCACAGATTTAAAACTCTTTATTAAAGCATAGAGATCCAATTGATATTGATCGTTTCATCCAGGACTTGGACAGAAAGCTGTGATGGAAATCTTATGAGCAGATTAAGTTGAGACCAAAAGCAGCAGCAGGAGACCCCTTGATGTCTGAGGCTGAAGAGATATTGGAGCTTGATTAAGGAGAATGTAAACAAAGCAATTCAAGGGAATTACAGGTTGAAGTCAGTGTAGTGCCACCCCAAGTCTGATTTTAGAGGGAGTAGTCAACCTAGTCAAGATTAGAAAGAACCAAATACATATGTATGTGTGAAGAAGCTATTTGATCCCCACACAAGAAAATATGCTGACCTAAGTCACATGTCACGTTGAAGGTCTCGTGCAGCACGACAGTATCTGTGATTATCTGAGACATCTTATCTGAGATGTGGGTGTATGTGTCTCTTCTGCATGTGTCTGGAGTGTTTGTGTGTGTGTGTGTGTAACCCCCCCCGGCCCCCCGTCCTTGCCTTGCTCGGGAGATGGAGCAAGAGTGGTCTTTATCAGGCCAGCTGCCTGTGAGTATTCAGTCTCGGAGCCAGAGAGGTTGAAGTATTGGACACGTCACGACCTTCTGCGGTTGCGAGCAGGCTGCCACCTGCGGGTCTGAACAGAGAAGCCAATGCAGAAGTGCCTTCAAACTTGCATTCTTTCTGATGGCCATCAGGGGGCGACTCATCCTTGTGTAGAAGTCTATGAGAAAATGACCCCACTTCTCCCTTGATTTATTAGCTCAGTGAACATGAGTCTTCTTCAATACTGGCGTTTAGAGTAAAATAGACCATAAGTTAGGGTATGCTTTAGGGCGTGGCTACGCGGTGTCCGGTCATCGGCATTCTCGTTTTACAACTTTAACCCTTTCACAGTGTGTTTTCGGTTCATGGAAGTTAATTGTAAAAAAAAAAATGTGGTCGCCAAAAATGCGGCAATCGGTTCGATTGTACTTGGCTCCTCCCTCTCGTGTCACCTCTGGTTGCAAAGAACAAGGTGGCGGCAGCCGAAAGGCCAAACTAGAGGCTTCCAAGCCGTTGTCCACAAACCAATGGGTGGCGTCAAGGCGACTACGTCCGCTTCTTATTTACACTCTGTGTCGGCAAGTGACCCCAATGTGACCTGGGATTTCCACTGTGTCACTCAAATTACGCTCACAAAAGCAAATAAGTGAATTCACTCAAACGTCGAGGAATTCCTTTCACCCTGAACTCAATCTTAAGATTATCCCTAGAACTGACAACGAATATCCATAAACAACCTGTCCCACTTCTTTACCCCAAATGAAGCTCTTGTCGTTGTCTAGTTTTTCGTGATGGCCTCTGACGGTCCCACGGTAATAAGTCAACATTGGACTATCCAAATAAGTATGACCGTGTGTCTCTCTCGTTACTGTTGTGTTCCATTAGGCTGGCATTGTGTGAGTAAAAAGTAATTAGATTTAACACTCAATGACTTATGGAAAGGGCTTCCAGGCAGTCGAATTACAGAACCTCAAGATGGGTTTTCTTCAACTTGGAAATTCAAATGAACTAAAGTGCACACAGCCCCCACTGAAAGTACATTCCCACCGTGTAATTCCTGCGCCGCAGCTGAGAGGCTGCATATGCATGAAAATTTAATTGTCTCTTGTCTTGCAGTTTGAACCAATTTTTACATCATCCTCCGACCCGTCTCAGCACCTTTTCCGAGAGCCAAATATGGGTTTCTTAATGAGTGCTGGAGAACACAAAATGTACACACAACGCAAACAAAGGGGCCCGTTATTTGCAATAGCTTACAAAATAAATTGGATTCATATTTATTGTTTAAATTGGCTACTTGCCTGCACGACAGGGAAAAGCCCATGTGAAGAGGGATGCATGTTTGTGAATAATATTTAAAAAGAAAACGCAAAAAAGAGCTTGTTGCACAGAAAAACAAAAACAAAATTGAAAATATTCTACCAGAATGGCATCGTCGACAGCGATGCCATGATGGTAATTGAAAGCTGCATACAGGAGACCTGCTCCGGACTTTTCAATTGATATCACCACACAAACTCTCGCCTCGTGTGTTTACCTGCTTTGTTCCCTCATAAAGATGTAGCTGCCCGACTACGATGGGAAGCAATTATCTGCCAGCCCAAATTAATAAATCATATCTCTGTCTTTGCAGGCGAGGGCCTGGGTCATTTGTTGGAATGCAGGGTCTACAAATGAAACACTAAAGGGAAAAAAAAAAATGCAATTAGGCAGGTTAATAAAGAAGACTAACAAAGCCTCTCACCACGCGCTCTGCACGGGAAATATGGCCTCGCACAATTACGCTGCTGGAGAAATTCTACACCAGCTCCAAAATAAAAAAAAAAAAAAAAAAAAAAGTGCTGGGAAAAAACCTCATTATCCCTACAGTGCTCTGTCTCTCCTTGTCCTTCATGCTATCTTCATCGCACCGTCCTCCACGTGCAATCATGTCGGCTTTCTCGTCTTTTACCCCCTCACCTCGCTAAATCATAACTCGGTTATGTAAAAAAATAAAAAGGCTGACGTCTCCGCGCTCCACAATGTGACTCAGTTTCACAAATGCGTCTCTATTGCTTGCGCGCGGGGGGAAATGGCGATAACAACCCTGTTACTACGGCGGAATGCGGCAAGCAACAGTGTTGCACGTCAGAACGTTCTTCTGTGTTCTAGATGAGGGAAGTTATTCGGGGCCAATAAGGGTTCTGATGAGCTCTCGGCATCCCACCTGGTCTTTGACACCCCCTTCCACTGACGAGCGTTCTTTTTTTTTTCTCCCTTCCCACTTATAATGCACTCGCATGCGCACACACACTCGGACATACTGTCAGTGGAAAAGCACGCACACACACACACAAATTGCCTCCATCGCAATTAGGCCGCCGTCCTCCAATTAGACAAAGGGAGCTGGCAGATTGTGACCCCTCTGCCGCTCTCTGCCTGAACTGTTCTCCCTCTGCCTGCCGTAATGAGAGGCTGTCTGTTTACAGTGCCTGTGCTTTTAGCCTGCCACTTCAGCGCCGTCTCTCGTTTCCCGCCGCGGATGCAGGAGCGGGTTAACCGGGAGGATTTAATGATGCCGCGGCACATCTGAGGGAAGGCAGGCACGGGAGAGTTGCGAAGGTGTAAGACGTGCGTGTGCGTGTGCGTGTGCGCGTGCGTGAGAGCGAATGAGTACGCGTTTGGAAAAAAAAAGAAAAGGAAAAGGAAATACATTTCCGTTTGCATGTACAGGGGAGCGTGTTTGTGTGAATGTACCCACCGCTGTCTGGAATGGGTGAAGTGACGATATCAAGGCCCTCATGCATTACTTGAGTTATGCCTGCTAACGCTTCTCACCAAAGCCCGCTCCATCCTTTTTATTCAACCTGTGAGAAAAGGCTACAATCCCCTTTCTCACACGTACAGTGGAATGGGTATCGACTCCTTTGCCTTACATTTCCATACATGATGGGTGGGGGGAGGGGGAGGGGGGTGGAGAGCATGCAACATCAAACTGGAAACTAAATGGAGGGGAGGGAAAAAAAAAGAAACCGATATCTAAGAGAAAAAACCTGGTTAGAGTGCCATGGCAAGTACACGGGTTTGATAGCCTGCCTCTCAAAGGACATACCCTTGAATATACATGTCAAGCACAGAAAACCACAGTGTTGCGTCTTGTGACACTAATGCTATGTTTCACTGGTCCCCCCCCCCCACCCCCCGCCCCCGCCCCTCCTCCTCCCCCCTCTCTCAGACAAGGTGATCAGGCACCGAGCGTGCAGTTTAAAGGACACAGCTCACGCTATATTTGCTGCCGAGCTGGATCCCGAGTTCGACCGCATGTGTGAAGACATCAAGGAGGCGCGCAGGAAGAGGGGTAAGGAACTCACCTCATTTTTAACAACACACACTCGCTGTTGAACCTGAAAGTAAACTCCTATCTGTACACCGTTGTACAGGTGAACGTCATCATCTCTCTGTGGAAAAAAAAATTTGTGCGAGCCCAAACTAATCATTGTTAATACCACGGTCCGGGTGAATACTCTATTCTGATTGGCTGCAAGGTGTCCATTCATTTCTGATAATGGACACATACTACCCCTAAGTAGTAACTGTCTAAATGAATGCGCTATATACATTAAATTAAATTCAAACTTTTTTTTTATCTATCTATCTATCTATAAACATAAACAAAAATGAATAAATGGTCTTTTTTTCATTCTTTGGGGAGTGACCATGGTATAAACGTGATAATGCCCTGCAAGGTGTCCATTATCAGGAGTTAATGGGCGACTTGGAGGCCGTGGAAGACGATTTGCTTCATACTTTGTTATTCTTTACTTTATAAGCTCATAAACCTTTATAACGCCAGTTACTTGATAAATACCCGCTATTTTGTCCGCATTGCCCACTTTATCTAGGTTGGTTGTTTTCAGTATATTATTGGTAGAGCAGACTAATTTAGCATGCTAATAGCACTGAAGTGAAAAGCATCATTTGTTTATCTAAATAAATAAAAAAAATTGGAAGAACACTCACTCACTTGAATAATGAGTCTGAGCCAGTCCATGTTGGCTGTGTAGTTCCCGGCCTGTTCCATCACCTTCCTCTCTCTCTCTCTCTCTCTCTCTCTCTCTTTTTATTTATTTTTTTATTTTATTTTTTGGTCGATAGTCTTTGATGGATTATTTCAGAGAGTAGAAACCTGCTTTTTGGGGGATAGAAAAAAAAAAAAAAAAAAAAAGAGAAATCTGTAGCCTTGCCCAGTGGTACTTGATGGAGGAGTCCATTTTTTTTTAGTGTAGAGTATGTGGCACAGAGGAGCGATGCCCGAGGCGCCGGCGTTCCAGACACTACCTTCTGTGCTCGCTGTCTGCCTGGCGCCCTGCATCTGTACTCTCACCAAACAGCCCCGAGCAGTGCCGAGTGGATGTAGGCTAACTCTAAATTAAGTTTGTGCACATAAAGAACGCACACACGCGCCGTGTGGTTAAATGATACGCTTGAGCCGTTAAGTATTGACTTTTAAGTAAGTCGTCGGATATTAAGCATAAAGGCATACATGCACATATCCCCCGTTGCTGTACTTGCCCCCGTGGGGATGGACTAACACAGAGTACGTTGGAAGAATTACACTCACAGTATGTGTTCAATACCTAGCCAAGACTACAGAATCTGAATTAAATGTAACCACGACATTTATTTTTTCTTTTCTTATTGAATGTCCATGAAAACCGGTCTCGCCCTGTACATGATTCACCCCCATTAGAGACCGCATCCAAGTCTTAATATTCATGTACAGTACATCATCACTAACGCTTAAGTACTCGTATATTGTAGTCCATGCAAACCCAGAGCTAATAATGTTTGCAGTATATTCAACACAATAGTTACCAGTGTAGTACCAATATATTCCAAGAATAGGGGACCTAATCTTATTGATAATGCGAAATGTAAACCCGAATGTCAAATATTCCACAGGTTTTTCTATCAAAAACAATCACCCAGATATTGTCGTTTACCGTCCATCCATTTCAGCAGTATATTCTTCATCACACATAAAGTAAGGATGCATGTAGGTCTTTTTGAATGCTCACTTAAATATAAGCTGTGTGTCTGGCAGCCCTAACAATACACAAGCAGGGGGTCCTCGTTCAATCCAATGTTCAGAAATAGACACAGTATACCCGCCATGCTTTTCCAATATTCTTCTGTATATTACAAGTCCAAACACAGTGGGTACAACTCCCAGCCTCTGCGTCACACTTCACACACAGCTCGGGTTTTATTGGGATCCATTTGAAGCTTGGCCGCAATCTGTAGTAGTAGTAGTAGTAGTAGTAGTAGTAGTAGTAGTAGTAGTCTAAAATGTTATTTGCAGATTTCCATATTCATAACCAGGTTGCTTCATCATTGTCTATGTTTGCGTCATTGTTCTTCACCCATTTAAAGAGACAAGACACGTATTTCTGGTCTGGCGTTTCGTTTTCTGCTTACATTTTTCTTTTTAAAGCTCACAAGTGTATTCAGGGAACTGCACAAGAAGACCTGATTTCTCTTTTAACCACACAATCTAAAGTGTTATGTACAGCCCTAACCCCCTGAGGGATTATTGACTTGTGATTTAAACCGCAGAGGCCTGGTTCTTCCATGTCAAACCGGAAGCTTATCAAAGAGGAAGCAATTTTCAGAAGTCGCTCTGTTGCTTTTGATTTCCTCTTTTAGCAACTAAAAGCACAGGATGCTAAATAAATGCTGCAGGAGGCGAATGCCTGAGATAAGGGATGTGACTTTCAGTCCCGATACTAGGAGCGATACCTGGGCTTTGGGTGGGAGGCAACACGAGACTTGATTTAAACATTGCTGTCCTAACCTCGTGAAACAAAATGTACCAAATAAAATGCTGTTTTATTTTTAGAATAATAAACGTACACCAGCAACTTGGTAAAAGAAACCTTCAAAATGAACAGGAATTACAATTCGTTAACAACTTAAAATTCCACTATATAATTATTGACAGTATATGAACATGAATTAAATTGAGTATACCTGCCCTGTAACAATACCCAATTCAGCTATTTGAGTCGGTATCGGCCCGCTATTGGCATCATAATCGGAGCCTGCCGAGCCTGAGAGGAGGAATACAGCAGTGTAAATATTTCATCTTCTAGTCAATGTCCCGCTATAAAGGTCTCAATTAGCCCGGCTCTGTATGCAGTCCATTTGCTTTAGTTTTTAAAACCCACAGTGCATCCTGGGGGATTTTCTCCCCTGTGACGAGATGAAAGGAGCTGTGATTTTGGCCCAAAAAAAACCTTTAAATACCAAGTCAAGAGTTGAAATGTCTTATTTTCAGGGGCTTGCGTGTCTCTTCACTCCACCGCTGCGTCTCCTTCCCGACATCCAGCAAAATATTGCAAAAGGATATCGTTGTAGTTTTTTGTGGTAATACTTGCTCTGATTGACTCGTGGTTAGTGTTCGTCTTTCTGGTGTTCGCACACGCACACACACGTCCACATACACACAAGCACTCTAACTTGCCAGCAGTATGTTTCTGAAGTGTTTTCTCTTTTACTCACACACACACACACACACACACACACACACACACACACACACACACACACAATTGCACATGCACACGCAAAGAGTGTTGTCTGTTGTCGGTAACTGATCCTCTGTGGGCACCGCAGACCTCCAGACGCCGGCTCAGCTGACGGAGCTTGCGGGCGCCGTGGCAACCGGGAGGCACCACGCTGCAGGAGAGGAGCAGGCCAAGAGCAGCACTCAGGGCGAGGCCACTGACAAACAGTGCACCACTAGTGAGTATCCAAACCCTATCCACTACTTAATGGCTACACAGCCGTAACGGGGTGATTGATGAGAAGTGCGCGGTGGTCATGCATGCGGGTGACAACAAATGCAGAAATAACTGAGTACCTTTCTACTTTTCTGTTTGACTCACACACACTCAAACTTTGGCTGTCGGTAACTCGCTTAGTTTTTTTTTTTTTTTTTTTCTGTCTTTGATGCAGCAGCTGTGTTGTATTACAACAGTATACCAGATGTATGTGGTGCCTCACACCTGCCTACACACACACACACACACACACACACACACACACACACACACACGTGCGCACGGGCATATATTTCTCGGCAGTGGAGAAGCATCACAGCGAGTAGCCTCATTAGCGAGGCTGCTCTCTCCTAACCACTCCGAACATGACCACGCCACAGAGCAATTACATGCCCACCTGTGGTAAACGGCAGGTGCCTAAGGGTGAAGGGAGGGCCAGGTATGGGCAGGGGGCAGACTAATGAGGCTGTTACCTGAACAAATCCAAGATAAGCAGGTTTTTACATGTAATCTGAAGAACGGCTTCCACCTGTGTAAAATAACCGGAATGACATGGGCTAAAGGAGGCGCCCTCAACATCCACGAGATGTACATAAAACTAGATAAGACATTCAAGAGAGTGGAGGTAGAATACCAGGCATGACTGTGAAAAAAAGAAGCTCTTTCAAACTCTTCTTTGTCTGTGCAAATCAATGTTGATGCCTTTTCTTTACGACACGGATGAATTTATTGGCCAAAGCAGTAAGCCTTGAACAGTAATTTGTGGCCAAAGTTGAGATGCATTTGTCTGTGTGTGTGTAGTACAAATGTCCAACACCAGGTGGTGCTTGTCCCTCACGAGAGCATCGCCCCCCCCCCCCCACTGGAACCCCTGCTGTGTGGGTAAACCGTCCCTTCTCCCAGGGAGATGGTCTCCTCCTGAGAGATAAGGGCCTCTGTTGGCCACCAATAACACCGTAAGACTCTAAATGTCTGAGTCTTGAGATCACTGCAGTTAATCTTGTCCTGCTAAGGCCGGGAAAAAAAAGGAGGTAATATTTAATGAATTGTTTAATTTTCTCCCATCAATAATTCAGCGCAGGGTAAACTAATGGAGCCTTGATCGATGACTCTAACACCGGACTTGAGCCAGTAGCTTTTCAAAGATTCATTTTTTATTTTATGTCAATACATATTATACACAGTTCAGTCTTATCCAGTGCAATACATAAGCACGCAGTCAATAACTACAGCCTGAATTGCCGTAGAGCTGATTCAACACCTTTGACACTCAACAAAAAACGTACACTTTACTATCGCAAGATATATTCTGATGTTATTATTATTACATTGTGCACATTGGCTTCGACTAACATGTATTTACAGTACTGATTGCTTTATTGCACATCGAACCCATGTGACGTCTAACTAATCGTTCAGTCGTTCACATATCCGTAACGACGTGACGCGCGTAAACAAAAAAAAAGAAGAAGAGCACGCGCTGCTGTTGATCAACTAATTGATATTTTTTAAGGGGCACAGTTCATGCTACTTTTAGCTGTATGTTTGATCTGCGAAGCCAAATGTCACAGATGCGGACCACCAATTTGGAAGCACTCGGGAGAGCCGTTATCAGCCTCCACCAGAGGCTTAATTAATTAGGCTAACTGGCTGAGGTGATTAATTTGTGACATCGGCAGCCAGTTCTCACCTGGAGCACCTCAGCAAGGCGGCTATTAGGCTAATTGATCACAGAGTCGGTTATGTCGGGAGATGTGACACGGCATCATAATGAAAGCGCGGCGCGTCAGCCGTCAGCTGTTTGTGAAATTGCACCCCGCCGCGGCCGGGGTCATTTCGGGGTCGCGGGGCTTTTCCCGTCCTCCTCTGTGAGAGGTCGGGACACGTGAAGGTTAAAGTTATCCTCGATCATTACCTGCAGGGCGAAGCCTGTCTGGAGCCGTCTTTGGGTATCTGCTGTTCTAAAAGGGGGCTTTTATCTGGGCCACCCTCTCCCGCTCTCCTTCCATCCCTCATCTCCGGTTTGCCTGGAGCTGAGAATTGCCTGTGACATTCAGATTATATGGAGTGGTGGCGGGGTTGAGATGCGCAACGAGAGGGGGCCGTGGAGAAAGTTGCGCGAAAAGCTTCTTTTTTTTTTTTTCGAAGGGTATTTCTGAATCAGGTGTTAAAAGCAGTGGCCGTGGCTAAGCCCGGTTGTTGAGCTGTAGATAGCGTGGGGGTGGGTGGGGGGTGGTGGGGGGGGGGGGGCAGCTGCTCCCGGGTTAGCCAGGGGTGGGAAGATGGGGGAAACCGCTCTGCAGTTAATGCACATGAAAACTGGAAGAAGGACATGGTTGCCATTAGCCGGCGTGGACAGCCCCGTCATGGTTTCTCTGCTCGCCCTTTTCTCACAGCCCGTCTCTCTACACCCCCCCACCCCCACCCCTCCACCCCCTCCTCCCTTCTCTCTCGCGGCACTCCCTCCCTGGAGAAGCAGAAAACCCAAGGCCCATTACGTGGGCCACAACCCCGGGTTCATTCGTAGTGCACTACCACACGGATCTGGTTCATATGGCGTGCCTTGCTTTCATCCATTATTTAGGCCTCAGTTTCTTTTCTTTCTTTCTTTTTTTTTCATTCAATCATGGCTGTTTGTCCGCGAGCTAAATCAGTTTGTTTTTTACTTGACAGTCAGAAGGCATGTGCTATTGATTGCTTAACTAAATAACAATGTCTGATTGTCCTCCTGCTTTTCTTAAATGTCATAGTCGCTCTTAAGTGGCGCGCTACTTTTTCCAGTTTGTTGAAAACCTTGCTCTTTTTTTGGCACGGTTGTCAAGTGTTTTTCCACCGCCGGTCGACAAGATTGTCCCGATTCAACCGATGAGCTGTTTGTGGAAGAAAAAAATAACCCAATGCAGCGGCTGCGTAATGTCCCATAATGCACTCAATGGCCTGCCCAAGGCCACAGCCACCAGGAGACGGAACACCGCTGTGTCCCGATTCCTCCCCAGCCTGGCATCTCGCAACCCCGTAAACGGACCGCTCCTCTTCCCGCCGCCAACGTCAATCCATCACGAGACCTTGATGGGCTATTTAAAGTCACGAGGACCACTCCCGCTCCCCCTTTCACCGCAGGTTGAAGTAGTTACCGCTTTAAAGGATGGCCTGGATTTTCGCCCGGCACAAAGGGACGACTGGCGCCGCCTGTGACGGGGCTGCGAGGGTCACAGTGCGCCGGGGAATAGGTTAATAAGAGGGCAGCTTTTTGAAACACAAAGCACTATTGAAGGCAATCCCATTATCCTGATTTTTCTCATCTGTCTGCCTCCTCTGCTTACGAGGACATTGGACCTACCACACTCGCTGAATGGTTTAACCTTGAAGCGAATGCATTTTGCATGCAAGCTTATGTAAACAATATCTCCCAAGGTTCTGCTTTACCTGCAGCAGAAACAAGCAAGTTGTTGCACTGTGCGTTGTTATTATTCTGAAGCTCCACTTTGCGAGTGCTTCAATCTGCTGAAATGTGAGTTAAGTGAAATGTTTTTTTTTTTCTTTTTTTTTCCTTCTCTAAACCATTTATAAAAACTGCTATATTTCTTCGCACAGATTTATTCCTATATTCAAATGAGTTCCCTTATTATTTCATTATGTTATATCAGTCGTCGTATATTGCACATTTCAGTCTACATTGAATAGCTGCGTCTCGTGCGGACCACGGGTGACGAATGGCGTCTTGTTCTGTGGCTGCAATTATTCTCCAGCCTCCTAAGGGGATCAAATTTTAAACCACGATGGTGGTCAATAGCGGGAAGTGCCTTGCCTGAAAGCTGAAGCGGCGATGTCATAAGGAGCTATTAGGACCGGACAGCGATTCTCCCCGGGCCGCCTCTCGGCGACCAGAAGAAAACAATCTTGGAGTCGCACACCCCTGACACCCAGCGGCGCTCGCTGATAAACATCCATGCAAAGCGTGCAAAGCCCTGAGCGAGTCAGCGGCGAGCTTAAGCTGCCATTTTGTGGGCACAGATGCCTCTCGGATCGTTGTGGCGCCAAGCGTGAAATGAATGTAACATCATCCATGATGCCGCTTGCCTCCATTTATTGTTTTTAGGGTGCAGATGAGCCGACATCAGTGTTAGTGTCTCCGAAGATTCATTCTGTGTCTGCGGGTCTTTCTCACTCTGAGAGCGGCGCTCTGTGTAGTTGCTGCTGCGTGATAAGTGTGCACAACGGACCAAGTTGGGTGGCGATCCCGCTCACAGGATTTTAATGTCTGTTTTTCCTATTACTATGCTACGCAGATACCCATGTATATATATATATTTATATATATTTATATATATATATATATATATACATATATTATGGTAAACAGCTTACATTTCTGCCTGAAACGAATGTGCCCGGAGAGTTGCGCTGCAATGATTGATTGATTGCCTCCGTGCACGCCCAATAACTGCAAGCTGTGCTGAGGATGTGAGAGAGGAGACGGGGAGGGGGGTGAGGGGAAGGGAGCGAGCGAGTGAGCGAGCGAGGAAGGAAAGCTTTGCGAAGCTCCGCAGCCTTCGCGCGGCGTCCACGCGCCCGAAACGTCTGTTGATTGACTGATAATTCGGATGGCTGGACCTCAAATGACACGTTCATTGTTTTGAGATCGTCTTCTCCTTCCAGGAATATCTGTCCTGTCAGGATCTGGAGACGGGTTTAGATTCGCACAAAGGCTCGGCTGTCCCGCCATTCCAATTAAAGCGGATCTGGGGGCCGTGCTTTCTATGATAAGTGGTCCGTCTTCTCCACAACATTAATGACCAGCCCAACATCTCAGCGTTTAGGTTGTGTACATCATGCTGCAGACAGAAAATTATACAAGGTCCCCTGGGCTTCTGCTCTCATTGTTTTTACCATAGTGCACTCGATTAGTCAATTTCAGTAAACATCAGAAGCGAGTCAACGCCAAGCAGCTTAATGGGGTGTATTCCCCCTCTCTGCTTGGTTCTGATAACTTGTAATTGACTGGAACAATTGCACCAACATGATGCATTAGTGCTTGATTAGTTGGAACCACTTATAGATTTGTTTTTTGGATCCAAATTGTCTTTTGGACTTCATGCGCTTCTCAAACCCAGCTTGATGGAAAGTGAACTGGTATCAGTTTCTCATTAAGAGACACCTTTTTCATAACGACGGGCCGCCTTGTGTATTACGGTTTGCATTTTGAATGCGGCGATGTTTTGACGAGTCGGTTACTGGTTGTCCGATTTTAACATCTGTTGCCCCGTCACGGGGGGGGGGGCATCACAATAACCACGTGTCTCATTTTTAGTGGCGTGTTTTGTGGACTTCGGCCATTGAGTAGTTCTGGTTTTGGTCCTTCTTCTTTTTGGTGGTTATATGTTTCAATGTGCGTCGCCTTTCCCAGAATAATAGATACGCTCACGTCTACATGTTTCCGCGGTGGAGATTAACATTCCCAAACACAAACTCAGCCACCCTTTGCACACATCTCTCTGAAGTGGATGGCCACATTAGGCGACATTAAGTCACGTCAGACCACCACAGGAATAGGAATGCGCGGCGACTGTGTTTTTTAATTACGTCAAATTACTCGTGGAATCGCACTTATCCAGCCTAATCACCACATCTCCATTAAACCCAGAAATGAGATGCGTCGCGCCGCTCTCGACAGAGCGCGCCGCCTTCCCGGCTAACCAGTCGTCACGAAAGGTCGAGGGCAGTTATGTAACGCGCCAGCCCTCGGGTCAGACCCGCCAGCGCTTCATTGTTGTGTACCAAACCATCTCATCTGAAGCATGTCAGTCGGCAGTGATCGCGTGTTCATGCGGCGTTAACGTGACACATTTCAGCGGGAATTGCTTTGTGAGCCAGTTCTGCTGTTTGTTGTTGTGGCAACGTCGTTTGGGTTAGGCTAGGGACGAGTGGCTGGGAATTGCTCTCTTTTCTTTCACTCTTTCTTTCTCTCTCTCTCTCTCACCTTTTTCAATGGCTTTCAGTAAAGCTTTCTTCTCCGATCAATCAAGCGTTGACGTCCCACCGTTTAGGGAGCTGACTTCATTATATTTGTTTATGCAATCATACATGGGCACCTTACAAATTCAGTTAAATCCAGAGCCGCCGCAAACTGCAGCGTCAAAAATTAACATACCGTTGAAATTGCCGTCACTCCTGTGGTCTTCAAAATGAATTATCACCAAGACCAAGATTTATTACCGAGCTTTCGTATTTGATTGTCTCGCATTATGAGCTTTCCGGGCATTTAATGTCCAACGCTGTTGCTCAGTAAATGTAGAATATTGTGCGTGGTACAAACTATTTTTTTTTTTCTTTTCTTTTTTTTTTTACATTTTGCTTTCAGTCAGCGCACAATTAAATTTAGGGTTTGCATATCGGGAACGGCGGTATTTGCAAATCTCTGATCTTTATTACACTACACTATTACAGTCGAGGAAAATTGGTTTGAAGTTATGAAAAAGTTTTGAAATGTAATTGTAGGATATGTGTGGAGAGGCTGGATATGTAAACTTCCCTCGCCTTAGAAAATCTCCCAAAAGTACAACCACTAACTTAAAAAGGGAAGCGAGTGTTCACACATAGGGAGGTTATTACAGTTCGATTCATTTTGATATTACTAGTGAGAGTTAATCAGAATCGCCTCTATATATTTCTATAAACCTTTTGTATCGGTAACATTGGGAACATGTAATTTAAGAAAGAAACTGTGGCAGCCCGAATGGAGTTTGACTCCTTAAAAGGCTGCTCACTTGGCGTAATGACGATGCAAGAACTCGCCGGACAAATTAGCCCAATGCCGCTCGAGTAGCCCGTCCGAGGTCACTTCCTTTCTGCCAGACGACTCGCATTCTCCACAAGATGTTTTCATTGAGAACAAATATTATGCAGGGTCTGATTTTGGTATCTGGCTCTGTTTTGATCGCTGCCTGCAGGCAAAGTTGTTGACTCAGCCAAAGCGAGAGCCGGGTGCAATCAATAGTGACCCCGGAACATCTCAAAGTCCCGACGCCGGCTCCACCATGGGGCAGTTTGAGCTAGGATTAGTCTTAGTCTAGACACTGTCTGGCCCAACATACAACCAGACCCATATCCAATTTCGCTCCCAAGGAGAGCAATACAATACAAGCTGTTACATTTATGGATTTGATTATTTTTTTTTCTCTCCTTTTTTTTTTTTATCAGATAATGAGGGATATACGATCTATTGAAGGTGAACCCTTAAGCAGAGCAAACTTTTACTCCTGTGCAGGAACTCCAAACCATTATCCCGAGTGCAGCAGTGATCTGCAATCACGGCGCCGCGTTGTTGAATATGACAACATGTCGTCGCAGCGAAGGTCACGAAAACGTTAACGAGCGATTACAAGACTTCACAGCAAACGGAGCGCAGCCTCATTATGTAAGGAAGCAGACTTTTGTTTCAGCATCACACCCCGAAGAGCAGACTTTTTCCAAATGTAGGGCACAGGAAGTGTTTCTTTGAGCAAATAATCACTCGCTGTCCGTACTGATAACTCGCTGAGACATCACGACCTCACGCACGTGTCTGAAAGAGACCTAATTTTGATTTAATTCCCCCCCCCCTCGTATAAAAAGTCCATGAATTTGAGAACTCCTCCAATGAGGCGTCTATGTAGAGCAAAGACTGCCCGTGTAAAAAGTGTTTAATTTAATAACCCTTTCTGCCGAGTCCCATTATTATACAGCTGTGACGACCTGAATCCCTCAACAGACTCGCAGGATATCTAATTGGTATCTAATCAAATCACTTTAGCAAGTGTTCTGACAAAGTACAAAGGCTATCCTTCACAGATCAGGGCTTCAGTCAGACTGTCAGCAGAGTAAAAGCAAGCATAGCAGTATCATTTTATCCAGGAGTAATCTAACTCCTATGAGGCCATTAAAGACCTCCAGATGTTCTATAATAAGGTGCTTTTAATTGGTTGTTGGATGAACGGATGTAATATGGTTTCAGAGAAGATCTATTAACCGAACTTGAAGTTCCTTTCGTAAAAAGTGTGCCGTATTTTACTTCATTGGCTACAATAAGTTACATTTATTTAACCACTTTGCTCAAAGCCGACTTAGATTAAGGACATTCAACTCTGAATTTCTTTTTTTAAGGCCGATATAATGACGATAATTTTGAGCAGGGAATGGCTTTCAAGATCCAATAGTGTTGTTACATTCAAGAGAACTTTTATGGGGCAAAATAAACGGAAACTGGGCCAGTAAAGATGAAAAATCAGCTGTTCACTGGGGCTGCAAAGTTTTAGCCCACATTTTCTCATCCTATCGTCAGAATAATGCGTTGAGTTGGAAAGTTAGTGGAAAATTACTTTCTGAATTTTTTTTTTCATCTAATATCTAAAACATGATATTAAGTCCGCCATGAATTCACGTCCGGAGTGCCAGCGCTCCCCCTCTCCGGATCTCAAAGTGCGAAAGCCATTTCCGGGATTCTTTCTAAAAGTTGTTTGGATTATATTCAGGAATTGAGAGTGGCTGATCCATTCACGGCGTGTTGGACATCACTGTTCTCCTCGGAGGCCTCTTGCCCGGTGCCTGCTCTCCTCCGCAAAGTCTGCGATAACTCGAACGTCAGTCGAATGAGCCAACCAGTGCAGATCTCTTTACCTCATCACTCTTGCTGCCTTGCAGCTTGTCTGCATGCATGTTTTCGCTGTGTGCGACAGACCTTTCCCCCAGAAGGCCCTCCGACCCTGCTTTGTATGTATGTATGTGTGTGTGTGTGCGCGTAGGCTGACATCTTCAACAGAACTTGGAGCTGCCGGTGCATTAGGGCGTATCTGTCTTCTGAGAAGAGGGCACCACAGGCACCGTCATTCCATCGGCCATTTACTGAGCAGCAGAGAGGAGAAAGGACAAAGATAGATGCTCTGACTGAATTATGTCTTCAGTTCCTCCACCTCACTGCTGTATTTTCTCCTCTTATTTTTGTCGTATTGATAGGATTGATCCAGTCACCTTTAGAGCAGTCTGACAACTCTCAGAGCTCTGTGAAATGCCCGTAGTGACAAATATTCTAAATGATTAGTTAAAAACTAAATTAGTCTACTTATTTGCATGCAGCAATTTAGCTGTTTTTTTTTAATTAATTTATTCTTGGCACTTCGGAAAGCAGGGTGACAGGTATGGAGTGTGCAAATTGTTGGGTTCATCTTGTCCATTAACTTTAATGGGCTTTTGTTTTAGGCTTTTAAAGGTGCATAATACAAGATTGGGAGCATTTCGATGGGCCCTCGGCGGCTCTCAACATGCAGCTCGTAGCTCAAGGTGCCAACGCGCTGACAGAGCGGATGGGAGAGTTGCAGCGCATGTGTGAACACGGGATTGTTTAGTGGAATTATGGCTTAATAGAATCAGTCTTGTTTGGTTGATTGGAAGGTTTCTCCTGGCTTTATTACCGTGGATTCTCTTTGTCGCCGTGAGGTTGCCAGGCAACCATCGGAGACCCAGTGAGAGTCACTGGCCGTACAAATCGCAACTTTTTGTTTTGAGGTTTTTACTGTAAAAAAAAAAAAAAAAGAAGGGGGTGGCCTAGATAGCTGTTTCCCCTGTTTATTTATGCTAAGCTAAGCTAACTGTACGTTTGTTTCTTCCAAAAATGTCGAAGTATTCCTGTAAACCAGTAGGATGGTGTGGCTGTCTAGGGCTTCATGTGAGAGGGCGGGTGGAGGAGGAGGAGGAGGAGGAGGAGGAGGAGGGAAATGAGGGTGGGGTGCAAAACAGCAATTGAGGGAAGTGAGTGATATCTTTCATTTCAGGAAGCAAGGATGGGATCATTTATTGATCTGGACATTTCATTAAGTGTCAGCTCGAAAAGTGTCACATTAGGTGACAAACGGCCGTCTTCCTTTCATGACCCAGAGACCCTGAGGGCCTCTGTTTCTACGCCTCCTACAGTGTGTCCCCCGTTGTCTCCAGTTTGCTTTCCACCCGTTACACACTTTCTTACTCCATGATCAAAACTCTCAAATCACATATGGTGTATAGTGCATGAAAGGAACCAAAACGTGTGCGTGCACGTGTGCGTGCGCGTGCGCGTGCGCGTGCGCGTGCGCGCGCGTGTGTAAAATATACTATTGTGGTTAAAGCTGAGTTGATATTTATTTACGATAAACTGAGTTTTACCCCTCAGCTGAATAGAAGTCATTTGGACTTCAGCTGTGCTCGATGCCGGACTGATAGATGGTCTTCATTTTCTATGTAGAATATCTATGATAAGGCAAAAGGAATTATTCATTCATGCTCATCTTTTACATTACATAAATGGTCTAAGGTGGGTGGGTGGGGGAGGGGGGACTTCTGTTAAACCTGTATTTTTAATCTAGCGTAGTGATTGTGTTTTTTATTTTTTCACATGCATATTTCTAAAGACAAAATTTAAATTATTCATTTAGTTTAAGTGATTAGGAACCATTCAATTGGAATTTGTTCGGCAGTCACGGGAGGGGATGTAAAGCTTTTGTGCTGTGTTAATTACAGCTCAGTGGAAGGATTCAGATAGAAGAAGAAGAACAAAAAAATGGCTGGAATCCCCTGGGAGGGCTAGAGTTGGAAAAATATAGTTTTCAAGAATAAGCTCTTATTGCTTATGCTTGGAGCAGTGAAACCAAAGCAGTGTCGGAATTTAGATTCTGTTACCGTCCTGTTTTTTTTTTTTTTTTTTTTTTTTTTTTGGTAAAACATACCAACTAAAAAGCATGCTTTAATTTGATTTAATGATTATCGCCACTTCTTGGATGTCTGTATCTGATCACGCTGATGAGCAGACTCTTTGATAGTGATGTCATTCTCATACCAAAGCTTTGATGTCCCCCCAAAACGTTTGCATGTCACTTGCCTGTTACTCTGTTACTAATCAACAGATTAGTTACGACAGCTGGTCCTCCTTGTCAGGTTCTCTTTGGTATGGAAATGAGACCAAATTTTATCAGAATGTATTTGCTGTTATTGTTAATTGTATCATCAACACATTTAGTATGCTTTTAATTATATATCTATCTAATTGAGAGGTGGAGAAAGCAGTCTTTTGTCATTGGATAAAAAGGGACAACAGTACTTTCCCCTACGCGATGTCTAAAAGTGCTCCTGTACACATTCTTTTTCTATAACTATATAATCTGCAGACTGATCTCTGACTCGAGAAATGTAAAGAATCCCAGTCAGTCGTCGGGTAAAAATCATAAAAAGGCAGCGTGAGTTTGTTTGTTTTTAAGGTGGCGCCAACTCTTAACCCCAAGCTCCTCCCCATCAGTCGCAGGTGATGAGAGCACGGCGGATCGATACTTCATTAATGTTACAAGATTGAGGCCCCAACTCCAGTCGATTCCAATGAACCCGGACGGCAAGAAGGGTTGGAATGCCGGCCAGGTAGCCCTGTGACCGCGCACACAGCGGGCCTGCTTCGCGAGTCACCGCGTGCGCTCTTATTGCACGTGTGCACAAAGCCCACCGGTTACCGCGGCTCGGCAGGGCAGCAGATCAGCAGTTCTTCAATTTCTCTTGAAATTTAAATTAGTTTGAGATCAGGGCCGCCTCAGCGTTTTGCATGCTGTACATCTCTGAGCTTGATAGGATGGTAATTGCTTCTGTGTACCTGCATGAGGGAGGGAGGGGGGAGGGGGGGAGGGGGGGTGGTATGTTTCTCCAGTCATTTATTTGGGTTCTAACTTTTAAGTTGCACTGCAATTATCTGATCATTCTTTACAGAACCGTTCCTTAACCATGTGATGATACATATAGTGTATCTTTAACGACACGCACCCTTTACGTGACTTCGCTTGAACTGCTGCTCAGCGGATATTTACATCAGTGGCAATAATAGCTGTGATCCACCTTTACCCGCTCAAACAACTTTAAACCTTAATCATATTGCGTTTATGTATTGCCTGAAAAACTTTCTCATATCTCTCATGCTGTCCCTTTTTTCCTCACTTAAATTTGAAAGTCTAATATTTTTCAATTTGAACTCTTGTTGTAAGTCTTCCTTCACCTCAAGTCTAAGCTGAGATTTATAGCCCCCATCCTGTGACTGATGTGAATCACAAACCCTTTGGACTCTGCTGCTATGAACACGCACACAAACCCCATATGGATATCACACACACACACACACACACACACAAGCCCATTTGTACATTCTTTGGCACTCGTTTTCATTTGGTCCGAGCCTGTTGTAATATATTTCCCAGCATGCAAGCATACCCTAGTGTTGACCCAGTGTCCTTAATGTGAATCCATAGAGGGGAGTTGGGAGAAAAAAGCCTTTTGTGGATGCAAGGGAAATGTAGTTCATCGCCATGGAAACGCACTACACACACACTTACACAAACACACACACCTACACGCACGCATACACACACACACACACACACACACACACACACACACACACACACACACACACACACACACACACACACACACAGTAGGTGATTCAACAACAGAGTGCCTGTCCTGTTCTTTTTGTGAAACTTGACATCTGGTTTAAAGAAAAGCCCTTTCAGATCAGTTGTTGTTGGTGAGACTCAAAAGACTCCTGGGTTGTTATTTAGTGCAGCTCATTAACCAGTAAAGTCCATGTCCTCTACTTTTCCTTCAAAATAAAATGACAGCGTTATTTTTGTTGTACAAAGCAAAAAAAAAAAGATCTGGGCAATTTTTCTTTTTCTTTTATAGCCGACAGGGAATGTGGCGACGTTGCGGTGACGTGACACGTGCTGTAACCATTCGGCCACCCCGTCGGTGGTCTGTTTTAAAAAAAGAATAATGACCTAATAACGCTGTGTGAACTTCTAAGGCGGATTTTTACGAGGTCGAATATCATCCAGTCAGATGGCTGCAGTCACAGTTCCATTCTGAACATAGTGCGTTTAACTTCTCGGTAGTGCTCACCAGTCGATGGCACCGAATTACTGCACGTGTCATGGTTTTAGCCTTCGCACTCAGTTATTGTAGCGGTTGCATTCCTCACATTGAGAGTGATAAACCATATATGTGGAACTTTTGTTGGGCTCATCATTTCAGGCCTACAACTCAAGACTATGCACTAAATGTTTAGGCTTTATTCATTCTTTTTTACAATGTGTTTTATATGTGGCTCCTAAAGTCTGCAGTACGCAACTGCTGCATTGCCGCCTCAGCCAAAATGCACATTTTGAAATGTGGGCCGCCACGGAGGAAATGGAGTCTGGACTGAGATCAGATTTACAATTTGTAAATGAATGGTGTGTTTGCCAATAAATATGGGAGCGGGTCACAATGAGATGATTACATTAAGTGTACAGTGTGTCTGCGTGGTTTGGAAGATTGAGGTCTTCCTTTTTAGATTATATATTTTTTTTTTCTGTATGCTCTGGAGCTTGTTTTTCAAGATTTTGGGCACCACGTTTAGGACCAGTTGCCTGGCAACCAGCGGAGACTCCAGGAAGTTACTGGTCCCGACCAAGAACCCTCCCCAATATTCAGTTTTTGTACAGATTAAACCCTTGAGATGCTTAAATTAGTTATCTTCAGAGGTGCTCGTAGGGGGGGTTGTTACCTTTTGGGTTAGGGGCCAGGCTAGCTGTTTCCCCCTGCTTTCAGTCTTTGTGCTAAGCTAACCAAACCATCTGCTGGCTGTAGCTTCCTATTTACTGCAAAAAAAACAACTAAACTGAATTTAACCAGTAGCCGAATGGAGAGATTGGCTACACTTGTGTTTAACTAGGTTGGGGGTGTACAGTAAGTGTGAGTCAGTCCTGATGATGGTGTGGCATTGAACCCACAGACATATCATACCGATCTATCTGAGATGGACACACATGCCTTTATGGCCTTTTGTGTCTTGGGAGCAAATAAAAGTAATAAATAGCCGATGCCATAACGCTATTAGCATGGAGTGCTCGGACGTTTCCTTGGATGGCCCCACTGCAAACTGTACATCGATATGGATCTGGGTTATTCTGGCGAGGCTTCGGGGCTTTTACTGGCTCGACTGAGCCGTTGAGACGGGGACTCTGGAAGGAAAAACGTCAGCATTTAACACTGTATAAATGTTCTCTAAAATCAGCTTTGTATTCTAATTTTATTCTACAAGACTCATTGCTTTCCTTTGTCCTCTCTCCAACACAGTGTGGGACTCTCTCACGACTGGGAAAACTATTAAATAAAGAAATCAGTGAATCAGTGCATCTGATTCACTGATTTCTTTATTTAATAATAAGTCCTCCCAAAGGCATTGGCAAAGACTGCGGTTGAATTGTCCGTCAGTGTCACTGGACTGATTATTTAATTCAATACTTTCTGTGACGGCAGTGTGGATACCCGTCTCCTGGGGCTTTTCTTTTGCTTTGGAAAACTGTATTTGTGTGTGTGTGTGTGTGTGTGTGTGTGTGTGTGTACACACACTCTCACACATACTGTTCTGAAAGTACGTGTGATGTCCGCGATAAATATCTCCACCACTTCCCGACGCTGGCACGTTTTCAGCACTTTTAATTATTACAAAGAGCTCCGGTCCTCTTCTGCCCCCCCTCCACCCCCCTCCCCCAGCATATCTCCCCTCTGTGGTTGCTGTCCGTGGTAATTGGTGTATTATTTAAGAGGCGACCGTGACGAGTCATTTGCTGCCATTGGGTTTGAGCACGCCTCACAGCTCCGACGCCGATGGCCGACCCCATCTAGACGTCGTTCGCCGGCTCGTGGAGTTTGTGTGTAGAAGGACTGCGGGAAGTGCGTTTCCAGAGAGGGTTAACAAGGGAAAGGATGAGTCAGCAGAAAATCAGCCGCTATGCTTCATTATTATTGTTTTCTTTTCAGGATAAACCGCGCTGAAGTTTGCCCTTTGTTGGCTCTGTTTTTGTGACGCGTATAAAAAGCATGAATGCAAAACTTTGAGCATAAAAGCAAATGTTTCCTCGGTATAAAGATAATACATATGAATAATAATTCATAATAGAAAAATGTGGATCGAAACAGAGCTTTCCGACTAGATGAAATTAAGACACGGTCATACTTTCTAAAAAGCATTATTGATAGGCTGCCAGCTTTCAGAAATATCCGAGAGGCCCGGCCTGTTCTCTCTCTCCTCCTCGGTTGCCCCGGTTACAGCAGAGCATGTCCTTTTCTGTGAGTCGCCCCCCTCGTGTCATAATGTACGTAGCTTGAAAAAGAGCGCGGCACATTCAGTAAGTCCTCTTTTGAAATGTCAATTAATCCAACGATTACTTGTTTTGATCCATCGATTAAATGAATTATTCTAGAGAGTTTTTTGGAAAATTTGCAATTAATATAATAATTCATTCACCCAAAACAAATACCAAAACTTGTTTGATTAACATTTAAATAAATGTATTCAATAATTTTATCCTAAAAACAAACCAATGTCACAAGATATTAGAGCATTTTTGTCAGATGCCTGATCAGAAAGATACCTGACCGCAAATTCAAAAGGATTGCTGTGACACACGGATTAATTCAACCGCTGTATATCATAGCAACCCTTTCCATGAACTGGAGAATCAGTATTTTCTACCTAAGTACTTGACTTAAAACTTAATATGGCTCTGACTTAGCCATAATATTGGCAGTAATATGCAGTAAAGATAATCTAATGTACTCTAGCATCAGTCTGGGCCGAGGTAAATAACTGAAACTATCTACACACCGTAACAGTGGTCCGTGTTCTCACTCGTCCGCGGCCGTAAACGTAAACAGAAAATATACAAAGCGGCCGAATAACAACGTTGGATAATGCGTGGTGCAACCCGACGTTATGTTAAACACAACGTGGCCACTTCGTAAACGCGTGTAAATCACTGTGTTCCAATAAGTGTACTCTGTCCCCTTTCTTTTGTGAACCTGACATAAGGTTTCATTTCCTCTGACGTACTCGGAGTGTGGCACAAGCACATCTTCAGAGTGGAAAGACGAGCCCTGGTTAAATGCATCGAGGCGGGGGGTGGGGGATGGGGGATAGGGGGTGCGTGGGCGGGGGGGGGGGGGATTTGACATCATGCAGCCGTATCATGATTTCTTGTCAGAGATTGCCTCTACATTTCTTTGTGGGGAATGTTTTGCAGATATAGATCATACAATGGAGACCTTTTATTTTTTGCAGGTCAGAGGCTGACGCTCTGCTCGAAGCATAAAGGCAGCACATGCATCTCGTACAGCGGGATCTCTATTGAATAGCACAAAGCAGTCCTCCTGTCCATTCAGAACCCGGCTGACATGTTATTGATTCTGCATAAGATTTCACTTTTGCAGTTTAAACTCGTTCCAGTGGCCCTCGACAGAAGGTTCTATGATGGCGTGGATTTTAATGAGTTCATTGTGAGCTAGTGTCCATATCCTCATCGGACACACACACGTGCACGCGCACGCCAGGGACCCTTTTAAGTCATCCCTTTTTTGAGATTGTCGTTTTATGAAGGGATTAGTTTTTTTTTTTTGT
Source organism: Ophiodon elongatus (assembly GCA_016806645.1). Classification (NCBI taxonomy): domain Eukaryota; kingdom Metazoa; phylum Chordata; class Actinopteri; order Perciformes; family Hexagrammidae; genus Ophiodon; species Ophiodon elongatus. Next base: position 567,598 of record JACSYO010000293.1, on the reverse strand, counting down.
TATTTTCTATCCCGCTGGTGCTCCGAATTATGCCGTTTGATGTGATTCAACAGATGGTTTAAAACTGTGAAGGCCTTTTGGTGCGCCCAACGGGTTAGGGAGTGCTCACTGGCAGGCAGGTCATGGTGACGCCACTACGTTGTCGGGTTCCAACCCGCCGGTCTCCTTTGGAAACCGACTTGGTGCTGGTACCTGTGTGTGTTTGATCTTTCATACCCTTTCCCATGTCTGCTCTTTTCTCTGACTTTGATGCCACAGTCTGTATCTCTGCTTTGGGGAGCAAAGCAGTAAATGAAGGCAAATGCCTTGAAGTTTCACTGCATTTAGCATTCTTGCTCGCTCGCTGTGACACTTTTACTGCACTCTCAGAGAGCAGGCTTTTGTTATCCCCTTCCTCTTAAAACCCCGAGCACCATCTGTTGTCATTAGTGTCCAACATCCATGATGCAGCAGGGCTGCTGTCTCTGCCTTCCTCTCTCTTGCAGTCTTTGCCTGTTACTCTTTGAGGAAAGGCCAAATGTCTAGATTTAACAATCAAATTGCAAGCTGCGCCCCGATACTAGAGGAGCAATTCTGTCACGATTCCCCATTTGAACGATGCTGTTTGACTTTCAATTTTAAGGTCACAATTGCGTTTTGGATTTCAAACATTTTTCGTCCTAGGTCTGATCTGTTTAACGAAGTACGCAAACAATTGCCTGTCAGTGGCCTGTCCACTGAATCCAAGGGATTCGGATCTTTGTGTGTGTGTGTGTGTGTGTGTGTGTGTGTGTGTGTGTGCTCGTCTCACTCACTCTTTTTAGGCACGACTGACAAATATCCGCATTAATAACGTAATTAAAAAAAAAACATAATCCCAAACAGGAGTGATACTAAGCTAGAGTAAAATAAATAAATAAAAAATAGACCTGACAGATGTTGAAACTATCGCTGCAGATCTCAACTCCGCCGAAGGGCTGTTCAGTTGGGATGAGCTTGTGTGTGTGTGTGTGTGTGTGTGTGTGTGTGTGTGTGTGTGTGTGTCCAGCTGTTTCGCTCTCAAAGCGAAATAGATAGCAGGCGAGAAATCAGGCAAATGAATATTGAAAATGTTTCGATTCAGAATCTGCCTTTTATAGAGACCACCGATCCAACTGTTTAGAACTGACATCAGCCGATAATGATTGATCGATGGCCGAGCGATCGGAGCGCCCTGCCGTCCACTGTGCGTTGGCAATGGGACTGAAATGGGACAACAACGCCAGATGATAAATTGTTTGAAATAGCATGATTATTCTCTTGAGTTGAATCGATTAAAGCCTTCCTCGATTATTTGACTCGAGCGTAGCTGAAGCGTGTCACATGACATGCTACTTCAGTACACTTTGAGAATGGCACCACTGCAGAAAATATGCTGATGAACATTCAGTATCCAGAACTCACATTAGAGACGTTGCCACTATCTATCCCTGTCACAATTTGGTCACAATTGAGCACATTGACCAAACACGATGCAGCCATACACTCGGTTTCCCACCTTGTTATTGCCCCGGCTCAGCTTCTTGTATGCACTGGTATTTGTGGTTAAGAGCTGCGTATTGACTTTTTAATGTTGACAATGATTTGAATGTTAATAGGAAGCGCGAGCTTTGCGAATGCTTGTGCTTGCTTGATTTAATAGCGTTCCTCTCTCTCTCTACCTCTCAGATCATATAAAGCGTAAGTTTCGCCGGCGGCCATCCTGGGGGCGGGGCATCATCCGCAAGAAGAGGACCTACAGGAAGGAGACGGAAGAGGAGGAGGAGGAGGAGGAGGAAGAGGAGGGAGAGCCCGAGGCCGAGGTCGCGGGGCCCAGTGACTCGTGTCTGACGCAGGACGAGGAATCGTCTTGTGATACCACGGGTCCCCAGCCCAATGGCCACCATCCCCACGGCCCCTCCACAGAGGAGGAGAGCTCCAACGAGCCCCCTGTTGCAGCGCCTGCCGAACCCCCGGATGCCAGTGAGGGCCCGAAAGAGCCGACGCCGAAGGAGGAGGAGGAGCCCACAGCCAAAGAGGCAGAGCCTGAAAGCACAGAGGAGCACGCCGAGCGGCTCGGCCTCGGTGGCGGTTCCGAGGCCGACGGGGACGGCCGGGCCAAGCAGGCTGACTTCCAGCCTTTGATTGAAAAGTCCGAATCTTCATGTGCCGAGGCCCGGCCTCAGCACGCGGAGGGTCTCTTAGTATCGCGAGCGGACTGCGTGAACGGAAACGCGTCGATGGACAGCCTGGACTCGCAGGGCAGCAAGAGGAGCAGCGAGGCTGAGAAAAGGGGGCCTCCGAGCACGACGGGGGGCTCGAACGAGCCAGAACAGGAAGAGCACAAAGACAAACATGAGAGCAATCCAACTCAGGAGCACCCACCCCAGGACGCGAGTGCAGTAACGGAGAACGCACAGGAGGACCTGGATCCAGAAGGTACGACGCTAGACCGAGAGTCTTCTGTGATCCAGCTTCAAAAGATTCAAACAAATAGCCTTTTTTGTTCCTTTTAGCTCACGTATGTTTCTGTACGTCATAATGTCTTCAGCATTCCCTCGAAATTCAAATGTGCAATACATAACATCTTAACCCAGTTTGCTTGGTGCTGGATGTGTTATGTATTTCAAGTAATGTTTTTGCTGTTTTGAGTTTTGGGTCACAGGTGAAATTGCAGAGCCCATCTGTCACTTTTGCAAATTCCTGGAGAAGCTTTGAATCACCGAGACGGATAGTTTTTGTTTTTACTTTTCAAAAGTTGATACTCCATCTGAAGGGAGTTATTAAGTGAGAAGAAGTGCAAGTTCTCAGATATTTGTTTTGGTCTCTTCATTTTGGTTGCTAATCAGTTGATCTTCACATTAGATATGCAATTAACTGACTTAACAAAAATCTGTAAATTTTTACACATCCAGTGAGGGCTCTGCTCACCACTTAATTACGCAGATAAATTACTTTTTTGATTATGAACCAGCTCCTCTGATTTGCACATGGTATAGCTCATAAATTGGAGAGCGTACATGAATAATGCAACATATGTCATAGAGAATATAAAAACGCTATCCCCTGGCTTAGCAGATAGTATATTTCAATGCAGAAGCTCCAGGGCCTTGAAATTATATCTGCCTTTGTAGAAACACGTCGCCTTCTGATATGCATCCTGAAATATGTTTTTTTTAAAGAAGATTCACAATGATGGCTAAACTTGTTGTGTCGTATTTGAGATGAAGCCAATCCGTTTATGCGTTTGATTACGGGCCTGTGGTTCGGCTCTGGGCGGGTAGAGGCCAGCTGGAGGCCCGAGGTAACGGCGCTCCTAGAATACGGAGGAGCCAACGGAGGACGGCACCATCGGCCAACAGAACACAAACAAAACTGCGGCTCCTCAAACAGCAGACGGCTCCGGCTGCTCCCCCCACACCCCCCATCACGAGCCGAGCCAGGCCCTTTTTGTTTCCATCAAAGCGTTTTTCTTCAGCGCTGTTTTGTAAATGGACAGGAAGGAGGCCAGATGTGAAGCACCGTGCCCTCAGTAGCTGCAGGCAGCTTAAAATAGGCCTTCCTCAAGTATTGCATTCATCTTGCAGCCGCGGCACTTGGAATTTAGTTTTCCACGAAATCAAGTTTGTGCTTTTTTTTTTTTTCACTGGTTCATGATAAAACGCCAAAATAAGTTTCAGATTTAGCTCACCCGTTCACTGGAGATTGTTTTCTTTTTCTCTTTCCTAGCACACTAGGAATCGATTCTTTACAACCCTTTATTAGCCCTCCTCTCGTCAATAATCCATCTGTCTTTGTGTTGGAGGTTCCACAGCCGAGGCGTCCGCTGAGAAGACGGAGGAAGAGCCACAACCAGTCCCTCCCCAGCCCCCCCTAGTGGTTGACCACCGGCAACTTTCGGTAACTATCCTATCTATTATTGTCTTCGGTGTATCAGCACACGAAGTTCTCCGGTCTGAAGGCTGCTGTGGTTCTTGCGTTGGTGATTCGGCATGTTTTCCGTACAATACAGGAACTAAAGGATTTCATTTTGCTGTGTCAGCGTCCTGGTATTGTGCGTGCTGGTTCACTCTAACTGTCATGGCTCAATGGGACAATAGAACGGAGCCGTTATTTGTGTGTGCTTTTCCTTTTTAGGACAAGTAAATGTAAGAATTATTTGTACAGCTTGCCCTCAGGTCATCTATTAAATTGTGTTTTCTTCCATTGCAAAAAAAAAAAAGAAGCAGTATTTCCATTTGGAGGTCCTTGAGACCATTTTTCTAATGTTATTCCGCTGCAATTTAGTGGAGTGCGTGAATATAGGTGCATCTCTTCAGGTTTATTTGATGTAAGTAGTTTTTCAACCTGATTTACGTCGTCCACTGTTGTGTTTGACATGTTCTGCTTTGTACTATTTTTTTTAAATATAATGACACTAGCCGCAGGAGCACCACATTCCCTGATTGGTTAGAAGAGCTCTCACAGCCACTCTGGTGCTAAAACGTCTTACCTCTTGCGACCCACCGAGCCATTTCAGCTTCTTCTTCCTTTTTTTTTTTTTTTTTTTTTTAAAGCCCCAGCGCGTGCCTCATCACCATCTTGCTCGATTCAACACGCTCATCATTCCAATTCCGACCATGAAGGATGCAACAGCTGGGGTGATTTGGCATTGTGCACTGACTGTGGATCGGAGACTTAACTGCTACTGTGATCTGTATCAAAGCAATGATCTGCTGACGGGGAGACGAACATTCTTAAGGGGCAAAACATAGTCACGCAAAATGTCCACGGCCATTTATTATGATCGTGATCACCTCGTGTGTTCAGTTGTTTTCTGCAGCGAAGGAATCGGTGCCGATGTGTTGCGGCACTAGAAGAACATTGAAGCACATTTCCAGTAAAAATAAAAAATACACACAATCCTGGAGATGGAGAAGCCAGAAGTTACAGTGTAGGTTATATAGTCACTTTTTATTCATCCAAGGAGAAGGTAGATGTTTCTCAGCAAAAATAAACAATATCCCACCAGTAAATAAGACGTGGAAATCTAAACCTATTGGTTTCAACAGAGCCAGCTGTGGCAAACTGTCAAACATTTTTGCAACTGACTAATTAGACCGTGATTATGGAAAAGAGGAGCTATAATCTAAAAATGATACCAATATGCTCGTCTCATTTAGGTTCACACGGGCGCTTGTTTAAATGCTGCAGGCGCGTGTGGGTGAAGGGTTCTGGTGGAGTGTTTGCCTCCTCCCTGCTGCTGAAAGGAGCAGCTGTACTTCTGTCCTCGCTTATTGCTTCCTATAGACTTCACGCGGACGGTCCAATCGCGCTTTGTGCCCCGACGCTAAATATGCGAAAGCGGCGAGGATGAATGTGCTCTCGGGAAGAAACAAAAAAAAAAAAAGAATCACTGGCGATCACGCGTCCGCTCAGGCCGGCTCCCCTTTGAAGGCTAACCCGTTCATGTTATCTGCAGTGAGCCAGCAGAGGTAGCCAGACCCGGCATCCCATTGTCTTCTGGCTCGCCCCGTCTCACGCGCGGCGTGCTGCTCATCTCACAAACCTTCTGCACGCAATTCGTCCCCTTTTGTCCGCCGCGCGTTCTATAGCTTCCCAACATAGAAAAAGTTAAATTGGATTTGAAAACTAGAATTTTTTTCTTTTTTTGTTCAACGGAGGAAGCGCATACATTGAATGTCTCTCTGTGGAATGGGGCTTGAGGTGTGGAGGATTGGGTAGGGGGGGTGGGGGAGGTGCTCAATCATGGATGACCAGCCTTAAGCTTCCTCCAGATCCATAGGTCTGTTCTGGAGCTGATGCTGTCACACTGCCCTTCTCAGATGGATAACTTCTGAGGCTTATCCCTCCGTTCCTTTCAGCCGACGGTCATGCCACCGCCTCGCTCCCCTTTCCATCTTTCAAACGTCAATTTTGTATCCCCCGCCATCTGACCACGGAGGGAGCCAATTACGGCAGCCGGCCATTTTTCCACATCTCTCAATCAGCAGGTGCCGTTTCCCGCGACATTCGAGGGGGAAACAAGGTTATGACTCAAACATGAGCTTCCCTCTCCGCCTCACTAGAGCCGCCAACTTGTCCCGGGATGTGTGCGAGTAACGGAGAGCATATGAAGCAGCTTCTTTTCCTTTTTTTTTTTCTTCGTGCACAGTCACGCTAGGGTCCCACCTAATACCCCAAGTGTAAATTGGGAGCTCGGCTCCGTGGGCTCCGCTGACAGCACTTCTCACTGATCTGGGGGGTTCTCGGCTCTTGTGTGCTCTGTGTAGTGTAATTCATGTAAAAGAAGTGTTCTTCTGACATCCGCTTACTTCCTCCCTCTCTGCTCCGAAGTGACACCGAGCTATCGAGCCATTATCTAGTGGCTTTTACCCGTGTGCCATGAGGATGATGGGAAGGGGGGAGGGGGTGGTCTACGTGTTTTGTCTTGCCGAACCGGACTCCCATCCTTCAAACTGATTGACAGGCTCTTTTTTTAAAATCTTTTTTTTTTAGTTGGCCTGATCTCAGTGCTCCAACTTGGCTGCCCCTGTGAACAGCCACACACAGCACTAATCTGGAGGTTTGTTTGTTAGCAGGGGGAAGAAGGGGGATATCTTAAAGAAACAGATCGTGAAAAGAGGGGACTGTGAATAATTGCTTTTTCATCCCCGGCTTACGGAACAAATTGAATATCCGGTGCGCAGGATGAAAGTCACCATTTAAGCAGATATTTGCTGGCAGAGCCGGGACTGGCACGCTGCCTGATGTGTATTAGGGCCCCGCAGTGAGTGTTGCACTGCTCCTTCGCTCCTCCGTCAGTCGCATTCATTGATTGCAGAGGGCTGATTATTTCTGACTTTTTACTTGATGGAAGAGGCTCTGAAATCTCCCCGGAATTGAATACCATCAGAGTGTTATGAGTTTGTTCACAGACCCTCCACTCAAAGCCTGCAGGACCGAGATTATTATTATTAGTAGTAGTATTATTTCAGTATCCGCGTCCCCGCCTTCCAGCGCCGCGGCGCAGTTTATTTGCTCTGATTAATTTAGTAAAATCAAGTTCTGTTATTGCCAGTTTTCCGCTGAAACGGTGCTCGACGCTGTTGGGATCAAAATGAATTCCGCGGCATGAATAAATAGGTCCGGAGGCTTGCTTCTCTAACTACTCCAAAAATGTCTCTCATTGTCAGCTGTTTTTCTTTCATCAATAATCAGACACTTGTCCACAGATGGGGACGGGAAGAAGTAGCGCTGATGATTGCAAATGAGAATTCGGTAACAAGGAATCCAATCTGGCCCAGCGGTTTCTCCTCCTCCGTACCGAGAACACACGGATTACGGTCTGCTCTGCTGTTTCCTTCAGCAGCTGCCTAGAAAGAGCTAGTGTTTCTAGTTGCTGGCACAGTGCGGCGTCTTTTGGCTTGACGCGTAGCTATTACAGCATGTCAGTATTTCCTGTTCCAGAGACGCCTGTCAACGGAAATGGCCCCATTTCAGTTTGTCATCTTCCTTCAATTTTTTTTTTTTTTTAGACTAATAACAGCGGGTGGGTGAAAGCCCTCTGGCGAAGTAGCCATGTCACATCTGTCTGTCTGTTCAAAAGAGAACAGTTTAATAGCAGTGCTGGACCAGCGTTTGATTGTCAATAAAAATAGATGGCGTTTGAAGTGGTCCTTTTTATTTCCATTCATTCCCACTGATGGCTTTGACAATGTGGCTATCTGCATGTAATTGCACCACCAAAGCTGTGCCTCCGAGCCGTGCGTGTGAGGGCCAGCCGTGTCAACAGCTCACGCAACGTAAACACACCAGCGGTCTCTTCCTGTCCTGGAGGCGAGCTGTCTTCCCCTCCTGCCGAGCCTTTCGGGGGATCCGCCGTGTCCTCTTGCAGTTCTCCCATCTGATGCATCCCACTCGAGCCTCGGCTCGTAGAAAACAAGTTCAGCTCGGTCATCGGCCAACGAAAGGTTTCGACTGTGTGGCATTTCGTACTCGTGATTAGTTGCACAGTACAATGAAGAGGATTTTTATAATAAAAAAAATAAATTAAACGCTTGGTCTCGCTTTGACGGTAGCGGTCTACCGCTGGAAGAAAAGAAAAAGGGGTATAGCTGCTATACGGTGTTTTTTCTTTTCTTCCATTCTATACTACAGCAGTTGGGTTGATGGAAGCATTGTGTAGCTGCTGGAGGGAATATAATACCATTAGAATGCTGTTATGTTGCTAGATTTCCCACCTTGGCTATCACCTAAGTCAGGGTGAAGTATTGGAACTACTATCTAACAAACATTACTCTCTAGCCAGTTAGTGTCTCACGTTTGCTTCCAATTACCAATGAAACCACAAATTGATAATGAATATAAAAGGAGGCTCACGCTAACGGGTTTCACTGCAGCCCCATCTCCCCCCGACTGATTAAAATCCCCTGGTGACAGAAATGTACTGTAGCCCTCTTAAAACAATATTAAAAATAAAACGGTATTTTTCTCTTTTCTTTTTTTTTTTGCTCCCACCACATTTTTCACTCTCTGCGGTCTCGTTTTTCATCCATTTCTACATAACCTATATATACTTGCAAGCTCCCTTCTGCTCGGTGTGATCAGCCTGCAGTTCAGTTGTCAGTTTCACTGAATGTTTATCCACGTGACTGAATATCATGTTGTTTTACAGGATCTGGTTGGAGACTAGTTTTGATGAAATATCACTATTTTAAGCTTAGACGTGGTTGTTGTCCCTCACGGAGGCGTTTCGTCTCTCGTGGTTGTTCCAGGACCGTCGGATATATTTTATTAAATCGGATAGCTTCTGTTTCTACAGGTCTACGATAACCGCTGTAATTTTGGCAACCTCTTTAAGGAAAACATGCCTTCTCAACCCCTCCGGCGGGTCGCGGGGTTCAGTGCTTGTTTAGTTGTGTCCAGTTCTTCCAGGACCCGCGTGTTTGTATAGTCTGAAAACATATTCTCATAATGCACAAACCGTCTGAAATGCTTAGTCGGCATGTTGCACTGTTTAAACATGCTTCCCTCCCAGAGAGAGAGAGAGAGAGAGACACACACACACACACACACACACACACACACACACACGCACGCACGCACGCACGCACGCACGCACGCGCGCGCACACACACACACACACGTACGAGTAAAGGACATTACATCGATTAACCTTTTATTTCCCTCGAGGTTTACCCTCGGTGTAACCATAGCTGGTCGATAAACTAGTCCTTTCCAGAACCTTGACCTAATCCCAACTATTTCTATATTATTCTTTTTGGTTTTTGCCATTGTTGCATTTATTTAGAAAACTTCAGGTCATTTTGCAGCGGTGTGTGGAGGTGTGTTTGGGGTTATCTGTGTTTCTCCTCCTTTTTATTACCTGGTGATATTGGTCTGTTGGCGCTGTTTTATATAATATTATATTCATTCCTGAAGCCTACTTGCCAAACATTGTATTTATCTCATACATATATTTTTTTATTGAATAGAATCTTTATTATTTATGAACTTTTTTTTCTTTCTCTCTCCCAAACCCCTGCAAATGGAGGAGTAAAGGTTGCCTCATCATCTTTACGTTTCTCATTATTCCTACCGTGACCTTGAGTGGCAAATAGTTGCATTTTATTCTCCCTGATTTGGCGAAAGCTGTCACAGAAAATGAAAATCACATTGCTGATGTAACCTGTAACCATGTAACCCGGCGTGGATGGATTAACAGCAGAACGGTTAAGATGAACAAGATGGTTTGGTCAGTTTGTGTCATTCATATCTCTTCATGCGAAAAGAGAAAGAGCTTCATATAGTTGAAATTCATCTTAATCCCTCGTACAGCCTGACTGATACTGGATTTGTGAGGCTGATGCCGACATCAATATTTGGGAGAATCGATAGTTATTTAAGCTGTAAGTATTTTTTTTTTTTTTTAAACCTAATATAAACAAACAATCTTAACATGGGATCCATAGTTTTTTTATTATTGTCTGTATTATGATTAAGATACTGTTCGTGCTGAGCGGAGCATTTCACAGTTAAAAGATAAACTTCCAGCTTTACTTCCTCGTCCATAGTCGTGCAGAAAGTAAATTCCAGAAGTGTTTAGATGAGCCACTTATTAAAGAAGTGACTACATTATGGCCTGGTCCAGGTTTAGTTTATGCTCTGGCCGGGAAACCGGCCCTGAATCTCAAACCTCCGCATCGATTTAACACAACTCTTTTTATTGATCTCTGCCCTGAAGTGAACACAGTTTTATTCCTTGGTTATTTATTTATATCTTACTTTTTATTCAATGCATTTATTCTGACTGGGTCTCCGGTGTGCCGTCACTGGTAAGTTTACTATTTCCATAACGCGAATGTCCGAGTCACATTAAAACCATAAGTAATCGCGTGATGCCATCCTTAAACAATATTTATTAATTCATTAAATCACGTAGTTAAATATAGACCTACGGCACGACACCGTGTACCTTTTCCTCCTCGACGCAAAGACAAACAAAGAGGCTGCTCGGCTGTCAAATAGCCGGAGACGAGTCAGTGATGGGATGTTACAAAAGTAAAGCCAACCATTAAAGATGGGTTGTCGACCCCAGCAGGGTTTTTACATGGCCAGCCACGAGGGATGACCATTTCATTTTAATGTGCTGAGACCATGGTAATATGATTTGTCATGATCGTCCCTGACCCTTCCAACACTATCTATATTGCATTACCTGTGTGACCGAGTGCTCTCCGCAAGCCACATCGTTTGCCGCTGCAACTGGAATCTTATTCTTTATTTATTTATTTTATTTTTTTATCCAGCAAATCCCCGTCCGCTAGTGTCGCATCCACTCTCCTCCCAGATTAAAGGCATTCATGGTAACAAGCAGAGCAGAATAATGTATAATGCATTCTTTTACTAGAATTGAGAGGGGGAAAAAAGAAAGGAAGAAAAGGGCGAAAAAAAAAAAAAAGGTAAAACAGGAAGAAAGGAGTGAATTGTTCTCTTGGAGGCAGATTTTGAAGCCTTAATAGTGTCCCTGGTGATGGGGACCGCTGGGCTTCAAATCCTTGTCTGGTTCTCTCACTGCCTGCTAACCCTTTCTCTCTCACTAACTACTGAGGATGACTCTTCATATGCGCACGCACACGCACACACACACACACACACACACACACACACACACACACACACACACACACTGCTAGTGAAGCATCTTCCAGTGATCAAAGAGGACCCTCCGCTATCTCACAGTAACCTCCAGTCTGCATGTCTGTGATTGTTTACATGTTTTTTTTTGTTTGAAAACTTGAAGCACAGAATTATATTACCATCCCAATTTTGTGATTACATAATGGCAGCATTGGTTTTTAGAGCGCACCGTGACATTTCACGAATGATGTTTTAAAGAGCACCGCAACACCGATGGCAAATCTTTTTAGTATTAATATGTTAATATGTGTTCTGCAACCCTCCGAATCCATGTAGGCCGATGTAGAAGTTTTCTCTACCTCGCCATGAGAAATGGCACAGGGCTCAAATTGGTGTCCCAGGAGCAGCATAAATACTTTGAAAAATGTAGGAGGTGAGACCCAGTGGGGATTTCATTATCTCCCAGTGATCCTGGCCCGGCCTGGAGGGTTGAGGGATATGAGGGATATCTGCACGGCTGTGCAGGGGGTAGGCCGTGTGACTAGACCGGTTTCCTGGGCCCGGGTTTAAATACCGGAGCTGCAACACGGTGTCATTAAGTGTGTTGGTGTCTCCAGTCACATGGATCTCCGCCAGGCGTGAGCATCATGCGCTCTGCTCTCGTGTCCGTCAGTCTGCAGCTGATCTCTCATTACTACCGGACCCATCAGCCTCATATTTCTGGTGCACATTCATGACCGTACGTGCAAGGACTTATCGTGGTCGCGGGGATTCACAGTAACAAAACAACAACTTTATTGAGTGTTTCATACTGCCATTGACTGCTGACTCCGCCTCTTAACGGGCCTACAGGGTTCGCAAGTGGTCGACGACCACAAAAACAAACAACCAAGCCTTACATGGTCTGCTGCAGGCCACGTTTGGGCTTTTTGTCGTGGCTCAAAAACGGTGTAGTCTCATTTTGAACCGGAGCATCTGCAGATAATTTGCATACCCAATATGGTATGATCCATTAAAGTTGGGCGTGATATGCTGCTGCTGCTGCTGCTGTTGTTGCTGCTGCTTTTCATTTATATTTAAAAGCAATTACAATTTTTGTGTAATTTTCCAATTCCGAATAGATCAGACGTGAGCACAAACCCAGTATTAATGAAGTCGTCGTGTTACAAAACATCCTGGAAGTTAACACACTTAAGTAACTCCGTCTACTATTATTCTGCTCGGTTCGCTCCGCTGTCCTCCCGAGCCTCAGCTCCGTTTGTGGTCTTAAGAAACATGGGGATAGATAGAGATGTGAGTAAAGAAAGGGATGTGAGTAAAGATGGGGGGTCGGGGGGTCGGGGGGAGAGGGAGGGGGGGAGGGGGGGGAGAGAGATGGAACGAGGCGTTTAGATGGGGGGTGAGGTTAAATGGTCCATGTCAGTAGCGGTCTTTAACGCATGGGATTACTGCCCTTTTGTGTCCAGTGAGCTCGCTCAATCACTGAGCCTGTACAGACACACACACACACACACACACACACACACACACACACACACACACACACACACACACACACACACACACACACACACACACACACACACACTGTCGCAGCCATCCTGATCAAGCTGACAGGGGCCGGGGAAGTACACCACTGCAATCAACTAGCCAACAGTGAGGAGGAGAATAAAAGTGAGGCGACAAAGAGGGAGGCTATAAAGGGAGGGCATGCAACGACAAGAGGAGGAGAACGAGAAAAAACGGAGAAGGAGGAGGAAAAAAAGAAAAAAAAAAAGAAGAAGAAGTGTTGGTTGAGGTGGAGGAGGAGGAAAAGTGTTGGTTGAGGCAGAGGTGAGGAGAGCCTTCTATAAAACATTGAAATAGGCAGGAAGTGAGACAATGCACTATTAAATAGGGAAATGCACTTAAAGGAGGGGATGGGAGCGTAATGAAAAATAGAATGAAATGCAGTGGCGGCGACGCGATGAAAGGAAGGTCAGAAGTGTCTTCCAGAGACTTTCACATTATTACGCATATGTGAGAGGGGTTGTAATGATGCTAATTAAAGCTTTTATGCCCGTGTTGTTAAAATAGGCATCTCGCCGCGATGTCCTCCATTCGGCCCTCTTTTATGAGCTCTTGTGGCTGGGTTGAAACCGGAGAACTCCCTCGACGTTAGACCAGAGTTGCCTTTTTTTTTTTTTTATAAGAAGAACCCAATAAAATAAGCTCAGTACGGTGTGTTTTTGAAGGCGGCTGTGATGATCCTCCTCACTTTGGATGAATTCTGAATATTAGAGACGTTCTTCGTGTTCTTCGCTTCTGTGTGCACACTTTATTTGTCGAGGGACCTCCAGTTATTAGAGGCCAGGTGGAGGTTTTCTTGTCAGAGGCGTATTACCTCCTGCTCTGCCAGATTAAGTTATAGAAGTGATTGTTTGAAAGGCATTATCTACTCAATTACAAAGACAAGTTTCCAGGCTATTGAGTTCAGTATGATAAAAGCGCCTACTGGAAGTCAAACCAAGAAAGTGGGGAGAGTGGAAAAAATGTGCTTTCAGTGACGGAATACAAGAGGGATTAGAAAAGTTTCCGCCTCTCTTCCGCTCAATTACTCAGTTTTGTTTTAATTAATTGGTTAATCTGCCATTCAAAATCTACGATTTGTTAAAAACATTTACGGGGATCGTAAATAAACGTTGAAACGGCGGCTGCAGAGAAATGTGTTTCCCGCCTTCAGGAGTTAAACAGCTACCAAGTGTCTAATCCCGTAACGGGCGCCGTCGCTCCCTCCTCCTGGCGTCGGGCTCGCCGCGCAGCAGAATGTGTTTTTTTTTCTTTTTTCTTTTTTTTTACTGGGTTGTAATGGGTTTCTGTGATGCAAATAAAAAAACCAGCGACGCGGGCCTCTGACGAGCACTAATAACCTCCCCCGTCGCCCGTTACTTTCCCCATCAGCACCGTGGTGGGCGAGATGAAGGAACAGTTACGCAACAGTAACCACGGTTTGGCCCCACGGTTGTCCTCGGAGGCTCCCGGAGACCCGTCGGAGTCCGTTTTGTATCGGAGTGTAAAAGCTAAGATGAGCGCCTGAACGTGGCAACCGCGGACGGGTTTTGCTCCCTACATTTTTAGGAAGTTCGTTTTGAAAGTTTCCGAATTGAGAGCTTTGCTTAGTCCCGGTTGGAGCTAAAAAGGGGTTAAAATTCACTTTTGCTTTAACTCCATTAGAGAGTGGAGAAAAAAAAGAAAATGAATAAAGTGAAAACATCCCAACAAAGTGAAGTATTTGCTCTCTCGTGGTCATGAGTTAGGTTTCCGCTAAAGTGTTTTGTTGCCGCGGAGCCGTCGCCCGTTTCCTTTAATCAAGACAACTGTTCTGTCATTTCAACAGAAATCATAGCCGGATGGATTGCAGTGATTAATACGGCACTAACCCTTTTGACTCTGTCATTTTTGCTTCTTCTTCTTTTGCCCACTGCAATTATCTCTCAGACGTTCCGCTGATGAGAGACTCTGACAAACATCCAGGTTTTATTAATCTTGACATTGCCTTGGTTTTGTGTGTTTAACGCTGTGGTCACCGCGTCGCTCACATGCACACGGCGACTGCCAGTTGCTCTGTTTGCCTTCACGTCAGTGACGCTAACTTTAATTATTGTGCCGTTGCCGTCTCAGTCTATGCATTCTGATGAGCGCCGTGTTTAAATACACACACACACACACACACATAGAGGCTTTGGCTTGGGTAAAATGTGAGAAACGGGTCAATTAAAAGGGCCTTTGACTGTCCAGAATGTTTTAATTAAAGTAGCAGTGAAATGTAAACTTGGTTCTAATTATGATTAGCCTAAATTAGCTGTCACTCTGATCTTAATTGCTTTTGAATAGAGCTGACCTCCAAATGCTTCATCTCCGTGCGCCGACATCAGCGCTTGGCTCGTGCGACCAGTTATCCAGCGCTGCCTGTTTCATTATCGCCTCTCCGTACATGTTTGGGTTATTATTATTATCATCATTATGAGAGTATGTGTCCCTTTTTTTTTTTTAGAAATAAATCTGTATTTTGTTCATGATGTATGTGTATCTCTGTTCCTCAGACTCTACTGGATGCGGTGGTGATGAAGAGCGAGGGCTACAGCGTGGAGCAGCTGGAGAGACTGTACTCCCTCCTCAGCCAGTGTATCTACAAACACCGCCGAGAGTACGACAAGACCCGGCTACTGGAGGTGAGGCCGCTCACGTCCTGTGTTAACAATGACTGGATGGGCCGGGAAAATAATCAGCAGCTTGAAAGGAAAATTCACCACATTTTATTTAGACGTCCAATCAGCGTTGATGCTAAGTTGAGGCGACAACTTTATCAGTGCGAGCTCGCGGAGCCGTGCAGTCAGTGCCTACATATACCAGGATGCATTGGGGCACAGGCTTATAATGCCCGGAAGGTTCCCCGCCAGCCATGACGTCTTTAACGGATAACGCAGCCTCGGCCTCTCTCCACTGCGTTTCTTTGGTCATATACTGTGGCTGGAAAAATTGGATATGATTTTTTTTTTTATGCCATAAAAAGACCATATTATATATAGAATGTCTTTAAAAAAAAAAATCATAGTATGCCATTAAAAATATGAACAAATCCAACTATAGTATGCCATAGAAATGTCATAAAAGGTTATAGTATGTCTTTTTTTTTTTTTTAAGTGATGGTATATTATGCCATAAAAATTCACAGTATGCCATAAAAAAAAAACAAATAATTTGAAATGTGCAGAAAGAGTAGGGGAATGATATGCAGCAAACCGTCAGGCCAGCCGGGAATCAAACCGCGGACTCTCCGCTGAGGGCGTTTGCGTCCGCGGGGGCGACGTGCGCCGCAACCGCTCGGCTCTCGGTTTCCCTTCTAAACTCTCCTGACAGCGTTCCTCACAGAAGAAGCTGCAGAATCCCATCTGGTCATCCGCCGCCGCCACCGCCGCCGCATGTCAGTGCAGACAGCGGGCCAGGAATGGCAGTGTCCCGGCGCCGGTAGCCAGAACTGGCTGTCAGGCTGTCAGGCAGAGGGAGCGGGAGAGGGCGAGAGCAGTCGGCCAGGTGGTGCCGGCTGGTGGAGGAGGGGAGGGGGCGCACGTCTGGGTTCGTCTCACACTGCCCGGCCTAAATTGGTGTTTCCAGAGCAGAAATGTCAGCTCGCTTGGCACGTGTTTTGTTTTGCCTGCGTTTCCAACACACATCTCGACTCTGCGGCGGCAGGTCGTCTCCTTGTTCCTCCCCGGAGGAATGCGGAAAAAAACAAAACAAACACCAAACATGCGCACGTACACACTCGTACGCCTGCTTGATACTCAGTATGGCGGCTGAAGCCATTCCCACTTAATGTTGCAACGCGCGGTGTTTGTGTCTGCGGCGTAGAGACGAGTGAAATGGAGCGTGTCCATACATTTGTCTCCTTTACTCTCCCCCCCCTCTCCCCCTCCCCCCTCCTCTGGGCACGGCTTGTCTCGGCCTTCCAGAAGAGCTGACCTTTCAGCAGATGGAGTGGACTACACCCTGCTTCCAGCTAAAGCCAGAGGGACCAGCTCTGCCCTGTACACAATAACACGCCAACTGTGTTCCCATCTACAAATTGGCGCTCCTATTGCCCGAGACCTAGTAATACAATTTGCCCGAGCCTCAGACAGCAATTTAAGCCTTTGTAAGAGCTTTTGACCTTTTAACCCGAGCTGCACATGCCACCGGTCGAAGTAGTGGAACATCACGAGGAGGCTGGTTATCTCGCCGCTCATTTGTGTTAATTGCTGAAGATTTTATCTGGCAGGTCATTTCATATACTCTTTTTTCCCCAGAGGCCGTGTTGATTGCAAAATTGTTCCTAAAACACGTTGGATTTCTACGTCCGTCTCACTATTTGACGGTGTCTTGTTCTTATTCGAGCAGATGGCCGATAAAATGTAGATGACGTGACTTTATGACACACGTGAAGCTATTTGTAGCCTGCGTGCTCATTATATTATTAATGGTAAACATCTGGCTCTGACATCAGACAACAGGGCTTCTTTTTAAACCTTCTCTCTCGAGACGTTTTCTACCGATGTTGTTGTTGTTGTTGTTGTTGTTGTCGTATGAAGACACAAAAAATCCGATTCTCCACTGATGGTAGCGTCTGTACAACAGAATGGAATGCAGCCCGAGCTTTCATCATTGTGAGTCTGTTGTCGGTAGCTCGAGAAAACACACCTTCATCCAGGCGCAATACACTTGATTGTTCTCGCTCAACTCTCACTTCTTCTTTTGTGTGAACCGCATACACACTGCGGAGAACCCCGTTCTCTCCGGGGGTTGTAGGAAATTTGCTCTGGGAAATGGAGTCTGAATCAGTAACCGAGGTGGAAGTAGAGACGACCGGTTCAAAGGAGGCGGGTACTCCGAAAGTAATTTACAACGCCTTTGTCACAAATTGATGACATCTCGACAGCGATGCTGGATTTTCTTTTAACGCGCAGCATTGATGGCCCCGCTGGGAAATTAGACTCCTAAATCTGCACTTCTGCCATGTTGTATGTGTCGGGGCGACAGGAGGTAAAGTAGTACCTACCCTCTGTCTCATGAAGCAGAGACTTGTTGGATTGTCTGCTGGGTTGTTTTTTTAGGCCTACCCCCTTTAGGCAGATAGACTCGAGATCACACATGTTGAAGGCGTCGAGGAAACAAAGAGCTTAGTTTGTGCGTTGGTGTGTCGGTGCACAGGG
Source organism: Ophiodon elongatus (assembly GCA_016806645.1). Lineage (NCBI taxonomy): Eukaryota > Metazoa > Chordata > Actinopteri > Perciformes > Hexagrammidae > Ophiodon > Ophiodon elongatus. Next base: position 549,752 of record JACSYO010000293.1, on the reverse strand, counting down.
AGACGCGGCATAGATGTGTCTGAACACCAGCTGGGCCCGGTGAGCCCAAACTTTCAAGGAATTCTCTCAACCAGTGTTTTTTTTTTTTTTTTTTTATGCCGATGTGTCAACTTCACTTTTCATACCGTCATTGAAATTCACAGCTTGCGCGACCTGGTGTTGATAGTTATGATAAAGTACTTAGCTGATGCTATAATTGGAGTTGGAAGGGGTAGTTAAAGTCACATGCAGAACAGCATCAGTCCCGTGACCTTTTTAAATCCGCTCAGAATAAATGAAACTAACGTTGGGTATGGTTTTCATTATGTCTAGATTACCAAGTGAACAGCTGGCCACCATGCACTCTTGGTTTTAATTACCAGAGGACTTTGGCACCACTGCCGTGGCCATGAGAGGATCACCGAGGACATTGGTCGTTATAAGTTAGCTCGTGAATTCAATGACATTTTACGGTCAATAAAGAGAAGTCAGTGCACACGGTGCTCTACTGGTTGACTTTGCAACCGCTCACATTCAAGAGCCGCTCTACCTGATATAACCAATACAGTAACGCAGAAACAAACTTTAACCCTAAGAATTTAAAACCTGATGATCTGAAATATCTTTTTTTTTGAGCAGTTAAATTTCACATGTATTTCACTTTCAAGGCTCATTTACATAGTTCTTACAATTGTGCTCATAGCATTGGAGTCATTAGGAAATAAAGTAAAGTAATAGGCACAGAGGTGATATCTAAATACAATAATAAACAAGCAGAATAAGAAATATCTACATCCAGAAAGAAATTAAAAGAAATTAGAATATATATATATATATATATATATATATGAAAAATAAATAGTAAAACCTGATGATCATTTATGCTGCAAGTGTCTTTTTTTTTGGTCTCAAAATTTCTGAAATGCTCAATTTAGTATTAATACAAGACTAAGAAAAACGGCAAATACTCATTTGAGAAGCAATTTGCATGAAAGAAATGACAGCATTTGGTATTAGAGCTCTTCTTCCTAGCTAGCAGCAGATTGTAGTATCTGCTACTAGTGGACACAATGTCGACACGTTCTCGTGAGATTCAACTGTTTTCAGTGGAGGAAAACGTTGACCCCTCTTCAAAAGAGTGAAAACAGCTTTTTACTGTAAAGTATTATTTTTTTTTTTTTTACTTTTGTTGTAGATTTCGGAATCGGTATCTTGTAGCGGCGCCTGTCGCACTGACTCAGCCATTCAGATGAGAGAACACACGCAGAGTAACATCTTCGAGGCATTAATCACGGTCTATTGCCGGCTGACATCCATCTCTCTTCCTCCGGCTCGGTTCAGATTTAGTCAGTGTCAAACTCTGCTGTTTTCACGCTGAGAAAAATGGCCCGTCTCATTCCGGCACAGCTTTGCTTCACTTTACATCATTTATCACGGAGAAAAAGCTGTTGTTTGTTGTGGGAGATTTCAAAGTAATATTGAAACCATGGTGCACAGATGCTTTATGCGCACATCTGAGTTTGCAGTGTTGGTTGTGACTAAGCAATATGTGTTTGTGTGTGTGTGTGTGTGTCTCTGTTTGTGGTGCAGGAGATGGAGGGGAGAATCCAGCATTTTGATACATTCCTGTGAGATGGAGAGAATACCGTATCAGGTAGATCCTGAACAGCTTGGGACCACAAAGACACACACAAACTGAGTGAGAGAGAGAGAGAGAGGAGGAGCTTCAAAGTCCAGCGCTCAACACAACACACACACACACACACACACACACACACACACACACACACACACACACACACACACACACACACACACACACACACACACACACACACAGAACATCCAGCGCCCTCTTCTTGCTGAGAGGCGACACAACGAGGACGACGTTGAGGACAGAGACATTCAATGGTGCTATCGTCTCAGGAACCTGGCCAGATCCAGACCCATTCTACACAAACCAAACTCCTGGAGGTGTGTCAGACACACACACACACACACACACACTCCAACGGTGACGGGAAACCCTGGTGCTACTCGGGTGCTAACCTAACTTTCATCCATGCTGCTCTTGGGACTACTTACTTAACTTGGATGACTTGCAAAACCAACAGATCGGGTGATGTCATATCGCAACCTGGCCGTGCATACATACATACATACATACATACACACACCCTGACACTTGGGTATGCATGTTTTTTATACAAACACACACCCAGAAATGCACACATGTACACACACACACACACATACACACACACACCCAGATCCTCACCAGCAGAAGTGTGAATGCGGAGTGCCGCTCGGAGACGAGGACGGTATAATGTTCCGAACCACCGAACCACGTTGCTGAGCCCATCTTCCCCCACCAGAGGAACGCTTCGTCACGGGCCAGTCGTTGCTGCCGCGCTAGTCGGCGGCTCCATCTTTCTGCCATTTTAGCTACTTGATTAATTCAATATCTGAGCCACCGTCAAAGGACCCTCACCCGGAACAATAGTTTACAAAGAAGTTTTCGTGCGACCGCAAATTTGATGAGGTTAGCACAGCAGGACCAGGAGTGATTATGTCCTCGTCATTACAGCCGCCGTCGGGTGTGGAGAGCCGTTAGCCCCCCTTCCCCCCCCCTACCCCCCTTCTCCCCCTCTCCCCACTTCAGTATTCGTCAGAGAGTTACCGGTGAGCGAGCGGAGCGTCGCCTGCAGGTCAGCTGCACAACCACTTCACAGGCCTCCTCTGGCGTTCTGAGCAAATTGTCATGTCCTAAACAGTTTGTGGTATCTGAACCCCCTCCCCCACTTACCCCTCTCCCCCCCACTTACCCCCCTCCCCGTCCCCATCCCGCCCGCCAGTTGATTTTCCCACCGACACCCCGGCTGAGGAACTGGAAGCGGTACGAATTGGAATGCGTCTAGAGTTTGCACTGCCTAGTGTGTGCCTTATTTAAAAAAAAAAAAAAAAAAAAAGAAAAAGAAACCTCATATGACTGATATATTTAGCAGGATTTTTTTATTATTATTTACTACTTGTGACAATGAACTGGCTCCAAGTTTATGTGGGTCCTAACCACTGAGGTCACAGTGACCTTGAGAGGGGGGGGGGGGTGGCATTTTATTTTGATTTCAATGCCATTAGGTCATTAAAAAAAAAAAAAAAAAAAATATCCAGGTTGTACGTTTCCAACCTGGGGCAAAAAAATTAAACAAATTGACATTTGAAAATCTGAATATAAGCGTAGTTTTAGGTAGTACTTACCTCCCGGGGCTGCGTCCGTGTCTGGCCAGATACGTCCAAAGCACGTTTATTGTATTTTTTTTTATTATTTAAATGTATTCACGCCCCGTTTAAAAAGCCCAGACTTGTCGGGGAGGTCGGGCTCCACCCGAGCGAACAGCAGGTGGAAGGAGAGGTTGACGACACAAGCGTTTCCTTCAGTTTTCCATATGCAAAAATAAATAAGAATAATTATGATGCGAGAGTCAAACGATTTGCCGTGCCAAGTGTTCTCCCACTCCCTGAAAAAAAAAAGGTGCTGACATGACGATGGGACTTCAACTATGAAAATATTCTATTAGACGGTCATAACAACCCATGTTATTTTGTGTATTTGAAATTTTTTTACACGTTTTTCTTTTTAGAAAATTCTTTGCTGGAGTTGAGATCTTTTGCATGGGTTGTGAATCCATAATGAACAAGGCCATTCTAGGCAGTGCCCGTCACCAAGGTGTATAAAGCATTACATGATTTTATTCTATTTCATTTCCTATTTGTTCCTCGTTACAAATGTGTGCGCCGACTTTCTGGATTTATTACATCTGTTTTTCTCGACACCAGACAAGGGAAGCTGGATTCACATCCGTGGCCAACGCGGCAGTGAATCGCCCCCCCGCCCCTCAACCCCCCCACCCCTCTCCTGTCCAATCCTCAAAACCTGTTGGTGCACCTCTGACCCCAGCTCACCTCTGACCCCAGCTCACCTCTGACCCCAGCTCACCTCTGACCCCAGCTCACCTCTGACCCCAGCTCACCTCTGCCTTCTTTCTCAGACTCTAGGTGACATAAGCGAAGACCATATGCAAACTGGCGATGACAGCTTAGCACTTGGACTACTGCAGAGAGAAAAACCAACGCTACCTCAGCTTAATTTATTTTAAATCCGAAAACTGTTTACTGGGTACAAATTTGTTTTAATGATAACCAACCGTATTCTTCTCCCCCTGAAGTACTGTTGCAACAACCACAGTACCATCAAAGGTACCAGATCAGTGAAACCACGGCTGCTGCAGTAATCCAAGAGTTTGTTTATATCTCTCCGATTGTTATGTATGTTTGCATTTGAGCCAGATGACGATTGCATACATTTTAAGCATACTTCATGGACTGTATATTTTATACTTTAGTTTCAGGTTCTCTTAATTCCCAGAAGGGTACATCCTTCATATTATCACCCCCCACTCCCTCCATTACCTTCTTAGAAGCGTTCTCTGCCTCTTTTCACGGCCATCGCCTTTTTTTCAAATTCAGCATTTTTTTTTTTTTTTTTTGTGTGTGCAGATTTTCATCTCATGATTCAGATTATTTATTATTAAACACGTTTTTACACCTAATATTCAGTCAATTTGTCTTTTTGTACGTTTGAAATTTAACCAATCGGGAAGCGTTGCGCGTCCGTTTTTAACAATTTGGCTGAATTGCGTAGCGTTTGTGTAGCAGGTTTATCTGGCGTGTGTGTGTGTGGGGGGGGAGGGGTGGGGGGATAAAGGGTTTACAGGTCTCTCAGGTTCAACACGCGACAGCATGCCCTTTCAACTGTTTTCTATTTATTTCATTGTTCTGGTGTTTTCTTTGATTAAGACTGTGGCATACTGGAAGAGACTTAACACTAGGACGGGTTAGCTACTCCAGACGTGGCGTCCGTCTACTACAACCAGGAAGAGAACTTCCTTTTGATGTTCACTTTCTCTCCACTTTCTGCCAAAAGAGTTATTTTTAATGAATTTAGTAACACGTATGGAAATAAAATATGGGTAGTTAAATGTCATACATTGCGATCTTCCTTTCTTATAAATTGTAGCCAGTTTGGACTAACAACCAATTTTTGTCTGGTAGTTGAGACTACTTAGTCCAGTATGCAGAGGGAGAGGGTTTGTTCTATCCTGAATTACTTTGTTCTGCCCTACTTTGTTTTTCACAGTTAACTTTAGTCGAGACTTTCCCGTAGTCAGTTCTGTTCGTTTGTGAATTTAACACACCTGTTCGCAATTGTTACTTTAGTGTAAGTTATATTTGAAATGAAACATTTACTGTATTTCTCAAATAAACTGCTGTGATATACTTGAATAAAAAGGTGCAAACTGTATATTTGTATAGTGCCGAGTTTTCTTACAGGAAAAAAAGGAATTCCCACCTGTAGTTTCAGATCAATTTTACCTATTGAAGCAAATTTGTGAAGCAATTTAGTTGCATCTTTTTTTTTTATACCATTTTGGTGTTTTCCAACATGTGCTTGACACCCATGTTCTGTGTTAAATACATATTTAGAAGCCCGTACATTGAGAAAATAAAAAAAATACTTACATCCTTGATTCATTTGAACAGTATACCAAAAAAAAAGACATGACAATGTGTTCATGTTCTGGTATATGTATTAGGTTTCAATAATAATTGATAATTTCTCCTTTTTGGGTACAGATTTACAGACATACCATTTTGAATCCAACCTATCATTTTTTTTTTTTTCTAAAAACATTTATACAGAATTGCCTTCAGGTTTTTAAAATATACATATTTCCTTCCTGTATTTACAGAATACCAACCCCAAATAATTTGAGGGTTGCAATGAAACACGTTGTATAAAACAAAAAGAAGGTGGAAACAGATGAAAGACACAACGGTGGGATCAACAGAGAACTGAGAGAACAGTCACAGGTGATTATTGTGCTTTTTTTTTTCCAGAGGAACTGTCCCAACTTGAACATCTGGTCAGAGGTCAGCGGAAGGAGGAATTCCCTCTCTCTAAATGTAGTGCTCCCTCGACCCAGAGAGCAAGAGAGTGTGAATCAAAGGGAAGGAAAAAAAAAAAAACAAGCCACTCCTCCTCCAGATGAAATTTCACAAGAACAAAGAAAAGAAAGATTTTCTCTTTTTAAACCCTACCTGAACCAGATTTGATGGCTTTTTCCTGTGTTTAGCAGGTCGTTAAAAATAACTGGGTTACGCAGAGTTCATAATCTGTTTTTGAAATCAGCTCATAAATCCACACAGTAGGAATTCCGCCTCCCGACACAATAGAGAGAGAGAGAGAGAGAAGAAACCCCTCGCATGCACTGATAAAGAGGAACACACTTGGTGGAATCCTTTCCTTCACTTTTCCTCCTGTCCTGTAGATGTCACTACTAAAAATAAAAATGTTTATACAACCACAAAGAAACTCTGCTCTAATGAATGACCGACACCTGTTAAACATAATTCTCAAAAAAGGGACAAAAATCTGGATCTGTAATGCGCTGAGTCTGGGTATAGTAAAGGAATACGGGGGGGGGGGGTGTTGAGGTTACAGAGATCTGGAAAAGACCAAACTGAAACAACGATGACTTCATCGGGGGGGAAAAAACCCAAGGACTTTGTAATTTATTACGAGGGCCCCTGTGCCTGTTGGATGAGAGGATGAACTACCACCATGACACATACAGTACTGGAGGTTAGGTATCGTCACCTGACATGGCTGAGTAGCTGAACATGAGTACATTCTGCACAGGGCTTTTTTTCTTTTTTCTTCCTGGGAGGCGGGACAAGTAACAGAGTGGATGGATGCTGGCGTCAAAAGTCCAGGGGGTCGTGGACCGACCGGCCCTAAGCTGCCGTCGCACATCGTCCCGCACCCGGAGCTCAGCTGGCGTTTTGCCGTCGGCCCAGTGTGATCGGGTCCGAAGCTCCCCCCCCACCACCACCCCCACCCCCACCACCCCCACGCTCTCAGCCGCTCTGAATGTACTTCTTGATGACCACGCAGCCGTGTCTGAAGAGCGGGCAGGGCAGCGACTGCAGGAGCGTCCAAGTGTTGGCGCAGGGGTCAAAGGTCTCCATGTTGCCGAGGGCCGGGCCCTCGCTGCTCACGATGCCCCCTGTGGCGTAGATCTTCCCGTCCAGGATCACAGCGCTGCCAAGGTAGACGGGAGAATTTGTTTTGTTAACTTCCTTTTAAAAAGTTTGAATTCTTACCAAATCATCACTTTTGCTCTGAAAGCTAACCAATGAACTCATTATATTGTGTTAAAGTTGTTGAAACATTTGTTTCATGGTGGGGTTATGTGTCCAACTATGACTAACATATACATCATGCTGTATTGAAGAAGACCCTGGTGGTCAGGAGAGAGAATGCAAATGTTAAGACACTTCCGCATCGGCCTGTGTTAAAGGTACAATATGTAACATTTCTCGGTGAGAGTGAATGAAGAGATGGAGCGACAATAAAGCAGTGAATCTGAGAAATTATAATTCTCCTCGTTTTTTTTAATAAACACCTACACAACCATGTAGGAAGGTGCCGGATTTAGAATGAATGCGGCCGAGAGGCGCGCCACATGTCAGCTCGTGTGTGTTGCCTCTGTAATGAAACCCGATGTAACCACCCGCTGTACCGATGTAACTACCCGATGTAACCACCAGATGTAACCACCAGATGTAACCACCAGATGTACCGATGTAACTACCCGCTGTAACCACCAGATGTAACCACCCGCTGTACCGATGTAACTACCCGATGTAACCACCCGCTGTAACCACCCGATGTAACCATCCGCTGTACCGATGTAACTACCCGCTGTACCGATGTAACTACCCGCTGTAACCACCAGATGTAACCACCCGCTGTACCGATGTAACTACCCGCTGTAACCACCAGATGTAACCACCCGCTGTACCGATGTAACTACCCGATGTAACCACCAGATGTACCGATGTAACTACCCGCTGTAACCACAAGATGTAACCACCCGATGTACCAACGTAACTACCCGATGTAACTACCCGATGTAACTACCCGCTGTAACCACCAAATGTAACCACCCGATGTACCAATGTAACTACCCGACGTAACCGCCCGATGTAACTACCCGACGTAACCGCCCGATGTAACTACGGCCGCGTTGTATCTGACGGAGCTGAAGGGGGCCGTTGACGTATTTGACGACCTGAACGGGCTTCACACCGTGCATGCTGCTTTTGGCCCTTCTAGTGCGTCTTAATTGAGAGGAATTATTTTTGTCTGTCTAAAAATAGTTTTTTTTTTTATTCTTGCATTTTATACCTTTAACTGTTATTATGATCTTACAGACGTATCGGAGCTTCTGCGACTGCAGATCTAACAATTCTTTCTGCTGCTGCTTCCCACTGAAAGTACTGACTCTTCGGAAAAAGTTATGAGAGATAATCATTGTCAGGAAGATAATTAGGTGGAAGCAGTTTTAGCTAATGTGACTGTGATATGAGATATGTATAACTCACAGAAATACTGCTCTTATTGTCAATTGTAATCAAATGAACAAAGCCAGTTAGAAGACATGCTATAATCTGACATTTTTTTATGACATACTTTTTAATAGTGTGACTTTGTAATGGCATTTTTATGGCATACTATAAGACGACTTTCATGGTTTTTAATGACAACACTGACTTTTTATGGAATCTTCGTCATACTATACTATAACTTTATGTGGCATGCTATGCTTTAACTTTTTTATTAACTATTATACTTTTTTTATGCCATATGATGATACAATACATACTATACAATTATGTTTCTTTGACATTTGTATCCCAAACTATACTACGTTTTTTACGACATACTATACTATGACTTTTTACGGTATTCATTTTATGAATTACTATGTATACAATGAAATTTCATGAATTTCTTTATGCCATGCTTTATTATGACATATTGACTTTAGTATGTACTATACTATGATTTTTTTTTTAGAGCTTGATATTACTTTATAATACTTTTTTTATCTATCACTTTCTTTTAAACAGGGGGGGGGGGGGGGATTCTTGCCCCCCCATTCCCCCCCCCCTGAGATCTGCGGACATACTCTATGAACTTGCTGATTGGCGCTTGAGATTGTTTGGCATCGCTCACACATGCTCCCCATCAAGGCTACTTTGTGTGGCGGGGGGGGACACACACATTATATTACCTCTTGAGGGCGAGAGAGAAAACTAATGAAAAAGCAAATATCTCTACAAATGTTCTCATTTGATATGAGAAACAGAAACAGGAGTTTGTGTGCGGAAAGGATTAAAACTTGGGCTGTAAGCTGATTAAGGCTTTGTACTCCTATTGGGGTTTGGAACGATCTGCATTTACATAAGGTGCACGCTAACACACACACACACACACACACCGCACAAATTCACAGCACTGTCGGGAATGCCACAGATTATTACATAAAGCCTAAATCTACTCAGGGAGTGCGCACAGCTGATCCGAAAATGGAGAGAGCGCAGGGCAAAGCCTGGAGCTGCTCTTACTGATAAACAGAGGGGAGGTGCAGGCCTGCAGAGGGCCGGACGCAGCGAGGGGAGAATATCAGCTCTCCTGCATGATGACCTGCTAGACTTCATGCACTGCAGATAGCGGTGTTTCTGAGCCCCGTGTGTTTGTTGTTGCCTCCCCCTCCTCTCCCCCGCATCTCTTTTCTCTCTCTCGCGTCAGACTTAGTTAAATGTAGCAGAACACCTGCCTGCCGCGTGCTGTTGCAGCTTATCGATAACTCTGACAACCTGATTTATGTTACACATTCTGCACATAAGAACACCGCCTGTAATTGCATCCCAAATGTATTTTTTGCAGGCTTCTTTCCTTCTCAGATTATGCAAAAAGGAAAAAAGGGTCTCGGGCCTCGAATAGAATAGAAGGGGGTTCATTATCCGGCAAACGGCACACCTCTGTGGCTCAAGCTGACTGGGATATTAGGATGTGGTCCTACAATTGTAAAATGTTCATTCATCTCCCTTTATTAGCCATTATGTGTCCACGAGTAGCATACAAGTTACAGGAGTGGGCCGCAATTTCTTGCTATCTTCTTTTTAAGAAACACAAACATTAAACTCACTTAACTATGTGCAAAATAAAACACACACAAGTGACTCATAGCTCAGCATAAAATGAGAGCGATTCAGTGCTTTGAAAGAAAGTTGATAAAAATCCCGCAGAGTCTGCTTACGTCTCTTCGAACGGATGCGTCTTGTTTTTGTCGGCGTGACGGATGACACTACTGATCCAGCAATTTTGAAAAAGCCGATGAATTAGAAACAATTCTTTTTCTACCGAGGCAGAAGTTTCACAGCCTCATGGTTTTGTTTTGGTTTTAATTACCTGCGCTGAATACATTTTTCCCTGTGCAGCCGTTTACCTGTTATGACACAAAGACTGACAGATCTACACTCGAGTATAACATAGTATTTGAGGATGGGTGATGATGTCGTTTTTTTTTTTTTTTTTTTTTTTTTTTTAAGAAGCTTCACACAGAACAGGCAAAGAATTGGAGCTTTTGAACAATCTTTACAATTCCACGCTGGGGATTTAACTTAACGTGTGTCACGGCTACATTAATAATCTCTTACCTGCAGAACTGCCGAGAGTGATTCATGTTGGGACCAGCCTTGATGTTGCCTTTGTCTGGGTCGTAGATAGTGGTGGCTCGAGCGTAGGCTCCTCCCAGGATGAATATTAAACCGTTTAGACTCACTGCGGGGGCGTATTTGTTATCTAAAGATATGAGAGGGAGAGGGAGAGAGAAGTAGGGGAGAGATTTTTGTTGAAGAAAACACAGAGCTATTGTTTGAATGTCATTCTCACATACAGCAGACATTTCCATTCAGTACAATGGCATCAATTCGTTTTTCTTTTCTTTTGTACCCTTTTCAGTACCCAGGGACGCGTGCAGAAATCATCATCAACATTCTCCTTATCACTTTACAGATGTGCCATTCTCAAGATTGCTTTGGAAAAAAAAAATATATATATATATGGAGAATGTATGGCAAACCAGTGAAAGAGCGGAGTTCATAAATCACCGTGGCTTTATTGGGTTCTGCTCCGAAATATGTTTGGGCTCGGCAGCAATATAAAAGAGTTACCTAAGTCCCAATAATTCACAATTGCATTACGCCCTCTGGCACATCCATAGATTCACATAGAACACTGTGCACGTGTATTGGGAATATATGAGCGAACAGGTGGGATACTGCATACTGTGCATACTGTATAATTCAATCTGATACAGTATATGGCTCAGGAGGAAAACAGGGGCATTGAAGCAGCACCGCTGTAGAATTCTAGATGATGGGGAAACTAAATGAAACCGTGGTTTTGTGCCATAGGAAAACCTGCAGCTTGCGAGCACCAGAAACTGCTGTGTGGGGAAGAGGAAGTGCATTTCAAACCCAGAGCAATTCCTCTCAAGCATTCTGCAGCTGGCCAATTTACAGGCAGCATGAATAATGCACAGACACTTTGGCCGCGAGCCGCCGTCCTCGCTGTTTTCTGCCACAATGGACGGACATCCCTCATTAGAGACGGGCAACAGGAGGAGGAACGTCTTGACGCCTTAATAATGGCGACGGCCCCCCTCGCCCCTCCCCCCTGCTCCCTCCCTCTCATGTAGTGGAAACCGCCTCCCCCTTTTATCCCGCCTTTCCCCCGCGCTGCTGAGAGGAGTCCGACATGTTTAATTAACAGGTCACCTCTGGAGCCGAGAGGTGTTGCTGCCGCTCCGCGGGCTGACACTGAATGAGCTGCACTGCATTGTGTTTCCAGCTCCTAATGTTCTGGAACAACAAGACTCGGGGGGCCGGATGCATAACAAAGCACCACTAAAGCAGAAAGAAAAACGCATGCTTTTAGTCAGATTTATGAAGCTGTTCTCCGTGAATGATCTTTAAACATCCGGGTGCATATTGACACTTTGGACTCCGCCACTCGTTGGACGCGTCAATGAGGAGAATTTGCGAAGACGAAGTGTAATTTCACAGATTGCGTCGCATCGACGAGTCCGGGAACTGTCTTACGCGCCGCCGTGGCCATCCGGAGAGCCCGTACCTCCGATTCATCAGCATGTACCCGAAAACCATCACCGCGGGAGTAAGTCAATCATTATTATTAAACTTCAGAAGGGTGATGAATATTTAATTCCTAAAATATCTATCATCCTTATTTAATGCGTATTAAAACAGACCACAAAGTGCTTCATAATTCAGGATACAATGAAAAAAAAAAAAAAAAACATTAACAGATTCATGGAAATAAAAAAAATAAAAAAGAAGAAGAATGGTTTGGATTTCATCCCCCGTAAATTATTTAAATCGACTTTTAGAAACGCTCGAACGTTTTGAGTGGCATTTTACGCAAAGCTTGAAATCGGTGAACAACGTCAACAAACAATGTTTTACTCTAATGCTACATCTCTCGCCTCATATTTAATCTCCTCATCAAAACCATGCACATGCCTGGTCTGAGGTGTGCGTGAAATGTGCACATTCTCACGGCGTAATCTTCTTTTATTCATACCAGCTTATGTGGTAAATTAATTCATGGTTATTGTGTCTGACCCCGAAAGCACAGCCGCGCGAGCGGCGTGTGAACTAAATGCTAACGCCAGCGTGTTAGCGCACGGACATTTGCTCGTTATCCCGGAACACTTCCCAGTACAGCTGAGACCGATTCATCCTCCTGGGACCAGGAATGTCTGCACGTAAAAGCCACGTTCCTGAGCGACTGACAAAGAGACGCAGCACTTCCGAACAACACCCGCTGAACGTCGTCGGCCCCTAAATGACTCCGTGCGGTTCTTTCATGTGTTTCATGACCACGATGCAGTCACGCCGACATCTCATCTGAGATTCCTCCGCAACCATCTGAGGCGTCGGCTTCAGTTTCACCCCTTGAGAAACAAGTTGCCGCTGATTGGTCCTCCTCACATTCTGCCTGATGTGTTTATTTTCTTCTTTTACCTTCTTCATCTCATTGATATGCCAGTCTTTCAGAGCATGTGTGTGTGCGCGTGTGTGCGCGCGCGCGCGTGTCTGTGTGCGTGCCAGCATAAGTGTGTGTACATGATGTTTTGTGTTAGGTCCCATAAACACAGAACACTCATTTCTCTCCGCTCGGCGCCCGAGGCAGAATAATAATAGGATGCTCTCAAAGGAAAAACCTTTTTCTCCCCACTGAAGCTCTAACCACCGGGCCCTGGCTCCGTCTCCCGTGGACCAACAGTAAGCAACGGGTGTGAGCGCTTGGAGAAGTACGAGGCAGGTGTACCTCATTCTCATTTGGCTAACCTCAAAGGACTGCTTCGGGGTCTCCAGCATCTCCTCTGCTGCTATCCCCAGGCCTCCGTCGGCGGAGAAAGAACAAGCCGTGTTTCTGCCTAAACAACGATGAGACGCAGTAAAGAGCGCACAGAGCACAGCCGAGGATTCTCATATTCGGAGACAAATCTCGCTGTTCTCGGAGACGCACAGTGGACTTTGTCTCGCTTCACATCTCCGGTGTTAGAAAACTCTGCCAAGAATCCACAGCTGACCACATTCTACATAAAAGGGGAAAATACAGCAAAACAAGGTTTTAACACAGCAACGGGGATAGAAGTACAGCTGTGCCTGCGGGCTGACGCAGCCTCTCACACTCTGATGGAACAGCTTAGTCACTGAGTCTGGGACCCCTAGGGCCGGGGTCAAGGACAGTAAACAAATAAACACACACACACACACACACACACACACACACGACTATGATGAAATTGGCGGCTGCTGTCTAAACAAACACCTTGCTGTTCCCTCACATCCTTTTCCTATCTGATTCCTGCATCAACACAGCAGATATCTGATTCAATAAAACCGGAACACTACCACAGCGATAACATGCGCACACACGCAAATATACCACTAAATTATACCAATACTGTACACTGCACAGATCTAGATAAGGCTCCTCTCTCTGATAAAGACTCCCAAACATCCGTCGTCATCACAAAGCCGCGCGGCATTACAGCAACATGGAAATGTGGTCAGTCGGCGGCGGAGGAAGAACAATAAATAAATAAATAAAAGGAACACACGAGACATTCTCCTCCGAGAGCCGGCGGATGAGGTGCTGCTGGGTACCCTCTTCCTGTGTCCCACCAGAGAGCACGGGGGAACAGGAGTAAATAGGACAAAGAAGCAGCAGCTCTCGCTGCCAGAATCCCAGATAAGATTACAGCAAGGTAATTGGAGCAGCGAAAACTTCTTTTTCACACAATGTCGTTTTATGTGGTGTGAGGAGAATAAGAGCAGCTTTTTTTTTTTTTTTTTTTTTTAAATGATGGGACATAAACAGCAGAGGATGATTTCATTTAATTAAGTATGATGGAGAATAGGTGGGTGGGTGGGTGGGGAGGGGAGTGGGGGTCCAATTAGGCTGCTATGAAAACACTCCACCTTCACCACATCTCTTGCTTTGACATGTTCCCCTTATCCTCCTCCACCTCCTCCACCTCCTCTCAACCGGCGTGCCTGGCTGATGTGTCGTTTAAGCAAGCAGTTGTTCTGATGTCAATTTCCCGATAAAGCGCCTCGGCTTTCGGGTCCCTGGAGACGACCATTCGATGCAGCCCTGTCTGTCAGCAGGGGATGCACTCGGGGGGAATACTGTGTGTTTTCATGTGGAGCTGCCTGAGATGATGGGTGAGCAGATGTGTTATGGTTTTCAAAGGGTCACTTTACCCCAAATTATGCACGTCATCGTATAGCGTCATAAAAATGGGGTTTAAAAAGTCATAGTGTTGTATTGAATAAAAAAAGTGTCATTAAAATGTCATAATGTAGTATAGCACATATCTATGTCATAGTATCGTGTCATAGAAATGTCAGAGTATGGTCATAGAAACATAGTATGTCTAAAGAGGCATACTATGTCTGTAAGAGGCATAGTATATAATGTTGAAAAGATTCAATAAAAAAGTCATAGTATAGTATATAAATAAATAATTAAAGAGTTATTGTATAATATGTCGAAAAAAGTTTTAAAAAGTCAAAGTAAAGTATGTTGAATAAAGTTTAAAAAAGTCAAAGTAAAGTATGTTGAAAATTGTAATAAAAAGGTCAGGTCATAAAAATTTCCAAGTATTGTATTTCCTAAAAAATATTAAAAAGTAATTGAATAGTAAGTCATAAAAAGTCATAGCATAGTTTACCATACAAATATAATAAAAAAGTTGTGGTGTCTTAAAAAAAAGTGCAGCATGTGATTAAATGTCACAGAAAAAGTTCTGAAAAAGAAAATGCATAGCAGGTTTCCTCTTTTACCTTTAGGTATTTTACCATGCCGTTTTTATTAAACTTTTTAAGGCCATGAAAGATGAATTGTTGATGGATACTGAAAAAAAACAAAAAAGTTTAGCCATTTCACTTGAATAAAATTCTGTTTTTGTTTTTCACTGGTGTGAAGTGGGCGGGGCTTCACTACAGTGACGTAGCTACTTCCATGAGGTGTTAGACATAGCAATGTCTGAATCTGAGGACTGTTGGTGAATTAGTAGCAACTTTCAAACACATCGTTTCAAATCACACTTACACGTTCCTGATGAAGCAGAATATTAAATGTTAGAGGTGTATTTAAGATCTACAGCCAAGTTTAATATCCACCATGACATATTGGAGGTTAATTTAATAAAAAAATATATATAATCACCAATATCTCTACGTTATTCCAAAACTAGCTCCCCAATTACTCCATAGAACACACACTGAACAATTTACGTAGGGGCCTATTTCTTTAGTAGCAATTAGTTAATAAAAATATGCAGAGGGCAAAATCCCAGAAAGGGCTCATATCAGTTACTGTATGACATTTAAAAACAAGATGAGTCTGAAGTCATGCAGATGGCTCTGTGAGACTGCGCCTGCACTCACTCATGCTTAAATTGCATTTTAATTTTAATTGGAACTTAAATAATGCTAATTTAATTTCAAATTGTTTGAAAATTGAATTTTCATCAACATCTCTTGCACAAATTAAAAAACAGGTAACATTTATCTTAATGGCGCGTTTTAATTTTCATATTTGACTTAACATTTGAATATTGCTAACTGTACAGCAGGGTAGGACTTTGAAAATTAAACGTCAAACAGATTTTCCACTTTCATATGATCATAGAACACAGAATGTATGTATGTAGGTATGATGTGAAAATGCAAATTGGATTATTGCATTTTCATTTTAACTCAAATAACACGTATGTGGAAAATAAGAACGCAATCGTGGAATTACATTTTCATCTTCAAATTTATATTGTCATTTTAATTAAGTCTCATACAGGCTTCCATAAAATGCTAACGTCAGCATGCTAACGTGTAATGCTCGCCACCTTAGTTCAGCGTGCTAGCATGCTAACATTGGACAATAATAACTAAACACAAATACAGCAGGGATTGATAGGACTGTTATTAGGTAGTAATCTGTAGATATTCGGTCATAAACTTTAGTATTGAACAAATTTAAATTGTGTCCTGATGGCTTGAAGATAGATAAAAAGTAACGGGATCACCAACGTTGTTACAATTCATTATGAGGATGGATGTTATGGCATGTTCTGTAATCAGATAAAAACAAAATAAGTTCCATAAGTTAGGGCCACTGTTTCTTATTAAAGATTGGCATCTGCTATGTTCGGATATGACATGATGTTGGATATTCAAATCTCTATGTTGTATGTGGAAGAACATAATGAAAAAATATGGGAATATGTCCTCATACCACACTGCCAGACTGTGTTGCAGTATTAAAAGTAAGATTGAATCACAGAGGTTTATGGATTTTCTAGAAATGTCAATTTCTCTACAGACAAACAAAGTTCCCTTCACCTCTCATTATGCTGCGGCAGAGGTAGAAATCTCAGAAAAGAAATATCTCAAAATCTTGACATTATGGTTATTTGTGTGAACTGACCTTTTAAGGCCAAGCCAAGAGACTTAATAAATTGTTAACTGCATGCAAGGGGACTCAACCACACTCCCATGTTTCAGCGCTCAGTAGACGGACATATTGGAGACAAAGGGGATAAATGACGCTGCCGAGACACCAGGCTTCTCAATAGACTTGTTGAAGGCACTATTTTTGGCATAAGGAATATTATTTTTCACTCTGCAAGAGATAGGAAGTCAGTCCTGATAAGTGTTTGTGAAACCCATTTGCAGTTCATGCGGGAGATAGTCCATGCAGAGGGAAAGCACACACACACGAACACACACAGACACACACACACACACATGCGCACACACACACACACACACACAGTCGCAAAAAAAACGCACACAACTGTATTTGTGTCAGTCGATAAGACAGTGCTGAGAGACCGAGAGAGAAGGAGGGGTGAGGTGTGCAGGGGGAGGGGGGAGGAGGGAGAGAGAGAGAGAGAGACAGAGAGAGAGAGTGAGAGTGAGAGAGAGACAGAGACAGAGTGAGAGTGAGACAGAACGAGAGCGAGAGAGAGAGAGAGAGAGAGCGAGAGACAGAATGAGAGCGAGAGAGAGAGAGAGAGAGAGAACGAGAGCGAGAGAGAGAGAGAGTGAGACAGAACGAGAGCGAGAGAGAGAGAGAGAGAGAGAGAGAGAGAGAGAGAGACAGAACGAGAGAGAGAGAGAGAGACAGAACGAGAGCGAGAGAGAGAGCGAGAGAGAGATGAACAGAGAGATTAGAGAGGGAGAGCGATGGAGGGAGGCGGAGGGTTGATGGAGAAGCGCTCCCCACCGCCTCACTAAAATCATCGCCGGCCCAATTTCACAGGAAGCACTAAACCTGTCCATTATCTCCCGGCTCGTTGGCTGTCAGACGCAGGCTCATCTACACCCTGACAGATGACGGTCTGTCTGTCTGCGTCTACCCTTAACGCACAAACAAAAAGACAAACACCACGTGCACGCACACGTGCACGCACACGCACACGCGGAGTAACCTCCTGGCTTGTTACATAATTCATGCGCTGTGTACCTGAGCCCCCGGGGTATGTGTAGTTGACACGAGGTGAGGAGAGGCAGTGTGTCTGCGCGTGCGCGTGCTTCTCACCAGTCTTTTCTCTCATTCCTCCTCTGCCAGCTGCTCTCTCAGCCCTTTAATACCATACCGCTCTCGCCCCGAACGCCCGAGTTACATAATCACAATTTCGCTCACAGTACTGTCGCTCTAAAAAGGCACTAATAGCGGAGGGAAGCTTTCTGGGCATCAGTGTTGAGGGAAGTGGCTCGGTACTATAGCGCTTTAATGACAAAAACAACTTTGTGCGGAGGAAACATTTAAATTCAAATAATTTTTTTGACCCAGTGTTTCTCTCTGATGCCCGTATTGCCCGTAGCAAAAGTATGCCATCATTTGGGATATTAATTCTATTTTTTAAAAGCAGCACTTGGACAGCTCTATGCCCCGAGAATCCATCATTTGCCAACATCTTAAATAGGATAATCCAGCATGAAATACAGAATTTGTATTCGTGTGGAAAATTAATTAAAATGAACATAAAAACTGAGTTTCTTTTCTTTTTTTTTTTTTCTTTGCTTTGAACATTTTCATTTCTGTCGCAGCTTTATAGGAATCATTGGACATTTTGGGAAATACCCGTATTCCCTTTCTGGTGGAGAGTTAGTTCAGAAGGTTGGTAACACACTCCTTCCTGTGTGTTGAAGACAAAGCTACAGCCAGCAGCGTTAGCTTACCGTAGCGGACTGGGGATGGAAACAGCTAGCCTGGCTCTGTCTACAGATCAGGAACCAACATGTTGCTTTTCTTTCTTTAATCAGTGGGAAAAAAACAAAGTGGAAAAATACAAATTCGCCATTTTACTGGCGGTCATGTGCCGCACTATTTCTTGGCTCGGACCAACAACTTCCTGGAGTCTCCACTGGTTGCCTGGGAACTGCTTCAAGCCAAGGAATAGTCCAACACACAAGCCCCTGTACAACGACAAATCATAATCTTTATGTTTTATGGTTTCTGAACGGATCGAAAAAAAAAGAAAAGCTATAACATATTTAGAGGCACTGGGAGGTGGAGACGATGGATGTCAGACGAGCTGCCAGCTCTTAAAGCTGAGCTAAGATGCATCTTCTCAATCTTTTCATCTCACTCTTCACGAAACAAAAAAAAAAGAAGCAAATAAGCATATTTTCTATTCGCTTCAACTATTTCTGAAACACAAGCAATTTTATGGGTTTTGGTTTAAACGGCGGTGTGTGCGTGTATGTGTGTAATAGTGTTGCCCAAGCCCAAATATTAAAGACTCGCAGGATATGTTCAAATCAATAGCAATCATCCCCGTGCGGCATCGTTCAAGGATATATGTTTGTGGAAAAAAAAAACCCTGCCTGTGGATAAGATCTTCGCAGTGGGAACGCAGCTGTCAGTGTTCTGAATCACGCAGAGTTCTTACACCGTGTGTTTGTCCTGCTATCTCGGAGTTATGGCGGCTTACTTAAAGTGTTTCTTCTGGTCCTGTGTCCTTCACGGGTCCCCGGTGGCTCGGACTGGAATGCGGCTGCGGGTTTGTGCGGTGAATAACTACACGAGTTTGGCCAATAACGTGTCAGAAGCTATGGTCGGACCCACATATCATTTCAGCTATGGTCTTCTCATTATAATGATAGAGCAATAACATGGGAATAATGGAAAATACTGAGTAGCACCATGATAATGATAAGGAGAAAACAACCAGAGTGGAAAAGGTCACACACGGACCAGGGACTTTTCTGTTGCCATGGGTCAATATTTTCACTGAAATAAGCTCTAATGTTAAAATATTAAATATGAAAATGCTTTGGTTGTTTGATGTCTTTAACTGAGGGTAACAATGGGAAATCCTGATCAAGATGTTGGCTTTCATGGAACACATGGAAGATTTTGATATACACTTTGATACTTTGATATAAACATTTAAAAAGGTAGGAAGTGCAAAGGGAAGACGAAGCACTCATCCTCATGAAGTCATCTGCTGTGTGACAACATGTTGCCTTCAAATGGCAATCGGGAGTTCAAGGTTTTCGACTGAAGAAGTCGATGATATGAAAGATATTCGATGAGGGTGGAGTTGTGAGGACGCTGTTGCTAGGCAACAGGGCAAGCATAATGGAGGCCCAAAGACTCTCTAATGAGATAGCACGATGTCAATGACCGAGGATTAGAGCAATCCGTGCATATAAATGAGTACAGTAGTGTTGCAATATGTGCCTTTTGTAGTGTGGGTGTTGCATTATTAATAAAAAGCAAACATTACTATTCATGTTTTTTTTGGGGGTGGGGGGTGGGGGGGGGGTTTAAGCTTGTGAGCATTTAATTGTCTTGCAAATGGCAAAAATGCATAATGAGGGAAAGAGAAACCACACATTTGGGAATATCAAATCACAATGGCAACACGTGGCCTGAGGACACGCACATCTCCGCACTGCGCTGAAGCTGCTGTGTGAAAGAATGCGTGGGAGAAACCACAGTTTGGACACGGAGCGCCGGGGGGGGGGGTGTCACCTGTCTTACCTATCATGGGCGACTCGATGAAGCTCCAAGTGTTGCTCTGCGGTACGTAGGACTGCAGGACGCCCGCCGAGCGCCCGGCCTCGTTCACGCCCCCGAACACGTAGACCTTCCCGCCGCACACCGTGGCCGCCGCAGAATGGACCGGCTTGGGAAGAGGAGACACCGTCTCCCACTGGTTGGTGATGGTGTCGTACCTGGAGTGGAAAGAAAGAAAAGAAAAGCATGTTATTTTAGTTTTTGTACACCATTATAGTAATTTACAACTTTGATGAATTTGAATTAAATATAAATCAAGAGAAAAAGGAAAAACCGGTCAAGGTTGCAACTTCACCCCACTTCCATTAAACAGATCCACGATGGGGAGTCTTGAAATGACACAGATTTTAATGATTCATAAACTACTCTAACACTCTGCAGTCAGTCATTTACATCCGCACATACACCAATGGTATACAGAAACACTCCTACTGCTCAGAATTTTGCTGTGAAACGCTCGTTTTGGCTGCAGGGCTGACAGATATAATTAGCGGAATGCCTACACCACCAGGGAAGATGAAAAAGACCCACCATTACGTACAATGACAGCAATTAAAGCAATTACACAAAGCAACATATGTTGCGAGCTACAAACCATTAGTCTCTAGAGTTGGGCTGTGTGTCAGCGCTGAGCTCTGGACCTTTCTCGCTGAGCCCCCTTTGGCAGAGACTTTCGACTGCGGCCTAAAGCTGGGATGAAAGGGCCCGACACGACGGGCCGCGTGACAACAAGACACCGGCTTAATGCGACTGTGCCCTTGTCAGAGGTTGAGTGCGCGGTTATATGTATATTTCTTAAATTTGTATTCACGCTTGGTGGGCGTGCTGCATGTGTTTAGACGCCTGTTTGTGTGTTTGTGTGTGTGTGTGTGTGTGTGCTTTTTGCCCCGTGGCTCCATTAGCGTAGTGTGTTAGCAGTGTAATCCAGTGTCCATGGGCCACTGATCAAAGCAGCCGCGCCGACAGCCTTCCAGCTGGAGAAGGCCTCATTAAAGAGTCGCAAACGAATCTGTGATTAAAAACACGCATCTATTCAGACTAAAGCGAGCCTGCTTCATCAAGGTTGTCTCTTTGTTTTAAAAAGAAAAAAAAAAAACAAAAAAAACACCTTTACATTAAAAACTGTGGGATCACCACCAATGGGAAAACAAACCTTAAATATCAAACACTTACAGAAAAGTAGACTCCCATCTTGTCACTTAAAGCCAATTAAAGTATGGATTTCTCCGAGGTCAATGACCTCCTTTCACTGAGGATGTTTGCAGAGATATTTTGAAGTCTTTGGATGCTTTACTGCTGCATCTCCTGTGGCATTTGAGCAGGATTTAAGAGACACCAGCTCTGTTTGCAACCCCCTTTCCTGTGAGAAGGGCTGTAAGATAAAATGCGAGAGGAGACAAGAGAATTAGCCTTTGGGAATAAACTCTTCGGGGGTCTGATAATGTTCTTGGCAACACCTACTGAGGGGATGGGCTTAAATCGACTGGCAGAAAGTGGTGACACAGAAGACACTCTGGGAAACGTGGACTCCAAACACTCAAGAGTGCCAATTAGCACTGTTTAAACAAGGACACAACACACACACACACACACACACACACACACACACCAGGTTGAGTAACTGAGCCCTGCTGAGATAGAAGGACTAACATGTGTCTCCTTCTCTGGCAGATGTAATTACCCCTCGGAGCACATCGGAGGAGGTTCATAAATGTAAGGGTCAGACACTGCCGAGTGAAGCTGATTACCGGAGAGAAAATAACCAAACAGGACTACTGCAAACACCTGGTCAGGATGTGAAAGGATCCTCAACACTCCATGTACATCTTTACTATTAAAGCTCATGAGCTACAATTTCTGAGCGATGTAATCATAGAAATGATATCCTTACATTACTCATTCCTTCAAATTTGGTTTGAGATCTTAAGCTTTACTCAAGAACTGTGTATTTGTATCGGTCAGTGCACACTGGACACAAACTTATGACTTAATATCAATTTTTAGGACATACAGTGGTATACTCTGACATTTTATGGCATACTAAAATGCTATCTTTTTATGACATACTCTATTATGACTTTGTATGACATACTATACTTTGACTTCTTTAAGACGCAATTTTTTTTTTACGACATTAATTACTTTCTTTACGTAATTATACTATGACTTTTTTGTCATTATTATGGCATACTACACTATAAAGTTTTTTAAGACATACAGTTTTTTATCACATACTATACTATGACTTTAATGACTTTAATTGTATGCTGTGACTTTTTATGATGCCAGGCATACTATGACTTTCTATGACATACTATACTATGACATGGCATGACATAGTAATTCATTTTAATTAATTTACAAACACCTGGACTTTAATAGCTCATATGTATTTCAGAAAAATGCATACTATACTATGACTTTTTATGACACACTATGATGTTTTATGACCAACTATACTATGACTCTTTCACAACAAACTATACTTTGATTTTTTATGACCCATTATGACATACTCTGATTTTTTTGTCATTTTTAATGGCATACTATACTTGTTCTAGCGGTTCTTCAAAATAAAATGACTAATTTAAGTTAAAGTTACTATCATCTCATGCTCATGTAAGACTGCGGATCTTTATTTTTGGATTTCTTTGGATTTTGTAAAGGGCCATCAGTGTATCCATGGCACAGCTATCATGCCTTCAAAACAATCAGCTGTTCTGGTAAAAAGGAACATGTGCAGGTCAGAAGAAACTCAGTGTTTCAGTCTCAGAGGTCATGAATCTGATTGAATTCATTACATGTGTGATTCCCCACTAAGCATTTATTATGAACCGTGACATTAGGACTGATGCTGAAGAGATTCCCTGAGTGGATGTATATGGTTTGATTATATCACCAAGGCAGAGGAGGAGGAGGACGGAGAGAGACACTGCGGGCATTAGAAAAACAAAGAATGTATCCCTCCTCTTAACTCCGAAGCTCTCCGTCAGACAGATGCTTTTTCATTGTCACTAAGAAACTGTTGGAGTTTATCCATCAACATGTTGCACGGCATCGATTCCTTTTTGCTAAAGTGTTTATACACAAAGACTGATCACTGCATGAAGCCATGTAATCGGCTGTAGCTCCTGACAGGGCTCGTTTCATCACGCAGGGACAATCATCTCCAAAATGCGGCTGCGGGGTTACAACAGAGCGAACAATGCAGGATGGGGTTCTTTTATGTGGGGAGACAGACGGAAAGAACAACAGATGTGCAGAGGAGAGATTATGAATGAAAGAAAGAGGCCACACTTTCAACTAGATTTGCCTCCGAGTATTTACGGTGATCTGGATAAAGGAAAACAAGTACATTTATCGCCGCACACACTGAGACTGACATGTCAGCAAATGGTAGTAATTGTAGTAGTAGTTATACTTCGATGTCAGCCAGGCCTAAAGAAGACCCAGGCTTAGGGAGGCACCGGTGAGACTTGTTCATTGTACACAATACCTGGGCGTTGTGTATCGGCCGATACCAAGTACCGCTCTAATACCAGCGTTTGATTTAAAAAGCTGCGTGCCTCATCGTGTGGAAGGGACTGGGGTCGTTCCTTAAATCAGGCTCGACTTAAACATTCCCTTTCTAACTTTGTGAAACAAAATGTCACAAATAAATACATGGATGAATAATAAACCCATTTAATTTAAATTCCAGCACATAATGCATAGAGTATATTAACGTCAAATGGAGTAGATTGGCCCTATTGACACCGATATCCAATACAGCTATTTGAGTCAATATCGGTCCGATACCCGATATCCGTACGGGAGCCTCCCGACCCACGCGGTGCGCTCGTACTGGTTGAAGAGCACCCGCTGACGTCTCTCTGGCCTTTGTTGTCGTCTGGACGAGAACCATGACGTTTGATTACGACAGGTGAAGTTGGAACAGCTGCCGTGGAAATGTACGGTCACACCTGCCGTGTTTGTTTATGTTGACAACAGACGGATTTTCAATCCCTGCTCGCATGCTCTGCATATCGCATACGAAGAATTAGATCCGACCTTAATATGCCCGTGTGCTGCCTACAGTATGGAGGGAGTATAAATACCAGGTGTTAAATACAAGGCTGGGGGTGGATTGTGTATTACCTGAATGACTTATTCACACATAAACCACATATTGATGGGTATGTGGTTACCTTCAGCATGCCCCAGCACGACTCATTACAAGATTTCGAGAATTTTTTTTTTGCAGCTCTGCTTTGGTTCTACTATATGTATCCATTTTGTGCTTTAGAGTAGATTTTAAAACTGTACTAGGGGCGACCTCGAGCATCCTCAGAGTGTGTGCCCCATGTAGGCCGTGAGCCAATGTTTGATGCCTCCCCGCTGCTCTTTGCAGCGTGCCATCCCCTCTCACTCGCCTCTCATGGTGTTCTCCAGCTGCGCTAATACAAGCGATAAAAGCCCTTAAGAATAATCTAAAAAATAAGAAAGACATAAACGCCTTGAAAGGATGAGTGTTTCTTTTTTCCTAAATTGTCACCAAATCCCACAAAATCACCCAAACAAACTAAGTGATCCCTCTCTTAATACTTTTAAACTCCCGTACCCGTGTCTGGCGCTCTCAGTCACAGCTGTTTTTTGGTTGCGGATTAATACACGCGATTCAGTGAGTGTTTACGGCAGCAGGGCGCCGTTTGAGAGCGTCCACTCAAAATAAACTACCGCGCCCATATTCGTTGTAATGAAGTAACATATCAGCCAGTTCAACACTGTGGCTCATTGATGTGTTCAAAGTGTGTGTCTCAGAAGCTCCTGGACCACAGTTCTCTGCTCTAACGACACAGACAATACTTCATCAGATCAATTACTTGCAGAATGTAGAATATGGACATTTAAATGTGCTTTAAATTACATTACATTTAATTCAGCAGACGCTTTTATCCAAAGCGACTTACAATAAGTGCATTCAACCATGAGAGTTCAAACTCAGAACAACAATAATCAAGAAAGCCAAACTACTAAGTGCTATAAGTAAGTGCCATTTAAGTGCTACTTCAAAAAAAAAAAAAGATTCCAGGTATAGTCGGAAGAGATGTGTTTTTAGTTTGCGGCGGAAGATGTAGAGACTTTCTGCAAACAGTCGTGATGTTGTTGAGCGGTTAGCTCAGTGACGGAGCTACAAGCCGATTGGCAGATGCAGAGCGGAGTGATCGGGCTGGGGCGTAAGGTTAGACCATGTCCTGGATGTAGACACGACCCGATCTGTTCGCAGCGTGGTACGGATGCGGCCAGCCACCGGTAACCAGTGAAGAGAGCGGAGGAGCGGAGTAGTGAGGGTGAGTTTAGGTTAAAGACCAGCTGCTGCATTCTGGATGAGCTGCAGAGGTCGGATGGCACTAGCAGGTAGACCTGCCAGGAGGGAGGTACAGCAGTCTAGGTGTGAGATGATCAGAGCCTGTACCAGAACCTGTACCAGAACCTGTACCGCCTTCTGGGTGAGAAGGGGACGGATTCTCCTTTAAAGCCATTATAGGTCTGGCTGCTGACTATATTTCCGACAACGTATGAGCCTGAGTGAAAGTCTCTGTTTTAGTAGTTTGCAGGTGAGGGTAAAAGACCGGGCCTTGCAATCAGGGCCAATCGACTCTGGATTGACCTGTTGCAGAGGATCAGCTGAGCTAGCTCTTGACCTCCATTTAAGTCTCATTTTAAAAAAAACATTATTTCAGATTTCCCTTCTCCTCTTTAAGATTATTTTCATACTGCACCTAAAATCCGTTTCTGTCCTCTTAAAAAAAAACAACCTGGAACATGTGTCTGGACGTGGGCTTCACCAGACTATGTCACTCGGTGCTGACGTCACCAAAGACGAGCTGAGAAACGAGCCCCTAGGGCCCGTCGCTTTTTAACATGAACTAGTAAGCGTACATTTGAGTCAGAGAGCATGAAAATGAATGGATGCAGTAAAGCGCTGTTATGCAACCTGCCATTGGATTTGCTTGGCGGCATTACACATCTAAAAGCCTTGTGTGTGTTTGTGTGTGTGTGTGTGTGTGTGTGTGTGTGTGTCATCTTGTTTTTCTCAGTTTATGGAACAGCTGTGTTGAGGAAGCATCAAGATGCTATAGAAGAGAGGAATTCATATAATGGGATACAGGAAGTCAAGATAGCATTAAACAAGGCCTGCACTTCCTCGCAATGCAATTGATTAAACTGTCAGAGTTCAGCTGACCAATGGCCGCCTCTTGAAGCTGACCACATACCCTCCACCTTTTGACCATGAACTACTGTACACAGTAGAGCCGGCTGTATCTCTCTCACTAAAATGATGCAATCAAGCCCCGGAGAAGGCACACCAAGCATCAATTCACTGATATGGTAACCTGCAGAGGAGTGTGGATGACGGGCCCCGCTTTTACCTCTGTGCCGCTCCCTTCCACACACAAACACAAAGATACGATGAACTATAATAGATGGGCTGCCAGTCTAGAGATACTGACACACATCCATTTCCCCTGAGAAACAAACTACAGCATATATAGAGTGAGAAAGGAGAGTGCGGAGCGGTGGGGGAAGAAGGAGGAGGAAAGAAAAAAACACCTCGCTCAGATAACAAAACCACTGAGTCTCTATGAACCTCGACGCTGACAAAAAGATCCATTAAGTGGCAAAAGAGTGCATCACGCTGCAGTTAAAACCACCCTGGAATGCCATGCAAACACTTACTGCCTAACAATAGCTACAGAATCCCCAACACTAGCAATTAAAATCCTTGAGATTCAAACAGCTCGTAGTGGGAGAATCATGAAAGTCACTGGGGCTGCACCAAATGTCTATATTCTTTTACATTCAAAGCTTGTTATTGAGTTTTTGCGAATGAAGCGTTGGATTTCTGCACATTATTCAGCGCAGCCCCTAAAAGTCACACTAACAAAACCTGCATTCACACACAGGTCGACAACAGCAGCATTGTAGCCTTTAAAAACTGAGTGTGTGCAGTGGAACACAATGGAAGTTGGTTAAAAAAAAGAAGCAAGGCATTAACAGCCTGCAGAGAGGAACTGATACTCGAGATTCCATCGGAGCAGCAACTTATGCCCTTAAGTTACAAATTCACATTAATCCCCACAACACTCCAGCTATCTATCGCACTCACATGAACACTATCTCTCCGGCTCTCCTGCATTCTCTTCCTGGCGCACACACACACACACCCACACACACCATAGACTGTATAAAGAATGAACGCAGTCTCCGGGACGTCACCCATAGGTTTCTGAAGAGCTGTTGTGAAGCTCAAAGTGGGTGGCTAGCAGTTGAGACGACATCCACCTGTCACTCAAAGTGGCCATGCCCCTTCCTTGTCCTTGACTTTAAGCCTTAATATAATGTCAACGGGTGAGTTGTACAATAATTCGAGGATATTAGCTATAGAGACCAAAACATTTCTGACGTAAAGTCAGGGATTTTGGAGATTGACTCGCTTTCGGAGCCAGCTTCAAGGCTAGACCCAATCTGACTTTTAATATTGTTGGTATTCAATTAGTTAACACTAATTTCCAGTTTCTCTCTCCCATGTCGATTTGAAAGATGAGTCATATGAGCCTTGACTTACTGAATACGTGAATACATTTACGTCTTGAGTAACTAAACAACCAAGGACTATGAAGATCCCGACTGTCTTATTTTACCCCCAACTTTGCGAGTTCCCCCATCTGGTGCTGAGTCTAACTAAACCAGAAGACCACACTAAGCGATTTTCATGCATCCCCACGTTCGCCGGTCGTTTGATATGGTTCCTATACTGACGCTGGAACCGGCACAAGAGGCGAGGGACTGCACGTATATGTGAGTGCATCAATCCCTCATAGCCCTCTGTTCCCTGTCAGAAGTAATGAAGTGAGAGGTTGTGATTTGGCTTGAGGAAAACAGGGCTACTGTGTGAATCGGCTCCTGTCTGGGGGGCATTGAAAACAATTTGCACACAAATAAAGGCATCATTTGCTTACATTACCATTTCTCACGTTTGCCAAGAATGTTCATTTGCAGCTAGATTGGGGTAAATCTCGACAGTCACAAACTACTCTGTAAACTTTCATTTTAAAGAGCAGCGGTAAGGAAGAGGAGAGGAACCCAGGAAAGGGGAGTTGTGATAATATGTTTTGCATTCATTTGAATGTCTGTCAAGTCGGTGCAATAGACAGAGACATATAAAGGCCAACGTTGGAGAGAGCATCCATTTTGGAGGAGGAGGAGGAGGAGAAGGAGGAGGAGAAGGAGGAAGAGTGAGCGAGCGAGTGAGCGAGCGAGCGAGCGTGGGTGCGAGAGGACGGAGTGAGAGTCTGTGTTGTGTCAGCTGCCATCTGTGTGTCAGAGCACATCACAGAAACTGTGAGGCCTGTGCCCACACCTCCACGACTGCCCTGCTGTCTGTTGGGCACCTCCACTCGCACTCCACTCACATACACGTGTCTCCAAGCCACCAACGTCCCATTTTTCCCTCACACACGTTTTGGTTTTTGCCAGCACTCGGGGTCACGTGCACACATACGGTACCCGCGGCACACAACGGCTGTCAATCCACGGTGGGTGTGTGGATGCAAGCGAACCAGTCTCATACGTTCTGGTCTGCTGATGGCCCTGTTGGTCGAAGAGTCTCTGGACATTTTCTACAAGCAGTTCGCCGTTCTTTGATTCTGTATTTCTGACGGACTGAAACCAAAAAGCTACGGTTTTGATATTTTAATGTCCTGTATTCAAAGCCCATTTTAGCTGCACTGGAATCGCCTCTCAGAGTCGGATGCCACCTGTGTTTGGCCTCTTTTTATTTTTCATTTATTTTTTCATATACTTTATTGCAGTGTTGGAGTTAACATAAATCAACATTTGCATTCATATGATATTGTTCATACTTATTTCTCCAATGTTAATATATTTTATGGAGGAAAAAAAATTATAAGTAGGAAATAAATAGTGAAACCAAGCAAAGAATAAAGAATAAAAGAATAAAAAGAAGGAAAATATTGAAAATACAGAACATAACAATTTAAAATAGAAATAAAAAAATGAATTAATCCCTCCAATACCTCAGGTTTGTTGTTTCATGTATGTCTTTTGTATGTTGTGTTTCAATATTATCCTTTCACATTTTATATATTTTCTAAAGGGCATTCTTGGCGGTCATATTATAACACTTTATTCTAAATGTTGTTATGCTATTTTCGTGATGACATGTGGTTGTTCTGTGGTTGTTATATATGATATGTTCCCTTCTAATTATGGCTTGGCTGCAGTGTTTAGTGCCTGAACGGATACAGTAAACAACAGTAAGCGTATGTTGTAGGTTAACAGCGATAATGGAGAAGCACTTCATGTCCTTTTATGATCTCAGCGTTTAATCTAACGCGCAATTTGATTGATGTACTGATGTTTTTCCGGTGGTCAAATGTGACAGGGGTAGTACCACACAAGCTCACCTCTCCTACGCTCTATTTCACAGGCGACAGTGGTACGCAAATTGCCAGGGATGAAAACACAAACAGCAGCTTTGTGACAACTAATTTGAACTCGTTTGTATGCACCTCTGTTCCCCGTGTCGATTTGCTCTGCATGTGACAGCTGTTTGTACCTGTGTTCTCTCTCCCCAGGTTGCTAATCAATGTCTGACGGTGAAATCCTACCACGCAGAGGAAAGCGCTCAGCGCTGCTCAGAAATGTGAAATGTTCGGGTATTTGCATCCTATAGGAAGGGCAATCCTTCTGGCATCCGGGGGGGGGGACTGTAGAGAAGACATACATAAGGACTAGTTTGTGTGCTGCAACCCAATTTAATTTAGTAGCAGACACTAATGTCATATGACATTTTGAACTTTCAAAGAGCTGGACATTCAACACAGTTGTCTACATGCATTCATGAATGCTCTCGTCCTCTCGTTCCACTCCCCGAGATGTTTTGTTGTCATCTACTCATGGTACACACACACACACACACACACACACACACACACACACACACACACACACACACACACACACACACACACACACACACACCTGACAGATTGTGTACGATGACATCTGGGGATCTGTCGGAGTCTCGCTCTCCGTGTGGGCGGCGTCGGAGTGCGTTCGTCTGACAGACTGAAGTCAAGGTCAGCCAAAAGACACACGTGCACAACACACTGCACTGCCATCACCGTAGCGGCGCACACACGCACACACACACGCACACACAACTCATTAACTCTGATGGATTGCCGCACATCTCCGGCTAATAACACAGACATACGTGTACACACCATGCATAAATGCCCACGGCCACACAATCAAACACCAGACTATGGCAGACACGCATGCAAACACAGATGGACACGGACCTGCCACCTCGGTGTCACCTTCAGCTAATCCTTGCGAGTCAGAGCGCAATCCCTCCACTGGCCACACAGATTCGCCCATAATCCCTGCGAATGAACTCCTTTGCAGCAGAAGTCTGCTTCCTCAAAGTGTGAGCACACAATCTGTGTATGGCTGTATGCCCACACACATATTCCGTAAGATACACTCCAGATACGCTGCACGACGCTTGTGTGAATTTAAAAAAGGCACCTTGAAACACAATCAGGAAGGGGAACATAGGAAGCCATGATAATAGTGAGTGTGTGGACTTTTAGTGTCTCTGTGAGTGAGTAAGTGAGTGTGTGTGTGTGTGTGTGTAGACGCAGATTTAATTGGATGGGAATGTCACGTAGGAAAGGGGACACGAGTGCTGCCGGTGGTGTAGGTCGTACACCAATTACTGCTCTGCACTCTTTAAAACTAGACAGGAGATGTAAGACCGAGACCCCACTTCATTAACAAAGTAAGCCCCTGTGTTGATAGCAGCCATGTAGGGCAGCACTGTAGGCTGTGGGTCGGTGGGAAAGGGGGTCAAAATCAAAATTGACACCCAAATTGTTGTGGAGATAGTGGCTACAGCGATAGCTTAAGGTTTGATTGCTCAGTTGTGGATTTGTTTTTATTTTTTGTGTCTGTCTTGTATGATTAAAAAGATACTGTTGCAAATAAATGGTGCAAGTTACTACTACTACTACTACTACTGCTAGTATTCAGTGACAGTAAAGAAGACTAAAAGAGGCGTTAGTTTCCCTCATTTTTTTAATTTAAAAAATAAACAAAAGATATTTTAAAAAATATGCAAAAGCAGGTTTGAGGGAAGGTATAAAGTACATGACAATGAATTAAATAAAAAGGGAAAAACTACAAGCTGTTTCATCTATAAATAAATGAGTTGAAAATAATTTGAAAGAAAGAGGGTCTTCAGCAGGATGGGTTCCTATTGGCTCCCCCTGAATGGGACCTATTAATAAGTGATAAGTGATCCCAAATGCTGACTGGTACACACACACACACACGCACAAGATACAAAAAAAAAAATAGCATCGTGTCTACACTTTTCTCATGTTGATGGGAGCACCTTCACCTTGGGTGTGTATACACACACACACACACACACACACACACACACACACACACACACACACACACACACACACACACACACACACACACACACACACACACAGGACAAATCTATATATATAACAACTAACCCTCCACCTCCAGTGCAATCGCTCCCCGGGTGCTGGCGAGTTGCGGTGTCTGGATATTTCGATGGTTTGCCAGTGCTATGCTTTCTAAAGGTCAGTTGTTGCTCTCCTTCCTGTGGGGGGGCTGGTGGCGGGGGGTTGGGGGACTGACTGCCAACGATCTCGCCGGCATCTGTCACATCCTAACCGCTGATAATTAGCCAGCAACATACTGCTGCAACCTGATTGACTGCATCCACGACGGGGCGACAGAATCAAAACTTTTTCTCTGTGCGTTCACGTGTGTGAGAGGGATGGAAGGTGGAAGACAGGGGAGAGAGGACAGTAGGAAGGTGAGAGAAAAGTGACTCGCCTGTTTGGTAAAGGCTGGATATTTTCCCCCAAGTGCCAGCTCGTTGTTGAGCACATACAGCTTGTCATTCGCTGCAGCCTCTCTCTGCCTTTCCCCAATACCGCCCTCATGCACACCTGCCGCCGCTCGCCAATGTTTCTCTAACACCGCACGCGCTTTTTGCGTCATCTACCTCCTAGACCTCAGCGCCCTATTAGAAGACAATGAAGAGGACACGCTGTCTTTGCTCGAGCATGTCAGACAGATTCAACATCATCGGCCTCGCAGTCCCCAAATACACCCATCATCTCCTGCCCACCTAATCAGCGCTGTGAAGAGATGGAGGGAGCAATGGGACAGACGCTACCGGAGTGGAGAGGTTGGAGATTGTGGTTAAAAGAGGAAACCATGGGGGAGGATAGAGGGAGGCGCGCAGACAGAGAGAGAGAGAGAGAGAGAGAGAGAGAGAGAGAGAGAGAAATATGTGAGCGAGAGAGAGAGAGAAATATGTGTGAGACGTGGGGATCTGCCTGATGTGAGCCCACTCTCGCTCTCGCTCAGCCCTGCAGCCTCACTATCACGGAGAACGACACAGTTGCTCCTCCAAGTGAGCTGGGAAATGAAGTCCTCTCTTTGTATACGGACAACATACGAGCACACATTCACGAAGGGCAGTGTGGAGCCTGAGACATGCGCTAACATTTAAATGAACTACTCAAAGTGGAGCGATATTTTAATGATGACGCTTATGGCTGACCAATCAAAGAGAGTGGTTTAAAGGACTGTACCAGTGTGTGATTTCAGCTCCTTCATTACAGATCGTGTACACTTTTTTGCCGACCACTTTGAAATGCATGAACAGTAGGTTTCAATAAGTTTCAATCAGAGTGAACATTACATATGCATTATTCTGTCATCGTTGCAGCACTGTATGTAGGGTTACTCCTACCAATTATTTCTTGAATCCATTTAACAGCGGACCATTTTTTTCAATTGTTTAGCCTATGAAATGTCAAAAAAGAGAGAGAGGGGGGGACGCATTAATATTCCCTATAGTGTATGGTGCTGTATCTGCAAAACAAATAAATAAAAATAAGACTAATCCTACTTAGAACCTGACAAATTGTTATTAATTGAATATCACAATTATTAGCGATGAATATCCTGTCAACAAAACTATTAATTGACTAATAATGTCAGCATTAGTGCTAATTAAGTGGTTAGGAGCAGATCTATTTAAAAACGTCTCCACAGCATTACCTCCTGAGTGTGATGAATCTCTGACAAAAATAAATGCAGCCCTGATGTTCACTGTGATGGATAACAGCTGAAAAAAGTTAGACTTTCACATTATGGTAGAAAGGAAGGAAACCAATGGATCCATGGTAGTAAAGATGCATCAACATTTCCAAAAAGCCTGCAGCTAAAGGCTGGTGTGAAATATGGTTAGCTGTGATGTAAAGCAATCAGGATTTGTAATAAATGATATCGCGCAAAGGAAACGAGCGAGCAGGTCGGAGAGAGTCGGAGACAGAGTCGTGAGAAGTGAAAATCAACACTGACATTTCAGGAGGGAGAGATATCGAGGCGTAATGAGGGTGTATGTGAGTGCGGGGGGAGGGGGGAGCTGGAGGGCTGGAGGGATATGGAGGTGGTGGCTGGGGCAGGGTTGGAGGGTGAACCGGTGCCTTGACAGCGCAGTAGGGGCCCGGCGCTGTGAAGTTGGTTAATCCTAAGGAGCAGGGGATTAGCTCAGCGGGGGAGAACCGCCTCGGCAGGGGGGCTCTGGGAGCTCGTTGTCCCCGACCACAGTGCCATGCTGCAGGGCTACCGGGGACGGCTGCCGCCACCCCCCCCCCTCCTCCTCCTCCTCCTCCTCCTCCTCCTCCACCACCACCACCACTACCACCACCACCATCACCTCTTATCCCCCTCCGAAACCAGCCCCAGGCACTGTCTGACCTAGTACGTGGAAACGGATCGACACAGTAACGCGCACATAGACATATTAAAGACATGCACAACAACTCATCAGTTCATTGTTGCTGTGGAGAGGCTGGAGGGGCTGGGAGAGAAGCGTGAGGCCCATTGGTTCCAGTGTGACCGATGCAGAGCTCACAGGCCCAACCTGGGGGCTGCAGCATCCACACTCTCCTCTCATCTTCTCCCGTCGGCTCTGCGCCGCTAAACTCTTCCTGGCTCGCTACTCGTCTCCCTCCTTCCCTCTTCCTTGCCTCTCCCGCCGCAGGGTCCCGACCACCTGGGGCTGCAGAGCGGCGGGGCGCTCCGTTGTTATTAGCATCATCGCCCTGCTGATTATTTCCCCCACCGTCTCCGAAAGAGAGTGCTGTCAGGCAGGGAGCTTTAATGGACGAAGAAGGAACCCCATCTCCAAGTCTTTGGGGTTGTATGTGTGACAGAGTCGCCTGCATACATGTAGGGTGTGTTTGAAATGCATCTGCATTCAAGCAGAAAGATTCAGGAGGCGCACGGCAATACGTTTGAGCCGAGTGAGTCTGAATGGACCGAACCATCCGTGGTCTCCTCCTTCTGCCTGCGCAGTCAGAGCGCGCTCGTTTGGGCAGCCAGGGGGCAGAGCGTTGCCACAACTCAAAGAGCAGATGTAGCCTCTTCCTTCTGTGAGCGCGACGTGGAGTCTCTCCCACCCCTGGCGTCCCACAGACGGGGACCTTTCTCTGGGTGACTGGCATCCCAGCGTGCACACCGCCCGCGGACATCAAGTACTTAAGGACTTGTCAGTTCACGGAGCCGCCCACAGAAGACTTCAACTGTGTGCAGCATGATGAAACCTCCCGCTGGATTCTCCACCTCGCTGTATGTTCTTCGTCATGGTTGAGCTGAGGAAATTTCCCGGGAGCCATTCACTGGTCCTCTGCGAGGTCTTCGAGGCGTTACGATTCGCCTCCTTTTGTCAGATGAAGTCAACACTCTGGAAACAGCCCATAGTGCTGCTCCGAAGTACTATAACTTCACTTCAAAGAAAAAAGTTAAACTCAAGAAATAGATGGCGCAGAGAAGTGTTGAGAGAAGAATAAAGGGATCGATTAAATGATTAAGTCAGGGCAAGGCTGACCACTCGAGAAGAGCTGAACAAATGGAAAAAACATCATTTTTACAATCAGCACTAGACTGAGATGTGAATAATTATACACGGCAGAGTGCTTATACAACAAACAACAACAAATGTGGCAGTTAATGAACCTGAAAAACAACACACGGAGCCGTCTCCACAGATTTTTTACGGGCACACATTTATCTGCTGCAATTGAAGGGCTCGTTTTATTCTGAAAATCCGTTCAGAAAAAAAAGCCAGAAAACATGATCTTTGTAAATTGCTCTTCTCTCCTCCGGTCTTGTTAGCCAAACAGCACAACATCCCTGATGAGAAACGCTAGTTGTTGTACTCAGTGTCACGTTGCTAACAGTCTTCATGCAATATTAACTTGCAATAGAGCTTGGAGGACGCACAAACCTGTGCATAGTGCGCAATAAATAAAACAAAACCATGTGTGATTGACACATCATTAGACACCCATGAATTATTCAATATCAGCAATCATATTGGTTTGCCAAAGGATCAACATGCTGGGGAGCAGGCAGGCCCTGGGTATCTGATTGCGAGTTTAAAACCTCCCGAACTCGAACTGCTCCCAGCTCCTAAAAATCTGTCAGTGATTAGTGTAGAGAGTGGAGACTGGCGTAAGCCCGCTCAGACCTCTGAGTGTTGATTTGGACCTCCTGCCATTCCCGAAGAAAGGCTGCATCCTACTAGCTTCGAGATGGCTCTGATTGAAGATAATAATTGTGAATGCGGGTGAATTTCACGGTTAGGAGCGTGAAACTCTCGGTGAGATGGATGGCGAGATGGGGCGCGAGGGAGGCAGGAAGGACTGCAAATGAGGAGTCGGGGAGCCAGAGCTGTAAGGTGAGAGATCTTGGCCGAGGCCGGCTGATGTACGCAGACGGACACGTGAATGAACGCACAGGGGGCACGTGCACAGAGGCATACCCACGTACATGACATATAGTCGAGAAGCAATGAGTGCGGGAACACACAAGTGCGCACACCGAAATGCAGACGCACACAAAAATGAAAAAGATTGGCTACGTGTGTAAACAATCCCCGCATCAATCACTCTGTGAGCAGAGCAAATCAACTCTGGCTGTCGCACCGTTTCATGCCATTCCCCAGCCTTCAGATGCAATCCCCACCAGCCATCTGCATATCAAACAAGGCAGCCATTCACATACACTGACTAATGATTTCTGAATGTTATTAGCCTTCTATATTACAACTGCTCTTCAGACCTGCGTATTTCTTCCTCCTTGTGCAGAGGCGTCAAAAAAAAAAAGAAAAAGGCTGGAGTAACAGTTCCCTTATCTCCACTGGCCAGGGTTTAGTCCTGCTGCGGACTGGCTGCCTCCCTGTTGGAGTTTCTGCTATCTTTGGAGTTTTGGCCCAACAATACTGAGCTGCAGTGGAGCCAACTGCATCTCACAGCAGAGCAACACCTGCCAAATCTGGTGGTTAGCTACAAAATAAAGGATCAGCAATTAATGAGGCTCATTTATCAAAGCAGATATGAACAAATGCTTTCAGAAATGGCCTGAAAGTGATAATTACCAACTGTTTTTTGAGCCATGAGATGAATATAATGATTCATATGTGACCTTGTGATTTTCTTCAGTTAAAATGTGAAATTTGAAGGTGAAAAAAAAAAGGTCTTCCAATGTATGCAAAAGCAAACTTCAGGCACTCGTGCGTAGGAGCAAGAGCAATGCCACGGTTATATAATAAGCCTTTATTTAGTTGCATTGCTGTTCACATGAAATAATAAAAATGTTTCAGCCTGTGTAAGTCTTCATGAGGGTTCAAAACTCAGGAAGATGATACATCAGTTTGATTGTTTTTACGGGGGAAATAGTTCTCAAGCTGGGTTTAATTATAAGATAAATAATTGTGTTTTTCGTTCAGCGTCTTGTTACAAATAAACTAATTCAAGGAATTAAATTATATAAAGTCCTGTTTATGAGTCGTATCAAATAAACTGCTGTTGTTAATCTGTCAAGCTCTTCCCCAAACCGCTGAGATTGCATTTGATTTATAGCACCTGCCTTTTGAGTTGATTTGACAGACCAGCTGCTTGTTGTTGACAAATCTCCAAAAGTGTCAAAAATCCTCCTTAAGCCTTGAAATAGCTCATTGTTCCTCTGCAACACAAACATGCATATGCAGGTGCGAAACTTGCCCCTGCTGTCTCCTTCACACTGTTTAAATACCTATATTATATCTTGGAACATATTCATCAGTTTTAACAAAAATGATGTGGATAAGTAAAATTCTGTTACCAAATAATTTCCGGAGCCTTTTTCAGCGATTTCTGATGACGTACTCAAAGCCTTACGCGACAACGTGAGTTAAAACAAGGCTACAGTATGAAACATTTGCCACCAGTGGCAGTTACTGGTGGTAAATGTTAAAATGGGGTGTAGCAGTAGCACAATAGGTCAGAACATTAGCTAATTTACTCAGCAGTGTCGGTTACACAGCAGCAAAATTTATCTTAAGTTTGCTAACATTAGCTAACACTGGCTAACTTTAGCCACCATGAGCTTCTGGTCATACCAGGCTAAGAGGCAGTGACAGCAAAAAAAAAAAACTGAATGTATTGAGACAAGTAAAGGTAGTCAGAACTTTTTCACTACCAACTCATCAAATACTGATGCTCGGTCAGTGGTCTAGGTACCCCTCTAGCCTCAGTTTTGGACGTGTCAGAGACGGTGTGTCAGTTTCCAGTCCTTACATGCATAGTGTCATTTCAAAATAAAGTTCTATCTTGACAGGAAGCGAGGTTTAGGCAACCAAACCACTTAGTTTAGGTTTTGGAAAAGAGCGTGGTTGACGTTGACTTGACTGACTAATAAGTCAAGTGACTACCGACTAACGCGTCACTTGACTAGCGACTCGCGTGACTAACCGTCAAACGTTTACTTTTAGTTTCACATGGGACACGAACTGTGGTCTCCGAGGCCAAAGCCCTATTTTTTTTGTCTCCCTTTTATGTACCAACATTGTCCAACCCTCATCTTTTGCTCTCGAGTGTGGATGTGCTTCAGGTTGGATAGAGGATTTATGCGATACCGTCGGTAAAGTGGGATTATTCAGCTCTCAGTGAGACTCGCTGATTTATTCTTTTGAAGTCTATGACAAAGATGACCAATTATGCCGTCTTTGTTGTCACCTAATTTCTTCACTGTTTACCTTCCCACAGAGATAAATAACACTTGAAGTGATGTGGGATTGTTGAATAGCTCTTTTTTAAAAGAAGGGTTTCTTCAAGCGGTATTGCTCAAAGGTGTGAATGTGCATTATGGCTTAAGTGTGGGCTTGTGGAACAGTTTGCCACATTGCCATTCAGTCCTAATGAATACCTTGTTTTAAAAAATATATTTGAAGTAGACAACTCTATTCATAGCAGTAAATTTTCTACAAAACTATGAATGTAAATTATGCATAAGCCACCACAATAGTTCTGCTTCAAAGACTCAACAAAGAAAAGATGTACTTTCTCTGTCGAGGCCCATTCAGACTGATATCTGAATGTCTCAGGCTAGACGCTTCTCATTGAAGATGTAACACTACCAATGCCGAGGTAATTTCTTCCATTCCAACCCAAAGTTCAGGGTGAAGCATTTTTGCGGAGAATATTGCTGATACAAATTCAAATATGCAAAATGCTAAATATTTCCAACCTTTACAGTGCCTTCGTTATTCCCCACTTACAGCTGTCACCCTCTTCACATTAGATGTTCTGGTCTCCATAAAGGTGCATGCAGCTCGCACTGCCTGCGTTTGCCAGCTGATTAAACTGCAATTCATCAACAAAGTCAGTGGTAGAGGCATTCAAAGCCGGTCAACACATTTTGTCAGAAAAAAAGGAAGACGCATTTTAAATGGAAATCGGAACCAATGAATAAAGCATTTGTACTCATTATCATAAAAAGCTATTTACACAAAAACTTGGCATTTCGACTTAATACAGCGGGCCAACCAGTTACAAGAATATCACCCATACATTCCCTCTATATGTCTGTGCCCTCTCCAAAAGCACAATCCTTCGTGTATTTATGTAATTTATTCCAAGAATAAAGAGTCTTTAGACCATCTGACTCAGTTTTGACTTTTGCTCCACATAGCGGTTTCTGAAAAAGACAACGGGGTTGCTTAGAAACAAGCCTGTTGACTGCTCCGACAATTTTGCCGGGAACAGCTTGAGAGACCCGTTCGCTTTTACCTACGACTGTTGAATAGGACCCTGACCTTGAGATACAATTGGTTCGCTTCAGCCACAGCGCCATGCAATCACCTCCTAACTATTAAGAGTTCAACCACTTTGTTCGGTGAGTGGGATATTTCCCCTAAGCCGCTGCGGCCTTCGAGAGTGCAGCACTCGGGCCGTAATATCAAGCAGAAGAGGCCTCTGACGGTTCTTGTCGAGAGGCAAAGTAGGTTAAGGTTTTACAATGCTGATAATTGAGTCCAGTTGCTGAGGGCCTCGGAGAAGCTTCACGATTGCACAAAAAAAAACACACACGAGGGCACTGACATAGAAACACGCGCAAATAACATCGCTCCGTGACACGGTGATCTCCGCGAATGCCCTAGATACAGCGGCAGCGCTCAAATTAAGCAGCTCAGAGACAGAGGAATCAAATGCGTTTCCATTACGGGGCAAATATTCTATCTACCCCCCCGTCGTAACGACACTGTATGGCAGCATTACGGGGAAATATCAAATTAGGCTGTTTCATTTGGAGGACTGTTGTGCATTGCGAACCGCTTCGGAGATCAATTGAGCTGCTAGGTAATGAGCGGCAGCGGCCTGCTCTAATATACTCAGTAATGTTCTTTTGATTGCTTTGGTTAATCTCGCTCTGCCGTGCAGGGGGAGGTAGCCTTCTCTCTCTGATGAAACTCACTCCTCAGCCCAGGTTACAAGGAAAAACAAAAAAAATGTGGAGCAGTGTTACAAAACCCAATCGATATGAATGAAATGATTAAATCTTGACAATTCCCTTTTCATGTTCTATGCCACTAGGGATTCATTAGGCTCCATGAGAACACGGTCTGCATGGGCTTTACGCTGCAGTTTCAACAAATACGGATAAAAAAAATTAAGACGAAAAGAACCAGCTGAATAGGCCACAGTGGACAACCTTCAAATGAAGTGTCGATGAGTGTGTCGATGCTGAAGTGGATGGAATCAGACACAGTACACCACTCTGCTCTCTGAAAGCAAATCCTCGCACTCATGCACCACTTAAAAACACGCAAGAGGCGCTCCGCCGCTGCACAACAACACTCACAGCTGTGACCATTTAATGTGCTCCGGCTCGGATTCATTCCTCGGCATCTTTTGCTCTCATAGAAAATGCTAACAAACCTGTCCAACCACTTTTGCAATATGCTGCACCGCACAACTGCATGCCACACCATCTGCCACGTCTCGCTGCGCAGTGTGAATATTTATTTGCTCAAACTGGATTGCTCAGCATCCGCCTATATTTTCGCAGAATCGTCCTCACGTGCGCTCTCTCCCCGAGACGGACAGTCAAAGCTGGGGTTAGAGGAGTACCGGGGCTGTGCGGTCACCAGCTGGGAGCCGCTGGAGGCGTCTGGAGACGTGCTGCTGCTGCTGATGATGATGATGATTTCTCCGTGACTCTTACCTCTCCACGTGGTCCAGGTTCCCTGATACGCCCAGTCCTCCGATGGTGTAGAGTTTGCCGTCGTACACCAGGCTGTTGTGTCTGCAGCGGGCCACGGTCATCCGGGACACCAGATTCCAGTTGTCCAGCAGGGACATGTAGCACCACACATCAGCCAACATCACACCAGTCTCTGTGCCGCCTGAAACACAGAGGAGAAGGGTTATTAAAGTGGGCATGTAGGGTGATCATAAAGGGGTTTCCACTGTATGAACTATCCCAGGAAGCCAAGAACCTTTCGAGAAACTCGAGAACTTTACCTTGGTTCACGACCAGAGAAAACAGACCAAATGTAGTTATTGTAGGATAACAAGTATGTGTATATATATATATATATAACGTCCATGCTTCAGAGTAAGTGCATTCCAATGGTTCAGGAATTATCACGGCAGTGAATTTAAGGCAGAACAGCTGATTCAAATTGTGTACTATTTCATTTACAAAATAAATATATCAATACGGACATTTCTTCTGATGAACTGTAAGTTAAAAACAAAACTCTCCTTTCTGCAGCTCCTTACTGGAGCTGGAACTATATGTATCGGGCCACCTGACTGAAAGTTGTTTGCCGCTGGGTTGACTAGTCAACCAGCCGACCATCAAAACTGCACTTGTTTCCGCTCTCTTCAAGGCGGCCCTGTTCGCTGTGTAGTCTGACATGTAACACCAGCCGTGACTCAGTGACCCAGCTCCGAGTGTTAGGAAGGTTACAGACCGCAGCCTGTTGATTGGCTTGCTAGAACACCTCTGATTTCCCCGCTGGCTGTCCGACTCCCAGCGGACACATGCATACCTGTTCCAATGCCCAAACACAAATTTACATTTATATGAAAAGAGGGAGAGGAAAG
Source organism: Ophiodon elongatus (assembly GCA_016806645.1). Taxonomy (NCBI): domain Eukaryota; kingdom Metazoa; phylum Chordata; class Actinopteri; order Perciformes; family Hexagrammidae; genus Ophiodon; species Ophiodon elongatus. The sequence continues at coordinate 507,605 of JACSYO010000293.1, read as the reverse complement.
GTGCACGCAGGACAAATCCTGCTGCATTTCCACGGTGCAATGTCAAGGTCTGAGTACCGTGCAGGATTCTCGCACAAATGGGCCGAGGAGGGAGAAATTCAGTCTACCTCTGGAGGAGCAACTTAAAGGTGTCTCATAGAGGGAGTCACAGAGTGCACAGCGTGCCACTATGGAACAAAATAAACCGCAGAACACTGCAGCGACTGTAAAGCCACACAGAGGGAAAAAGTCAGAAAAAAAAGAAAAGCTCCACAGAAGGTAAATAGGAGAGACATTCAATACAAAAAGGACCCTTCTGAAAAGAAAACCATCAAAGTTGTCTGCAGTGTTGGGCAGAGCAAAGTTTTCAAAGCAACAGATGAGTAGGCGATCGAGGACGGCCATCCTTTTAAAATTCTTTGACTTTTTCACAAAAGGTCACAAGAAGTTGGCGAGGGCCTGGGTAGCTTCGCGTCATTGAATTAGATTTGTCATAAAGAGAAAATGTCCTCAATAAGAGTTCATGAATGAAAGTGTGGAGCCCTTTAACAAGATTCAGTTTGATGAAAGGCTATTTATTTTAGAGGTCAGGAGCGGAAATCCAATGGTTTGATTTTCTTGATCCAAAACCATAATGTCTTTACCTTGAAATAAAATTAGCAGTGATAAAATCAGAATAGAGGAAATGTTCATCAACTCTTTCTTTCAAGTCTGAAAACTTTGGGTAAGTCTTATTATCATGGTCAGACCAAGAGTTGACAGTCATGCTCTGGAGGCTCTAATGATAATGTGCTAACATGCTAACAATTAGCAAAGTTTGCGAAAACATGTACAGCTACGGGTTGATGTCTTTATTTTTAGCAGGTATTTTAGTCATAAACACAAGTATTTGAAAACAATCGGTATATGACCTGATGATAGCACTAGATGAAAAGCCAGGGGATCCTGAGTGGAACATGAATGTCTGTCCAAATTTAATGGCAGTCCATCTAATAGTCACCAAGGTCAACTTCACGGAGAGATGAAAAGACAAGAGGATCACCAAAGTCAGTGGGATTCCTCCTCTGGGGATCATGGACGTCTGAAGAATATTTCACGGCAATCCATCCAATAGTTAGTTAGATAGTCCAATAGAGATATTTAAGTCTGGACCAAAGTGGTCAGTGGGCCAACTGACCCACGGACATTTCCATCCACAGAGAGGTGAGAAACTATTTAGGAACAGCAAAATCCACCCGATGTTGCATGTGGGCAAGTTATTACTCTATTATATCTTTTAGATCTAAAGACGAAACCTTTACAGGCCAATCTCATGTGATCGAATTCATATGACGACCGACTGTTGCAACGAAAGTTAATACCAAACCAGAGTTAGGACGAAATGTTCCTGATGCAGGGATAAGCTTTCACTACTGCAGTGAGATAAAGTGATGCCATCTCCTGTCCTCCTGCTCTGCGCCGCCAAAAGACTGCGACGGTGGGAAAGCTACAATTGTGCTGCTGGAGCGGGGGGTGGCGATTTAGCTCACCTGACAGGTAGATGTTGTCTCCCGCCGAGATGACACTGAAGAACTCGCGGTCGTAGAAGGGCAGGCTGGCCAGCGGGTACCACTTACTACTCTGGGGGTTAAAACAGGTGACTGCTGTCAGCGAGCGCTGGCTCATCCCGATCGCCTGGCGCCCTCCCACCAGAACTATCACCTCCGCTACACCTAGAGGATAAAGGAACAGGAGGAGGATGGAAGAAGAGGATGATGATTGGGGTGGACAAAAGGAAGGAAAGAGATGGGAGAAAACAGGCCATCAGGGAAGGTTTCCACCAGTAAATAAGAGCCAAGACTGAATCAAAGCCTCTTTGAGACGACTAAAGTGCTGCTGTAATTAAGGGGCATTATGTTTTGTGGCATGTTACCCAACATGTAAGTGTGTGTATATATATATATATATATATATATATATATATATGCCATATATACTTGATTTGTCACAATTATTTGGCTGAGAGGACAACTCTATATGCCCGAGCTGTCTTTCATTCTTTTAGGTTGTAGGAAGTACTCTTCCCGAATAGATATAATTTTGTATGAAGGGTTTGCAGAGTAATGTCATGCTGTTCAATGGTTCATCCGGGCTGACAATTTAAAAAGGGCAGATAGAGACAAAGACCCATCTTAGCAACAGCTGAATAAGAATTGAAGAAATCACCAGTCGTTGGTAAAAGAAACTGGAAGCTTTGCATAAAAATGTGTGCGGATTTAAATGCGAACAGGTTGTTTCAGTGTCAAGTGCACAATAATGACATTAACAAGCCGGAATATTAACAGGTGTCTTGGTAGCGCGCAAAGCTATTTAAAAAAAAAAAAAGAAAAAAAACACTAATAGAAACAGAAGGTTAGCGGGGGGTTAGCGCTACTGGAGTATCAGCTGCACATTCTATGGACTAACAAATCACAGTTTAAACTTCAATCTAATTACCGAGAAGACTGCAGCGGGCCCAGAGCAGAATGACTCCCCAAAATATTTAGAGCTCAAAGCCCTTCAACTAAACTTAAGTTTCCATCATTTAATTATTTTTCTTTTGGGGCCAAAAGTACTTTCAAATGTAAATAATAGATGTGGTGTTGACGCACCGCCTAAAACTTTTCATAGACCCTTGATAGTCCGCGCGCAAGCGGACAAACACAACCAGCCATACATTATAAGTCTGCTGTTTTGAATTCAGCAGGCCTTGGCTGTCCCAGAGTCAATAAGCTTGTCGGGAAATGCAAAACAAAATGCAAAACAGAAAAGTTTCCCTCTCGGACACAGGAAACTACTGAATTAAATGGGAAAGTATAACTCAATTACCGAGACTGATGGGGCTGCCATCCGTTCGGTCGCCGCCCAGCTCCCCCTCGTTCCCCCTCGCTCTCCCTTCCTCTCTACAGGTCCACGCGCTCGCCCAGTGAAACATACACTGTGTTTGAGCACCGGCATAAGAGAATCGCAAAATCAATGGGCGAGAATCAATCTGTGTACATGTCCGCGTGGAGACGTGTCTGGTCTTGTGTACACACACACACACACACACACACACACACACACACACACCGAGGACCTTGTGTGATCGAGAAGATACTTGAGACACATTCAGCACTCATCCCTATTGCTCCTCAGCCATTCTCTGCTGTCTCACACACACACACACACACACACACACACACACACACACACACACACACACACACACACACACACACACACTCGCGCACGCACGCATGCACGCACACACACACAGGGAGCTGCTGGATAAAGACACCAGTGATCCAAAACACACAAACAGGTTGGCGGGCTGCCACATGCGTGTCTCAGGTCCTCTCAGTCTTCAGCAGCAGGCTCCAGTGAGCAGGCAAGACGACGAGCCGCCAGACAGAAATGAGCTGTGTGTTTGTAAGCGGCAGGCAGACGGGCGGAGGGAGGGAGGCGAGGGAGGGAGGGAGAGGAAGGGGACAAGAAAGACAGGGAGGTAGAGGAGAAAACTCATCTTCAAACATTCCAAACCAAGGCCAACCACTGGTTGATCTGCTTGGATCGATACTTTTCCGCAGAGACATTCGCCCGACAGACACTTCCATAGGCGGCTGTCTTATTTCTTCTGGGTTTCAGTAAAAAAAAACAAAAAAACAAAAAAACAATTTATTTATTTCTTTCTCTTAAGCTTCTATTTTTCTTCCAAAGCTGGTAAAACAGATACTTTTCTCCAGGAAGAGGAAAAGGGTAAAAGAGGAGAAAGACAGAGAAACTACAATAGGCTTTGGTGAGGCTGAGCAAACAGACAGAGCAGTAAGCACTTCCTCAGACATATCGTGGACATACAGCTTAGACTTAGTGGACAGCTTAGAGCTGACTGGCTCTTTTCCTCTGTGAGATTTTTGCTTTTTTTTTTTTTTAAGAACGCCTTCCTCTGCGTGGGACGAGCAAGAAAGTGACGGCTCAAGGAGAAATTGTGACAGAGTCGCTGCGAGGATGAAGGTGCACAAGCTTAAAAATCGTGAGAGTAAGCGGAGGGCGTGGGAGGGGTGCGCGTTGCCGCCCTTTTCTGGCAGCGTGTGAAAGATGCTCGAACCTGGAGCGCCGCTGAAGAAGATTTTAATTCGTCCCCATCATGGGGCCGGTTTTCACAGCTCCGTGGCATCACGCTCCGGACTCTAAACCTCAAACGGCCCTCAAGACCTTGGATATGCAGCTAATAAATGGGAGTGTCGTTTTATAAGACAGTCGCAGCTACAGCAGCTGTTCTTTGGAAGAAAAAAATGAGCCTCCAACCATACCTACACACAAACATTAATTATATTGACTTTGCTCTGCTATTGTTTCTTGCTTGCGATTAGTTTGCTGCTATTGCTGTACGTGTTCGCACTCCATTTCTCTTCATCACGCGCAGTGTTTCAACTTTATTGGATTTTAAAAGTTGGACCGTTTTCCTCTGCCTTTATAGGATTACATTTTCATCTCTTTTCATCTCCTTTTCTCACATCTTTTTAGCTGGTTCACTTCGTTCCTATCGACTGCCTCAATTAAGTTGTCAAAGTTTCAGTGACTATGCGTGAGCCAATTTGGGATTTTCCCTTTTTCCGTGCGCAATGTCGATCAATGTTCTACGGTTTGTTTTAGAATCTGTATGGATTCATGTTGTTCAGGAAGAAATACAAAATTCTATTTCATCTTCAAACATGGTGGAAGATGTACATGTAATACTAAAACTCCTGATCGTTGGATTTCTTCCCACTTTAGTCTGACAAAGTAAACATTGAGAAAAAAACGACTACAAAATAAGAGCAATTTCTTTCTTTTGTTTTTCTACATAGAATGTCTCCTTCCTGAACCCCCACTGTGTCCAATTAGTCCAGCTTAAGCAATTCTACATGCTGCTTCAACGCACCGCATAGTATGTCCGTGCACATGCAGGTCTTCATGATCACCTATTGCATATGTGCGGGGTTGCTCGTAGAGCGTTCCGCTCGGCCGGACACGTCAGGGAGAGTCCACATCTGTGCGGAGCTCTGACCCCTGAAGCCCTGAACACATTCACAAGCTAACACAACCCAACACCGGCCTGTCAGAACGCAACAAAACAGAGAGCGGCACCGCTGACGGGGAGTCACGCCATCGGATCAGATGGTTGCGTGGGTGTGAGTTTTTCCCCCGAAAAGGAAGCCTCACAGGGACGGCTGTCAGTCAGCCCGAGGTTTGATGGGAGTTGGGTAGAGGGATGAAGGGATGGAAGATCGAAGGATAAAGGCAAGCGGTTGGGGATGAAGGGATAACCAAGTCTTGACAGCTCTTGTTTTTTTTCTTCCCTTACGGAGTATATACCCGTTTGGGAGGAAAATGTCTGCTTCTCCTGATTGTTACTGACCTTTTGTTATATTTCTGGTACATTTTTAACCTGTCTGTATTCAGGGGAAAAAAACATCTGATCACAAGTTTTGGACAACACCCTGCTTAGAAGAAACAAAGAGAAATACATAAATTCTATGCAGCTATACAGGAAGTGCCTTGTTTGCAACTCTAAGCTGCCACTGTTGTACTGTGATAGAAGTACTCAATTAAATCATTCTCTATTCCGTTGTGTGGACAATAACCACTGAAATCCGGCAACAACCTCCGGTTGTGAAAAGTGAAACCAATGCAGAAGTGCTTAAACTAAAAGCTTTCTTTCTAGTAGTCATCAGGGGGTGACTTTCTTTGCAAAAAGAAGTCTGATTGAATAGAAGTCTATGAGAAAATGATTACTTCTCACTTGATTTCTTCCCTCAGATTACACTGTGAACATGAGTTTATGGTCTCAATCACTAGTTTCAAGTCTTCTTCAATACAGCGTGATGTTCATTTAGTAAATTCTGGTCCCATTTAGAGTAAAACAGACCATAAAGCAGGGTGTGCTTTAGGGCGGGGCTACCTTGTGATTGACAGGCGGCTACCACGGCGTTGTCCATTCTGGGAGTTGACCATGTTTTTGTTTTAGACCTTTAACCCTTTCATAGTGTGTTTTCAGTTCTTGAACTTTAACCATTTCGTTTGCCTACAAATGTCTTATTCAGCATTCAGTTGTACTAAGCTCCACCCCCTCATGTCACTTCCGGTTGCAAAAGCCAAGATGGCGACGATCAAAATGCCAAATTCGAGGCTTCAAAACAACAGTCCCAACGGGAGACGTCATAATGACTATGTCCACTTCTTAAAGTCCACTAGTCCACTGACTAAAACACACTGAAATATATTCTCTAGCTCGGAGCTTACTTTGTCTGTCGGCCCTTTGCTGCTGTGCATGAAGGGATCAGTGGGTTTCACTGATGCCTGCTGCATCTGGAAATGACTCTGAACACAGCGGTGAACTAAAACAGTTTTTACGTACATGTAGTCATTTTAACCCAATAACATGTTAATAGAAAAAATATTGACTACTGCAGCTTTAAGAAATGCCCAAAATGGTCCATTAGAACATCAGCGAGACAGGAGACAAACAAACAAAAGACCACAATGGTAGCACCTGGACAGATCCCCGTATTAAATCTCTCAGGAGGAGGTTTCAGTCATCGCAGGCTGTGAATTGTGTGTCTAAAAAAAAAAAGAAAAAGAAAAAGCCCCGGAAAGTATGTATTCTGAGGCGCGGACAGGCTTGTGTAAGTGCTGAATCTCAAATTGAATTTGATGCCCACCCGCAGAGCATGATGCACACGCACACAAAAAACACCCCACCCCCCGGCAGTATCTGCGTATTGCTTCCACCCAACTCGACTTCAACCAAATGAAACCTATCTGTGACAGGAGCACGCAGCATGTTTTACCTCACGCTAGAACAAGCCGGATTCTCACTGGACACACACACACACACACACACACACACACACACACACACACAGACACAGACACAGACACAGACACACACACACACACGGACACGGACGGACACACACACACACACACACACACACACACACACACACGGACCTACAGTGACACCAGGAGAAAAGAGGTTGATGAAAAGATGAAGACAGAACGGAAAGATTCTGTCGCTTCCTCTTCCCTGCTGCCACTCTGGCTCCTATCTCACCTTGTTATGTGTCTCCTTGCTCTCTGCCCCATGCTGTGACCCTGCTTTCACTATTCATCCTTTTTTTTTTTTTCTTCTTCTTTTTTTTTTTACCCCGGGGCTAACACCTGCCTCTTCCTCCATCTCTCCCTTTCCCAACCTACGGGAGCCTTTGCTCCATCTCCATCTCCCTTTCTCTCTCTTCCGAGTCGTTCTCTCTGAAACCGCGGGAGTCGTTGCTCTTTTTCCCCCAATATACTCTCCGTTTCATCTTCCTTCACTGCGTCCTGTCCTTTCGCCCCCTGCACCTTTTACCTCTCAATCAGCTCTCTGTGAGCTTACTTTAACCAGCCGTGCTTTGCTCCGGTTAAAGTCAAAGGGACATTGGGTTGGGTGAGGTTGCAGCGACAGCCACGCTGACACCTTGTAGTTTACTCGGCGCGGCAGAAGTGCCTCCCTAAAATGCATGTCATGTGCATGTACAAGAATTGTCCTCCCAGCATTAGATGTCCTTGGCTTTAAGTGGTTTGCGCCACAACAAATACCCGGCCCCAAGAATGTATTCTTTATCGGAGGAAAAAGTTGACGAAACAATCTCACCTCAAGGTCCATTTAATAACTGTTTTTGGGGCTTTCCGTCACATCGCTTAATCTTCAAGGACAAAAATGAACTCGACTGTTAAACCAACGTGGAGGAGAAGCCCATAAAGGGGTTTAAAATAAAAAAAGGCATTGTGACCGCCTACAAACTCCCTGACAACTAGTCATGTGGTATGTACCTAAATAGACCTTGAGATGGGATTGCTTTGTCAGATACCAGATGGGGTCGGAGCAATAACAAGTCCTCTCTTTGAACAGACGATCAAAAGCAACACGTAACCCTGTCGCTTTCTGTTGTGATCAATTCATTTGGTCTTGGATTGCTTCGTCTGTCGCTGCTTGCTCAGTTTAGTACAAAACTATAGGCTCTCCCAGAAGCCCCGTTTACAAGGTTAACAGCACCGAGACGTGGCGGCATTCAGTGGATTCTGCTGTCTTTCAATAGGCTTTAACCCATAAACAACTAATTGTTCATCGTCTAGACTACACATTCACCAGTAAGGTGAGCTCCACTGCAAAAAGTTACAGATTCGTTCAGCGACTGTGATCGTTACGTTGGCTCGTTCAAATGTGTCCCATCACGTTCCCAACGCCTCTACAGTGAAGTAGACAGAAAGTACTAAATATTAGTGGTAATATTGGTGGCTGACAGATCTCTAAAAGCCCCTTCTCCAACTTCTTTGCATTCCTTATTTTATGGAACGCCTTCTTTATGACTAGATTTAAACGGAGAAATCTGTGAGGCATTTAATGTACTTTATGAAGGAGTACGTCGCGAATAAGAGCTCCGTTTCTCATTAACGTTTAACTTTATTGTTATTATTATTATTATCATGGAAGGAAAGTCGGTTGCTTTGCAGTCAGACATTTAAGCCATAAATCACAGGAATACAGAGGTGACAATGAAAACAAACATCTGGTCTAGAGAAAGAGAGAGAAAAAAAAAAAAGTGTCAATGTCTGTGTTAAGAAAGGTATCGCATGTATAAATATAGATGTGTGAATATATTCATAGGCTGTATGACTGAGGAAAACTGGTGCAGACTTTTACTCACTGGGTATCGCAGGCACAGTTGACACTGGCAGTCTGTCTCTCAGGGCTCAGAGCCATTCATATCTCGCTGCTGGTCCATAACCATTTCCTCTTATCTCAGCCGCTTCTCTCTAATCTCTCTCTCTCTTCTGCTCCCCCCTCCCAACCCCCCTTCTAATCCTATGATTTCTCTCCCAGGGTGTTAATTTGCTACAGTGAGGATCAGGAGGCCAAAGGCTCCCAAATAATGTCATGGTCCAGGGATGTGCGATGTGGATGTTTGTATTTTTTTTTGTCTGTTGGACAAAAAATCTGCACTTCAGTTTCTGATTGGCTGGCATACTTGAAGATGACGACAATTATTATAATTTTTTTAATGGCCTCAAATGTCTTCAAACTGTGTTTAAAGGGTCAATACACTTAAATGACTGACTCACGTTTAGTGGTATTTATCCATGCAGATTATTTTTGGTTGTATTTGCCCACATTTTCCACACATCCCCATCTGAGCTTTCCACCTTCGCCCAGATACAATGAGGGTGAGTGGATTACCGGTTTGTGGCGCTAGCAGCATTGTAGTTACGTAAAAGAAACTGCATTGTGTCTCTCCAGAAACAGTGTCCCCAATACCCAAGATGATCCACACACCTCGCAGTGAATGTTTTCTTTTTTGTTGTTGGTGGAACTACATTCCACCAGAGGAACTGTTCAGGGTTTATTCTGTGGAGGTTCCAGAGTAACTGGGACACTGTCACTGGAGAGAGCTCTTTTATGCTGAATTTTTTAAATGTAATGCTTTCAATGCTGTGAGCAGGAAATTGAATTTCCCCTCCACGTATTGTATCGGGCAGGCGACACAAAGCAAAACCAGAGACGGCTACGTCGAAGACCAAATCTGTCGAGCGAGGTTCGACACAACAACAGGAACGTAACAAGATGTTTTCTTGTAAATTGAATGGACGACCCATTAAACTTTGCGGCGTTTTTTTTTTTTTTTTAAATCGTACACACTGTGATTTAATGGATGCGAGCACACATGCAGCCGCAGTCCAAACAACCAAATCTGCAGCATCAGCACATGCAATGGATACAGCGCCAACCAGGTTCACTCAGCCTGTTGAATATTGGATGAGGCTGAAGCAGCCTTCCAGCCCTTGCAGCAGGTATACGGCGGGTCAGAGCGCCAGACATGGCATGAGCGATGCCGAGGCCGATCCACGTTCCTGTAAATGCTGCTAGCTTTGGGTCTGAGCGCCAAGTGCAGCTCTCGGAACATAACGAGACAAGTCAGGCAGACTGCGGCCGAGGCGATCCTTTACCTGTCAGCCCCCTCCCTGTCCCCCATACTCCCTCGCCCTTTTCCTCCTCGGTAGCTCCGGCTGACGGTAGTCACTAGCTGAAAGGTCAAGTGGACGGAACCTTAATTTTGGCTGCAGCCCCTGCAGACATTCAGACCAGGGGTTATCAAATCTGGATTTACTGCCTCCATGTTACATTTATGAGCCGAGACAGACATGTTTGCTCGAGATTTCACTGATAAGCCGGCGGAATATCAAAAACTCACACTCCAATTCTCTTGTGAGTGGCTACATTCAACTTTCTCTCTCTCTCTCTCTCCTGCTCGCTCGCTCCGCTTCCTTCTCCCTCCCTCCCTCCCTCGCCTTCCCTCAAATATCATCTTCAGACTCCAGAAATAAAAATCGGAAGAGGATCCGCTGAAGGGCACTCTTCACATAGAGCGATTAAGACATTTCTGGCACATTCTCCTGCATCCTGCTTTTCCAGTTTGAGAGGTGAAACAGAGTAATCTCACGCGGCATTGGCTCTAAACGACAAACCAGGCTGAATAATTACACAGAGCAGGACAATAATCAACACAGTCCTGACATAAAAAAAAAAAAAGACGACAAAAAAAAAAAGCTTATAATTGTCTTTCCAAACTGCTGACAGCTTCCCCGTCGCGTTCGCCTTACTTAATGGTTAGCGTTGAGGCTGTGCAGCCAGAGAGATGATCACAAATAAATTCAATTATTCCACGAGAAACAGCTATACCGTCGAGGAACATTTGGGAAAAGTTGAGGCGATCAGCGAGACAGAGTGTTAATCAGGCCGGAGCCAGAAGCAGTAGGTGGCAGACTACAGAGGAAAGACATCTGATGATATTTTATGCTCCCCTCACAAGGTGTGAATCTCATTCTCCTTTCTTTGCGGTGGCGGCGGCGCTACGGCCGCTCTCCAAGGAGTGCGCTGGCGGGCGGAGGTGTGAATGAGTAGATGAATGTCACGCCTACGGGCTTCGTACGGACCCCACAGAACAGCCCAGTTTTATTGTCTCCAAAATGTGGATGCGAGCCAAGCTATTGTGCTGGCCGATCTAATGGAATCCAGCCATTTTTTTTCCCCCGACCACCACACAACCAGCACAGGGTATTTTATTTGGCTGCGGGAATGTAAAATGGCCAATAACGTTTAACACCAACATTTCCAACACGCCCAGGTTGTAATCTCATGTCTTGGGAGCTTTAAACTGAGTAATCTAGTGAAAGGAATGATCACATAGGTAAAAACACATGTTCGGAAACACTGGAGTGAACCTGCGGCAAGCCTAAACTCTGCTGTGGGTGTAATATTATTATTATTATTATTATTGACTCTTCCGACATTAGATACATGAGCGCTTGATTACAGATGATCAAGTGGACATAAAGAAAGGCAAGCTGAGAAAGAATGGAGCTACCTTTTTTTTTTTTTTTTTAAGGATTCCTTCCTACAGCGCAAAGATATAACAATGTGTAAGTGCGTGTGTAAGTGTGTGTGCGTGTGTGTGAGCGAGACAGAGGAACAGTGTGAGCTGAGCTGGACCCCTGCGTCTCCTAGTCATTACAGCTCATTTGTCTGAGTGCTATTCCACTTGGCTGGGTTGAGTTAACAGTTTGCCCTGGCGCTCTCCTCCCTCCTCAGAGCCGAGCACAGCGACACACGTGGAGAGAGGGAAATGGGAACACAGTGTATGGGGGGTTTCGTCGGGGCCCGCGTGCACAAGCAGCGCGTATACCAAAGGGGACTTTCCTCGCTCTTTAATAGCTCACGAACACACACATGTAGATGCATCGAGTGCATCAAGACGGGGGAAAAAAAAAAGGTTTCCGAGTAAACTCCCAGAACCAGCGTCTGTCTAATCCCCATGATCCCCCGGAAAGTCTAATGACAGCTAATCAGATGCACATCCACCCTCTAATTAACCAATTAGCAGCTAATGGATACACATACAGTACGCAAAACACCGTGGATCCATTACCAAGCACTCAAAGATTTCACTTTTCTCTCTTTTCTACTCTTTTTCTGGCCAAACGAGGAAGACAGGAGGCTGTTAACAGAAGAAAACAGCCCCCCCCCCCCTTCCCCTCACATCCTCCCCCACCTTCCTGGAAAGTTCCCAGCTGTGGCAGGAAACTGCGGTATAGCAAGAATGACATGACGTAAAAATAAGTATCCCTAAAGTTAGTGCACACAAAAAAAAAGAAGACACAATAACGCCATCTGTTCACACACATTCACAAGAAACAAAAAAAACAGACGCATACTGAGCTTCTCTTTGTGTTTAAAGTTAAATGTATATTTGAAAATCACAGCGAGCCTATTTCTAGGCTGAATATCTTTTTGGCTCCTTAATTAGCGTCTAATAAAATTAACGGGCAGAGCATCCACTCAGTAAAACGCTCCAGAATGCAAACGAGGTGCAGCATGAGACAGAGGACAGTCTCATTTTCAGTCGCCGAGGCAACTCAAAAATAAACTTTATGTCATGGTGGTTATTCAAATGTTATGACTCTTGCCTTGTGGTAATTGAAAAGAGCTTCGTCCAAACGCTTTCCAGCGTTGTTATACATGTATCTTTGTTTTCAACCGGTTCCATTAAGTCTGCTCAGGAGCACGTCTGGTGAAACAGGGCCAGGACCTGTCGAGAGTGACTGATATAAAAATCAACCACCAATAAAAACTGGGCTATTAAGTAAAGGATTAAATTACAACAATGCAGCACAGCGGGACTCTATATAAAGAAAGAAACCTGGGAAAACAAGAAAATTAAAGGGTGTGTGGAAACCATCTGGCTGCTTCTATTCAGCTGCAATAGAAATAACTTTTTCAGAGCTTATAGCTAATGGAGCAAGTACTCATTAAGATGTCGGCCTTTCTGTTGAATTTAAAAAAGTTCATGCTCTTCCATCTTACAAGCACATTGCCGAGTGTATCTTCATAGATCATTAATACTCATATTAATGGTTTTCCTACCCGTGACATGATATATTAGCTCAATATCAGCATTTTGCCAGGTTTTTACCACCAAAATATAATATTGGCTCTAATCAATATTTCTATATTAACAATGGATAAAATGACTTCATGCAATGTGAAAGGTGTGTAGACCATGCAGATCCCCTCGGCTCTGCAGAACCTTTTAGTATCTTTTGAACAAACTGGTTTGGTTTTATGTAACTCCACTGTTCTAAATTCAGTTTGTTGCAGAGGTGTGGAGTCAAGTCACATGACATGGACTCGAGTCGGACTCAAGACACAAATTTGATGACTTTAGACTCGACGAGACAAAATCAAAGCAGACTTGGACCTAAACACCAATGACCCGTGACTTCAGCTGACTCGAGCCTTTTGACTTGAAAAATACTCGACTCCTTCCCCTAAAGCCCAAAGATTAAAAAGTGTGCCACGAATAAACTCAACGAATCAACTCAACGATTCAACGTTAATCCTATTTATTCCCAGCGAGCCGACACCTAATTCCCCAGATCCACTTTGTTTGAACCGATCAGATAGCAGAGGAAAACCACGAGGAGCTAGCATGACATTGCTGAACAGCAGTTGGAAAAAATGAGGCCAAAGATATTTTCCATTCAAGCACAAAAACAAAAAAACAATTGCAGTATGCAAAAGGGACGGTTGAAATTGACCGAGGTGCAAATGACAATGCATTTGTTGAAGAGTGCATTAGGACTTTAAACTCAAAGTTTTAGGCCTTGTGGCTTACTTGTGACTTGCAAAACAATGACATGGGTCATTAGTTAAAGTTGGATGATAAGTAGAAATACCAACACTATTTGAGGTCATTGAGAAACAGTCACTATAACTGTAAATGGTCTGTCTACTGACAAGTTTTTAAAACTTTTAAAACGTTGCAAGTCCCACACAGTTTGAGCACAACTTCGTATTCCTCCTGGGTCCTTAGTCCTTTAAAAAGGGACATTTTTTGGAAACTTTCTGGAATGTAAAGTAAAATGAGTTAAATATAGCGCTACAGATGGGGGTGAGTTTGTTTTTCATCTTACAACTTTCCCAGTGTGTACTTTAGTTCAAGAAAGTAAATTGGAACATTTTGGTTGCCTAAAAATGTTCTATTCACCGTTCGGTTTAATTAGCTACCCTCTCGAGTCACTTCTGCTTGCAAAAAAAATAAGATGCCGACTGAAATGGCAAACTCCAGGCTTCAAAACTGTAGCCCACAAACCAATGGATGACGCCATGGTGACAACATCCACTTCTTATATACAGTCTATGGGCTGTAGGCAGCAACCGGTTAGCTTAGCTTCAACAAAGACTTGAATCAGGGGAATCAGTCTGAACACAATCTGCCTACCAGCACCTGTAAAGCTCAGTAATCAACACATTGGGTTTCATTTTCCCAAAATGTCAAACTATTGTCATCTTAATTGAAACATACCAGCTTTTGTTATGCGTTTGTTAAAAATAAACATCAGCAGTATATATCATTATAATTATAAAATGTATTCCTATGTTTATTCGACCTTGGCCTCCGTATTGCAGTATGGGTTTGCCCTTACGAATGGATGCTTAGGGAAAACCTGCACGGTGAATATTACCTCTATCATTGGATTCAGACGTTTAAGTCTCGCTGTGAAAAGGATGTTAATTAAAAATCTGTCTCACAAGAGTAAATAAAAATTCAAGGCTTAGAAAAAAATGTAATTCAACTCACATTTATCACCAGTAAAAAGGCTGGATGTGTGAGGCACTCAGGCATGTGTCCATACACACACACACACACACACACACACACACACACACACACACACACACACACACACACACACACACACACACACACACACACACACACACACACACACGTGCGTGAACGCAAACACGCCCACTATAACACACCCACATATGCACGCCACTCGCAAGTTCACAGATTGACTGTGCTCAGCAAGAAGTGCTTCACGGATGGCAGTTTTCCTTTCTTTTTCCGCCTGACAGACTTATCAACCGAGCTCAGGTGGTGCCCCATCTGCTTGCTCACATTTAAAATACACACACAGCCACAGACACATACACACATACTGCTTACACAAGTAGACACATGCTCAAGGAATAAACTCAATCAAATGTCTGCCCTTCAAATTTCATTTCTGATCCCCCTGGCTCCCTCCCTCCCTCCCCGTCTCCGACCACATCCCGACCTCTCCTCCTGTTCTCCCCCGTCTCTTCTCTTTCTTGTCCTCTGCGCGCCAACGGCAACCTCGAACTCTCCTTCCGGTGGTTTCTTCGTCTCCCTCGCCGTGCTGCATGTACATGTGCTAGCCTGAAATCCCGGTGACCACGCACCCTGCTGTGCAGAGCCCACCCTGTCCAATGCAGCAGATGGCTGAGCAACACATGCATGCACACAGACAATCGGGACACAGACACACTCAGGCATTACAAACAGGCCCACAGAATACAATCACAACGTCGAGGCACATTTGTATTTCTCCGTACGCCAATCATCAGAACCAACAGTTTTACGCACAGATGAAAATCCTCTGTCCAGACAGTCAGTCATGATAAGAACTGCAGCTTTAGAGGAGTTCAAAACTTACATATAGTTCTCATTCACTGAGCCAATGGGGCATAATGCATCATGAATGTATTCATCCCGGCAGCATTTATGCATTTATATAATTCTGTTGTACAGAGCCACGAGCTGCTGTGAATCAATATACACTTCAGCCTGCATAATGTGGCTGTAGGATGCATAAGATATGCACATACCAAACACTATAAAATGGTCCTTGACAGAAAACGCTTGGAGAAACTGCTGAGAACAAGGAGAAACTACTGGATCGAGAGATGAGTAATGGGATGGTGCTGAGCGCATGTAATGCCACAAATGTCTTTTCTCAAGAGGCAAATGATTCTTTATGAAGCCCCGTGCGACTGCATTACAGGTAATTACAGATGAAAAAAAAATATAAACCTAATGCAAGTCCCCTCGATGTTTGTTTACTGGCAAATAAAAACACCGGCTGGACAACAGTGTTGGCTTGTGAACCGACCTCTCCATAAAGTCCCATTTGTTAGGCAATTATCTTTATTCTACCAAGCAGAAAATAACTTGTGTGGAATGGTAAGGTGTGCTGGTGTGGAGCTCATAATACCATGCAGACACTATAATTAGGCCTCTCTTTACAGGGGGAAAGAGTGGGGTCCTGGCCGACCTGAGGGAAAAATCGAACGGCCAAAAGCAATTTGCAGGCACCTTCCAATTTCCATGAATGATTCTTTGAATTTAACGATGTAAACAAACAGGGTCTTCAATGGCCTGGACATCGGCGGTGGTCGGACAGTGAATGGTTGGCTGGTTGCTTTGAAATGGACGACAGATCTGTCTCTGCCTAGCTGGTGTTAAAACAAACGTGTAAGGAGATGTTTATGTGCTGGGTTTGCTGTAAAAGAGCCCGGGTTCAGTATCCCGCAAAGCCCCCGGAATCCGATACGGTCACCTAAATCCGGTTTGGCTCAGGTAGCCATTTGTTTGGATATGGAAAGAAAAACCTGTGCTGACATTTGGAAATATGTCCTGTTGCCCGGCATGTACTTTTTGTGTATCTGAAATAGTTGTGTGGAAAAGCATTACGGAGCTCTAAATCATTGCTTTCCAGTTGTGGGCTAAAATCAATACAATGCAGTTGCAAGTTAGGCTCCCCTTGTGGGGACCTGACCTCTCTGTCACCCAGTAGCAGTAAAATATTAAGAGTGGGTGCGTGTGTGTGTGCGTGTGCGTGTGCGTGTGCGTGTGCGTGTGTGTGTGTGTGTGGGGTGGGAGGTGGGAATAGATCCCGGCGATGTGTTCTGGGTCAATTACGCCGGTGGGTGGCAGATCATGTCACCTCGCTCTCGGATCATTTCGGGCCAAAGAGGATGCACAACAGTTTATCTCTGCTTTTACGTGTACGAGCTTCGTGTTTACCAGCGGAGAGCCGCGGCCGGGTCCTGGGCGTCTGCATCTCTTGCCGCGCGTGCGGCAGCATGTGGTAGCGCTTGGCCTCGTTGACCAGATCGCGGCACGCCTCCGACGATTTGATCAGCTCCTCGTTGTCCACCACGTTCAGCAGGTAGGACGGGTGGATGAAGGGCAGGCGCACCGCCGCCAGCAGATCCGACAAAGTCTGAGAAGAAGAGGAGAATCATTAGATGCTGAAGATGGCAAAAACGGTGGCAGAAAAAAAAAGAAAAGCTAAATAAAGAAACAAAAAGCGTACAAAATAAAACTTTGTTTTGCGGACATTTAAATTAATTACGAGCGCGTGAAACTGCCAGGGATGATCAAAGAGGTTCCATACGAACAACATAAAACAAATAGCCCACTAACACACGGTGGATCACTGTCAGTAAACACATTCTCTCACATCTTTCACGAAGAAGAGTTGGATTATCTCCCGACCTCATTAGACGCGTTCGTCTTAATAATATCACAGACGAAGACAGAAAAAGTAACGGCCATGTTTGATAAATGGTTGTGCTGTTGGAGTAAGAAAACTTGGTAGTTGTAGCGAGACCATTACATCAGTTACCGTCAGTGTCAGGCCCTCAAAGCTTAACACGCTGAATGTGTCAGTTTTCTATTTCTATACTTGTGCAGGGCAAAATGGCCATGCAGAGGATGAAAAGAGAAGAAATTGTGAACAGTGTCTTTTATGTAAGCGCCACTATGGGTGCATTCACTCTTGCGCATTTCCAAACGTAACTTGAAACAACTCCAGAGACTTCTAATTCGGTCATTAAAACGGATTCATCATTAAACAAGAAGCCACGAATAACATTTTTTGCAACATTTTCAGTAAGATCCGCTCAGCAACTCTACTTTCATACGCCCATTTTGGTTGCGCCGCGAGAGCTGGAACGAGGCAGCGGGGGGCATCTCACCGCTTTCACCTTCTGCTTCGGATTTTCCCGGCTCCAAATTAGATGTTACACACAGCTAATGTTCTTCTGCAGCGAAATTGAGACCTAGTTCTGGTTAATCACAACCCATTCAAGCCGAGAGACGATTCCAACGGTGCTGCAGCACCATCAGGTTTTAGGATCAAACAAAAAAAAGAAATGAATAAATACTTGATTTTTACACAATCTCGGCTTATAATTGGCACCTTTTGCTTCGAGGTGTCTTTTGAGGTGAGGATTTGAGCATCATGATTAGGCTTTTGAGAGATTTAAATATTGCGGAGTAAAACGAAAGGGTGAAAATCTTGAACTATGGCACCGCAAATATTTGTCTCTGTGTACATGTTTGCTCCATAGCTCAGTGTGCATCCACTTACGTGTGCTTATAGGTGTTCAGCCACAGAGGTAGGACAGACTGTTGCCATGGCAACCTCGTCTATAGCTCTGGCTGAATGCTTTTTTTCTTTCAGTGTGTGTGTGTGTATATATATATATAAACGTGTGTCCGTCTGTACTCCCATGGGAGTCTCGTCTATGCCGACAGTAAAAGCTGTAAACAAGCATGGACGGAGCGACAGAGAGCTGGCTGGAGATTGACCCCGTTGACCCTTCGGCTCAGAGCGACAAAACAACAGACTCAGAGAAACATTATTCAGGGGAGAGCAAATAATAAGCTGACATTCGGCCTAAGCCTGTCCCTCTCCCACCTGAGGCCTTTTCACTCTGGCATGTGTCCCATTTGTTCTCTACCGGTGTCCCGGGCGCACCTGACCAGAGAAGGAGGAAATGAGACAGCGGAGAAAGGAGCAAAGTGGGAATGGCGTGAGAAGGACGGGGCGCAGGAGACAGAGAAGACAAGTGAGGACCCGCGGGACGAGGAAAAGGAGAAACAGATGAGCCTAGAGAAGTGAAGCGAAGGCACAACGGGAGGACGGGAGAGAGGATGTGGCGGTTCCACGGCATTTAGGGAAATCTGCTGATGACATTTCCTCTCGGCGAGCGCGCTCGGAGCCAAACCGCGTCCTGCAGATAGGACCGTCTTTTTATTTTTTTTTTCTCCTCCGCGAACGCACACAGCTTACCCAACAGTTTATCAAACAAACAGCTCAATACCCACGTAAACACTGGCTCTCGCTCCCAGCGCCTCAGCTCAAACGCAGCAAGACGGTACAGTCAAAGCAAGCTACTTAGCACCCTGAGATATTCTTAGGGGAAGAATCACTAGCTCAGGAGAAGATACTAATTCCAATTAAAGTGCCCCCATAGTGGGAGATTTGCCCCGGTAGTTACTGAGTCATGTCACACTCAAATGGAGGAGACTTAAGCTTCAGGCTTACTGCTCTGCTTTTTCTATTAAAAGCTACTTTTCTCCAGGTCTGCCACAATCTCACCTACTTTGGTCTTATGACATTGTGTCATTAAGTGTCAGTAATCGGATGTGGACACATTTTAGAAACATATATTTGACAGTAAGTCCTCCTTAGATAAATCTCCTTTAAATTGGTACAATCTGAGGAGGAACTGGATGGCATTTTGTTATATTTAAAGTCAGTTCTGATATATCTCATGATATAATACGTGTGCATCTGCACAGGTCGTCTGAAATAGGTCCACAACTGACCGCTCTGACCCTCAGAGCTAAATTAAAGCTGTATTTGGGGCAGTTCCAGCCAGGTGGTGCCCTCAGTGGCACTGCAGACATAAATGTGCTAAAATGTCTTGGGGTGCATGTGGACATCCTGCTCCTATTTGGAAAAGCAGCTGGAATTTAGTTTTTGATTTTTCTTTGGTGTGCTGGAGTTTGCATGTTGCGTGGGTTTCATCCAAATATTCATGGTCTCCTTACAGTCCAAAAACATGCAGCTCGGATGAGGAATCTGTGGTTATAGCTCATAGAATGTTTATAAGAAGAGGACGTAGTCACACCGACGTCACCCATTGGTTTGTGGGCTGTGGTTTTGAAGCCTCGAGTTTGGCATTTTGACCGTCGCCATCTTGTTTTTTTTTTGGAACCAGAAATGACACAAGAGAACTGAATGTCGAATAAGACATTTTTAGGAACCCAAAATATCCGAATAAACTCTCACAAAATAAACACACACTGCGAAAGTGTTAAAGTTGCAAGATGAATCCGCGGGCAACTCCCAGTTGTGGTAGCAACCTGTCAATCACAAGGTTGCCACACCATAAAGCGTACAATGCTGGGTCCCTAATGGGACCATTATTTACTAAATGAACATCATGCTGTATCGAAGAAGACTTGAAACTAGAGATTGAGACCATAAACTCATGTTTACAATGTTTACTGAGGGAATAAATCAAGAGAGAAGTCGGGTCATTTTCTAATAGACTTCTATACAATCAGACTTTTTGCAACCAGGGGGCAATAGAAAGAATGCAAGCTAAAGGCACTTCCGCATTGGCTTCACTTTTCAGACCCGGAGGTTTGCCGCCTGGAATAACTAGGCAACACAGTCATGACCTGTCCCAGGGGCCTCCCTGCCTCTCCTGCAATGCATGCTGGGAAAGATATCAACAACCTTGAAATGGAATAAGCAAGTATAGAATATCGGTCATCTGGGAGATCAGAAGCTAACTGCTCGCAGAATTCACAGAGCAGATGAATTCGAAGCAGAAGGTCATCAGGTCGAGAGTTCAAGGCTCGATGGACAGGCTAAGCCCACGTTTGAGCTCACATGTTCTCGTGACCAGAATGTTTATGGCACTCTGTAAACCCCACATCAATACTCACACACAAATATATATACACACACACACACACACCAAGTTAACTTTTCTTTACCGGTGGGGAATGAAGTAGCGAAAAACAAGCATCCTACTGTACCATCTGCAAGTCTTCGCCGCACACAAACCCACATCTGCCGTGGCCTCTCTTCACTTGCCAAACATCTTTAAAATGGCAGTAAAACTACCTCAAAGAGACAGCATCTGCTCTCTGCAAACAGGTAAGGACTGCTCCCACATAAAAGCCCTCCCCAAAACACACGCCCACATAAAGAAGGAGACAGATGGATACATGATTGTCCTGTATTATAATCATGCGCCGTTTGCGGTCATAGTTGTTAATCTGCTTGGTGCAATCAGTCCGAATATTGATTCGACTGTAATCTCGTTGATGAGATTAAAACTATGTGAAGTCACTCGGGCTGACCTCTGATTAAATAAACAACCGTGGATTCAATTGGACTGTAAACGGATTGAGATATCCCCCGAGTATGTGTGTGTGTGTGTGTGTTGATGGTATTTAGTGGAGGGGTAATGCATGGGTGTTTTTCTCTACTTTAAGTCTTCTATTTCTGGATGGGAGAAAAAAAAAATTAACTCTCCATCTCTAATTCTATCTTGCTCACCATCTCTCCCACTTCTTTTTCACCGACTCTCTCTCTGTACCTCCATTCCCGCTCCTCTCTCTGACTCCCACACACGCATATATCGGCATGGAAATGAGGGAGAGTAGCACACTTGCTGCTAAAATTCAAATCCAAAGTGTCCGACCCCGCGGAAAGAAAATAGAGTCGTGCTTCGTGCCAACCGCTGAAATTACCCAAGCAGGAATCGTTACTGATGCTGTTTATTCACATTCTTGTTTATCATCCAAAATAAAGTGGTTTTTTTCGAAGAAAACAAAGACGACCGTTTTGTTGCATGTTAAAAAAAAAAAGACGTGTTTTTGAGCTAAATTTTATTTTCTTGCATTTCTAATTTTGCACACTGCAAACTAAATATTTTGCTGAATGCCTGCCCACTATATTCTATACAACCTATATGATCAGTGGTCTTCCCTTGTCTAATCACATGCTTTTATGCAAATCTAAATCAAATGAAGTTCATGTAAGCAGTATTTGGGGGGAAGATTTATTCTGTATTTGCTTTGCACAGCTTTTAAAAAGGCCACACTGTACCCGTGCCTCTATGCCACGAATCAAGTTTATGGATTTATATGTTGACTCATCCCCTCTAAAAACCTTTTTAGAAAGTGCAAGTGACAACACGCAGTGAAATGATAAGTAATTCATGATTTGGGGTTGAGCTTTTATCTTGAAAGGCATATCCTGCTTGAGAGCACACCTGCACCATGATAATCCTGGACTCCGATCCCTTTTGTAGAGATATTGTGTTAAAAATACAGAAATACAACCGGCTCTAAACAGCTTTGCCCTTTCATCCCTCCATCTTCTCCACCTGTTTGACCCTTTGCTTTTTCTAGCAAAACGCAAACTGCCAAAATTCTTTGTGGATGAAATCTTTCCTCTTTTCGTGGCAGATATACTCATGGGATTACAAATATATTGCCAAAGTGTTGCCCCCCTGGTGAAAGCTTAAGTCTCTGGTGCGGGAAATCAAATTACTTATGGCTTTGTTTGTGTACTTTGCAGTAGTAGCCCTCTAAAATCACATAGGTCAAGATGTTTCAGCATCTAAGCTAATCCAACAGGTAAGCCGATGATCTGACATTTAAACAGACTGAAACCTTCCGTTGGTTAATTCTGGCAAACACAATCTAGGCTTTCAGCGTCCTCGCTGGAAACGTGGCGAGCGAAGACTGCATGCCATGTGAACGGTGTGCTAAAAGGGTTACATTGCACTCGTCTGTATGTGTGCACGTGCGAGACACGAATCAGGTGAGTGAGAGCACTCGCGACCAATTAGAGACGCACTTGCGCCCGGCAGATGAGATCCGGGGGCGGCGTGCTGCCGCCTCCATTTTTTCTCCCCAACAACCTCTCGTGCGATCGCTCCCTCGTGCAAAAAAACACGGCATCTCTTCTCCTTCTCAGTGAGGAGTTTGGTGTTTATTCAACAAGTGGAACATATGGAAAGCATCCAGTTGTCTGTAGACATATGGAGACGCTACTTTTAGCCTGTCCGCCCCACACACACACACACACATACACACACACACACACACACGTTTTCCCCCCCTCGTCCATTTTTCTTTGGGCAAGGATCATTTATGAAGAGTCCATATGGTATTCTGATATGCAACCCAGATAACACCTTGCAACTTCACCTCTCTAATGGTCTCTATCTTGCAGACTGCTGCACAGCTCAACACCCTAAACGAAACACATACTTTGTTCTTCACACACACACACACACACACACACACACACACACACACACACACACACACGCACGCACACACACGCACACACGCACACACGCACACACACACGGACAGAGGATGTGGATGGGTTGAGCCTGGTGAAAGTCAGGGATAATGTGTCTAACAGGGAGCCTCTCAGATCTGTCAAGAGGCAGCGGAGAAGCCGCCGGGAAGCCGCCATCCGCTAACACAGATGACAAATGTCCACTGAGCATTTCCCATTCCACTACTGTCAGCGAGGACTAACACCTCTTGTGTGTGTGTGCGTGCGTGCGCGTAAAATGATTCACAGTCACAGCACTGTCAAATAAATGACACATGAACGGTCATATCTATTTGCTTTGCTCTGAGCAGATAGGAGTATGCGTCTGCTTTAGTGGGAAAAATATGGACAACCGGATGCTTTAAACGCAGCTCTGCATGAAGAATAATAAAGAGAAAAAAAAAACAACACGCACACAAATACACACTCCCAGCCTCACAAGTGTGAGTTCACTAGCGCGTGTGCCCATGTTTAGCCTCAAAGCGCTAACAAACCCACTCAGCTGAAATGACCACAGCCTCGGCGTCCTTTTACAGGTTTGTGTGAAAACGCACGCATGAGCTTTTTTTTTTTTCCTTTCTCTTCCTCTAACGCATAAGAGATGAGTAAAATATGCTCTCGCAAATGGCACTTCATTTGGGTTCAAGAGATGCTTTGCCGAGCGCGGTTGTGTGTTGTTTGCGACTATGTGTGCGTATCAGCCCGGGAGGATGGATGGGGGGGCCGGGGGGGAGGGGGGGGGGGAGATGAAGCGGACGACAGCCGCTGACTGCTGCCCTGAGCAACTACTGACAGGTGCAATGTGTTCTCCTCTGAGGCTTTTTTTTTTCAGCATGACTTCATTCAAAGCAAAAAAAAAGAACCTTTCTTCCCTTTATTTAATACGAAACGTATTCGTATGAATGACTGCTCGCTGTATATTAACATAAAACTTTCGGGCTTGTTCCTCAACCCCACTGAATTATCTTTGACATCGAGCGGTAGCTACTTCTGTATCCCCCCCACCCTTCCGTGATAGAGTGCGGTGCATATTTATCATTTCTCGTGAATCTTGGGGAAAAACAGAAGATTGCTTCCTTTGAACTGATCGCGTAATATTTGTTTGTTCTCCATGTATCACTCATGCAACCCTTGTGTGTTTATAAAGGGGAGCGGCCCCTGTGGAAATGAGACGCCCTCGACTCGCTATGGACATGCGGCCGCCGCGGTTGAGTGGCCGCGGTTCAACTGGCTGCACACATCAGGACTGAGCGCGCTCGGGGACGACAAAAAGGACACAGATGGGAACGGAGGTCCGGAGTTCAGTGGCTTGCATCAGATCCGATCCTCTCTCTAATACGCGAGTCGTACTCGGGCCGTTATACGAGTGATTTCCAGTCTTGTGTGAACGTCAGAGACAGGGATATGATCAGTGACATCCTGTGAATATTGTGTAAATCCCCTTATGTGTGTGTACGTGCAGGAATGTGTTGATGTGAGTTGGAGAGAACAAGGGGCAGAGGAAAAAGCAATGCCTGCACACTGCATCAATCTCCATTGCCTGGCTACGTCTCCTTAAGAGTAGGTATTTGTCAAAGCGTACATTACAACCGACTCTACAAAGTTTCTGTTTCCTCTTCAAGGATGATTGTTGTGACACAAAGGTCCTCGTCTTAAAAAAAAACAAAAAAAAACACAATTAACCTTCTCTTAACGGGTGCAAGGTGGTGAAAAGTTTCCGTTTTTGAACTTCAAATAGAGAATCACAGAATTAACAGTGATGCTTGTGGTGAAAGGGTCATTTGCAGTTTTGAAGGTAAATGAATCGTAAAATAGTGAGGGAAACGTTTATATCCCACACAGCCTCAAAGCATTTCTATCCTTTGATAATTATTATACTCAGACTACATAATGATAGCATCATTTGTTCTGGGACTTTTTTTCTTTTTTCTTCTTAATGAGTGCTGGAGGCAAAAAAAAATAATCACCTAACACATTACCAGAGTCGAATGCATAGAAATACCCCAAATAACAACGAATAACGAGTATATGGATATGAAGTAATAACTATATTAATTTGGCTTGGAAACCACAAATGTCAGGGCAGGCCACTGTTATTTCTGATGAGTGGAAGCAGGTCTTTGCTAATGGCAAAGCTGGACCTTTTTTTTTTAATAATGAAACCACACCATTAACTGTCCTTTTTAGCCGTTACATTTGTTGGACACTTTCCAAAGAGCCAATTAATCAGCCTCTTTTGTCAGGTTGAGTCACCTGGCAAGATGGGATCCTTTATGAAATATGTTCAAGTGAGGCATAATGGGGGTCCTTTTCAGGGATTTGGCAAGAGACTGGCCCGTTATAATTGGAGCCATGTGTCGGGCGGCCATCCCACAAAAGACTGCTGGGTGAAAGGAAGGACAGGTCTCTTCTTGTCAGC
Organism: Ophiodon elongatus; assembly: GCA_016806645.1. NCBI lineage: Eukaryota > Metazoa > Chordata > Actinopteri > Perciformes > Hexagrammidae > Ophiodon > Ophiodon elongatus. The sequence continues at coordinate 482,092 of JACSYO010000293.1, read as the reverse complement.
ACCTTCAAAGCAAAAACATGACGCAGGACACTTCTCACTAATGGAACCTGTGACAGCCTGAATGTGGAGGCGGATTTACTTCTCAGATGTACCATTTTATGATCATTAAAGGGCGACTGTGTGTTTAGAGGTAGGAGTACATTAAGGTGTGCATAATTTGTTCTCGAGCTGCATCTAATAACTATTTAATGATTCATTAATTGATTAGTTTTTGGATTGAAGAATGACCTACACCATTTCCGAGAGAGCAAAGCAACATCTTAAAACGGCTCAACCAACCCAAACATATCAAATTTACAATGATACAAAAACAAAGAAAAACTCATGTAAAAGGGTGGAAACAGTTTGACATTATTGCTCAATAAATTACTTAAAGGGTGTGGTGGTGGGGGCGTGGTTGGGCTCAGCTGCAGAGGGGACGAGTGTGGGAGTGGTTCAGGGAACGGGGCCGGAAGAGGTTTAATTAGCCTCAGCTGGTTTGGGGTTTGGCTGATTGGGTTTGCTCCCCTATATAAACCCCAGTAGGGACTGAGGGAAGGGGAAAGAGCAGGTACCCAAGCTGCCAGAGCGTCAGACGGACGAGGTGCGACGCGTGAACGAACCTGGGCTCTCAATAAAAACGGTTACTAACGAGACCAAGCTTGAATCGTCTTCTGTGCTGGGGGGGGGGGAACTCATGGGGTAACACGTACTTGTTACAAAGGGAAATGCAGTTATTGCCGTCTCTGCTGATAAATAGAAAGATCCATCCATAAACTACAGCCAGGTTGCGTGAGCAGGAGGCTCAGCAGGGTAGTCCCAGCTCTTGCTGGGGAACCCAGAGGCATTTCCAGGTCAATGCGAGATATCAAAATCCCTCCAGCGTGTTCTGGGTCTACCCAGAGGCCTCTTACCAGTTGGACGTACAGGTGTCCAGGAGGCCTCCTGATCAGATGTTAAACCCTTTCGACGCGAAGGAGCAGCGGCTCTACTCTGAGCTGCTCCATCCAGATGTTTGAGCTCCTCCCCCTATCTCTCAGGATGAGCCCAGCCAGCCTGCGACGGCGGTTCATTTCGGCCCTTCGTACAGGTGATCTCATTCTTTGGGTCACTACTCAAAGCTCATTACCAAATGTGAGGGTGGAAACGTAGCTGAAGTGGGAAATTGAGAGCTTTGCCTTCAGGCTCAGCTCCCGCTTCACAACAACATCTGCATCACCAATAACGCCGCAGTGAACTGCCCGTCCATCTCCCAACTCCATTTTACCCTCACTCATAAATAGGGATGGGAACCAAAACCCGGTATTTAACGGTTACTGGTGCAAAATGATCAAATACAGGAGTATTGATAAGCTCTGCATCAAAGGTTCTTTTAACAGTACTTTTTAGCGTTTTGGTGTAAACCATTATCTCCTCTGCTCTCTGTGTCGGGGCTGAGCTCCTCCAACTAACGCTCACTAGGTGAAGTGAAGATGACTACGACAACTACGCTCGTTACTGTAAGGGCAATTAAAGCTTCCCACGTGAACACACAATATTTTAGGCCAACAACCACAAAACAAACGTGGACTGGATGAGCAAACTCCCTTGAGCCCTCCAACAGACCTGCAAGAGTAAAGAGCTGGTCCACGGCCAGGACGCAGTCCGCATTGCTCCTCCTGGATCTGAGGCTCGACATCGGTCAGAGCCTCCTTACCAACATCTTAGAATAAACTTTCCCTTCGGAGGCTGAGCATTTTGATACCCTGATAATTGGAGCACATCCGCCAGTCCCCCTTTTTTAAAAATTGGAACAACCACCTGAGTCTACCACTCAATAGGCACATTCCCCGACCTCCACGCAACACTGGAGAGGCATGTCAGCCAAAGGCATCCCAACAATGTCCACAGCCTTCAGAATCTCAGGGCAAATCTCATCCTCCCTTATATATATATATATATTTGCCTAGAGATAGATGGATAGATATACACCACCACAAATATAAAGCTACAGCTAGGAGATAACTAGCCTAACTAATCATAAAGACTAGAAACATGGACTGAGTATCGTCTTTATTTCAAGGCTAAATTTAACCGTTCTCAGTCAATAGCTTTATATTCAAGAGAAGGATATGTGAGCGGTATCAATACTCACATCTAACTCTTGCCAAAATGTCAAACTCTTCCTTTAAAGATTATTAATTATCAGAATTGTTGTCCACTGACTTCTCAATGAATTCGTTGGCGTTTCCTTTTCTTTTGAAGTCTCTTCCGTAACGTATACAGACGCTTGCAGGGCGACACACCTGCAATGATACTCAATCGGAGGAAACTGACACGGCTCTCCTCTTTCATGCGGCGGCTCTGTGTCTCATAGCAAACCATTATCAACGCTCAAATGCCCAAAATGTCTCTAAGCGATGTCCGGGCCCCGTTTCCTGGTGCAATCGGATGTTTGTGACAGCATAGCGGAGAGAGAAAATTGCATATTATTTACCCAGCGCCTTCAATATGCCACTTTTCCACTCTATAGCCTGCAGCTTACAACCCACAGCACATGCACAGACACACAAACGTACAAAGACACACGTACGTGTGAGCTCAGATGAATGCAGACGCTCACAAACTTAGCTCAAGGCCTAAAGCTCACCCTCCCCCACTTGCCTGAGTTTTTCCAGCAGTGCTGTGACATTCTGCCCTGACATGTCATTAAAAAGTGTCACAGGTTCTGGGGGAGTGATTTCCACTGCTCTCTGCCTCCAAACGGGGAGTGGGGACGGAGGCTGGGGAGTGTGGGAATGATGAGCTGGTGCTGGACCATGCGTGTAAACTCGGCCCTCGGGGCCACATAACGTTCTCCCGTGGCATTCTCTCTCTCTCTCTCTCTCTCTCTCTCTCTCTCTCTCTCTCTCTCTCTCTCTCTCTCTCTCTCCCCCCCCCCCCCCCCCCCCCCCCCCCCTCTCTCTCTCTCTCTCTCTCTCTCTCGTTGTTTTTTCGGTCACACATGGCCAAGAGATTTGAGCCTGACCAAGAGCTCAATCACATCTCCCCTGCCTGGATGTCATGGCTGTGCGCAGAGGCACAAACTGTTGGCTATCAGATTAGAACACAGGGGCTCTCTAAGCATTCCCCTTTCTTCGTTTCCCACCATCTCTCTCTCTTTTCTCAATCACTCCTCGCCCGTTTCTGTCTCTCTGTCTCGCTCTGCTTCTTTCTCTCTCACTCCACCTCTCCTTCCCACCACTCCTTCTCTTCTCCCTCTCCCTTCGGAGACGGGGCGACCCGGCTGTCGCGTCTCAGTGCGGTGGGTTGTTCAGACAACCGGGAAAATGTTCCATTTCTTTTTTTTTTTCTCTTCTACTTCATCTGAGTAAGTCACCTCTGCACCTCTCCATTAGAGTGTGAGATTGCAGGAGTCTGCTGGACTGAGCTGGCTAAAGGTTTGCGATGCAGATGACAGGGGTCGTATGTTCTCCTAAAAACTGGGCATCAGCCTTGTTGTGGCTCCTTGTGAATTCGCACTACCACCGAGTCAAATTTCCCATCAGTCACCCCTCAAATTCCAATTTCAGTGGATTTATCAGCCTCCATGTCATGAAAACTCATTCCATACACTATTTTTTTTTATTTCGATCTTAGCACCTATATGAACAACTAACGCGCATCGCCATCTGCTTTCAGTGGCTTGTCCTTATGCTGAGTGTTGCACACATTAATCTAAAACCCTTAGCTGCAAAACACTTGATAGACCTGATGGATTTCACCATAATCTCAGAGTGCTACATATCAGGAGACAAATGCTGTTTAATCCAAAAAGGTAAAAAATATAATCAAATATTGACGTATGTGCCTCATAAATGTGGATGCCAATAAAGTAACATTGATTGGAGAGGTTGTTAACCGAGTGATCCAGCTGATATAAGACAGTTCCCCCTCGTGCCGGTGGATGAGAAGACATTACTCCGAATGAATGACTCCTCCAGTGATGGCCCGGTGTAATTTATCTGATAATAATCTCACCTCAATTTTTAAACAGCTATAAAATACTTAAAAATCATCAGCTTTAAATTCATGGTTTTGTGAGGGAATCCATAAAAATCCCATGACGAGGTTTTTACCCGCTGGATGGATATCCGTCTGCAGTGCAGTCCATCTACCTTTAGGGGAATATCGGGCTGACGCTCTGACCTTGAAGCTTATCGATTCCACGTTTGTTAAAATTTGACCCGCTGTACCACAGGGTCATACGCTTTGATTATGATGAACAGCCTCCAGGAATAAATCACGCACCTGTTAGGCGTACAGAAAAAAAGGGATTGTGGCTCGCTGTGTTTTTTTGGGGGTTTTTTACGCAGTACAATGTCTCACAAACAAATAAAGTGTAACTAAGAATAGAGCACATTCTGAGGGCAAAGCACTCCTGGGATTATGAACAACTGCTGTGTTAGGCCGCATCTGAAGCACACAGTTGATGAACGCTACCGGGGGAGAACGAGGAGTCAGGCGACTGGTTTCTCACGGCGTGTACCTCTCCCTAACAGACGGGGACGGAACGAGCGCACTAATGCGTACGGTATCTGTCCCCTCAGTGGCGACGAGGAATTTATCTCACTTCTTTGTCTCATGGCACACATACACTGTGTGCTCATTTTGGTTAAGTACACTTCACAAACACTCATCCGCTCCCCTTTCTCTTTCTTTCTTAGTTTTTCCTCACCTGCACTCTGGAGTTGGGGTCCTGTTTGATCCATTTGATGACCGTCTCGTAGACCAGCTCCTCAGCTTTGGTGTTGAGGCTGTCGTTGGACAGGTAGGTCACCAGATCCTCCTTGGACACGCTCAGAATCTCTTCCTGTCCTGCCACCTGAAGAGTTATGAAACAAACTCGTCAGAATAGCACTTATTGTTTCCGTGAACTTTCGCGTCCTTTGACGCCTCATAAACGGTTCTTGAGGAATAGCTGTATCCAGCGTCGCACTTGAAGGTTACCGAGAAAGGCTCTTTGTGTATTTTCTTCTTTGATGGCGAATGAAAAACCCCGCTGTGGCATCAGAGATGAAGGTGTGGGCAGCGTAGCTACATGTTTTCAAAACCCTCAAGTACAGCAAAGACATTATTCCATTCTATGTGAATCGGTGTGGTTCTAAAGCTACAAAAGAGCAGACATTCCTATTGTGCTTTAGGTTATTGAACAGCTCCAATCGGATAATTATCTGATATCCTCTGTTGTATAAGTCTACAAATAGGTTGAAACTGAAATGAGATTTTATTTCCATTTGCTGAAGGTTTTATTTGCCTTTATGTTGTCTGAGCTAGCGTGCGACTGCTACAGGAATCGATGTACGGACTGACACAAAAGATGTTAAATCTCTACCCACCTCCGGGAAGTTCTGCAGTGCAAAAGCTTTGGCCATGTTATGGAGCTCGGTGCAAGTCATGGCTTCAGCCATGGCCAGCACTCCCAGACAGTTAGCTGCAGTCAACTGTTTCTCTGGAGTCGATAAACAAGGTCGGAGAGATGCGGAGGTGAAGAGACAGACAGAGAAACATAAACAAGAAACAAACAAAGACACAGGCAGCTTGATTAAGACGGAGAAAGAAAAAAAGAAGAAAAAAAAAAGGGAAAAACATCATTCAGACATCCATAAAAGATCACAGACGTAGAAAGCAGAGACGGGGAAAGCAGGTAGCACAGACCCACAGCCTATCAGAGTGTATATCTGCCTGAGACTAAGGGAGAACAAGTGCAATAACTCAAAACAGCTCCGGGGACAAACAACGAGGGGAATCGATCGCTCACAGCCCGGGCAGGAGGTGTTGGATGGCAGGGAGCGGGGTTTGGGATTAGCTGGACCGCTCCAAAGAAGTCCTGTCAGATCTCGGAGTCTACTACACACACACACACGGGCCGACAATATATGAAACCTCCCTCATAGCCTGGCCAGCGGGGGAGAAGCCTTGTGCTACCGTTTGTGATCTCCTGTGAGGGTGCAGCATTTAAAGTGATGTATCTGTAAAAAACATTTTTTAAACACACAGTGCCATTTATCACAAGAGAGGGGGGGGAGTGTTGGCAGTGTAGCGCACAACACGGGCGTGCAAACGTGTGGATCAACTGGTCAGTGGCCACTGAGAGAGGCCTGATTAAACAACAGCCATCAGAGGGAAGCAATGCCAGGCCTTATCACTGAAGACAGAGTCTCAGAGTCTCTCCTAAACAAATATCGGTCAACAAAAGGTCGTCTAACATCTGCTCAATCACAATTAAACAAAAGCCAAACCAAAGACCCAAATAAAATGTAGGCATTTAGGGGCCTAAATACAAAAGGCAGCTTGAAAAGGACTCCGTTATGTGATTTTGAGCAGATGAAGTGCCACGTCACTCGCGTGCTCGCATACTCGGAACATGAAGAAAAACAATTTGTCGCATCGAAAGTTTCCCACAAAATGGCCCCGCCATTGAGTTGAGACAATTTGAAAAAAAAAAACTCCCATTGTGGCCAATGTATTAATAACAGTTGGAATTTGGAGCATGTTGCGAAAACTGGAGTGATTTCCCGCAGAGCAGCAGGCAAACAATGAGTGACTTAGTTTTTTTATTTTATTTGCTTGAATCTGAAGTTCTGTGAATAAAAGTCAAAGTGTTATAAGTAGGTCGTGGAGATGCTATTTCTCCTCGGTGTATTTGTTACAAACTTCAATAATATCTGACACAGTATCAATTTCTCTTTGCTCAAGGACACACGCTTGCGCCTGTATTTTCTCCCCTTCTAATGTGCTGAAATGCCATGAATCTTGTCGAGGAAGAATGGATTGACGTCTCGCTGGCAATGAAGTCTACAAATGGCTTCCCTGTTTCCCCCCCCCCTCCCCCCCCTTTTTTTCTTTTTTGCCCAAATGGAGAAAAACAAATCAATAACGTGGGCTGCTGGTTCTCCTTTACTTTCTTTTCACTCCTTTCCCGCCGCTGACCTTTTTGCTAACATGTACTTCCCTTGTGCTACCGATACTCAAAGCAATTTATTAAATGGAATGCAAAACCTGACATTTGCAGCTTTTTGGTTGGTTACCCGCTAAAATCTGGAACATGCCATTTGCGTTTCATGTGACCCCTTCGGGCTCCTGGCAGCCCCTCCCCACCTTCGCTCCCCTTTCCATACCTTGTCTAAGTATCAATCTGTTTTGGTATTTTTTTTTTTTCCCGATATCCTCTCATGGTTCAGGCCAGAAGGATTTGACATTTACAGTAAGTGACAATTGTTCCCTGACCTTTTTAAAAAATCTGCCCCCGTGCTCAGTCTTGCCCACTGGGACGAGATCAGAGGCACCGAGCCCGACTGAGAGCGTTAGCAGGCAGAATTCTCACACGGCTGGAAACATGACAAAGAGGAGCGTGATGTGCCAGAGTCGTGGAGGAGATTTAGGTTCCGCACAAGGCAGTCTTGTGCATAGTGATGAAGCATGGCAACGGATGTAAATACACACGGCTGTAAAGGTTATAAGCATACAGACTTGCTGATATAAACATATAACTAACACACACACACACACACACACACACACACACACACACTTCTGTTCTCCGAGCTATTCCTACCTAGGAAGGAGACACAGACTTTACAGAAGGTGTTGAACTGGAACTTGTTGGCGGCCTCCAGCAGCGTCTTGGCGTTGGCGGAGTCGATGACCAGCGATCCCGTGTAGACGAACTCGAGCAGCAGCTCCAGCACGTCGGCGCTGATGTTGCTCATCTTCAGCTCCAGCAGCTCCCCGCTCCTCGTCTCCCCCGATGACCTGATCAACCAATCACGGCAGAGAGAGGCGAGTTAGGGATGCTCTGGGAGGAAAAGCGAAGTGGGGGAGGGAGCGGGGAGAGGGGCGGGGGGGCTGGGGGGGGCATAAACAAAAAGAGGATAGGGACACAGATACGCGTATGCTACACACACACACACACAACACCCAAAACACACCTGGGCCAGTAAGAGAGTGGGGAGAAAATAAGAGAATCATTACACAATAAGATAACGTAATGTGGAAAAGGGACAGAAACAGAACTTTTGGATGGTTTCTACTTTTCTATGGGGCTAGCAGATCTACAACTACATTGCTGCATCTGAAACAAAACGTCCTCTCTGAACAAAGATTAGGCAAACAAAAGTTATTGCTTTGCTTTTCAACAGGCATGCTTATCACATGTGTTTTCATGTATGCATAGTTTTAGAGAGTGGACATGCATACATGGCAGGGTACATATGAGCTGATTAGACGGAAAACGGAGAGAGAGAGAGAGAGAGAGAGAGAGAGAGAGAGAGAGAGAGAGAGAGAGAGAGAGAGAGAGACAGCACAGCTGATACAGACACCGGTGAGACAGGATGTGAAGTGTGCCGGTTGTAGCGCGTTGCGCCGGAGAGCTCTCGCTGTTGGCGAGCCTACGTCACTGCCCGCGTGCGTGCTGGGTATCAAAAGCAAAGCATCCACTCCGACTGGCATTGGTGTAAGAAGTGCCAGGGAGTGCATGGATGAGCAAATTAAATAGAATATGATATCCCTTTCGTAATGCACAGCCTGAGATATGTGTGTGTGTGTATGTGTGTGTGTGTGTGTGTGTGTGTGTGTGTGTGTGAGAGAAGTGGAGAGCTGCTTTCAGAGCCGGGCCACGTTGCGACTTCACCAGGATCAAATGGCAGAGATTAGTTCACATGCAGGATCCCCCCGGAGAGGTATGAGAGCGTTAAATAACACCTCGCCTCCCATGTTTAATGTCCCATGTGAAACAATAATCCACTCAAGGGCAAAATAAATGGAATCACAGCCCTGCAGAACGGATGCCCCCACTACTATGTCTCTCTTCCTGCGGCTATGGGCGTCGACAATATGAAAAGTAGCCCACATTAAGATGGATGGAGGCTCTTTGCTCCCGTCACTCATGGTAGCTCAGTGATAACGCTCTGTCTGTTTCTCTCCTCTGTGTGTGTGTGTGTGTGTGTGTGTGTGTGTGTGTGTGTGTCGTTTTTGTTGGGAGCCAGTTTTGTTGGACTAAAAGTCACGACAAACAGTCAGCATTTAGTGTGAGACACAGACAGCAAAACAAACAAGATGAGACAGGTAGACGAAATGGTTAGAGTGAAGATGAGAGGTTGTCGTGGGGGGGACGGAGACGGAGACGGGGGGGAACGGAGACGATGAGGAGGAAGCAAAAGGAAGGGAGGCAGGGCGAGACGGTCCTTCCACAGGGAGCCAGCAGCCATCCTTCTGAGGGAGGGGTTGGGTTGTTCCATGACTGTGCCTTGGTCTTTTAAATAAGAGATATCCCCGCCCACCCCCGAAAAAAATCCACCATCACACCTAAACAGAGCCTTTGTCCCCGCTGCAATAATCATCAGTAGCCTGTAGTGTATGAACTGAGACATTAGTCGTCATTTAAAGCGTACTCAGGAGGTGAGAGGGGTAGAAGGACATCCAAAAATAAAATAAAAGACAATGGCATTTGTCTCTGGATGGACATTGGCTGGAAAAACCAAGGCAGTTACTCTTTTTCCTCCTGCAAAGCAAAAAGCCACATAGTGTTATTGCCCTTTTTCCGCACAAAGCCCTGCAGTGGGGCAGGTAGTAAGACAGAAAGAAGGGAAGGGGAGTGTCGTTCAGGGTTAAAGTGAAGGAGGGAGGTTGGGAAGAAAAGAGGGGGGAGGGGGGGAAGGGGGGGAAGCTAAAAATAAAAGAAGAGCATGCTCATCAACCTGCTCAATTAGTGCAATAGGAACCAGCTCGAGTGGCAGTTTGTTTTTGTCTGAGCACTTATGTTATGGAAATGACTTTTCCGGAGCTTCTAAAAAAGAGGTGGATATTTATGCCGCGTCTGATTGCAGACTGGAATTTAAATAGTGAAAGCGGGAGGCAGGGAGGACAGGAGAGACAGAGTAGGAGAGATAGGGCGAGGAGGGGGAGAAAAAAAAAGATGGGCACACTCAGGCAAAGAAATTTGTTTATGAAAAATGCACCACTTATTCAGGAGGAAGTCTTAAAATCAGCAGAGACTGTCAAAACGGTGGTGAGCAGAGGCAGAGAGGAAGGAGGGGAGCTGCTCGCTCGCGCGCACACACACACACACACACACACACACACACACACACACACGCACGCACACTTTCTAATACATCCTTCAACCTAAAAAAACCCCCCTCATTTTTACACGGAATACATTTAGCTTGGTCTTACAAGACCATCTATTCTGTGGAAGTACATACACTACCAATATATGTCAGGATAGATGCTTATTCAAATGCAAAGCCGACACTGTCTGGGCTAAAAATGGCTCGCGTTTACATGCTCGGTCACAACATAAATCAGGAATAAATTATAAAAATAAACAAAGATAATGTGGGAGCTTTAGCAGTGTTGGGATTCATGTTTTGCTTGTGTTTGCTTGTTTGTATTGAGGCCATGGTAATAGAACAGCAGGTATGTTATGGTAGACTTTGAGGCTATCTGGTTGGAACAAGCCCAGTCAGACGCTCTGAAGGACAAAAAAGGACAGAGTGACAGGTGGAGAGTTTAAAAGCCCAAACGTCCATCCAGTGTGAACACTGGGGGGCCGTCAGCATGAGAGAGAAAAAACTGTCAGTGGTCAGGGGGGGGTGGGGGGAGGAGGGGGTGGTGACAGAACTCTTAATAAAAACATTATTTTGAGAAGTGGTGACAGAAAATGGAAAAACGGTCCATCTGCAGGTGCCAATAGGTTAGAAATTAACATTTAAATACAACCAGCGATGTCACTGGAAGTCTTGCAGCTTCACAACTAAGAGGGTCTCCCGCACCTTAAGTGGTATCTAGTTGTGCCAAGTTTAGATTTGCCCAGGTTTTGAGAAAGCCATCTCTGCTTTCACCCTATGTGCAATGGAAGTCAATGGAATTATATTTGTGGGGCTAAAAAAAATAAATCCACAGCAACATCTATTACCAGACATAATGTCCTTCTTTTCAGTTAAACTACTTTCTGTCAAAGAAATAGTCCCTATGAAAACTGTTTCAGGGCATTCTGCGAATTATCCTGACATTGGGCCTCGTGCAAGAACCTTTCAGGTGAACAGATTTGTTATAAAGTTGCACATACAACCTGTTTAGACAACTTGTAGCAAGTTTTCTCTTATCGTTTCTTTTTTCAGGTACAGGACAAATTAAATTCATACGAGGTAATGAAACTAGCCACAAATGTAATGTAACAGGTAGCCTTGTCTGGCAATTTAGGGGGCGTTGACTATGCTCATGATACAGTTTTACAAATGCGCACTCATACAGCAAATTACCCTTCGCTAAGCCCCACCCGCTGCTGTAACCATGGAGCCCACACTGTCACTAACTGCACTCCCTGAAAAATATTATCTAATTTCTGGGAAAAAACTAAAAAGCAATTTCAGAGAGAAGCAGACTGAAGAGTCTAAAATATGTGCTTGAACGAAATAGCCAGGTCAAACTAATTAAGCAGCAAAAACAGGTTAATAAAAAAAGAAATCAAATTTATAAAAAGATAGAGATAGACGCTAACGCCTACACATCACAGTGGAACAACACTGTTTCTATTCAGCCGGTTAGGTCTTTATTCACTGGAACGATCATTAAAATGCAAAAGCAGCATGTGTATTCATTAAGTCTACCTTCAGTAGCTAGCGTAGCATAGAAGTGCTAATGTTCATTAGTGATAATTAATTTAGATAATACATTTTTTCATTATTAATTCATTTTAGCTCCACAAGTTGTCACTATTACATTAGACGTTTAACCGTGACTAGTTCCACAAAACTAGCCTGAAAATGAAGAAAATCTGAAACGAGTCTATTAAGCAGAGCCGGTTAGTTGTCAGACCCTGATCGGGGGCCGTCTGCGTTTGAGGGCGGGACTTAGCAAACGGTCAATTTACAGCAATTTTGTGCAGTAAAGCGAGTTTGGTGATCCAGACTCACCGAAAAAAGTAAGATCCAGAATAAATACAGTACAAAAAAGTTCTCGCATGAGGCTCATTGTTACTGGAAAGAAGCACTGAGGTTGTCGTTTTTTTTTTGTTGCTGTGAGCTGTGCTGTTGTATCAGGGTAGCAGCAGAAATCACACAGACACAAGTATCTCAAAACTTGGACAAAATAAAACCTCAATCCATCTGCGTAGCTAGATATCACTAGCGGTACAATAAGTGAGAGGAATGTGGGCGAACTGGCCCTTTTTTTTCCCAGAACAATGTTGCTAATTGAAATTTGAGGGGAGTATTACAGTGTCCTGTCTTCCCCTCGGGCTAGATGGAGCAGCAGAAGGGCTGAACAGTGCACTCAGGGCTCAGCTGCAGTGTTCACACAGCCCCTGTAATGGACTTTAACACAGCTCTCTACCCATCTCATAGTCATAACACTCTCAGACTCACAAGCATCGAGAGCTCATGGGTCGACAGGGGGGGGAAGAAGGGAGAGAAACAAATGACATGGAAGCATGTGTCCCGACTGCTCAAAGAATCTGGAGCTTTTTACATTACTGTGGTGCAGGAGATGCAGTGGCCATAAATTAAATGCCTGCAGAGCACACTTATTGGAAAATCCTGAGGGGTAAAAAGGAATTACCAGAGATGATCTGTCTCCCTGCTCTGTGCATCGGCCCTTTAAAGGGTAGGGTAATAGGTTTTTGGGTGGGGAGGGCAAGGGCAGACGTGTGCGCTCATTCTGGAGCGGCATTACATCCTTCAGGTATCATGGGAAAAGATGGCAGGTCGAATGCACACGTACTGTACGAGAGGCCTGAATACTCGAGGTGGGGGTGTGCGGTGGAGGAGCACACCGACAAGAGGGAGGATTTTCTTTGAAATCACCATTTTAAAATGTCTTCGGAAACTCATATAATTACTTTCCAAAACCTACACTGCTAAATTCCGTCTCTTTGTCAGTTAAGCTTTTAATTTCTTAAACGAGCCACTCGCTTGGTGTTTGTGTGTGTGTGTGTGTGTGTGTGTGTGTGTGTGTGTGGGCAAGCCGTGGAAAGTAAGTGCAATGTGCCCTCCCTAACACCCTCCTGTATCACATCTCTACTTTCTCTCTGACTAGCGGCAGCCCGCCTGGATAACACACACAAGAATGATGTCCTACGTGCACTCACACACACACACACACACACACACACACACACACACACACACAGTAAAACACGTGCACACTACGAGCACATTTGCACACGCGCACATTTGCACAGTTTTTCAAGCACATGCTGTACACGCGCGCAGACACACGCACACGCACACGCACACGCACACGCAGCGTGGTTGTTTATAGCGAGCTGACAGGGGGTCTGATCGGCGGTGAATGCCTCTTGAATGAGGTGGGCGGGGGAGGAGGGAGGGGAGGGGAGGGGAGAGAGGGTGCTCGGGGTACAGAGCATATAAGGAGATGAAGTCTCTCGCTCTCTCTCATTTGACCTCCTAAAAAAAAAAAAAAAAACGTGGACGAGCCACGTGAACCCTCGGCAAAATTCCAGCTGCACTGAAAAAGTGACCCGAGCTGCGCCACGGGAGGCCGTAACTCAACGACAGACGGGCCTTTGGCTCGCGTTGCCCCTCTCTGACCGAGCTCGCGACACTTTGCCCGGCTGAAAAACGCCTCGCGGCTGCGAGCAAAAGCCCGTCTCCTCTGCTCTTTCCACTCAATGTCCCTGATCTCAGTTTTTTTTCATTCATTTATTTCTGCCCCCTTCATGCCCTTCCTCTTGTCAACTCTTCACCGCTGTCCTCTTCTCACGCGGCTCTCATTTCCATAAAGTCAAGGTGCCACATGCCTTGTAGGATCAGCAGCGGTCCTTGTTGACGGTGTCCCGTTAGCATAAATGCTGACGGCTGCGACTGCGTTACATCAATCCAAAGGCGTCTTCCAAATCCAGAATTAGTCCAACAAATTCATTAGATGCTCTAACGTGAAGTCAAATGAGGAAGACTTTCTATTTTAGACGTAATCTCGTGAAAAATGACAGTGTTATGACAATAAATCAAAGTAGTTTCACAATTAATTAACCAATTAATGAGAATTCGCTCTATTAAACTGTCAAATTAAACAAGAACAGTCAGACAAAGTAGGCAGCAGCGGGCATGAGGATGAGCTTGATGAAATTCAGCCCGCTCCTCTGGGAGCCCCGGTGTCTTTCAGGGGCCCCTCGTCTCCACGCAGAAATGATCTGGCTTTGTCCCGGATAAGAGGAGACAGACGAGACAATCTGATAGACAGTTTGTCCAGCATGGGGGCTTCAGTTCTTTGCAAAGTCACTTTAGTCTCTCAGGAAGCATGTCTCTGCTATTGTCAAGGTTAAAGGAAAACTAAGTTTAATTCATGGGGGGGGGGGGGGGGGGGGGGGGGGTACGAGTGTAGCCGTCGTGGAGATGAGTGGCCCTAGTACAGACGTGGCTCTGTGGCTTCTCTACCTCTGTTCTCTCTCCCTCTGGGTCTGCCTCACTCCATTTCCCATTCAGGGGGAACAAGTGTATCTGTGGCGAGCGCGGAGGCTGATAAGCAGCTCTCAGCTCTCTGATGAGCTCGCGGTGGAGGCGGCGTGGCGGTGGAGGCGGCGTGGCGGTGGGGAAAAGTGGCAGACTTCCCTGAGGCCTCGCAGCGACCGCCGCGCGCGTCGTCCCGCTTTCGTCTTTGCTCTTTGCGCTCGCCACGTCATCCCCAGCCATGCAAGCGAGAACACACACACGCACACGGCGGCAAAACAACTTTGAGTCCACGGGGGACACTCAATCAAGCCGAAAATACCTGCAAGGATTTGAAGTAAGGATGAGGACATTAGGGAATCGTGGGATTCCCTCCCCGGAAAACAACAGATAAAAAGAGACACACTTGCGCTAGCAGTCTTGACACAGTCATACACACGCGTGTGCGCACACATCTGTAGACACTAAAAAGGTCTGTAGCTGGCACACACACACACACACACACACGCGCACACGCACACACAAGCAAAACATCCCGTAAAGACAAAAAAATATGGAGTATGAAGGGCAGAATACTAGGGGAATACTTAGATCCACATCAAATGAATACATTAGTGAAGGGTGGTGTTAACCTGTGAAAGTGTTGGTTCAGTAAGCTGTCTCAGATGTGTTTTTGTTTTGTCCTTTGTTTATGACTCTGAAATGTCTTTTTTTTTTATTACTCTAACCAAGCGTTATTAGCATATGAAAAGTCTGTTTTGCAGCATAAACTCAAGAATTAGCAACAGAAAAATATGGTAGCTTGGGAGACAAAAATCCCTCTGCCCACAGAAGACAGCGTGGCTTTGGCAAATTACCACCCAAAGTGTAGAATGTATGATTCTTTTGTTTTGGCCCTTTGGTGAGTTTTAAAACATCCCCAGTCATGGAACATTTTCACTGCTCATTAAAATGGAAATGTGGTTAAATTGCCCTACATGGGGAGGAAAGGTAATGACGAGGGTTGACCTTTTTCTCTCCAGTTTCAGATACATTCATTTGAGCGGGAAGAGGAAGGAATGGCTGCTGGCCCTGTGTTAGGAACCAAAGTCTTCACACACCTGCAAGAGAGAGAGGGGAAGGGAAAGAAAGAAGAAAAAAAAATAGAGAAAGCGACACAAATGCGCCCTATGAAAAGAACAGATTGGATCAACAGCTGGTGGGAGGGAAAGCGAAGGCAAACCTTTTCACCAGGTCCTTGAAATACAAGCTGCAGGAAGCTAGAACATTTTGGTGGACTTCAAACTCTTTGCCTTCAACAATAATTTTCAGGTCTGTAAACTCTTTCGCTCTGCGCTGTTGGTTCAACTCCTTCAACATCTCTGTAGAACAAGAAAAAGAAACAGACAACGCCACATTTGGATTTAGTAGTCCCTCGCTTCCACACATACATGAGCAACAATAAGCATGGCATCGAGAAACAGGACACAAATGTGGAAAAGTGCAGATTGGAGAACACAATATTGCTGGTCTTAAGAAACAATGTTCATTATGTGATAGAGAAGAAGTGACATGTACAGACTTGATTAAACATTTCAGCACAGGCATAATGAGATGTGTATATACATATGTAGCAGAAAAAAAAAAAGAAAAAGGGACATAATTAGATCTTATTTCCTATACTTTGCAGAGGAATATGCAATATCCAAAGCATGCTAGTGGAGAACATAGAACTTGGAATGAGATTAATAAACTAGGATTATTGTGAGAAAGACACTTATTTAGCTGTACTTGACTTTTGTAAATTTACACTGCAGCGCGAGAACTTCAATGAAAGGGAAGCTGAATGAGATTAAAAAGCGTCTAAGAGAGATGTGGGCTGAAAACAGAGACACTGTCAATGCATTATTCATACTGAAATAAAATTATTTGGCTTCTCACAAGTGCCCTACTCGGCGAAGAGTTGACCTTCAAATGTCGCTCAATGAGAAAACAACTGCTTATCCCCAAATCCCAGCACCCGCCTCTCTCTCTCTCTCACTCTCTCGCTCGCTCTTAGAAAAATACCCCCCACCCACCCTCATCGTCCTCTCTGGAAAGAAAAAAAAAAAAAAAAGATAGAAAAAAAAAACAGGGACAAAACGCAATCTGTGAAAACACGCTCGGAGCAAACCAATGTGCTGTTGAAGGCCAAAGTACACAGCGAGTTGCTTAATGTAGTGCAGTCGCACCGTGTTGGGCCTGGCCTTACTGTAGCGTTGGGTCGGGGGCGCTTGTTTCTCCGGGTCTTAATGAGGCACCATGAGGGGATGCTGAGAGTGAAAACCAGCGGGGGACTAGCAACTTATTCCACGGCCTTAGGAGGGATAACCAACAGTGCACTTTTGTTAATCTCCTATCCAGAATTCCAATAAAAGAGAACACTAAGAGATTCAAATAATGCACTACAGACGCGATATGGTGGAACATCATGATTATAGGAGGCAGCCGGCTTCCATACTGTCGCCTTAGCAGTAACAAAGCATTTCGGCGAGGCTGCAGGCTGTGAGGCAGAGCAAACATCTATTTGGCACAAAGTGCAGTCTGCGTTGTATAAAGGCACATATTCCATGCTGGGGAAAGATAAACAGTAGGCACGGCGCGAGATGCATAATGATTCAGGTGAGAAAGGTGGCACATCCTCCTTTTGATCAGCAGAGCTACTTTCTTTTCCCGAAACTTGTCTGAACGCCATTCGGAGACTCATTCGCCGTCGGTGATGTGTAACAAGCAAGGTGTGCATGTGTGTGTGTGGGGGTGGTTGAATATGCAGCTTTGTGCGGCGGCCTAGCCATTAAATGTGGGAAGCTGATCAGACTTGTGATTGTATTGGCGACACCCAAGCTGAAATAAAGGACTTTGTCTTCATCACCCTGAAAGAGGTCTGCGTTCGCGCCAGACTCAAAGCAGGGATTTAATTAACCTGGGATGACACTTGCCCCTCTATTTGGCTGGAATATCCACTCATTTAGCTCCTTCCATTCTCCTGACTGACACTGGGGGCTCAGCTCTGAATTAATTCAGCAGCTGAAATTATACACTATAAAGACACATGACAAATAAGGTGCAATTCAGAAGCGAGCTTTGGTAAAAGCCTTTTTCTCCGAGCGGCGCATCCTTCAGAATTATCGCATCAAGGAATTAATGGCCAGAAAGAAAATGACCTGCTGAATACCAAATAGGGAGGAGAAATGATAATAGATGCCTTTTTTTTCCTTTTTTTTTTTATCAATACGTCTGTTGTATATCGGCTAGATGCACAGCTGCGCGGCTTGAGCGAGCCACACACGTGCACACGCAAAGACAAAGGCTGGCATCTGCCTTGTCTTCCATCCATCTCTCTCCACATTCCACTCCACTGCTGCTTGTCAGCTGGCCAGCTATCTGATTACTGTGTGGGCACGGACTGTGAATAGTGAATACACAGTAGTTTTGAGTTTGCATTAGTGAATCTCCAGCGACCGATATGGCTCTCACCTCCAATCAGCCACACCGCATACCACCCATTTGCCCCGAGAATAGAGAGGGGGGGGGAGAAAGAGAACTCCACTTGTCAGCAAACAATGGCCGCCTCCCTCGGAGCCGTGCAGACACACCTTGAATGCCTGATGGAAAAGCTAATTATGGCTTCCTTGGGGGCGGGTCGCCGAGCGCCCCGGAACAACTCATCACCACCGGGGACCATGAAACTGCACATGGCGTCCCCATTCTCGGGTGTGGAATGGAGCGTGGGGAGGCTGAGCCATGTTCAATGGGACAACGGCGGCTTTGAAACACCAAACGTCTCAATACTGTTACGGGAAAAATCTCTTGAGGACCGTCAAGTTCTGCAACAGACGGATAAAACAGTGGCGAGGGTTTTTTTTTTTCCTTTTTTTTCGGGAAGTATACAGAAATAGTCATTGGGGTATACTGTGCGACAGTCCTAAAGTATATCATGGACCGCAAACATTGATGAAATGTGCGGGGGTAGTTTCCTGCCCCTAAGCCATTCACAATAATAACAACACCCCGCGCTGGCTCTTCGTGATTGGTTGACACGCTGAACAGGGGGTAAGAAACCAGTGGCAACCCTGCTCCTCAGCCTAGTAACTCTACCGTCAAACATCTCCGAGCGCTGTGGCCAATGGAGTCCCCGGATGCGATTTCCAGTGACCTATCAGCGAGCACCATGTCTCCCCACTGTAAGGGGCCGCAAGTCACTCACCGAGCTGCGATAGGCTGCTGCGATAGGCTGCTGTAAAAACGGCGACGCAGCACGCCATTGGTTGCTGAACTTGGGGCCATTTTGGGGTTCCACATGTATGTTACCAGCGCCTCTGTAGACCCACCATTTTGTGGTTCTACATGTATGTTACCAGCGCCTCTGTAGACCCACCATTTTGTGTTGGCATGAAAAAAAAAATCTGAATTTTGAGATAGATCTCCATCAGCTCATAATATTTTTTGTCTTAGAATTTGATTTTCCGTTGCTAAGTAAGCGTCTAAAATGGTTCATACTGTAAATATAAATTTCTGACAACACACTGGATTGAGTTTTCAGATATATCGCTATTAAATTTGTTTTGTTGTATCATGTTAATGCATCTCCCTAAAAATGTCTAGATTGCTAGGGCATTATTTTTTATAAATAATGTGGAAGAAATGTGTTGGAAAAATACAAAATAAAGAGGGTAAAACAATATATATATATATATATAAAAAAATTAAGACGATGATATATCATGGAGGGTTGTTACTCGAGACAGGTGATAAGTACAATAAATACAGTAAATATAGCAATAATACTTTTTGACAATCTTGAAATAAAAAAAAAAAGATCGTATCACTTTTGTTTTCCATCTACTTTTGCTGATGCATCTTGTGTTTCTACAACAAAAGCAAACATATAATCGTCCACATATCTCTATCCAATTGGATGACATTCTATATTGCGCAGCAGAAAGGACACTGATGTGTTCACCCCGACCTTTTTGTTCTCTGTTACGCTTTAAACAATCAATTTCCACCAACACTCGCGGCTTAATTACCCAGAACAAACCATGCTAGCTGATCAATAACTCAATGCAAAACTCTGCCATGATGAGTTTTCTTCAGCTTGGAGGACACAACAATAAAGCACATTTTTTACTGAAGCAGTGAGCGATCGTTTTTCACCCCACGTAGGGACATAAAATTAAATTACTCTTCATCTTCAAAGCGTTTAGATGATCAAACTGTAAAGCAGCTCTTTGAATCATATTTTCTGAAAATTTCTTGCAGAAAACAATCCTTCAAAAATAATTAAATTACATCATTTTTATTTGATTTTAGTTTAGTTAACTGATTATTGTTCAGTAATACATGCGCGTACACGTGTCGGTTTTTAAATGAAACCTATTGTATTATTTTGCTAACCCATTCACATCAAGTATTTAACAAGAAATATGAATTAAATACATCCAACGTACAATGTAAGTAATAACACTGTGATCGAAATAATGAAAAAAAAAGTAACAGCTGACAAACGATTTGTTTTAAAAATGACATCAAGATTCAAATCATCTAATATTAACCTTTTAATTTAAATGTACCAATTTCCTCAATCAATTTGTTAAACTGACATTTGTTTAAAAATAAATCTCGTCAAAATGTGCTATTTACGTGATGATCACTATAATTACTTTTAATTAAATTTGGTTAAATGAGGTTACATTTTGCAAGATAAAAACTAAACACATTTTTGCTTATTTCAAAGCAGCAGTGTTGCAGGACTGAAGAAGAGCGGACTGAGGGGGTATGATCAAAATAGGCTTCCTCCTACAAAAGCCTTTTGATAAGCAGGGGACCTTTGAGAAATTCTTGTGTCAAAACGAAACTTGCAACAGAATAAGGAGAGCGGGCCAAGAGCATGATTCATACTAAATGCTCACAAAAGAATTCTTTACAGGCCAAAAGCTTTCACAGTATTCCCCAAAACAGATCTTTCCCCCTGCAAAGAACAAAGGTCCTAGAACCTTAACAGTAAAACGCTACAGTATATGATAATGTCAGGAGGATTCACTGTTGGAGGGAATTAATATTCCCACATGAAGTGGTGGTGCTTGAATAATAAAACCGAATTGGGATGAATGAATGATAGGATATTAATTATGGTTCAGCTTCTATTTATCTCAGATTCTAACATGTAAGTGGAGATGTGAGCAGCAGAATGATGGATGTTTGGAGAAAAAAAAGCTGCTTTCCCCTAGCTGACTTTTACATGGCAAACACTTTAAATGGTTTCTCAGTTTCTGACTGCTGCACATTAAATACACCCACATGCAGCATTCAGCAGGCGGAGAGATGGTCAGAAGTTCACCATCAGCACAAGTTGTTGGATAACATAATCTCTGTATTCTGCAACCTCAGGTCCAAAGTGCAACTGCCAAAAAAAAAAAAAGAGCTCAGTTTCAGCTGATGCCAAGAAGCAATAAGACAATATCATTGAAAGATCTTTTCGATTTGTCTTTTTCTTTTACTGCTAAATAGTGCGAAAACTTATTAAAAATCAGGTCCTTAGACCATAGTTTAAAAAAAGAATTAAATAAAAGATTTAGGGAGGATTTTGTGAGTGAGCTAAAAGAGCAAAAGTCAAATAAAACAGAGCTGTTTTAATAAAAATGTGCTCTTCTTGGCTTTTTGTATGGTCTAAAATTTAGTCAGAATTAAAAGGCAAAAATATGTATTTTGTTCTGCATGCAAGTGGAAATGAAATTGTGAAAGAAATTCAAAATGTTCGTTGCCATTTTACATGTCAGTTACATTATTTTAGAATCCTGTTAGTATGCACCAAAGTTGGCAGTTTAATCAACGTTATGGAAAATAAAAATATTTCTGTTAAATTTAACTAGCGTGTTAAAATCTCCCTACTTTGCTCCATAAGTCAAATCTTGATTATGACTAAAACGTAATAAATGTGAATATCTGAACCTACATATATTTTTTTAACACATCTATAATTTTAAAATAATAAATCTAAACTCAGGTCCCCAAAATATCCCCTCTTGCGCTTGAACTGACACTCAAATTGCTTGAAACCAAAATGTCCGCATTTTCCATTGAGATTCGTATAAATTTTGAAGGCAACAAACTTTTTCATTTGTTTTTTTTCAAATTTTTATATATATATGCAACATTCAAAATGAAAAAATAAATCCAAATATAAAAAATGTGTTTTAATCAATAATAAGGTGGTGTTATAAGGTTTTTTACAGATACGTCTTGTTCATTTTTTTTTTGATCACTATGAATAAATGGAGTTTTACGTTAAATTAGCATCTTAGCTGAGCTCATCCAATTTCACTAAAAGAGACTATTTAAACCAAAATTAATTTCCAACAATCGTAAAATGTTTTTCTGTAAAAAAATTAAATTTTTGTGTTGACAATATTCAAGAGGATACAGTCCACTTCAAAAATCACACTGATGTGAATCATGTCCTATGATTTGGAACGCAAGGAAGCAAAGAGGTAACCACTTTTCATGAGCCATTATTATTACCAGCACCATCTTCAGCTCAGGTCAAAAAAAAAAAAAACATGGTGGCTAAATGTCAGGCTTTAAGAGGTGCAAAATGTCACGACCACTATCAGGCCACTCATCTAGATGCCATCGTCTGAACAAATGATGCTTTACGTAGATAGAAAGCCGACAGAACTCGTGCGTCAGCCTGGGTCTCTTTCAAGGCGTAATTACTCTAAACAGCCTCTGAAACATACCTCTAACAATCACCGCCACATTCATTCATGGAGACGTCTCAACAGTTTGTGCCTACTCCCGGAAAATCAGCTCGATGCAAGGCATCAGAAGTCCTCGAGACCCCTTGAGTCTCTGGCTGTCCTGATTTCAGTCTGCAAGAGAGCACCGGCACCACATGGCCTAGAGAGAATAGTCCATGATGAGGACGCTTTGTGTCTCCGCCGCTGGAATCTGCTGAGCTGAGCTGCTCGAGTTGTCGGGCCAGCCTGGACTGAGCCGGCACTGTGACATCTAAAAGGAGCAGGGGACACAGAGAGTGAGGAACCTGTGCCCTTCAAAGACCCCGTCTGGGCCTTTGTTGCCTCCTCCAATAGACACGCAAGGGAAAAAAGACCTGGAGTAGCAAAAAAAAAAAAAAGCACAGTCTTCCTGCAGTGCACACTCAAACCTCTACAAACACCCTCTGGTCCGCGGGTCAGATGTGTGCCCACACACACACACACACACACACACACACACACACACACACACACACACACACACACACACACACACACACACACACACACACACACACACACACACACACACACACACACACACACACACACACACACACACACACAATTGACTAGTAGAACAAAGTCGAGGCAAATGCAAGAACATGCTCAGAGGAGGAGGAACACAAACAAAGAGGGCCCTGGGAGCATCCGTTGGCCTGCTGTCATGCCACGCACTCGTGTTCTCTGTGTTTGTGTGTGGTGAGAAGAAGAAGAAGAGGAGGAGGAAAGTCTCCGGTCCCGGCGGGCGCGGTGACTTCCTCATTAACCAGGCAGGAGGGACAGAGGGTGACAAGCGGCCCCACAGCCTCTTTTTTTTTTAGAAGAGAAGTCCGGTCAAAGACAATGCTGCAGACTCGGTTTCATATGCGTAGACACTGAAATGGCAGAAATTGTCCGTGACTTGTCTTCTGAGGACACAAAGTAGAAATATGTACTGTACGCATTTACTGTAGCTTACAACTACAGGCTGGTTACAGTTCACACGAGGTTAACATTCATATTCAGTGCTGCTGTTATGACATTACAGCTCAAATAATCTCCTCCCCGGCAGATGTAGCTATTTTAAATTGCAGTTCATAAGAAGAAGAAGAAGAAGAAAAAAAGATTTACTGTAGCAGAGTTGCTGCTCCTAAAACTAACTAAATTTAAGAGGGGAGGGGAGGTTGCTTTGGAAAATGGTTGCTTTGGAAACTCTGCAGTGAGCCTTAACCTGTCCACGCCACTTCTATTTTTATTTTCGTGAGAGAAATTAGAATGATGCTCACATACCGGCAAGATACTTTTTTTTTTTTTTGACAGCGCGTACTTTTGCTCAGGAAAATGGCTATATATATATATATATATATATATATATATATATACACACAGTATCTTTCTGTCAAAAGAGTAATGCTGTTTTTACTGCTGCGGTCTGTTAAAATGTACAACTCCTGATGCAAGTATCAAGCAGATCAATAAGTCATGATTTCTACGAGGCAACAGTGTAATCGAGATCAAGTTTAATACGTATCATAGCGAATTACAATATCATTATGTGCATTTTCTGCATTTTGCTCCCTGTGCCTTTATAATAACATTGCTGCTGTCAAAACATTTCAAATTGCTTTTTATGCATTTTAAAAAAAGGTGAAATCGATTTTTAAAACTATATGACATTTTTTCTTTTTTAAAAGGTCGCCACAATCCGTTGGAATCGAAGCTAAAGCTAAACATTGAAAAGGTGTCAATCGTTCAATTCATTTTTTTTTTTGCAATGGTAGCTTTGTTAGACTGATATTTTTCTCCACTTCACCCTGGTAGATGGCAAAGAAAAGAGTAAAGCGTGCATAACTATCTTTGTCTTTGCAATCGATGTGGAGCGAGTGTTCAACAGGAATAACTCCACAACAAGAATAACTGGGACATGACTTCTGTTCAAAAATAATTCAAAGGAGGAGTGTGGAGTTTATTCCAGCTGAAAGCATTTTAAACGAAAGAAACAAAACCCAAATCAAGTCAGGTTGCTTGTTTTCACCTCCAATTAAAAATGTTCCAAGGGAGTCGGAGGCACCGCAAAGCCTTTATTGTAACATGGATAGAAAGCTGTGTTTTCACTAACAGCAGGTCTTAATTAGGGCTAGAGGGGTAATACTGATATTACATGTCACCCAGTCAGGTCACATGATGGGAAAGCCTTGGCTCTTAAAGACTCACAGAGTCCCATTTTGTCATTTATTTGGGGGGACAGGAGATCTTTAGGGGGGATAGCAGGTCAACGGTATATGCCACATAGATGTGAAATGCATCATCTGAAAGCTGGTAACCTGAATATTAATTTGAGATGCAGCTCAGCATGTAAAATTGTTCTAGTCATAAATCACAAATATAAAAGGATCACTTCCTTTATTAAAATAAATTGTGAACGTGTACAAAGGCTTAGAACATTATGACGGAGGTATATGATGGTCATTCTCGTGCTTGTTTACGTCTAATAAGTTGTCACAGCAATTTTGGGGTTGATTCCATTTGTTTCATAGATTTTGGCGCAAAAATCAAAAAAGGATTTCCACTCAAGAATTGATTAAAAAATCCCTCCAAATATATTAAGACATCAAGACTTTGAGGAACGCTTTATTGAAAAAGAACATGCTGTGATTTGGTCTCTAAAACGTTAGCCATTTGGGGATTTCTCCGAGAACTGCCTTTTTATTTTCCATACAGCCTTCATACATTCCACACATCCTCTGAATGGCCGAGGTCTGCAGGTTGTAACGTTTCGTGAGGCTCTGATTATCCTAGAGGTCACATCAGGTCATTATATACAGTGACGTCAAGTTTCAAGAAAAGGTCTCACTACAAGGAAATGGCTACTACTATCATCACAAATTAATACAACTGGACTCATTGGATCCACAACAGTCTAGGCTTTCCAGTCATACCCTTTTTTTTGCAATTCAAAGAACGTTTAGTCTTAAACATATTAAAATTCACCATTTTTAGAATAGGCGAAAATAACATGTTGTACTGAATGCAAAACACAAACTTTTTTTTTTTCTCCCCAAACTGCACGGGATCATCATAAAGTGGCATGTCGGTCAAGGGGAAGCTCATGGGTACCATATAACCCATTTTCATTCAATTGTCTTGCTGTGAAAGGGACTCCTTTGAAAATCAAAATTGTCAAAATTGAGCCTAACTTTGGAGCGTTGACACGGTTGGTAACCAATGGATTCATTAGGTCGTCTAG
This sequence comes from Ophiodon elongatus, assembly GCA_016806645.1. Lineage (NCBI taxonomy): Eukaryota > Metazoa > Chordata > Actinopteri > Perciformes > Hexagrammidae > Ophiodon > Ophiodon elongatus. The sequence continues at coordinate 456,659 of JACSYO010000293.1, read as the reverse complement.
TTCAGATACCAGTATCTTCACTCTTCTCTGATACTGAGTCCGCTACGGCCTCTCATAGACAGTAAGGACGGACGTGATCGCCGGGTCTCAGAGGGTTAAAGGAACCACGAAAGCATAAAAGATATAAAGGTGGAATTACATGGGTTTCAATGCTAGCTAAGCTTTATCAGAGGTGATGAAGACGTGTGTGTATTTATATTCCCTCTGTGTGCGTGTGTGTGTGTGTGGTCCATTTATAGCTTTCTGACAGGTCATTACCGCCGCACCACTCCTCCCTGGCTGTTTTTAAACCTGCTCAATATGTGAAAGTCAATATGGTGCCAGCCGACTAATGTGACAATCCTCACCAGCTATATTAGCATACAGATTTTTTTTTTTTTTCTCCCCATCAAATATCACTGAAATGAAACACCTATTCAAGCAATCAGACACCCGTTTGGAAACACAATTTACATTTTTAACTCTTTTTACCAGTGGAAAATGAAGTAGACCAAACACCTTTCCCAGCTCTCCAGAGATTGTGTAAATGAGCTGAGGACATGGATAGAGCAAATTTCAGCAACAAGGCAATTCAAAATGAAGATGGTGCAGAGTGACCTGCAAGGACCTTTTATCTTAGAGAGGGTGAAGCTTGATGTGCTTGACATTGTGCCGATTTACCTTTCATTTACAATAGAAAGTCTTCAATCATAGCGGAAAGATTCTGCTCACCGGTCACTTCCGGTCAGAAATAAAGAACAACATACGTATAACATATTTCTGCGAAATGTTTAAAAAATGAAAAACACCACTTTCAACAAACACCCGGCGACCGTGTCATAAATGTCACAGGAACCTGGGCATCACCGGAAATCCCAAATCCCTCTGACATGTTTACCCGCTCGCGTCGTATGATTCACGCCATCTCAACCAAACATTTCGATGTCTCCGACAGCACCTTGGAGGCAGCTTCGTGTTAATTTGTGAGGATGACGTGGTCACAGATGCATTCACAATTCAGTGTGTCGCTGTCGGCTCTGCGTAAAAGGTAGAAAAAAAAAAAAAGGTGAAATGGCATTTACGACGGAGAGTTCGCAAAAATAAAGTGAGCGGGGCACAGAGAGAAGGACTAATGAGATGTGCTGAACACTGAATTAACTAATAATTATGAAGTAATTAGTTCAATTAACTGCTCCAATGATAAGTGGCAGTCGCTTCTCTGTTTCTCTGCCACTGGAAGCCGACAGCGCTGTGCAGTGGAGACGACGGCTCTGATTGGTGGATTGAGAGCCAATAGCAATGCTGGTCGACGACAGCCAATCACACAAAGGACAACTACAGTATATGCCACTAAATTAAACAAACACAGATGTTAGCATATGATTTAATGAATAAATTATTAAATTATAGACACGTCACAACTGACTGTCGAATGGTTACAATGGCCGACAGACGTATTCACATTTATAGGAGGCAGTGGCTAAATTGTGTTCCATCGCAACAGCCTCTGATTGGATCATTTGTTTCCTCGATCACTCTGATTGGAAGAATTTGTGTAGACGTATCATCTACAAATTCTTCCAAAAATAACAATGTATTTGAATAAGTGGGTTGATTACCTAACTGATCTATGATTAAATTACAATAACTCTTAAATGTCTTTATATGAAAACTCCAATTCCTTACTGGGGTATTTATTTTCCATCCAAGAATTGCGTATTATAAGTTTGTCTGAGCAGCTTTCTGAAAGGAAAATAAAAAAAACTCCTTATATCCAATAAGTGCTGCTTTTGGGAACAGAGATAAAATTCTTGCTGCATGCTTGAAAAAAAAGAAAAAAAAGACCACTTTTTACTACTCAGGCCAAGATTAAGCCTTGAATTTGAGGATTGACTTGTTAGTCATAGTGCCAAAGAGGCAACATGCCAATATGGATTTAATTTTTTTTTCTTCTATTTTTTAACAATATGCCACATGAAATAAAAAAAAAAAGTGGACTTTGTCGCATCACAGATTAGCAAACATTCTGTTCGAGCATTATGGAGGACGTCATTGTCGAAGTCAGCTCGGGGTTCAGTAATTCATCCTCCCAACAACACAACGATGCAGGCATTGTGCAAAGAAAAGATGCAAAGAGATGCACGTGCAGCCGTGCACATGCATAACACACACACATGCAAGTGTACCTACAATCAAACACACACACACACACACACATTTGACTTTAGGCAAAACAATGCCATAAGAGAATAATCCTAATAACAATGTTGCTGGCTGGCGTAGATAACATACTGTATGCTCAGAGGGGGCTTTGAATAGAAGTGAGTGGGTGTGCAACACTTCTCCATCTTTCCTTTTCATTTAATTGCTAAGTTACTATTTCATACGAATTACTGCGAGGGCCAGAGTTCTGTCTAACCCACATTATAAAGCCCCGGTGGAAAACCAAGGCTAATTGAGTGAAATGAATCATCTGGACACAGGTCTTGTGCATCAGTATGAATGTAACCTTTCAGGGAACATCTGCGCAAACTGTGTTTCATTTGTACTTCACCTTGAGAGGGTTGGCTGAGCATCCAAGTTCTTTTGGAGGACTCAGTCCTGCATTCGACCGACAGAGTGTGTGTCACACTCGCTCACGCGAAGGACCGAGAGCCGCTCGGCACAAAACGAAGGCTGGATTGCTCCCGTTCCAAGCGCCCAGCGAGGAATGAGGGCGGACCTCAAACCACACCAGCACGACTGCAACACATATCAAGTTTGTCTCCGGGGGCCCTCACTCAGGTAGCCTGTCCATTCTGGCATTTCATCATCCAAAGTCTGGATTTTTCACTTGACTTGAACTTTCATCACCGCGGGCAGTGGGGCAACACACTCGCAACAACTCATGTTGTCTTTAAAAACTCTCCTCGTAAGAAAACTAAACATAACTCACAGACATGTCAGTTGGCATTCCTTGTACAAAACAAAGTGTACACTGACTGATCAAGGGCACTTCCATGACAGGGCACATAGAGTAGTTGTTGTAGGGAGCTGAGCCGGTGATTAGGGAGAGCTTATCTACAGGCCATGCTGTTAGGAGGTGTACTGTGGGTAGTTGACCAGTGATTCATCCGGAGCTAACGGCTAACATATCGATGTTCCATTGAGTTACACAATGATGTGTTCAGGCTCTATTAAGTAAAATGAGTATTGGAAAAAGGTAAATTACATTATAACTATAGAATGTATATAAGATGTGGACGTAGTCACCGTTGGTTTGTGGACCGCCGTTTTGAAGCCTTGAGTTCGGCGATTTGGCTGTCGCCATCTTGGATTACGGCCGTTGCCATCTTAGATTACGGCCGTCGCATCTTGGCTTTTTACAAGTGATGAATGGAAGTTACCATATTTAGAATACGGAGGAGTGACTTAGCGACTCCGTATACGGCTCTGGTAGCGACCTGTCAATCACAGTCAGTCAGCCCGCCCTAAAGCATACCCTGCTTTATGGTCTATTTGACTCTAAATCGGACCATAATTTACTAAATGAACATCATGCTGTATTGAAGAAGACTTGAAACTAGAGATTGAGACCATAAACACATGTTTACAATGTTTACTGAGGTAATAATTCAAGTCAAAAGTAGGGTCATTTTCCCATAGACTTCTATACAATCTGACTTATTTTTGCAACCGGAGGAGTCGCCCCCTGATGGCCATTAGAAAGAATGCAAGTTTTAAGACACATCCGCCTTGGCTTCACTCGGCAGAACCGGAGGTCCGTGATCAGGGGCCTCTCTAAAAGTCATATTTGCTCCCTTTTTTTCTGTTGATCCGTGACTCAAAACCAATACACAATCTGAACCGTGACTTTTGTGATCCGTTGCACCCGTAACTGAGCAAGTTGCTGCCGTTGTAGCAATAATCCAGATGTCGTGCAGCTAAATGGGTCCAGAAGTCAACAACATTTTGTTACTCAATATCTACATTTGCACCTAATCTGCACTTTCAAATTTTCAACTTTGAACGTGAATATTTTGTATCCGTCTGTCAACACAGCACAAAATAGTGCTGTACCTCAAGGTCTCTAACGTAGCCAACATTAACACTGAATGTCACACAAACAGTAGGGTGTGTGAATATGCAATTAGCTGTCTGTGCAGCTTCTCAAGCAGACAAAGCTCTCTGGGTGATTAAAGGTTTGTGAGCTCTGCAGGGTTTTTTGACATGACAGTGTATTACAAAACTGCAAAAAAAAGTTCAAAGTTCCGGTTGAACTCCTCCTTAAAATGTAACTAGTAGAGGTGCCATTAGGGAAATACAAAGTACGGCTGCCCTTTAAATGTTGAAAATACTCCATGGAAATTATGTGCAAGCCCCTTTAAGGGATAGCTGTGAGGTTGTTTGGAGTACTTAAAGTGCAAACATACCAAACATAAAACAAAGTGCAAACTCCACTCATGCACTTATTAAAAGTTTAGAGTTACTTTCCCGTCTGCTGCCTCCGTCTGCAGTCTCAGCTGTGCCGAGCATTCCTCCACCTTTCACATTTAGGACACGTACCGGCGGCCCGACACAGATGCCAGAGTACGTGTGAGAGAAAGCAGATATGCTCGCCTGCTTGTCTTACATGTCGACTGTGTTTATGATGAGTTTTGCTTGTGTACATTCACTGCATTCCTTCGCCCGTGGGTGATACTTGCCTCCCGCGGGCTGCGTGTCCTCCCGACTCGACCCGATAGAGCAGTGCGGCGCAACTGAATGCGGGGAAAAAACTAAAACTAAATTAGAAAACAGAAAGAAAAAAAAAGAAAAAAATCACCCATGTCACCCAGTGCAGCCTGAGATAAATGTCACATCCCCCCCGCCCGAAGACAACGTGTGTTTACTGGGTAACTTTGTGAAAGTCATGGCAGCCCAAGCAGAAAGGTTGGTGGCGGGGTGAGGTTGTATGTGGGAGTCTTCTCAGCAGACTGCACACCTGAGATGAGCCTCCCAGAGCCTGCAGTCGAGTCAGGCGAGTAATCTGTGCATTTCATCAGATTTCTTTCCCTCCCTTTCCCCCCTCTCTCTCTCTCTCTCTCTCTTCTTTCTTTCTTTCATTCTTTCATTCCTGCTCCTCCTCCTCCCTCTCTCTATCTCTCTCCAGGGATAGAAAACAATCTATTAGACGACTGGACTACCCCAAAAATTCTGATTGTGTCCAGCATGCTCCAATGCTTATGTATGGCCGGCGTGTCCTTGTAAAGTTGTAATCTAAGTTTAACGCTCTAATACAATAGTTTTTTTTTTACTTTTTTTTATTTTAGTTTTTTCATCTTGCACTCCAAGCAAGCTGCATAACAGAAGAAAACAATGTCTGTCGGAGAGGGAAGGGAGCAAAACGACTACGGCAGCAGAATAACGATGGCGACAGCCTCCGGCAGCCCGTTCTGGGGCCTGAAACAGCATCGGGCTCACGGTTTGTCCGTCTCATCTCCTCTCACGGCCGAGGATGACTTTAACTGGATCAAGCTCACAGAGGGCACCACGGGCCGACAAAAGATCTCTTGATTGCAATTCGGGCCATTATCATTTGTCGAAGTCACAGAAGAATTAGATATCTTCACATGCTAAGCCCGTTGCACACTCTGTGGAATAATAACTCGTATGAGGTGGTCGGGGGGGATTCTTGCTAATGTCTAGTAGAATTTATTAGATGCCCCGCGTGTATTATCAAAGCCATTAAAAAAAGTTTCTGGGCAATGCGGAGAGTTTGCCGATCCGCTCAGATTAAGTGAACAGCACAGTGAACATTAGCGAGCCACCACTGCTGAGCTTCTTCTGGGTTTTTTTTTCCTTTAGCCGAGATGCTGCGGCGCATCTGCTGCTACTGTTTGGATACTGCGTTGCCTCCCTGTTGCAATTACGCCTTCTCATTAGAGGGAAACATCCGCTATTGACTGACTTCCTGGCAGCATCTGCTGTGTTTACACTCGGCCTCTTTGATAACGCATCGCTGCCTATTTCGCAGGCCGACGTGCGGAATAACACGTTTGACATTTGACTCGCGGCAATTAATTCCGTCATCTCTGTTTCGAGACTCGAGACTCATTTGAGGTGTAACCTCCGTTCACTTTGACACCACTTTGCACACACAATGCATTTGCTCCCCGATGACTGAGGGCTCCCCGATGACTCCGTTTATCGGAAAATGGCCCCCAGTCCGGGGCCTCGCGCGAATTACTCCAGTACTGTGGTGTGCGGCAGTGTTGTAGTAGAGACCACCTCAAACGAAACCAAGTTATGACCAAAACCAGAGTGTATGGAGACCGAGTCCAGACCAAGACCACAGACCGTGTGTGAGTCCCACACTGTCTGACACACAATGTGGAACAGCCAAACCATTGACACTCCTCAAAACAACACCCACAGAAATAAAAGATTCCTCTTCATTCACCTATTGTATTGCCATATACACTGAGTATGTATGAGTGTGCCTTGAGTAAAATAATCTTGATAAAAAAATAATCAAAAAGGCATTATTGAGGTGGATTTTTATGTGTGGGAATTTCCCTTTGTTTGCTGGGAGTAATCAAAGTAAAGATGATGTTTGTTTGTCTTTCATCCTTCCTTTTCTTATATATTTTTTCCACTGCCACCTTGTTGAACGAGGCATTACCAGACAAAAAAAGAAAGAAAGAAAAAAAAAACGTGCTTTTAGAGAAACGGCTAATAATGTCAGCATCAATGGAGTAGAGCGAGAGAGAGAGAGAGAGAGAGAGAGAGACCGAGAACGGGAGAGAGAGCGAGAGAGAACAGAGAGAGAGAGAGAGCGGGGAGGCGGAGAGAGACCGAGAGCGAGAGAGAGAAAGAGAGAGAGTGAGAGAGCGGGAAGGCGGAGAGAGAAGCATAGAACAAGTGGCAGGTATGGCGAGGAAGGAATGTACAGAAGATGAGAGGAGAAGAGGAGGTAGAGGGAGGAGGGAGGGAGGGTGCTGAGAGGCAACATGGGAGGGGGGATGCCGGGAGTGGGAGTTAGGGGCTGAGTGAAAGAAACAGACAGACAATAACAGTGAAGAGGACAGGTGGGGAGGAGGGGAGGAGGAGAGTATAGGTTGAGGAGAGGATGGAGGAGGAGAGGGAGGCGTGGTGGACGCGGCGCCTTCCGTCTAGCGTGGCAGGGGAGCCGCACCGCGCCCGTGATTATGTGTGTGTGTGTGTGTGTGTGTGTGTGTGTGTGTGTGTGTGTGTGTGTGTGTGTGTGTGTGTGTGTGTGTGCATAGGAGCCGGGCTGTCAAGCTTTTCGGGGCCCCGCGCACTGAGCTTTATCTTGAAATCCCGGTGATTAATGAAGCCGGTGGCCGCGTTCCGCACGCGGAGGAGGTGGATGAGGAATGATCAATCTTAATGAGCTATCCGCCGTCCCCACATTAACTGTGGGGGGGGGTCGTAATGTATGGGGCTCCCTGGCGGGGCTCCTCTCCTTTAAAAATACGATAACGAGGGGGAGAAACTCGACGGGGGGAGAGCAGCTTTTCCTTCCACCGCGCTCATGACACACCGCACGCCGCTCACCTCACGTTTCCTCTCATCCTCCCTCCCTCTCCCTCCTCTCCTCCCTCCCTCTCCTCTTCTCCCTCCCTCTCCTGAGAGCCGGAGCTGTGCTAGAAACAGTTAGACATCTCAATGAAAGGCATCCTTAGCAAAGTTAAAGAGACAGCGTCAGGTGCCTCGGCTACATCTGCACACGGAGCGCAGCGGTCGTTCTAGAAGGAGACGTTTGAGTCAATATTTGGGCCCCGTGTGGACTCTCGTGCCGGGGTTACTCTTAAGGATATCTCCTAGGCACACTGCATGCTCATTTAGGAGAATTACCACACGTTGTTCGACGGTGATTGGAATAAATTTCAACCTCATACATAATTTGCAACATTCCGGGCCTCTTGTGAATTCCTCTTTTTTTCCTTTTGGTTCCCGCTTGAGCAACCTAGAGCTAAAGGAAGGCTGTGAGAGCGATGGAAAGAAGAAATAATAAAAAAATTATATTAAAAAAAAACACTTAAAAATCCATGCATTTCATATTCAAAGTTAAGCCTGTTTTGAAATCATAATAACCCCTAGTTCTGCTTTAGCTAATCCTGATGCGGATAGCTTTAAGATAATCGCCCAGCACAACACCGCAGTGACTTTAATTAATTTACCGCCGCTCACTCCGCAGACGCTGATCCGAGTCAGCATATTGGAAATTAAAATTACAACAAAAAAAAAACACAACAAAAAAAAACACGACCCTAGAACTCTTACACCGGATTCTGTATTACATTAGTCTCTGTGAAAGGCGTACTTTGGGTATAATTTGCAGTGAGGACGTAGTGGAGATAGTCCGCACTCTATCAAGTGAAGGAGAGGAAGGAGGGAGAGAAAGGAGGGGAGGAGGGGAGGAGGGGAGGAGGGTTTAATTAATGTGGTTGCGGCGATTAATGGTCTCAGTGTGGCTATCACAAACTGGCTGTGTTTTTAATGACTGGTTTGAACGGCCTGTCGCGCAACAGCAGCGCGTTCAAAAACTCATACGCGTGCACTCGCCGACGCGTAACTGATAATAGTGCACGCTTTGGAAGGACCGCGCGCTCCTTCAGGCTGCAGACGAACGTCTCCGAGAACAGGGTTCAGAGATCTGCGCCACACGTCCGGAAAAGGGGGACGTCATTATCTCATCCAGTTACACCGTAAGAGAGAACAAACGACCAAACAATAACGTATTAACATGTCGATTCCAAAAATAAGCTCGTGATGGAGCACGATAAGTGGCAATAACGTGCAAAGTGCGTAAATACGCAAAGTGGACAGGAGTGCTGCGCTGTCGGTGCGCTGTGTCCAAAAGTAAACCAAACTAAATGAATCACGCGTAACTTAAGTTACAGGGAGGAACTTCTAACTGGTTATGAAACGGCCTTGAGACCTGCAGTGGGAGGAGGAGACCCTGGTCCCCGCTGGAGACCCGGGCCGTATTGCCGGGCCGCTTGGAGGCCCAGGAGAACCAGAACCAGGGAGTGGAGTGGAGCAGACCATCAGACCCTGCTGCGATAAATAAATAAAAAACAACCTCTCGGTGGCTTTAAGAATGGTATTGAGAGCACGGAGTTTGACAGATGAGACGGCCACGGCAGAGGAAAGGTGAGGCCGCGACGCTCTCCGCGTAGCAAAGTGAAACACTGATCTTAACTCGGCCAGGCATCTTAATTGCATTCACTAGCAGATCCGGGCCCGCTCGGTCCCCCGATGACGGCTGATGTGAGCTGACTGGAAGATGAACTTCCTGGGCAGAGAGGAGACAGTGGTGTGTGTTTGTGTTTGTGTTTGTGTGTGTGTGTGTGTGTGTGTGTGTGTGTGTGTGTGCATGTGTGTCGTCCGCGTGTGCATTTATGCATGTGATAGTCTGTGTGCATATGTGTGTCCCTACCGATGCGTGTGTGTGTGTGTGTGTGTGTGTGTGTGTGTGTGTGTGTGTGTGTGTGTGTGTGTCAGAAGGGTGCAGGGCTGGTAAAGGTCAGCGAGGTGGAAGGGAGCATTAAAATGATGTTTGACATGAGAAAAGAGGCGACGAGCAGAGCTATAATGCGCAGTGAGACGAGGGTGGGGGGGTGGGGGGGGGGGCTGGAACTTCAAAACCGTAACTGCAGTTTACCAAACTATACAGAGACGTGAGCTTCATCTGCTCCTTATTTCTAGGCATTGCCCAAACAAAATACATTTCCATCAGCGTCACAGCGTGCTGCAGGACTACACGACACAGCAGCCGACGGTCATCTCAGCTCATGCTGGGGGGGGGGGCAATATGAAAAAACATAATTTGAGTGGCTGGAAAAGGTAACAGTGGTACACCTCTGAGTCGGACACGCGGAGATGATCATTTATAGTCTGTCCCCGCTGAGCTGGGCACTCAGCACTCAGCATCCTCTTGGCTGATATTCATCAGGACAGCCATCGACTTTAATGACTTGGTCAATAGACACACAGCAACTCCACTCCCCTATCCTCTCTCATCCCCTCCCTCTCTCTTTGATTGTATCTCCTCTTCTTTCTCCCCCCCCCCCTCCACCCTTTTTATTGTCCTCTTCACAACGTCAGTCATCCTGCATCCACACATTCCACCGACAGGTGTGATTGCTGTGGCTCCAGCTATGCGCACAGATAGTTTAAGTGCTCGGTGAGAACCTCTTTCTAAGAAGACAAAACAAAAAAACAAAAAAAAAAATGAGCGAGGGGGGGGGGGGGCCATGACAGGCAGGTATTATGAAAAGCCCACGCTGCGGATGGGGAACCCAGGTAGGCAGATCACAGCCCCGGTGACTGGCATCTCTCAGTAGGTGACGAGGTTAAAGCTGCCTCCCGGCTGCTCCGCGTGAAGCTTCGCACAATGGCTGGCACACGCGTGGCATTCGCGCAGACGTGCGCGGAAAAAAAAACGCAGACACATACCTACACACACACACACACACAGAGAGAGAGAGAAGAGAGAGAGAGAGAGAGAGAGAGAGAGAGAGAGAGAGAGAGAGAGAGAGAGAGAGAGAGAGAGAGAAGAGAGAAGAGAGAGAGACAGAGAGAGAGAGAGAGAGAGAGAAGGAGCACACAGTTGTTGATGTGCCCGCTGATGCGGAGCGAAGACAAATTGCTCCCTTTTGAAGGCGAAGCCAAATCAAACACGGAGTGTGATTTCTGTCACTGTGGTGTTTGGCTTTAAGGCTGCGGGGCTGACATCTGACAAAACATCCACGCAGTCACACCCAAGAAGAAGTGGTGAGCGACCGCACTACACACATTTGTACAGTAGCACGCACGCGCACACACACACACACACACACACACACACACACACACACGCACACGCACGCGCGTACGTAAGGCAGCCTGTAGTGCGGCTGGATTAAGGAGGCAGAGCTCCATCAGCTCCTCCAAAATCCAGGACTTTGCCATCAAAAAGCCACAAAAAGCCCTCCTTTTGCACATCAGCACGTACAAGCACTGTGTCCAGAGGCTCATGGTTTTTATGCAGCAACACATTCGCTTAAGTAGCGGCTTAAGTGTTCAAACTGTTTGTCCAATAATCACTTCTGAAAACCCTCTGATGTGAGATCTGCACCACCAGGATTTGACAACACTGCAGCATCGTCTCTTACTATTTAAATGACCACCACGGCGGCCCCCTCTCACGGTGTAGTCGAATAGTCGACCTCATCCGTTAGTCGACTAATATTTCGTCAGCCAATTAGACTTATTTCCAGGGAAACACCTCTCTGTGTCAACACGAGACTTAAAGCAGCGCTTTGGGGAGAAATTCAGTCCTACAGATCTGTCGATCAAATCAAGTAATCCATTAGTCATCAAAATCGTCTTGAGTGTTGGTCGACTAAGAATTGCTTTGGTTGAGGAACAAGCCCGAGCTAAAACATCCTGACTAAAAAAAGCTTGGGATAATTTCTGTTTTGGACCTCTGTCAGGGTGATGATTCATTAGCTACTTAAGCAAAGTCAGTCAGTGGCACAACGTGCATTTCATTTATTCCCTTTTTCTTGGGCTTCTTTAATCAGTTCACCCTGCAGTGTGTGTGTGTGTGTGTGTGTGTGTGTGTGTGTGTGTGTGTGTGTGTGTGTGTGTGTGAGAGAGAGTGTGAGTGTGAGTGTGAGTGTGTGTGAGAGAGAGTGTGAGTGTGTGTGCAAGTTGTATATGAGGGGTTTGTATCACACTTGTAAATAATGCATTTCTTGAGAATGAAATAAAGCCCATGTGTGTTTGTGAGAGGCAAACAAACAAGATGTACTGCACGTCTGTCTGCGTGCACGCTGAGACTTCATTTACCGCCTGGTTTTATACCAGATGTGTGTGTTACCCACAAACTCTGCCCTGGGATCAGATTTGCCGGCCCTCTTATCCTCACCTCAGCCATTAGAGGGCTGCAGAAACACTGACTTCTAACCTGTCGCTGCTTTTCCTTTCTTTTCACAAACTGCTTCTAGTTTATTTTATTTAGGGAGGAAAGTGCCAACAGCAGGTTAAGATCTTTTTAACAGAGGCTAGCCAGAATGCAGGTCACAAGGGCTTACCCTCCATATTTTACCACAACGCCACGAACAGCAGGACCGCGCTTGTTTGTTTGTGTTTGTGTGTGTGTGTGTGTGTGTGTGTGTGTGTGTGTGTGTGTGTGTACACTTGCCGTGTTGACATGCAGCGTTAATTGATTTAAAAACAGAATGCGGAAGACCAGTGGGAGCTTTTGGGTTTCGTGATATCTCGGAGTGAGCGAGAGAAAGCAGGGAGTACGGGGAGGGATGGAGAAACGGATGCACGGGACGGGGGTAATCAGAGAGCCAGGAAGGCGTGGACAGAAGGACAGCGGTCAGTGGGCAGCGTCTTGAGGGGAGGGGCGATCAGGCCAGGGCGATCGGGGCGAGGCGATCGGGGCGGGGCTATCAGGCTGGGGCGATGGGGGCGGGGCTATCAGGCCGGGGCGATGGGGGGCGGGGCTATCAGGCCGGGGCGGCGATGGGGGCGGCCTCGGTGTGATCACAGCTGCTAAGTTAAGTGTTCCCGTCAGGGGAGAGGTTGCTGCCTCGCCGCTCGCTCAGGAGCCCGCTGAAGAGACGTCGCCACTCATTTACCGGCGCTCGACCCGTTCACACGGTTCTTGTGACAGTACTCGTACTAATGTCCAATGTCAAGTGGGGATGATAAAACTGCAAAAAAAAAAAAATGGTTGCAGAGACGTGAGATTTCAAGTGCCTATATTTGCAGTTTGACCTTCATCGAGGCCTGCACACGATTTCAAGTGCATATTGTGTCTAGAAATCGACACAGGGATGCTTTCCTCCTTCTGCCTTTGAAATACAGCAGCTGACAAACTGTAGCCATGCAAGCTGAATACATTAACTTTATCATAGCATGAATCACAGCGACAGTGTTTGCAGAATGTTAACAATCCTACAGCGTTTTCCTTCCCTGTAAAATGGATCTGGGTAAATACTGTAATTCCAATTAAAGCCGTAGCTCCTTTGGCCTGTGAGAAGGAGGACATGTACATGTTGACACGCACATGGTTAATGGATCGCGACAGTGTATTCTACAAAGAGGATATAAAAAAAAAAAAATAATAAAAAAAAAAAAAGAAGGTCTCATTCAATAGAAACCGGACCGAGCCGCCGAGCCCGTCTAATTATCCATTTCCAATTCTACCTGCAGCCTCATTTCCATGTATCGCAGGCAGTCCCCGAAATAATTGTTTTTTTTTTTTTTTTTTTTTTTTTTTTTTTTCTTTTGCAATCTACAAGTTCATTTGCACACATTTTATTGATCAAAATGAGTGAGGAAAAAGAAAACAATTTAAACCTAAATTAAAAGCTTCATTAAATGTGAAAATTGGTCGGGGAATTGCGAACATCTGTTTCTGAGCGCCCTGCGTCATAAACTCCAAGGTTAAACCAAACACCAATTTACGGCTCGCAGACTCCGGCATCGGAGTCGGGAGCCGCCGAGCACCTTCCACAAACAAGTCAACAAGGCTTCAAACGATCTCGCCGAGCGATGCGAGGGCAGGGACCCAAAGCTCTTCCTGCCTTCGCGTTTAGTCGGCCTGGGGAGCGCTGCAACCCGACAGCGGTGGAAGGAGAAACCTGACACACTTTCAACCAATTTCAGTTCACAACAGCACAGAAGCTGCCGCTGTGTAGTAGTTTGAGATCAGTACAACATGTTCTCTCCAAAGGATCCACCGTGTACAGTGTTAGAGGGGTTTTTCTTTTTTTGTTGTTGTTGTTGTTGTTGTTGGGGGTGGGTTTTTTTCAGAAGCGGCCATCTCACCGCTGCTCTCGGTGCACCTCCGTTCTCCGGGCGACCTTGGTGCAACTTTGAAGCGAATTGGCTCCGTTTGCGAGTTGTATTTCAACAAAAACCCCTTTTTTGCTCGAGTGTTTGCCGCCTTGTTTATGACTGCTGGCATCTGAAACGGCTCGGGTATACAAACAGAGGGCAGAGGCCTGCGCGTTTCATTCCAGCAGCGCCTCGCATAAGGGGAGGTCACGAGGAATAGAGAGCCGAGAGTATTGATTTAATACCTAACACCTCCCTGGCTTGGATTCACTTCTAAACTCAGGTTGCCCGCTGAACGGATCTGCTTTGATTTAGCCTTTCAGAGATGGTCGTGACAGGTTCCATATCTGGAAGAGAGGCATTCAAAAACACATCCGCCTGCGCGGAGGGCATCCGCTGAGGTTTCTCCCGTGCTTACCTTTAGGATGTCCCGGGTCGCTGAACTCGTACTTCCCCATCCCGACCGTCCGCAGCATTTGCAGCCCGTTAGGACCGTCCTGATTGTCTCCGGCTGCGGGCTGGCCGTGTGCCGCCGCCGCCGCCGCCGCCACCGCCGCCACTGCCGCTGCCTGTCCATTGGTCAGGGGCAATGCCGGGTGCTGCATGAGGCCGGGGTGAGAGGTTAAGTGGCCGTTGCCCATCACGCTGTGAGGGTTCGGATGAAGAACGTGGTTGGCCTGGGCGGCGAGGCCGGACGGCTGAGCGGAGGCGTACGGAGGCTGGCCGGGCATGCTCAGCACCATGGAGGGCGGCTGCTGGGTCGAGTGCGGCGTCAGCTGGAAGTGGGCGGTCATGAGCGGGTGCTGCGGGGGCATCGGCGCCTGGATGGACGGGGTTACTCCTATGATGGGGGACTGCGCGGTCACGCTGTGGCTGAAAGAGGGCGGCTGGGGGAGGGCGTAGGTGTGGGGCAGCAGGCTGGGCTGGCTCACCGCCGCGACCGGGGCCGCCCAGGTGGGACCTGCAGACAAACACACGGACGGTAGCAAGATTCATCAGTGGCATGTAGAGCTTTTATTCCATGAAACCAAAGGAAAGAGCCCCAAACAAGGGGCAGATTGATTTTAAGTCTGGTATTAGAGGATCAAACAGAGACAGAACGCAGCATGAGAAGACAGACTCTCCACCCCACAACTCGTCAGTGTGCTGCTCCGCTTCAGTCAAACTTTGTTTTGGACTTAATATCAAACGGAAAAAAATGTCTGAAGCTCTGCGCCCGAGATTATCATCACAACAAGATTAAGGGACTCTGTTCCTATGCTTTTTTTTTTTTTTTTCGGAATGCGAACGCATACATGCTCAGCGAACACGCCATTACCCGCGTAGGAGTCTGTGTTTACACAGACACTCGGAGCCAATCATTTCTCTACCCTGAGGCGTCAGATGCTGCGGGTGTGCTGGGAAGACGCAGCCATATTGGCTCTGAACGCTGCCTCCTTCCTTCCTTCCCTTCCTCCCTCCCTCCCTTCCTCCCTCCCTCCCTCACACATTGGCTCCCTACTCCCTGATCTCTAGCCGTGGTCCAAGCTCCAAAAATAGCCCACCACTCTGCCAAAGGGGCCAAAGGCTAAATCACAGCATGCAAAAAGGCTACGGAAAAAAGTCCACATTATTCATCATACCGGCCCTGCTGATATAATAGTCCGGGCTGAGAAAGGAGGGGGGGGAGGGGGGGGGGGGTTGATAAAGACAGACAGTGGTGGATGAGGGGGGTGGGAATAGAGGACTCCAGAGGCCAGTTCCTTTCATAATTGTCATTCAGCTAATTGGCTCCAAGACTATATTGAATTTCCCTTATTTTGTAGCCAATCTTGATTAAGGATTCTAATCAAATGGGTTAGCATTATAATTCCACATCTTATAAAGTTTTTCATGCAGTGATAAGAATTCAACATGTCATATATACAGTGTGTCTGTCCCCCGTTTCTATGTTCTTGGCCTTCACACTATTTCGTCCATCTTTCAGCAGCAACATGGAGAATCAATTAGGCAATTTCTTTTCAAATTTCATTATCATGACCAAGCCTTGACCTACATTCAGACAGTAGGCCTTCGGTGCAAAGTCTAACAAAATGAAGCAGCGACATTAATATTTCATGTTATGTATAGAAATACGGCCGTCTTCAATCTCCCCTTTGCACATGCAGGGCTCGCTTTAAAAAAAAAAAAAAAAATCCACTTATATGATTTTATTTATTTATTTATTATTTAAGTCTAAATCATGGCATGAAAACAAGAACTATTTTTTTGCAAACTTAAGTTGAAACAAAACTTCTCTTTCAAAGACAAACTTTCTTCAACAGACACGACCGTGAAGTTCTTCTGTTGAAAGAAAGCGTTGATTAATTCTGCCACAGTTGGCAGAGAACTCTCTGGCAACACAGTTCAGTGAAGTGTGGAGAGGAGCTGGCTCCGTCGCAAACGCCAGTCACAGTTTGAAATGGCGCACACGCGCAAATCAATATGCAACACTATGCTGGGATTTGAGTGTCATATGCGACAGTGAGCTGGGTTTGTGACATCTCACTCTGCTCGCGCTTTACTCCGGGCTGTGGTGTGTGGGAGCTGCAGTGGTTGGAGGGAGGAGGGGTGGGGGAGCAAGCCTCATTCACTTCCACACAATAATAAGACCTCCAGAAACTTCATGGCCAATTCAGCCAGCCCCTCAATGCACAGCAGGAGGCTGTGGTCACACAGCAGGGGGCGGGGTCGGGGGGGGGGCGCGGAGCTCCATGCTCTCTTACCACCGCCGCATACTCCCATCGTGAGAGTACTTCCGACGGTTTCTGCTACAGTAACATCCCTCCCGGGTAACGGATCAAACCGCTGAATAATTAATCCACGAGGCAATCTATATGGAAGATATGCGAATTACAATTAGAGGGAGGGGGGGGGGGGGTTGAACAGGCAGTGCTAAGGGCCTGAAACATGTTTTGGAGCGTGATGCTTTGCTACCACAGAGTAGCAGCTGTCTACAATCAGGATTTGTTGAGCTGGAATCTCCACTGGAACACGCTCTGTGCCAGTATTATTCTTATAAAGAGACACATTTGTGATGAGCAGGAGGCAGAGGCCAGCAGAGCAATGGAAGGAAATGAACTGCTCTAGGGCAGAGCCATTCTGGGTGAGTTCATTACAATAGAAGTACAAAAAACCTCAACGTTGGCTTAACTCCTTCACGCCGGGTGTGCGCACTGCGCTGCGGCGCCTCTGTTGTGCTGTACGCGCGGTGAAAGGGCACGAATGGAATAAGGTCGACGACTAAATTAGACCTGGTGGAGATCATTTGGAGGACTTCGCCACATCGGTTTAATTTAGACCGAATCAGCTTCAGATAGTGACACAAAAAACATTAACGGGGACAATAACATGAGAGAGCAGAGGGAAGAAGGAAGGCTGTGAAGGTGCAATATGGATTCATACATATTTTTCTCCTTTTTTTTTTTTAAAACTTCTTGTTATCACGCTGACATTTCTGTAATCGTATGCATAAATGAGCTGGTTTATGTAAAGATGGGTGTTTGTGGATGTTAATTATGCATGACTGTGTATGTAAAGTGTGCATGTTGAGGAGGCAAGCGTGCACTTTATGTGGGGCAGGGGAGCCGGGATGTCTCATTAGCATTGGATGCTGGTGTGGCTGGCCGGGGCCGTCTGGGGCGTAGCCGTCCGTGCGCATGCATACATCTGCTGTGTGAAGGCGGACCGTTGAGGAAAAAAAAACCTAGCATCAGGTGGAACCGCCACCCGATGTGCCCGTCTGTACGTATTGCAAATGCTGTGTGTGTGTTTGTGTGATTCATTACCGGTGGGCTCGCTGTCTCGATGTTGCTTGGCGGGGGGCTCGTCTGTATCCCAGGGTGTGAGCTGGTTGATGGGCGTCTGTCCCCACCTCACTCCTGGAGCCAGCAGCAGTCCCGGGGTCTGGCCGTCTCCAGGAGACAGACCGGAGACCTGCAGCACGGAAAGGGAGAAACAACATCGCCGATTAGATGCGAAGAAAAACAAGAAGAAAAGTGCGAGGATTAAAACCAAACCACTGCGCGCCGCCTGATCTTTAGACTTCATACTTGTTTGCAAATGGCCCCACGATATCTATTTTGCCAAAAGCTATGGTTTAAATACAATATTACATTTTATTGCTTGAATGAAAAGTGCAACAAATCACAATTTCTTAAGGTCTTGAAGTGAGCCTTGATGATGGAGCATGGCATATAATTAGCAGTGAGTAAGTCCTGATTACAGCCTATATATAATGGGATCAAGGGGAGAAGAATCTCGTTCGCGGCCTCAAGAGTCTTCACAGAAAGACCAGCGTTTCTCTTTTTATATACTAACAACAATTAACTTTCTAGTGCGGGCGACATTCAAATTCAGATACTTCCCCCCTGAGACTTTGTATATCTTAATTTTTGCAATGAATTAAACATTGTGTTCAGTCAAGTGAGATAATAGAATTCTGAACACAAATACGACAAATGGAGTAAATAGAAAGAAATCCCTTTGCAGGGATGGGAGTATGGCAAAAAAAAATGTAATTTCAAAAAAGAAAATGAAAAGCTAGGTGACAATGTGTGCATGGGGGTAAATCCAATGCAACTTTGCCAAACCAAACTAAGAGTTCCCTAAGCCTTTCACTGCACTCAAAGCTCTAATATTTTTGCTCTGGTAGGGGGGTAAGAAATGTTATCAGGCAAGCCCAGGCTGATGAAAACACCGGGTCAATCACCACTGGACCCCTGAGCAATATTCGCCTCTGCCTGTCTGCAGCCTGGACGCTCGGTCTAACAACCAGGCAGGGAGAGCCTGATTCCCCTGCTCGCCCCAGCCCGCCTCCTGAGTTAATAGAAAAGACCTGGTCACCACAGCCCCTCCTGGCTGATCCCTCCATCCCTCAATTCCATTATCCTCCCTGACCCGCCTTCCACTTTATCAAGCGCGCCATCGTGCATTCCAACAGCTGTGTTGACAAAGCCCGGCGGAGCGCGGGGCTTGCCGCGCCACCACCCAAAACACAGAAAGCAATCCAAAACAATTCGGTTTCACGGTGCATTAATGCGCGGCTTTACATATCCGATCGATCCCATTTCAGGAAAACTCACCACTCTCCACTTTGCGATGGATTTATCGCAGCTTTGAGGATGGGGGTGGGGGGGGGGCTTTAACACTTAAAGACATGGTATTGACGCGGCGCAACATCTGCTCTGTAATAAAACAGCTTTGCGAGAGCAGACGAGTTCATTGAGTGTCACTTAGTTGATGAATTCATACTGAAAGTTATCTGACAGTTTGTAAGTGCTGGGGGCAAAAGGGGGGGGGAATAAAAAATAAAAAACGGCGATGGCAAACATCTCAAGGCAAAGTAGAAAACAGAGTGATGGAGTAAGAGAATGAAGCTGGGTTTAGGGGGAGACGGGCTGTCAGGTCTTTTTGTCCAGCTCAACCTGTCGACTTCAGACAAGAGAAAACTGAAATGGTTTACTCAGAGAATGCCCTAAGCGCTCAATTCCATCTGAGAGCCCTGGAGACTCGGGGAGGGAAAATTCTGACCATTTTCAAGGTGAGGAGTTGTTTTCTACAGCCCACTATTTGTTTTAATGAGAGTTTTCCTCCTGCGCTCTGTGTGCTTTACTGTATTCCTCTCCAGCCATGCTTTACCTTCCCCTATATACGGGCAGCTCCTCATTAACTCGCAGCATTGACTCTTACCCTCAGCCCTGCACCTGCCTCATAACATTCTCTCATTAATACTCCCACCCATTTATCGAAAAACAGACAAAGAAAAACAGGGGGGTGGGGGGAAGAGGAAAAAAAATCCCTTCTGCTGAAAGGCAATTCATCTGTCACAGTTTTAGTGCACCAGGAAAAAAGTGAGAAAGAGAAAAAAAAGAAGGTTCTTAGTCAGCACCATCACATTGACAGCGTATCAGCTAGGCTCAGGAACAATCCTGACTTGAAAATGATCAAGGTTAGATGGGAAAATACACACACACAGACACACTGGGAACAAGTGTGAAAGGCACACACACACAGGGAACAAGTGTGAAAGGCACACACACACACACACACACACACACACACACACACACACGAGATATCAGAAGGGATGTTTATTAAGATGGCAGACTTGCTGCAGGTAGGCAGGGAGGTACCGGAGGTTCTGGGACAGCGCCTGTCATTTTCTCTCAATTGTATTTGCTCTCCATATTTCCAGTCCCCTCCTCCCTGGCCGCCCATTATCACCGGGCAGCAGATGGTTTCCTCTGACTCGACAAAAAACATGCTGGAGAGGAGGAGGGGAGCCAGATAAATAATTTTTGAGTCGTGCCAAGCCATTCTGTGTTTGTTGTCAAGCTGGCTGGGGAAAGAGTTTTTACCGTAAACAGCATCCGTGCATATGGACCACATACTGCAAGTGTGGATTGCAGCATGTGCACACAGACTCAAAACAAAAGGTGCAATCACCATGCATGCATACCTATTCTCATGAATCAGCGCATATATATATATATATATATATATATAAAAATAAATATAATGGCGTGCACGCATGAAAGATGCTCTTCATCAGCGGTTGAGTTATATGTCTAAACACAACGCACAGTCAACTATGTTATGTATTAGCCTGTCAAATACTTTGTCATACAACGGATTAGTCATTTGGTATATGGTAGAAGATAGTTAAAGGGACAGTTCACCCCGAAATCAAAAATATATATTTTTCCTCTTCCCTATAAAAGCTACTTATCCATCCTGATTGTTTTGGTGCGAGGTGCCTAGCTTTGGAGGTGTCAGCTGTGCTCTCCAATATAATGGGACTATACGCGGCTTGTTGTGCTCAAAGCACCAAAACAATACATTTGACAATAGTTCCAACATGAAGCTACTCACAGAAAGGTCTGTAACTTATTGAGTAACCGGGTCATGATTTCTGGAAAGAGACATTGTTGTCGAGTGTGTTTTTTTTGGCACTTTGAGGACAATAAGCAGAGTGCCATAGACTCCCATTACATTGGAGAGAACAGCTGACATCTCCAAAACTAGGCAACTCGCACCAAAACAATCTAGCTTGATAAATAGCACCACAGGAAAGAGGAAGAATATGTATTTTTGAATTTGGGGTGAACGGTCTCTTTAAATGTGCCTGCAAACAGCAAAACTAAAGATGACTGAATCCGTGAAAAATTACTGAATGATTACTAGATAATCGAAGGTGTTGCCGATGGATTTTTTTGCGGATCGGCTAATTGATTAATCAATCTTTCCAGTCCTAGGGCAAAACACAAGGCCGGTTTCTATCAGGAAAACTAAACCTGCATTTTATATTTACCACATGGTACTTCTTGCATCGAAAAGGTGTACAAGCGATTTTGATCTATGTTTAACGGGAAATTGTTGGGAATTTTCTTCAACACTGTGCTGCACTTCAAAACCTAAAGAAAATATGGCCCACCATTTTCTTCCTAGTTGCCTTGTAAAGCCTTTTTCCATCTTTGAAGCAGCTGTCCATCTGCTCCTCCTGCACAATCATGCAGAAACACATGAGCATGCACACACAGCAGAACGAGAAGGACCCCCTCCTCCCCTCCTCCCCTCCTCCCCGCCTCCTTCCTCAAACATCTGACTGTGGCAGACATGTCAGAATCAGTGTATTGAAGAGAGGAAGATAAAATCAAGATGCATCAGGCCTAAATATATACTTGTCCTCCTCCGTCCGGGCAGCGGAGACAGCAGTCTCATTCTGGCTGGCGCGTCAGCTATTTCCTCGGACGCGGCGAACGCTGACATCCATCATTATGTGCGCTGCCATCTCGCAGTAGTAGGCAGCATTAATGTTTCTACCAGAACCTCCCGCCACTGGCCACCATCTGCTGTGGGTGCGTATAGGACGGGGCCTTGCTGTGATCCCCCGCGGCTCTGGGCTCTGATTGTTCTGAGTCATCCACGACGTCCACATCCAGATAAACAGAAACACGCTTGCTCACGGCTTTGCGTTTGCCTTCGCGTTCTGTTGGAGCCGGCCCTTGTCTGGGTGAGTTATTGCACCGGTTCAATCCCATAATGACGGCGGGTAGGACACCAGGCTCCCACAAAAAAATAAAAATACTACCGCCATGGACTTTCTGCATGCTCTCTGTACCTTTTGTGCTTGTGGTATGGGCCAGTACTGCCTGGAACATATAGCGCTCCAATCCCCGGAGAAATTACTTTATTGCTCGACTCGGGGAGGAAAGAAATAGCAAGGGAGAGCGAGGGGTAGGGGGGAGGTAGAGAGAGAGAGAGAGGAGAGGTGGGGGGGATGAGTATGTCTATAACATCCAGGTCCCACTGGGTTAAACAATGTTTCAGCGCACACTGATCAAATCAGCTAACTGCTATGACATTTAATAACAGGTCTGGGTGAAAACGCAGGCAAAGCAGGTTTCTGAGAAAACGGGAGACGGTAACAAGAGCGGAGGGTTGAGGGAGAAAAGGGGACAGAGCAGGACGGCAACAATACCACAGTGGAAAGCTAATCTCGTGAAATGTCATTAGCACAACTGCCAGACACAATGAGATAGCGGCGGTGTGTGTGCAGGACGCAGGCCACGGCCACGCCGGCTGATTATGTTCTACCTTTTATAGGTTCAGTGTTCTCGCGGTGTCAAAGCTCTCTACGCACAAGAGGAAAAATAACAGACCGCAGGCGAGGAGGAGGTTCACCTTCATGCGGCATCACTCAGCCGGCATCGTGATCGGGCCCGTTAATGCACAGTTGTGTTCCTGATGGGTTCATTGGGTAATCTATTCCAAATGGACGGAGCAGCAGCGGTCCTGGATTTTCTGGTGGTCCAGTGTGGAGCTGCCATTATGGTTTCATTTAAATGCAACAGAGAATGTACATCTCCACAGTAAGCCTGCCGTCTCTTGGGGGTCGGGTGGGTGGGGGTTGGGGGATGCATGTACACAAATGTAATTATAATCAAAATTTCAATAACAGCAGTCTCCGCCGTGTCCTGCTATATCGTGTGCACTCGTAAAATAATATCACATTGTAATCCCACACCACGAACAAATCATAAAAAAAAAAATAATAAAAGAAAAGCGGGTATATGCGGGAGAGGAAATGAAATTCAACTCCGACAGAATGGCTTTTTCTTCCCTTTGGCCAGGCATGGACAGATGCAGCGAATTTGGCTGAAACGTGGAGGGTGATAGAAATAATGGCTTTCCTCAGAGAAAAGAGAGAAAAAAAAATGGCAGCAAAGGAGTGAAAGATTGAGAGGCAGAGTAAGACAAACCCATCCATCACATAGCCTCGTATCATTGCTTTTGACAGATCATTTTCAGTTTTTCTAAAATGGAGGAGAAAAAAAAAAAAAGAAGAAATAAAATCTTTTTCCTCCTCCTGCTCCGTTCAAAAGCGCCAAAACCGAGTGTGGTCCAAAAACTGACCAGCGGCGCTAAGCAGTGCACAAAAGCGCACAACTCATTTTCTTTCGAACATTATTCACTTACTGTATAGAGGTATCTCTGTTCCATGACAACGCGCTGACACCTAAATGTGAAGTAGATTTGTTCTGGGTTTCCGTCATAATGGTGCTGAATGCTGGAGCCCGGACCACGGGGCGGCCGTATCCAATCTATTAGACTGGAACATAGCAGAGCATCTCGGGAGTAAACAAAGAGACCACTGCGCCATTTTTAGGCAGCCATCTTAAAACGGAGCGGTGCTCCAACACGCGGAACAGCGTGGTGCCATAGACGGGGAAGGTGCGCGCTCGGTACTGAATACTGAAGAGAGAGGGAGAAACGAGGTAGTATTTCTTTTGACTCCAAAAGGCTCCATTGTGTTGCGCTTACAAAATGTGAACGGACACTGAGATTAGACATATCCACGGCATCGTGGAAGGCATTCAAATGTCACATATCCTGAGCATTAAAAAAAAAGAAGCAAATCTTGTGTGGCGTTTAAAGACCGTATTGTGAATTGGAGGAGCTCGTATCGCCACTTTTTAAACGGTCGGAGAAATGACTGGATAGATACGGATCTGGAGCTGAGCTCTTATCAAATACCTCTCTGCTCAACCGGGCTGGTGACTCATTTCAAAAATTCACTTCCATGCGATTCAAAACAATTTTGGGCCAATACTTGCATAACATAGTCAGCCTTCTCACTGTGAACTATCCATAACATTACTCAATATAAAGAAAGGTCATATTAAGTTGAAAGAAAATCATCTGCCTAATCTTTTTTCACAGCCAACTCAAAATCTAAAAACATTATTTACCCAAAAGAATTTAAGAAAGGTTGCTCAATGTTGATTCTTTTATTCTTCATGACTCTACGTGAACAATGCTCGCCGCCACTCGGAACACCTGCCCTCTTTCTTTCGGAAATGCAGCAGTTTACAAACATGTCGTATCTGTGTTCACCATCTGCATCGGAGGCAATATCACTTTATACAAGAAAAATGTCAGCCATTACCGCGGGTTGACTGTTCATGACTGGCAGTTTGTGCACTAAAAATTGAAAATACAAACAAAGCGGATCCTTCCGGGCGCCAACACTTAACACTGACCCCCGGCAGCACAACAGACAAACATAATGAAAACACACAACACGAGCGCCTGGTGGGCACATAAGCTATTGATGCACCAGAGAAAGGGCTACGGATACAGACTCTATAATTTCAAGCCCCGGGCCAAACGACTGAAGGGGAACGGACTTCACTTCCACTGAAATTCCAGCTAAGACACTCCGACAGCTCAGCAGGCTCCTGGCTCGACGCACACGTTCCCGAAAAGAGAAGCGCGATCGGAGGGGCGAGGCCGACAAGCTTCAGTGGAAAAGCAGGGCTGGAAACCCCGCCTAATATCCCATGAGTGCTCCGAGGTTGCGGCGCTCGCCCTCCAAAACTGACCTCAGCCCCTCCCTTTTTTTTGGGGGAGCGGGGGGGGGTTCTGTTCTCTCGCAGACAGTGTAACTGGCTCTGTGAACATGTTGTATCCGGGGGACTACGCAGCGGTGGTGGGGCCTCTTGGAGCGGGGAACTAGTGCTTGGACATGAGAGCTGTGGAGACATCCTTATGTCATGGTAACACCTCCCACAGGAGCGTGTCAGAAAACCCTGTTGCCCCCCGTTGGCACTGGCAGGGACAGTGAGAGACACGGGTCTCCAGCAGGCCACGACCCTGCCTGATATGTGGTGAGTGTTTGGGGAGAAAAATATCCACCGCCTGTCACAGCAGCCGCCTTGGAGACCAAGAGACAACTGTGTAGCTCTTGCCTGTGGTCGAAAATGAGGCAAAAATGAATGCTATGTGTGGCCTTGGGTGTGCGAGTGTTTGAGCACTGAGCGCGCGCGTGGCTGTAATAAATGAGCGTTAACCGGGCAAACAGCCATTTAGCGCTAAAAAAAAATTAATTGAATTTATATTGATATTGCAATATGAAGGGAAACAATATCTACGATGCCAGGAGTGCAGTGTGGGGAGTGTTTAAATGCATTTTACAATGCACACAATCTGCCAGCCAAATACTGGGATGTTCTGGCAGAAAAACCCAAAACACCAGATGACCATATGGCGGGGCTGGAAATCAGGGGGGGAGATGCTGTGGATGCTTACTGCCCACTCATATAGCAGTTCAAATTCCATACTGGCATATTGTCTGAACAAAAGAATTTCATTAAATCTCTGACATACAGCGCCTCCACATTTTGACAATAGAATGTTTGTCATTACTTTATCATTGTGGCGGCTAAATAGTTTCGAATGAATCTTTCATTCTTTTCACTTCGTAACGTCAAGGACAGGTTAGCTGCTGTGCGTGACGAATATATGAAAATATTTAAAAGTTTGGACGCCGGATTGTATTTTGCCTATTTGTTCCGCTCACTTAACAACAACCTTGCGCCTCCAACGCATTACGTGCACCCCCTCTGCACCGCTTTCTCTCAAACAGGGACTATCACAAGTATGTGAGGATAGTTGTGATTTCCGGAGGATCCGGAAAAGTGAAGCCACTGTGAAAGTGCCTTGAAGTGGCAATCTTTGTAATATTTGCAACAGCTCCGTTTGCAAAAAGAAGTCAGATTGTTAAGATGAGTCTCCTTATCACTTGTTTATTATCTCAGTAAAAATTAGAAATTTGAGTTTCAATTGCTAGTTTCAAGCCTTTAAAAAAAAGAAAAAGTCATGTCATTATTTTTTGTGAATTATGGTCCAATTTAGAGTAAAATAGGCCCTACAGCGGGGCGTATTCTTTAGTGCGTGGCTACCTTGTGATTGACAGGTCGCTACCACGGCGTTATCCAGGTACGGGAATTTATCGGCATATTCGTCTTAGAACTTTAACCTTTTTACTGTGTTTCCAGTTCATGAAGGTTTATTGGAACATTTCTGGTCGCCTAAAAATTTCTAATTCAGCGGTCCATTGTACTTAGCTCCACCCTCTCTGGTGTCACTTCTAAACCCCAAAAAACAAGAAGGCCAAAACGCCAAACTCGAGGCTTCAAACTGTATCGTCCACAAACCAATGGGTGACGTCACGGTGACTTGGCCTCCTCTCTAATCTATATGATCACGTTACACATTGTTTAGAGGTATAATCAGTTCAGTAGCCCACATGTCCAACAAGAACCACTACATGTTTACAGATCATCTTTAAGGATGCTTGATTTGATGTATATACTGTGAAATGATCTGGTAATAGCATCTATGATCAAGAGCTGGACTCTTGCAGGTCTAAACAGATAACTTACTTAGACACAGGCAGAATATAAAACGGACAGAGCAGACAGGCAGTTAGATGGATGCTACTATCCCATGGAGCCTCCTATTGACTTTTGCTGGGCACTGTGAGATCTGGCAGACAAAGAAGCAGCCTTTGGTCAATAGGGACCACAAGTACAGAACAGGCAGATTTCTGGCCAACAACCACGCTGGTCTGACAAAATGCCCAAATATAAGCTCTGAATTTGCTCATTTTCAAACCAGATGGCATTAAAGCAGACAAGGCTGTATTCTGTCTAACTTCCCATCCACAGCCATTGGACCAGGTCTGCCGAAGAGCACGCGCCGAAGCGTTTTACAGCGTGACATCCTCTCAGCACCTGCAAGGCAAAAAGTCTCTAATCAAGACTACAAGTGTGAGTAATTACACCAAAAATGGAGGCACTGCCAATGGCCAGCATTTGCTGCAACTGTGCCTAATTAATGACGCATTGCTGCAACATTATGAGAGCACAATGAGCAAACAGCTCCACTCAGATGAACTCTGGACACTGAAAGGAATACGCCTGTTGGCTACAGAGTGCCTATCACCTTCCATTCAGGTTCCTAAAAATAGCCGTATTAAGTGAGGTACAGCAGAATCTGCATTACAGCGCTGTCGAACCAAAACCCCTCACGACTCCACGAAGGTATATAATTACCAGTGTGCCTCTTACTATCGGTTATTTTTGCAGCCTTCTTACTCGCTGCAGAGCACGGGCTGTGTAGAAGGAACAAAAAGGGACTTAAATAGTTGACATTTGAGCCGAACGAGAAAACAAAAATGCGTTCATACTCCATCTATTTGGTGTAAGTGACACGACTCCGAGCGCCGATATGAACTAGAAAGCCTCGAGACTTTATGAGCCAAAAAAAGGCATGTCCATATTAAAGCAGCGCACGGGCAGCCACATGTGTAACCCGTGGCAGCGGTCCAACCTTTTGAGGTTCCAGTCTTGGAGCTCGAGCACTGCTCCCCCAGGGCTCGAGAGGAGACTGAAAGACTGGTTTATCCCATAAGATGAAGTGGTCAGTGCGGCTCTGTGCTCCTGCAAGCACAGGGGGGAGTCCACACAGCGCACTGCTTGGGGTAAGATTTACACTGGAGAGACATGCTGGGCTCATTAGAGACCCGAGACTCCTAAAGAAATTGAGATATAGCCATGAACTACACTGCGGCAGGTGGATAAACAGACCTTCGCTTGAATTATTGGAGGATTTACGATGCGAAAAAGGCTTTTTTGTCCGTTTGGAGCCGCTTTTCAACTCGCCGGTGAAAGAGCTTCTCTTGATTTGGATTTTTGAATGTTTTCGGTATTTCAAATGCTAATGCCGTTCTATAGAGATGGCAAAAGGAATTTCAAGGTCCATGTCGTGTGTCAAAAGCTACAATTGACAAGGAAAATTAGGATCCTTTTGAAGATTGGTTGATGTCTCCATGCTTGTTCTGTTTCTTAACGGCACACAATTTGGGGGGAAAAGAAAATGTTCCAAACCAAATCCACACTTAGTTAAAAAACTGAATGTCATTGAGGAAACTACACATCTAACATTAAAAGTAATAATCATTGATTCTAGACTATTATCACTATTGTAAGAATTTAAACACCACATAGAATGTCTATACTTTTAAACACTTTACTTAAAAAAATAAATAAAAAATAATACTAGAAAAGCTCTGTCTGGTCTGTAAGTACATATTTCAAGAGGTAAAATCAATGCAGTGTTCCTGTCAATGTGCACACACATTTCTCTACTTCCTTTGTTTTCTTTTTAACGTGTCCAGCCCTCTTCAGCAGACTCGCATACTGAAGTTGCAACAAAAGTATTGCAGAGAATCAAACAAACAATAAATGTGTCAAAATAAATGTATTCCTCTTGCTAGTTGGCATCCGTTTGTTCTTCCCCATTTTACCTCCAAACTTGTGAGGATAACGGTTCAGCATCTAGTTTATCAGTCACAGTGCCTGTGAAATGGGCAGACTTACAAAGATTTGCTTTGGATCTTTGTAGCAGCTACATGCACACAGCGGATTGGTGAAAACTAGGACTTCAAAAAAAGAAAAAAAAGAAAAAAAAAAAATCTTGAAATGCATTTTGTGGGCCAATATTCGGTCCCTCTGGCATTTATAAAATGATTTAATTTTGTTATTCGATTTACTTGTTTGTTCTGTGATAATGTGAGAGAAGAAAAAGCGTTTCTGCTTCATGGACGCAGACAAGACCACATTAATATTCATGAGATAAGATGATTAATCACTTACATGGATGAGTCATGTTACTAAAAACTGTGCAGCCAAATATAAAACTAGAATACCAATGTGCATAGAAGTGGGCTGATGTGTCCTCTTTCTCTCCGTCTCTTACTCGCTGATGTAAAAAGACACTCACACACCCACTGATCAATACGGATACAAATTAGTAGTTTATATGATCCTTGGATACAACAATACTGGATGTCTTCATTTGCTCTAGTTACGTTCAAAACAAGAACTTCCCAAAAAAACGTGCCAGTTTTACAAACGAGTGCAGTGCCAGTACGGAAACGGCCGATTGCTCGCACATTCATGCACATGGGAGAAGTTTGCTTTCAAAGCTTTCTGCCAGGAATCTCAGGCTACAAACCTACTTGGTCAGGTTTAGGAAAAGATCATGGTTTGGGTTCAAATAAACTCTCTCCGGCAGAAAGCCCCGATGGTAAACTTCTCCCATGTCCGCTTAGCACCTCTGGAAGAGCTGCTGGCGGCGCTCGAGAAACGTCCGTCGCTCGTGGACTCCAGGGAAGGGAAGAAGAGTTTGGTCGGAACGTTACGTCCAGCGCCCGGCCGCCAAAGTGAACTGTGGTCAATGAGCCGCGGCCTGTAAACGCCCGCTAGCAGGCGTCACGCTCAGTCCGCAGAGCCCTGAAGCCCCGCCCCCCCCGCAAAACATTAGCTTATCTATGTGACTCAGTTCATCTGGAGACTGTTTTAAGATCGTTAGCAATGTGTTGACGTGGACCAATAGCATGACCTGAGAGCGTGGACACGGCATGGTGAAGATAATCCGTCCACTTTGAAGATCAGGATGGGATGAAAGTCATTTTGCTTTTGGCTAAGAGCCAATCATATTTTCTCTGAAGTACTCTATGTTGTTCTGAGTAAAAGGCTTCCTAATAGTAAGGTCTGCGTTTCTCCATTGCAGTTACAATCTTCATACTTTAACCCTTACAGTGTTTTGTGCATTATTCCATGGCTCCTGAGTTTTTTCATTTACAGTTTCCACAACAGCACGTCCTTGGGTCCCCAGCTGTACACCCGGGTAAGAGCTGTGGATCGTTTGAGCGGTTCTTGAGATGTGTGAAGGACACACACACACACACACACACACACACACACACACACACACACACAGCAAATATTGGTTCTTTAAAGCAGGTGTTGCAGTTCTATCTAAAGGTCCCCCTCTTGACCAGGAGTGTGCACAGCCCCTTTACTGTCTCAGAATGGGGTAATGATGCCACTGGACGCGGACTTTAAAGACACCTCTGTTGTCCGCAGCACCATATGTGCCCTTATACAGACTCCTATGTCCCTTACACATCCCTGCACACTGGTTCCCTGTGCACTTGTTGACAGGAGCTTGTAATCTAAAAGAGTCTGCCGGGTAGAGCTGTTAAGTCCCTTGTAGAAATGGGATATAGCTATGGTGGGAAGAGGAGGACGAGCAGGAATAAGAGGGAACATCTTCCCTCTGTAGCTTATTGAGCTGTCAGGTTTCAGTCCCTATCAGAGGGCATTGATTTCCTGTCACATATTCCTCTGTACGTGCTTTTACATCTGTCTATGATAAGAGTGCTTGCTTTGGCGGTTATGACCACATCAAGAAGCCGCCCGTCCACACATCGATCTGTGTTGACGCCAGGCATAGTCCTTTATTTAAATTGATCCACAGAAGATGAGCCAAGTGCTGGTTTCACACTCTGATAGACTTTAATGCAAACTATCTCTCCGTACATTAAGCGAGGCACAGAGGAGTCAAGTCAAAAGCTGTGACATGGGGGATGACATGGAGACGGCTAATAGTGCAAATATGTCTGGATTTGGAGATTTAACATTTCCATTTTGCAAACGTATTCTCTGTGAATTTTGAAGAGCTGACTTGAAATTATATTTTGGCATTAGCATTTCAATGACCTTTCCAGCACTCAATTCAGTTGTCAAAAACAGTATCACTGTTGGGAAGCAATGAACCAAAAGGAGCATACACGCTTAAAACAACTGATTAAATGGAGGGATTCTTTTTCTTCTTTTTTTTTGCCATTTACTTTAACATTTTACATCACTAAACCAGCTATTCTCACAGCCCTCTGGTGGGCCTCAGAGCGCCATCTAGTAGGCCAGTTAGATTAAATAATTAAATATTTTGGTAATGCACTAGTTAAGTCTGTATCTAAATGTGCTCTAAAATTCACATAAAAGGAATGATGTCAAATTAAAATGAGAAATTTTAATGATCAGGTCTGAATATCACCAAGCCAATCGCACATCATGGGGTAGAGATGAAAGTTTTTTTCCTCCGATCGTTGTCTTACATTCCCTCAAATGCAGGGACATAAAATGGATTGTTTTTTTAAACGAAGAAGTGATGTGGGAGAAAACCCCATGCCAGTAAGAGCGCGTGGCAAGTAAATATAACCCTAAATACATTCAATTAGGATTCATAATGGATGGAATGGGGGAGCATAAGCAGAGTATATGTTTAGATCAATACGGCTGTGGCGTAACCATGGAAATAAAATAGGAGTAGAACGAACATTGCCATTTTATGTACCGTTGCCATTGCGACCGTTGGAGTGGGCTAATTTCCATGTAGTACAAACAGATTTACAGCAAATCGTGGACACACTGAGGCGAGGTTTTGCAGTAACAACTAAAACTAGCAGAGGAGTAGTAACATTACAAAGCACAGAAAGCAAAGTAAATGAGTAAAATGTCAACAACTTATGCTCCATATACACACTCTTGTCAGAGCGTAAGAAAAGCCCACAATCGCCAGATGAGTGACAACTTCGTTCAGCTTAACATCTGTAACCAGTGTAGCATTAAAGCACGGTGGAGTTAAGATGCTAGCTAGCTTGAGAAGGTTGCACTAGGTTGAGAACCCCTGCATTAAACCACGATGGAGCTAAATATGCATCAGAATGACCCACAAACTGTGACCTGTGAAATATCTAACCGAGGAGAGGTTGCATTATTTGTATTAATCTTAAGCAAAGAGAGAAAGGACCATAAATAGGTTGCGTTTCCCACAGAGACCAAGCCTCATAATGGAGATATACAATGCACATACAGAGGACATTGCTTGCGAGAACCGTCACAATCTCTTGGCCATGCCTGGACATTAGTGAGAGTCATTACGCTCATTTAAACGAGGTCATTACGCCAATGAAATGAGGCCGTATATTTTCAGTGCAGAAACCAGAAGAAAGAGCACACCATTTCTCGTTGGTACGCAATCTCTTCCGAGTCAAGTGTGCCATAACTCTAAGGGAAGGGCCCGGGTAGGGCCCGGCCAGGCCAAAAGTCTCCGGCTCCAGACAGTTCGCAACATCCTCCATCACTGTCAAATAAACTTTAATACCAGCAATAACTGCAACAATAACTTCAACATGCTGTTAGTGTTGTATTCAGAACTTGATAATGCAGCCATTAGGATGCTTTAATTACCGTTTTAATTGTTCCCCTCAAGCTGATATTAGTCAAACTGGGGTGACTCATCAGCGCCAAAGGGAGGTCTCTCATACCTATAGCTTTCTGGATAACAGTGTCTCCACACAGCCAAACAGTCTATACGTACAGTTAGCCATTTCAAGCAATGGACTTATATATATATAACACACATTTAATAAGACATTTGCAAGCTTTTAAAGGAGCATTTCTACATGTGAGTTAAATGGGAAGTCT
Organism: Ophiodon elongatus; assembly: GCA_016806645.1. Taxonomy (NCBI): domain Eukaryota; kingdom Metazoa; phylum Chordata; class Actinopteri; order Perciformes; family Hexagrammidae; genus Ophiodon; species Ophiodon elongatus. Next base: position 424,152 of record JACSYO010000293.1, on the reverse strand, counting down.
CTGCAACACTGGTTATCAATTGCAGTCACAAAACAAAGAGCAAATAAGCCAACAAGCCCTCCAAATTAAAACGACAAATCGTTTTTCTCGGGATGGAAAGTCTCACCACATTAGTACCGTTTCATAGAAAGCCGGAATGTCTGGATGGTCAAAGAAGATTAGGAATGGGATGTGGCGAGGAATGGAGGGACAAAAAAAGATAAGACACGCACAAGTAATGCGAAGATAATAAGAGAAATGACAAAAGGCAGGGAGACAGAGGGAGAGGAAGCTCATTGTTCAACATTTATTGTTACCCTTCTACAACTAGGTGCCTAAACATGCTGAGAAGAGACAACAATCACTCGTTTAGAGACAAATCCCGCCTTAGTGCTGATCTAGGATTATGGCTCTGATTAAAAAAAAAAACGGTTTTCTTTTTGTTGCTCGAGTCTGATGAATCATTCAAGGGTGATGCAGCCAGAAGATGTGCCCTGGAATTAATCACATCCCCACCTCTTTGTTTCTGATCGTGGGTCCTCTTTTCCTCTTTTCCTGTTTCGCCTCATTTTCTGAGCAGAGTACTAAGACAAAACATTCACAGCAAAGGATCTCAAGATGAGATGGATGAATTATTAATCACAGGTGTCTTTGTAAACTATAGAAAAAGATCATGTGTTTCGGTTATGCATGATAGAAATCCTTTTTCTTTTGAAGATTTTCTCTATTTTATTTTTGCCCATTTCTGCATGCCGGTTGCAGCATCATTGAAAATCTGGCGCATGGTAAATAGCCCTTAAATTAGGTCCCCGGCCTTCCAGCTTGGTTATCTGTGATGATCGGAACAGTGTGTGCTGCTTGAAAAGACCCATTTTCCCTCTGGCACATCATTTAACATGTCTCATTTACCAGGAAAATATGCAGGTCACACAACGAGAGATTTCTGGTCACATCCTCAACTCGCTCAATACAAATTTAAAGGATTTGAATTAGAACGACCATTGCATTTCTTCTTCTCCCTGTATTTCCGGCTGATAAATATTAATGATTTCTTTTTCTTTGACCACAATAAATTTTAAGTAGGTGCCTTAAGCAGAAAGAGAAAAACGATAGCTCAACCTTGGTCTTTGAGGGGCACCTTAACATAAAATAAGGAACACTGGACACGGTAGAAAGACCATTATGCCAGGAATTGAACAAGAGGAGACAGAATCCTTAAGCTATTTCAGAATGTCAGCTTACAATTTAAAGTTAAAAAACCAAAAACTGGAATGCTTTATAAACAGCAAGTGCAAAGTAATTTCAAGAGTCACCCTCAAAGTGCGAGAAGCCACAACACCTAACATCTATTCATGTCATGTCTGTGTATATTTAACCCTGCCGAAGGCTTTTGGATAATAGTGTAGGAGTCAGCCACTTGATATCAAACCTTGCTATTTCGTTCATGTTAGCTTACAATGTTAATGGTTGATCCACTGCTCATTAAACCATTAGTCTTTTAATCTTGTTCAGGGACAAAAAGTGAAATTGTGAGAATTACTGCACAAAAGCATAAAACAGCAATGTAAAATTAAAATCAGTAAAGATGTCTATGGAATAAAAGACAGCCTTACCCTAAAATATTGACTTCTATAGCGATAGTGTTCAACTTGGCTACGTTAAGGTTTATGTAGCCTCGGACACAGCCCTACTTGATCATGTTTGGAAACTTAAGTATTATGCGTTTACATAAAGCGAATGTAAAGGATAGTTTTATAGTAACAATATATCAAATGACGATGGTAAAAGGGGTGCGCTCGTAGGGATTAACCTGCAGAGAATTATAACCTAAATCTGAGGTGGCCCTCGACTTCACGTAGCTCTATGGCGCGTTTCAGCTCATTCGTTAGCTGTCGAGCTAACAACGGTACTTTTTTCACTCTCACCCATTGACCGTATTAAAAAAGTGGATGCAGCCAGCGTGACGCAACCTTATGCTTTATGGACTACTGTTATGAAGCCTCGACTTTGGCAATAGCCAGCTTGTTTTTTGGAGCCAGAAGTGACCATATTTGGACAAGAGGGTTGAGCTGGGGGAGGATATGTATTGCTACGCCTCTGTCCAGATTGACAGGTTGCTGTGATTGCAACTTGTCAATCACAAGGTAGACACACGCCCTAAAGCATACCCTACTTTATTGTCTATTTTAATCGAAAAGGGACCGTCATTTACGAAATGAACATCATGCTCTATTGAAAACGACTTAAAACTAGTGAGTGAGACCAGAAACTCATGTTCACAATGTTTACTGAGGTAATAAATCAAGTGAGAAGTAGAGTCATTCCCTTATAGACTGCAGGCCATTAGAGAGAATTCAAGTAAAGGCACTTCCTTATTGGCTTCACGTTTCAAACCCGGAAGCTACGTCCACTGTATAACTAGCTAAATGTACTTTAAAGTATAAACATACTCATATATAGTACAGCATTATAAATGATGCTATTAAATTATTGATGCATTAACATGTAAACTGAATTTTTATGTTGTAGATAGGTGCAGCAGAGCAAATGTTTCTCATTTGTTTGGTGATTTAATTTACTGTATTTAATGTGAATTGATTAATTGTTTAATATATATATATATATATATATATATATATATATATATATAGCTCATTAGAGGGTTTTTTTAAATCTATATCTGCAAACAAACTAAACAGCTGTTAAATAAATGTATTTTTGTAAAATGTGCAGTATTTCCCTCTGAAATGTATTAGAGTAAACGTAGTAGCATAAAATTAACGTTATAATTGCATTTAAGGAGGCTGAGTGTACTAGTTATACTAAAGCAACCCCAACCACCCTTGCTAAGTCTTAAAATCCACTGGATGTTTTTTGAGTGAATCAAAACATTGTTTAAATATGCCCTTGCAGCAGTTTGGTGCACAGATTTGGAGGAGTTCAGTACTATTTATCAGGTCAAATCGACTGCATTAGAAATCTGCTATGGTTCAAGACTTTGCCCATTCAGGGTGCAACATTTCTATCTCTTGCTTTTGTGCGTGTGCTTATTGAGAATCCTGAGTTACTTCTGTGCTGAATTTAGTTCATAGAAATCCTGCATAGGAATCCTGCATTACTGTGGAGACGGAACTTCATGACACGACAGCGACCTTGCCGATCTAAGATGTCCTGCTTTTCTATTTGCATCCAGTTTATATTGTGTAAGCGCCACGGTTCAAATTAGCAGCTGTCATTCAAGGCATTGCAGACAGTTTGTGTTCAGCTGCACTTATTCATTTTTAACCTTGTCAAGGTAATCGTTCTGTGGAGGAACGCAGACACACCCACATATATTTCACTGCTTTTATTCTCCCGAAAGAGAGAGAGAGAGAAAAAACACGTATACAAACCAACAATGCTCTGCATCAAATGTTTCATTTCCACATTGGCCGACAAAATTTGCAGGAACAAGACAATCCCCCTTATTTTGAATAATCTCTATCGTGGGTTAATAAAAGCCCAGGATAGTAATTATTCCAGACTGTCTGTGATTCAGTGTGAAGCAGCCTAGACCGCCCTTCTTGATGGCTGACTGCATGTCAACGAACAATCACAAAGCACTATATGTGCGGAGCTCTCTGCGCTCTTGGTCAAAGTGAGCCCATATTCAGTTCGGGTGCTATCTGACATCGCTTGCTTGTTGAAATATAATTAAGATTTTGCCCAACGAGTGAATAAACAAGTCCTTGATTGTGTCAAACTCCGAATGCCCTTTCGAGCAGAGATATTAACATCCGTTTCTTGTCAAATCTGGGAGCCAAACTGATTCATGACGTGCGGGGTCTAATTATTTGACGATTCTTCCCTGTTAATGAAGGACATGATCTTGTCAACTACAGAATGCACTTCATTTTCTCTTAATTTCCCAGTCGCTGGCACTATTATGTGAAACTCATTTAACACACCTGCCAAGAGCCGCAGCCTTCATTTGAACAACGTGCCGTACATTATTTGCATATAAATTGGGGCTGGGTGATATGGCCAAAATGTTCCGTTCCTATACAGGTCACCATGTCTCGATAACGATATGTATCACGAAATAGCATGTTTTCTGGGTAATGCAATAGATAAAAAAAAGTCTATATGAAATAACCACATGCCTATATTTTGTATACCATCTGTGTGAATTAAATACTTGCACAACATTTCTCATCTCATGCAGAAATGTGGTGCAAAATGAGTTCAGCAGCTTAAGGGAAATTGGAAAGAGAAAAAGCTCTATATTTCAATATATAGATATGTGTTAATCCCATTGAATTGAGTAATAATGTAAAGTGTGATATGCACACAAAACCACAATCTTCAAAATGATATTCCCTCAAAAATATTTCAGATTTTTTTGAGAAATTAAAGTTAGTGCATCACGATGTATGATTTCATGACGTTACGATCCCATTGAAAGGCGACAAAAATCACCATATTGGATTATCGCCCGGCCCTAAATTAAACTGCGGAGTCTGTAGACACGTGCTGTTTTAAGTCTCTTTCACTAATGCGAAATGTTATGCTAATATTTTCCCATTCTCGTTTTGTTGTACTTCCGAAGCTCACTGCCAAGTTTGTGCGAGGACTCATGCTGGCAGAAAGGAGGAGACGTTTAAATCACGCCACCAGTGGAAGGCTAGTCACAGACCTGCAACAGTTCACACTCAAGCGGCGCTGCAAAAAGAAACGCCGTAAATCTTGGCCAGCTAAACATAACATGTACACCGGCCGCGCTTTGGCTCGAACGTTTTTTATTGCCCCCCTCAGAAGCACGGCACTCCCCCATAATGCCTCGTGATGAAATGTTTCCAATTTCCATCTGACCTTGAGAGGGTTCTGTGTGACGCGCTGCTCCGACATGCAGCGCGTCATCAGGAGACACTCGAGATGCGGCAGGACTGCTGCGAGCGGTCCCTTCCAAATCAGCTTCTTAATTGAGACGGCAGCTGGAGGATTTCCAACAGCAACAACAAAAACAACAACCTCGACACAGAAGGAAGGCTGTGTTGTGGTTGTGTGTCCGGGACACCAAAGAAAGAAAATGGATAGATGACTCAAGCTGCTCTGACATTTAGCTTATAGCTCACAATAACCGCACCAGTAATGGATCAAATGAAACAGGGTATGACATAGTGGAAGGAGAGGGGAGGGAGTGGGCAGTAATACGACAATCATACCTTACATTTTCATTTGTGTCAAATCACCACACAGACACACACAGAGCGACACACACAGTCCATCTCTACAAATGACAGGCAGTGACAAAGCCAATGACAGTACCTCCTGGCAGTGCTGGCGGAGATCGACACTGAATCAGACCGCCGAGACCATGGCACCGAGACCACGGCACCGAGACCACGGCACCGAGACCACTGGCACCGAGACCACGGCACCGAGACCACTGGCACCGAGACCACTGGCACCGACACCGAGACCACTGGCACCGAACACATCGGCACCGAGACAACGGCACCGAGACAACGGCTCTACACCCACAGAGACGAGCACGTCTTAAACCAGACAACAGACAACACAAGAGGCCTGCGTGGTGATTTAAGACACATAACCCCCGGTATGCACAAGAAGTGCTCCACTTCACGTGAAGGAAATACTTAATTTAATCACGTTGTTACTCGGACAATAATTGATTATCGGGGGAATCAGTTCTCGTTTTTTGTTGAAAAATAACTTCATAGCTGATGTCACTGCTGACTGAGTTTTGGGAGTGAAGACACCATTCTGTCACCGGAGCCATGAAGTGTGTGAGAGATAGAAGTTTACTTGAAAAATGTTACAGATTCCTGGCCTGCTACAGATTACCTACTTAAAAAAAAAAAAAAAAAGGTCCAACAGCAATGTAATCCACCAGATTAATCAAATTTCGTAATCATAATCGAATTGCTTTCAATTACTTTTGGATTGCTTTGCCTCGAGACTCGGTAAAATATTATGTTGAACAGACAGTTTATTCCATTCCAATTTGCAGACTAATTTGAACAGGGATATTATCCTCCTCTTCAAACATTATCAACAGTTATTTCCCAGAAGTATCTAATCTGATTACGGTTGCAATATAGTTGGCTGTTATTAGAGCAGAATTACAGAGGAATACAAACTGTGTGGTCTTTGTTGTTGAGCTTTTTTAATGTTAATGCATTTTTGTGGCTGCAGAGGCTTTCAAAAAGTGTGTCCGAGATTAGGACCGATTTTAAATTGAAGGTAACTGATGGCCAGCTGTTGATCTTTGCAATAAGGAATGTGAAGACCGTTGTATAATAGGATTAGAGAACTGAAGCAGAGTTGTCTGATGTAATCTCAAATTCAATCAGCTTCATCACACAATGAATAAAACCTGTCTCTATAACACAGATATTTGCCACACTTGCATCTTTTTTTCTTGGATTGGTGGAATGCTTTGATGTCTTTTATGGAGGCACATATTAAAATATGATGCAGTAAATGTCCCCACTATGATACACAGTCCAGATTTATCGTTTCAATAGTCTCCAAATACACTGCAGTTTTTTTTCCGAGACGCTCGTCATTGTTATGAGCGGCGGCACAGTGGATCAGCGGTTAGCAGTGCTGCCTCACTGGGTTTAAAATTGCATCTGCATGGGTCCAGACACGCAGGCTCAGCTAGTGCATGCTGGGTAACCCCCGCCATGTTCAACAGGATAAGCAGGTATAGAAGTTGAAAAGATGATTAGATGGACAGTAAGATGGTGGATTTGTCTTTTTTTAGCGAACTTAAACCTTTTATAGTTGTTGAAGTTCAGAGAGTGGTGTACAGACTAGTGGCATCATATGCCAGCAAAGCAATAAGCTACTGTAGCACCAGGTTCCTCACTTTCCCCTCACCATTAAAGTGGCTAATTAAATATATTATGTGGTACTTAGATCGTTTACATTTAATTCAACTTAATACATATCAGAGAGAAATATTGGACTTTTTAAACTTCCAACTTTTCTAAAATCCTGCAAAGCTATGGTTCCAAGCCTTTTTGGTTTGTGGCCCTGTACAGAAACGCGACTACTTCCCTGTGTCAAAATTTCAGAGGTCAACAAGTTGTCAGAAGTGCCATCGAATAATCTAAACTTTTTCAGACAACAATTTGAGAGAAGTAAAAAAAAAAAAAGCTTTTATTTTGATCATTTAAGAACATTTTGCGATCAACACTTTTGCATTTTTACTGAAGTAGAAATGCAGGAATTTTACTTGTGAAGGAATATCGTCATATTGTTGCATTGATACGTTTCCTGATCAGAATACTTCTGATAAGCACTTGTACTTGTCACTGGGTGATTTAAAAGAAAAAGACGTATTTGTTTAGCTCTGCGTATTCCTCTCTAACATCAGCAACATTAAGCTGTTCCTGCTGATAAACGGTGGATCACATCAACCCCTACTGAGGAGTGCGATGCCATTTCCTTGTAAAGTGGGACTCAACTCTGCATGAAACCGAACACTTAAAACTGTGCGGCAACATGTACAAACTCACAACTGCATAACTGTGTAAAGATGAAAGAAAAACATTTACGTGGCGTCTATGGAGGTTGTGGTTATGGCAGACGAGTACTTGGCAGTGTGATGATGCGTGGAGCTCCTAATGAGAAACACCGAGCTCCCAGTAATTTGTTAGTCTGCGTTAAGGTCAGACCACAAATGCTGCATGATTGAGTCACCCTCAAAGTCCCTATTAGAATTTGCATTTAAAATATATCTATTATTTATGTGTGTATTATTAAAAGGGCTGGCTGTGGATTCCCCGGAGCACAGTGCAATGGGGAGGCCCACAGTAACTGGGCCACAATACTGGGGCCCCGACAATCAAATAATGGAAAGGGAGAAATGGAAAGAGTAATGAGAGAGATAAAAAAAATAAGAGTTGTTCAGAGGAGTCTAAGAGAAGCATCTGCCATAATGAGGACTTTGTTAGTTTTTAATATACAATACGACTTAAAGCCTTATGTAACTTTCTGAATCTTTTTTTTGTGACGAAGATTTGTTTCTTGCATATGATGGATTGGTAACATAATAATATTTGAACAATAAAACAATCAGTTTATTGAGCAATAAAAGTTAGACAAAGCTGTCATTGACAAAATAACCCATAAAATGTTGGTTTTATCACGTACAATGATATATGGAAATTTAACTGTGCCATTGCACAAGTTATGGCACAAAATCCATCATTTCTGTCCCTCTGCAGTGACAACAAGACTACATGTCAGCATGCTACAACGCTGAGGATGAATATGCCAACATGCCGACGTCAAGCTGGTACAATGTTCACGTCTGTTGCAAAGACGACGCATCACAAGCGGCGCCCATGTTTTACAGTGGTACGCTTCCTGTCTCCTAAGCGGCCGTGGTCGTGGTGTCTGAACGACATGTGGATGGATGACAGCCCACTGGGTCATATTTGCACAATTTTGTTTGGCTAACGTTAGATATTTTGAAAGCCAACAGCCATATTTAGGAAATACGAAAAATGTAGTTAGCTCGGGTGTTCGCTAACGCTAATCGCCAGATTTCGCGAGAGGCCGTGTTACTGAGACAAGAAAAAAGGTCTCAAACAAGGTTGGCTTTCTGCCCATCTGTGTGTTCGAAACGTTCTTGGTGTCAGAATGTTTGACAGATGTGGTGCTTGTTAAAAATAATAGGTGTCCACGTTTTCACTTAACAGACGCAGGACCTGCATCTAGTCTCCCTTTGGATTAATTATGGCACAAGATGAAAAGGGAATCGTCCGGTGAATGTTCGGCGAGACACTTCCGTCTGAGTCAGAGAGGTCCGTCTCCCGTTGAATGCAGAGTGTCATTCCAGTCGTGTGTTCTCCGGTGAAGCTAGACCAACACGCGGCCAAGGTCCTCTACAGATCATCAGCTCGGTGGGCGCAAGGAGCACAAAGTCAATTGACTAATGCTTTGGTTTCCGAGAAGCCTCTCTTAAGCCTTGCTTATCGCCTCCTTTGTGCACCCGATTGAAAACCGTACCAAGTCAAGCAAAGAAATTTCAAAGCAAAGGCTGTCAGTGTCTATTTACGGACTAAGAAAGTGCTCCGCTTTTTATAGACATATTCATTCGCACAGATAGAGCCTGGGCAGTGCACCAGACAAATCCTCAGCCTCCTTCGCTGCCGACAGCACCCGCAGACTTTTAGACCGAGGTAAGTGCCAGACGCGCTCGCATTGTTTACCTGTGCATCTTAAACGCCACTCCGCCTGCCTCCTCGGTGATATCTGATATTCCACATGACACGCGTGATGCTTTAAAAGCCTGCATTCACCGCCACCTTTCGTACGGAGTTAACCTTAAGGTGGCAGCACTTTGAATGTCAACCCCCTCCACGTGTGGACCTTTTTAAATGCCACCGCTCTTTATTCAGCATTTGTGGAACAGGACAGACAAAGGGAGAGGGGAGGGGAAGGGGGGGTGTGGGTGGGGGGGTGCCCATGGTGGATGGGGAATTATTTCCCAGCAGAGGAAAGCCAAATGACATACAATCAGCCAGGCTCAGCAGGGAGTTCATTTAACACTTGAAGGCGTATATGGGTACTAAGTGTGGGTCTGTGAAGGGCTGCAGATCTGATCTGCTCATTTGATGATGTGCTCAATTACAGCGATGGATGAATGGCAGCCTGGAACTTGAGAGCAGAGTCCTCTTTTTTTTTGGGAGGGCGGGGGGGGGGCAGCTTTATAAAAAGTAACCTCTCAAATATGCAGCATATCCTTTTTATAGACCAGACTGAAGCGTTCACGTGTGGACGTTAGTGCAGCACGACATTAGCATCTGCATTGCACTTGCATGTGCAGATATAAATAAAGCTATAAATAAAGCTTCCACGTGTGCGTCACCGGTGTTTGTTGGAGGTTACACGGCTGATTTTGAACAATTATCAAACCCCCTACGTGTGGATTCACAGTTGGCGGGAAAGAGTTTGTGACAGTCGAATCGTCATCGCGTCACTTTTTTGACGAGACACGGCTAAATAAGCTACTTTCAGAGGAGCTTCCGAGCTTCGAGGCGGGTGACTTTGCAGTGGATTTAGATTCAGATATTGCACCAAAATATAATTACAGTTCGAAAGAAACCTTTCACACAGTTCTTTGCTTTGGAAACTCGCCACGATTGGAAACCAAAAAGACTGATCGGAGCGCGGAACAAACGGCAAACTTTTCACAGCCAACCTTTCAGGCCAGTTGAGGGAGGGAGAGCGAGAGAGTGGGATAATTATAGGGTGAATATGTGTGAAATATCACTTTCCCCTTTGACACAAATCTCTCACCGCGTGATGAGGAAGTGTGTGTGTGTGGGGGGGGGGGAGGGGAATGAGATGGAGCGATGACAAACGATAATGGCAAATTGAAGACGGCAGCCACTTCAAATTGCCCACGGATCAACTATGACCTCGCGACTCTTTGGGGGCGAATCGAGCAAATCAGACAAAACCTTCCACGCAACGGCGATGTGCCCGGACCCCGGCCTTGTGCGCGTGTTGTTCTCCTGCGCGCCGCCATGTGACCTGCTGAGAGCACTTCTAGCCTTGAAGGGACGAGTACAAGGAGTCAAGCATCATCTGCGGATCCCTCTGTGTCCTGTAACAGCCGTCTCCGGCAATCGGAACATGCGGTTGCCGCTATCCCATATTACATCTCTGCCACTCAGTGCCGACGGATCAGCAATCCAATTTCACACAAGCGTGCTCGGAGGGAGGCGACGCCGACGCAGGGATGAGGATCTCTGCTCCGACAAAGACAAGAAGTTGTTTGAAGTGGCTGGAGGGGATGGGCTAAAGAATTACATAGAAGTAATAGAAGTGTGATGGAGGGTGAAAAAGAAAAAGAAGAAGAGTCGGGGGGGGGTGATAACGGGGGGGACGGGGGAGTGGGGTTTACATGACTTTCATCAATCGAGCCCGCTGCAGAGAGCAGAATCATTTCCCGACCCCGTCGCCGAGCACAGCGGACAAAACGAGGACGGACGGGAAGAAAAAGGAAGAGTTTGCCTCGAGAGACAAGTCTGCACTTTGTAAACACACCTTTGTTTGCGTGGCGGGCGCCTGGCGCGCCAGGTCCTGCTCAGTCAAAAGGCCAGCGAGACAATGATCTCCGTGTGCTGCCGGGAGAGCAGATGTACAGTATTGGATGACAACACACTCCCACAGCCCTTTCAATATCACACGCTCATATTGCATAGTCATTGTGACATAAATAGAGAAGGAGCTCGCATCTCATCTTTCACAAAGCAGAGCGAGATTTGAATCTGATACCCGATGACTGCTTATTAGATCGAGCCACCGGGGGCCGTCTGTTTGGAGCCAGGCTCATAAGACAGCCGGTGTGTTTAGGGGGCTGCTTTCCATTTCCCCACACACACACACACACACACACACAGACACACAGACACACACACACACACAAACACACAGCAGGACAAAGACGAGAGCAAGCCCCTTCTGGACCGTCGTATTTTTTCTCCTGCCAGAGCTGTGCATACAGTCTTTTGTACCGCCCGCTGTCACCAGAACAAACCCACCACAAAGCCAGGACCCCCGAAAGGTCTCTCATTTCGGGATATCCATGGTTTTTCCAGAACAATAAAACGCGTCTCGGGCCTCCGTTTTTAGTTTCTCCGAGCGGATTAAAACTCTGCCTTCAGATGAAGCAGATGCGTCAGGAGCAGAAGCAGACAGAGAAACGAGGACTCGGATTGGGCGAACGTGGCGCTCCATTGTCGGTGGAAAAGGTCAGCTGGGAACCTTCCCGACCCCGGTGGACCGGGACACAGACGCAGGAGGACCCACGAGAGGACGGGGATGAAACATCTTGTTCACAGTGAGATCGACAAGACAGACAAAAGATAACGCTTGCATACCACCACCCACCCACCCCCCCCCACCCCTCCACCCCCCACCCACACACCTATTCTATCCGCCATCGTGCCCACGCCAGCGTAGCCCCAATTTTAACGCGATTACTTTACAAATCAAGAATAAATTCTTCTGACGATAAAAGACGACGGCGTCCTGAATGTGTGATGGAGGGGTGTGAGATTTCGGATAAATCTGTCATCAGACGCAGGGCTCCTATTTTTTTTCCCGTCCACCCGATTTCAAATGCTGATAGCGAAAAGAAAAAAAAAAAGAGAGAAGTCTGACAGTTCCCTTTTTAGAGCCTTTTCCTCTGACAGTTTGACAGTGTGCAGTCCTCATGACTGAGGTGTCCGTCTGTCTGCCTGTCTCTACGTCTCTATCCTTGATTAGCAACTACTGCAGCACAGCCCGCGCTGATTCAGAGTGGAAAGCCTTAATTCTCCCCACATGGTGCCCGAGACATCCAGACCCTGGTGCTCCTGGTAAACACACAATCGCTGCTTCTCGTTAACACGGGGAAAGTTTCCGTGTATCATCCGAGGGAAAATCACTGCTTAATCCCCGCTTCGCTGCCTTGAGGTCCGCCGTTCCTTAATGACACTGCTGTAAATGCTCGACAGCGGATTTGTTTGTCCACAAACATTATGATGATGATGATGATGTTTGTGTTTATGGAAAGAAAGAAAAAAAGAAGGAAAAAAAAGGATGACTCACAGAAAGTAATCTAACCAGACAAGCTACGAATGTATTCCTTGGAAGCAGAAGGGACGTGTTGTATTGTGCCAGGGATTCAACTAAATCCGGACGGGAGGACCAAGCAGAGAGACGAGTGGCACAAGCTAAAATACACTTAACCTCTCACAAAGAGTGTAATGTGCAACAGACTCCTGGCTCGCGTAGTTAAAATTCTGCCACAGATCAAACACTTAAAAAAAAAAAAAAAGAAAATCAGAGAAAGAGACACTCTACTCACCCAAAGAAAAAAAAAAAAAACTTCAGGTTTCGCACGATGGCTTTCGGATAATGAATGAAAAGCGACGGTGGTGAAATAAAGTATTCCTCATCAATCAGTCCGCTTTACTTCGGAGGACTTGTCTTCCGAGAGCTAGATTTTGTGACATTTTCACTGTGAATGCAAATGGCATGCAGCGAGTCTGTGATAGGATGACAACACATACAGTAGCAGCTAATAAATCAAATCCAGGCAGCCGAGTGTGAAGATTGTTTACCTTCCTGCTCCTCAGAGGAAGATAAAGGCACCTCAGAAAGCCCGTGCTGCTTAGTATTTGAGGAGAATGTTTGAGTGTATACTTTGAATTTCAACAGAAGTGTGAAATGTCAGGAATAAAAGAACAACACAATCTCCTCCATCCTTGACAGTTGTGCATCCGCATTAAGCTCGCTGTTGTCGTATTAACGTGCGGAATGATATAATCAAATTGGATTATTGTCAATTTATGTCCATCAGTATAAAAAGTAACAAAAAGCAGGCGTCAAGCTGCGAAGCAATAATCTTTCCTCCAGCTATGTTTAGTGTTCTTGGCTTTCCTCGGCAGCTGCTTTTCTTTAAGACCCCATGGCGAGTGTGTCGTCTCAGGAAATGTAAAGTTTTCATCTTTTCTGTGTGATGGAGTCTCACTATTTGATGGAACAACTGTAGTTTCCGCTCTCATCTGAAGCTAATTCAAAAGCAACTCTCCGCTGCCGCGCAGCCTTCCCCTGTCTCCGTTCCGTCTCCCTCATCCAGCTTCCCCCAGCGTGCGCCTTCTTAAACTTTAATCGTCTCATATTCGATGCATTTCACGGCAACTTGTCAGAAGGCTCTCCCGGTTTTTCAAAAGACGTCTTCCCCTTTCAGCCTCAACCTCGGTGAAGATTCAGGGATTTCAGGGTCTTCCAGTCTATTCATTAGCGGGGCTGCCTGACACGACAGCGACGCTGACATGCAGAGCGGCGCCCATTAATGGATTCGTTTTCAACTATTCGATGAATCGGCAACTATTTTGATAGCCGATTTAATCGGTTTGAGTGCAAAAGAAATATAAAAGAAATCCTCTGATTCCAGCTTCTTAAATTAGAATATTTTCTGGTTTATTTAGTTCTTGGTGACAGTAAAGTAAATATATTTGAGTTGTGGACAAAACAAGGCATGTGAGGAAGTCATCTTTGGCTTAAAGAAATGAATTGAAGCTGACGAAATATATTTCACTGTAAATTTGTTTTCCTCGTCACTGTCGAGACAATAACATACATGCCTCGATCTGGTTGCAAAGAAAAAAACAAGAAAAAAGAAAAAAAAGAGAGACATGTTTTTTGTGTTGTCTTTCTTTCTTTCTTGATTGTGTCAGAATGAGGCCATGGCACCTGCTGTTCTCTGGATACCATGTTGTGTTGGCCACAGTATGCGGTCTGCTTCAATCCATTGGCTGGCTGACCTGGCTCAAATCAATGACCAGCAACACACAAGGTGTGATTTGGTTTCAAGACGAGCTCTATTGATTGGTGCCGTCGATGCTGGGAATTCTTTTTTTTTTCTCTTCTTCTTCTTCTTATCATGACACTTGCGCCAAAAGGAGAACTTTTCGAATATTTCTTAAAATCAGACCAGACAATTTCAAGACGACGACAAGCTTGGGTGGATTCAATGTACAATGTACATACTACTACTATAGCTATTAAACATCGAGTAAAGGAGTAACCACTTATTGTAAAGAAAGAATAAAGAAAAAAAAAGGTCTGCTGGGTGGTTACACCTGCCATGGGACGCGGTTTGTGTTGAAACGCTTTACTCGGCCCTGCCAGCGAATATGCGCTTTAATGGACTGCCAGCAGCAGGTATTATAGATTATAGAAAATCAAACAGTCGTAGGTGTCGTAGCTGAAGCTGGAGTGACGCTGTTTGTTTGAATGAATAGAACTTGAGGTAGACATCAAATGTATCCATTGTTGGCTCATGTGATTCTTTATCTCACTGGAAGCAGAGCTGTGGTCGAATGGGCTTTGTGAAATGAATGAAATGTATAACGGCTACAAAGAACATCATCAATATGGAGCCAACAAGGCAACTGATAACTACATTACAGCTCCTCGTGACTGAAGTACTCAACCTACTGGTTTTATTACCGTTTTTGAGGCAGTACTACTACTTCCTACTCTCGTCCTGACCACGTACAGTAAGCAAGACTGAAGGAAGGCATTTCAAACAATGATACTCCCCAATAATCATGATCAATCACCCATTTTCCTATAATCATCTTACACAAACTTAGAATAGTAATAATATTGTCAAATATTACAAAATTCACAGAATCTCTTGAAATCTATCATATTGAACTTGAGACCCCCCTCCCCTCCCCCCTCTTGTAGCGCTACATCTACATTTTGTTGTGAGTTTGTATCGAGGTGGCTACGGGCTAAAAGGAGTGGCTACGGGCTGAAGGAATGGCTACGGGCTGAAGGAATGGCTCATTCTTCTGCATTGAGACGGCTCCGTCGGTCAGAAACATCCGACGGAGAGATGGAGGCATGGGAAGCAAACAGAGTGACTCTAAATGCAGACGACGTAAAGAATCAACACAAGACGTTACGCAGTTATTGGTTTGTGGCACTCCGTAGATCAATATGCAGCTGCATAATATTGTATTTCAACTACGGCTCCTGCGTTTGTGTTCAGTACGGATTGGTAATAGCACTGCTGCTATTAAATATCAGGGGAGGATGGATTAAAAAATGTTGTATTAAAGGATTAGACTGTGCAGGGAAATCTACATGTTCCAGTGGGGTATCTGTGGGAAGACACTTCTTTGAGTAATACCAGATACAAACTCCAGCTTTGGCCCACGTTTAAAACCCATGAAATATTTTCCAACGCTGAATAACAGGCTGGTAGCATTGCCGTGCACACAGCTGACCCAGCAGAGATCTGGCACAGAACCTTTTAAAAGCACTTTGCGGCGCATTGTTGGGATCTATAACTGTAACCGCGAATAACCCCAATAACAGCGCTCACTCTCTCACCGTCAGTCAGTGGAAAGAAGATTTTATGATATTGCTGGCGGAGATGACACCAATTAGACAAGTACTAAAAGGGGAGTACAGGCATCAGCGCAGATGGAAAAGGTGTCTGAAGGTACTTGTTTTTAGTTTTTTATGCACACAGGGTGAAAAACACACAGTAGATAGTGTAGGTTTATAGATTCTAGGAGTCAAATATCTTTTTAGCCAACAGAAATATACATTCGGCCAGACACTTGCTGGTCCCTGTCTTCATGTCTCTGCACATCCATAATTAATCAAAAGCAACCATAGCAGTAGGATGGTGAGAGAATCCCATCATGGTGAAATGTTGGTTTATTCACTATAGATCTGTCTTGTTAACCCGACATTAGCCATCTAGCTTGCTTGCTAAAAAACCTCGATTGATCATTTTCGCCGATCCAATAAGCTATGAAATATGGCTAAGGTTTATCATATCGCCTTCCGATCTTCTAAGGAAACGGCTCCGTGGATCACAGCGGCACTAGGAAGAAGCGGAGTGGCGCACAAAGTGAAACTGGACTTTCCGCTGACATGTAAAAGTCCTGTTGCTCAGCAGCACACGGCCACCGTTGTGGTTATTAAAAACATGGATTTGGAGCGTTGCAGTGACTTTACATCCGTAACAACTGCGGAGAAATTCATAAAAATTAATTAACGGCCCGGCAGGGGATAACAGAGTGCAGCTCTAAATTAACTATACTCCACTGTTCCATGTGGTTAGCTTTACATCAGGATGGACGACGCGACCAGATGGTACTTTTAAAACTCTCAGCGTTTGTCCTACACACAGCCGCAGAACTCTTAACCCGATCATTAAAGCTGAAGCAAACCACATGAAGAGACATCATTTATAAACGCCACGGAAAACACCGAAGCGACGCTAAAACAATACACCTGCCCTGCATCCCAAATTAAGGGAAATAATTACTCCATTTGGGTTTTATTACAAGGTGATTTGTGCAGAGGGCATCACTTTCAGACACGTCGAGCTATTGGGCTGTGTGTCCCCACTTGGGCCGCGGGGTTTATAAAGCCAGAGTCTCCAAACAGCGGCGATCAATAACGGCCTGTCAGGTTTTTAGTGGAGCCGCGGAGAGCGCAGAGACACAGGGACCACGGAGAGGGAGCTGCATCCGTCCATCAGACTCTTTGTGACTCCCAACAGCTTTGATCGAATATGACAGAGAGAGAGAGAGAGAGAGAGAGAGAGAGAGAGAGAGAGAGAGAGAGAGAGCAAGTGAGGACAGCAGACAGCTCAAAAAAAAATAATAAAAAAAGACAGGCCTGCATGATACTATTGGCCGGCTCTTGAGGCCCAGACTTTGAGTATTTCCCTTTTTTTAAACGCTGCTGGTCTCCGCTGCCCGCCTTACAAAAGGACTGTCAGAGGCGAAGACAAAGTAGAAAAGGTAAAGCCCTGAATAAAGCTAACAGAGAGGCATCTGGAGAAGGATCTGCATTATATCTGCTGCATCTGCACACACACACACACACATTCCCACGTACACTGTACCTTTAAACACTCACGTGCGAGGCGAGGCACCTAATTGCTCTGGCAGCCATTGAATGATGACAATGGCCACGCTGGGAGATGTCGAGACTTTGTCGGGATCTATGTAATTATTCGGCCGCACAAAAGGAGGGGCCGATGCGGTGCCAGAGCAGATTTACCGTGTCTGTGGTCAGTGCATTCAGCAGGGTGTCTAATGATGTGCACTTATGGGCTAAATTACCAGAGCATTGTTTACCTCTGCTCTCAGAGTGCGGGCCCCACGGAGAGCAAGAGCCCAGGAAGGTACCGGAGCAAAGACGGAGCCCAGATGGATCTGCTGAAGTTCAAATTAAAGCAAATGATCGGGTCGTGAGGAGCGTCGAGAGAAGATGAATGGTATCCATGGAAGCAGAGGCAAGGGAGAGGCTGAAATGTCTAACTATTTTTTTTGGTGAAGGCCCCGTCTCTTCACACGCTGCTGACAGCCAGCTAGCAAGCAAATCCCCGGGCGAGGGGGTGGAGAGCACAAACTGTACGGCATTTCCAAGCTGCACTTTTCGGTATCAGCTACACAAACATAAATATGATGACAAATTATAAATACACGCACACAAGCCACAGTCAAATCTTGCTATTTCTGTCTCATTAAAAGTTGCTTTCAAACCCTTTGTCTGAAAAGAAGGAATGTGCAGCCTTGAGAGATTTTTTTTTTCTTCCTTTTTTTTTTTTTAAAGCCATGATATTACTCAGAGCTTATATAATGATGTGGTCCTTTTTTTGTTTGTTTGCTTGTTAAGAAAAGCGCCACCTCGAGCCATCACTTCTGACTGCAGCACCCATTTGAGCCACTGTCAGAGGTCATTTACATAATGAAAGAAGGAAATTACCAAGGAGGCAAAGGCAGACCAAGCATGCCACTTGGCAGGGAGAGAAAATGAAGATGGAAGGAAAACGGTTTGGCAAGAAAAGGGGCATTGGACAGAGAGAGTGCAGTGAGAGCAGCAGGACTGGAGTGAGGGATAAGGGCAGAGAGTGCAGGAGGCGGGAGAGAGAGAGGGGGAGAGAGAGAGAGAGAGAGAGAGAGAGAGAGAGCAGGGGCTTGAAGAGCTGAGACAGTTGAACTATGAAGACAGCCATGCCAGTGAGTTGGACAGTGCCGAAACATTCGGAGAACAATTTGGAGATGAGAACTGGAAGACATAAGCGAGAGAGGGACGGCGAAGCTGGAAAGCCTCAGAAAAGCATGCGGAAAGTTGGAGATTATGCACAGTTGGGGGAGTCTTTACAGATTAAAAAGTTGACACAGGGAGAGAGACGGAGACGGGAGAGGAAACGCGACGAGAGTTTTCAGAGTCAGAAAGGTGTTGCGGCATCCGCTTGGACGGGGCTCTTACCTTGGCAGACGCTGAAGCCACTGATCCTGCTGCCGGGATGCCTCGCTTGACCGCTATGTCGCTACTCGATGTTGTCACGGCAACTGTGACCGGGGTGGGGAGGAGGGAGGGGATGACTGGGAGGGGAAGGAGCCCCGGACGGTTGTTGCCGTTGACAACGGCAGAGGCACAGCTATGATTGGCTCCGCCATTGTGGAGGCCAGACGGACGGATGTCTCTCCGCTCCCAGGGTCCCCGGTAGTCCCTCTCAAAGCGGTGGTGGTGGCGTGACATCACTTCCTCTTCCTCTCAGAGGGAATAACAGGGGCAGGCCTGCGGGAGATGGAAACAAAGAGGGTATAGGTGAGGTTGGAATTCTGTTAAATGTATGCAAATGTGGGGGGGAAGATGCAGATACAAAGGCCGGGTTTCTAAGATATAGAAAAAGCACCATAGGACAAAGAAAGAGCGAGACGCCGAGTGAATTAAGGGAAGAACATGTTGACACGAAGGTGTAAACGCTCTCAGCATCTGCTCCCCTTGCACCTGACTGACATGAACACACTGCGGCTCATTTGTTGCCTCTAATTCCTCTTCTCCCAGTCATTAACGGAGCCTGCGACAAGAGGGAGAGAAATGAGCACTGCTAAGCAGGTCTATAAAAAAAATAAATAAAAAAAACACACCATCAGTGTCAACATCATAAGGAGCTACATTTGTAACTCCGGGCATCTACGATCAACCGATGAGAGGTTCACGCGCTGCGGCTGAGCGCCACGGTGAAGTTGTTCCGGGGACGGCGCGCGGCGGTGTCACGACCTTGCGGTCGAAACCCATTCATCTGAGCAGATAAATACCGCCGCAATTACAGCTCATCTCATACATCTAATGGCTGGTTAATTCAATCAGATTGCCCTTGAATTGCATTTGAGAGCCCCCCCCCCCCTCCTCCACCCCACCTCCAACCCCCCACCTTTTCAAGCACAGCGGGCTGCGATAGGCCAAGAGGCGAGGTGAGCTGGAATTACATCAGTATGGGGCACGGCGCTATTGTGTAGCACGAGCGGCGTATCACTCCATATTATATCATAAATCAAAGCGGCGCAGGATCTGAGAAGGGAAATCCATTCACTGTGGGGTTTTGCGGCGCACATTGTACTCCGCCTCACCAAAGGCGCGCTACGCTTCCCCGAGCCCTTGATAACAGACGAAATAAATAAATAACAACCTCGGAACCAGGTTCTGCAAGCCCCCCATGCAAAACCCCCCCCTGGTCTGTAAGGAGAGAACGACAGCGGATGATAGGTCTTTATTCTTCACGCTGGGGTCTGTCACGCTGCTCCTCGCCTCGCACTGGAGCGAGAGCCTTGAAATGCCAGCCTCTCCGTCTGTGTGTGTGTGTGTGTGTGTGTGTGTGTGTGTGTGTGTGTGTGTGTGTGTGTGCAAAAGCTGCATATACTACAAGTGCACAACTGTGCACGTGTACCGTTTTGGCGGGATGTACCAGGAACACACATGTCGAAAGGCTCCAGTGTGGTTCGTGGAGTTTGCCGTGCGGAGTGTTGCAGGCTGGTGGGAAATGAAAGGTCCTTTGAAAAGGCTTGGAGAGGAGCGATGCCCGCTGCAGCCGGTGGTGGGAGCACTGGCCCTTCTGCAGCCTCAGCTGCTGTGACCGTCATTCATTTACCCGCTCAACCACTCACTCACTCACTCGTTACACCCTTTGTGTCCGTCTCCGAGATACCTTCTTTTTTTTTTTTTTTTTTGCATTGCACATTTTATTCCCCCCCCCCACCCCCACCCCCCATCTCTGTCATTTATTTCTCTCTCACACAAGGTCTGCTCTGTCCAAATACAGCAAGCTGATACGCGGCGATGGAGCCAGACGGAGCTGCTAAAAGCTGTGGGACAACACTCTCACGCTCCCCTTCTCTCGGCAAATAACCTTTCTCCCTTTCCGCAGCGACCCCTTTTAACAACCGCAACATTTCCAAAAGAATAAGCTTCGTATTATCTCTAAAAATGTTTTTTTTTTGTGAGGGAGAGGGAGCGAGAGAGAGAGAGAGAGAGAGAGAGAGAGAGAGAGAGAGAGAGAGAGAGAGAGAGAGACCTAGAGAGAGAGAGAGAGACAGACAGAGAGAGAGCTAGAGAGAGAGAGAGAGAGACAGAGAGAGAGCTAGAGAGAGAGGGAGTGAGAGAGAGAGACAGAGAAAGAGAGAGACAGAGAGAGAGACAGAGCGAGAGCTAGAGAGAGAGAGGGAGACAAGGTGCTGGTCCTCTGGAACAATGGCAGAGTTAGTGCCAGCTAATATTCTCTTATCACCCGAGCTCCACACCTCAGCTGAGAAAGAAGAGGGCAGGCAGAAAATTCCTGCACATCAAAACAGAAAGAGGACAAAAAATAAAATAAAAAAATGAGAAAGGGACATTATCTCCATAATAGTCAGAATTGCAGGCAGAGTGCATTTGTATTCAGAATTCTGTGCAATTTACTGTTTTTACAAAATCCTTTTCAGATGTGAAGAGGGTACGCGCTATTGTGCATCCGCTGGGGTCCCCGGTCTAGACAGTTGTGTGATTAACTAAAAAAAAAATGAAACGAGCGTCTCTTTTTTTGGTCTTCTTGTAAACCCTCCAGGAACAACAGAGAACAAATCCATTAGCTTCGGCAGAAAAAGGTATTCAACCAAGTTGGAAAGAGCCCACACAACACAGAGAGCTTTGTGGGATAACCTTCATACGGCTGCAACACACACCGCAGGGAAAGTGAGTGAAGTACACGGTGTATCGACCAGAAATATTTAATTAAGGGGCACCGCGGTGGCTTAGTGGGCTGCACCATGTGCCACGTGGGGCTGCAACAAATTATCGATTCGTCGTCAACTATTAAATGAATCGGCAACTATTTTGATAAACAAAGTTACATTTCTCTGATTCCAGCTTTCTAAATTTGAATATTTTTCTGGTAAACAATGTATTTTAGTTGTGGACAAAACGAGACATTTGATGATGTCATCTTGTTGCTTTGAGAACCACTGATTGACATTTTTCACCATTTTCTGACTTTTTATAGACCAAACAACTAATCGATTAAATCGAGGAAATGATCGGCAGATTAATCGACAATGAAAGTAATTGTTAGTCGCGGCCCTGGCGGCCATGTTTGAAAAAGAATTACGGAAATAATTATTCCATTATTCAGTTTTCCTTATTTTTAATAAAGGAAAAAGTGGGTAAAACCTTAAGAGAGCAAATGAAGAATGTGTAAGTATCCTGTGGAAAGGTTCACTTATACCTTTATTTAGGCGCTAATGTTCAATGAGTATCCATAATGAAAATGATGGAGGTAAAATCCCTCCATAATCAGTATAGTGAGTAATTTAGTGTGTGTCTACGGATTACATAAACGGGAATGATGGAAATGTTTTGGGCTTATCCACTGAATGAATGTCAAGGTACTTCATCATATTGATGCAGAAATCATATAAAACACACAAGTTTGGACACTTAAACACATGTGTGTGTCGAGTAAATTGTTATTACGACAGGAGATAGTGCCATAAGGAGATAGTGCCATAAGGAGATAGTGCCATAAGGAGATAGTGCCATAATGAGGTTCTTGGTGTGCATGGGTCAAAAGGTTACCGAGCAACATGGTGCCAGTTAGATAGTAAAGTCTGCAAATCTGGGATCAAAACGACATCCTGTTGTATTAGTGGACGCTCTGAGACCAGAACCTCTAAATCTTAAAATAAACCCTCATGCAATGTTTAATGTATAAAAAAATGATATATATATATATACACACACAAAACATTCCACCCTCAAAAACCAGATGGTACATCCTACTTCTTCCTTTACACACAGAGTGGAAATGTGGGTTGTTTTGAGGAGTTTATACAAACAACAAATGTTGTTCTTTCTAAAGAGGAGCCTCTCGCATTGCCATGTTTCAAATTCACTCGCTTACCCAAGTGGCATCTCCAGAATCTTGGCACTATACATTTCAATATGGTCACAAGCCTCCAAGTGAATTCCTGTCATCGTGGCACTATGCAAGTCAGTATGTGCGGTGCAACCGGAGGCCGGGAACTGATCCCCGCCGCGCCGCCGAGACAAATCCCACTACATTTCTGGTCCTCGGTGAACAGCGGGATTTAAGCTACCAATTACAGCCGCTTAAATTCCTTCTCCCCTCGCGTTCGCGCAACTCCTTTAACGTCTCCGTGTATTTGTGTGTCTGCGTTGGTGTAGGAGCGCACGTCACCTCGAGGCCGAGGGCGTGCGTTTGTGAGGGTGAGCAGAAGAGGAGGCGATAAAAGAAGATGTCGCTCTCTCCGAGGTGCCTGTGGAAACCAACACCCAGCACACCTGTGGACCCCCGCCAGACGGGATAAAGGCTTAAATACATCACATCTACGATGACACTTTGTGGCCGCGCCGCACTGCTCGGGGGAGAAGGTGCCAATAAAGATTTGCCCGCTTTCTTTCCACGTCCGCTGTCAGGCCTGGACAAAGTGTCGCCCCCGCAGAGGAAGGGGAGGGGGAGGTGGGGGAGGGAGGTGAGGGGGGGCGATAACCTTTCGCTGTGAGGCTCGCAATGCGACGCCAAGCCTTTTTAAAGAGCCCTTTTCAATTTCATAAGAAAACTAATGACAGCATTCCAGTCATACCCTTCAGCAATTAACAAGGCTCTTCAGCTCCTGCAATCCTATCAGCACGTTAATCATCTCACCTGAAGGTATCAGACTTTCCCACGCCAAATGCTATTTTCTGACTCCTGGCTCCTACTCACAATAACAGCTCCAGACTGAAAATCTTTTGTGGGGAGATGAAAATCTAAACAAACGATTAAGATCACTAATCCTCTGCGAAGCGCAAATAGTAACAGAAAAAAAAAAAAAGGCCCTGGTTTCCCAAACCAGAACAGAGGAGGCGGGAAAAAAAGTAGGTGAGAAATACCATGTCAGCAATCAAACCTAACGAGCTGACTGACTGGAATACCCATTGTGCTGTCAGTCACCTCCTGAGTTAAAAGCTGCTGCACAGGAGGCAGGGTGTGTGTGTGTGTGTGTGTGTGTGTGTGTGTGTGTGTGTGTGTGTGATTCCAGCATTGCTGATGCGTCAGAATCGAAAATTGCATCCAGCGTGCCATGTTTCTCACGCTGGCTGCGTCACGGACAGAACAGGGAGCCGGCTGCGGGGTTTGAACATGCGCAAGAAAGAGATGCAGTTGAAGGAGTGCAAGTGTGTTCATGTGTGGGCATACGCCAATGTCAAGGGCCTACATTGTCATCACCATGACCATGGAGACGCCCTGCGCGCGTTGCTATACTGTCCCCCCCCCCCCCCCATGCAAGTCGTACAGGTCCACGCTGCGCACATCAGGAGTCTCCAATAACTGCGGCCCCCGAGCATGCAGCGCGGGTGATTAGCCAAAATGAAAAGTTGTGTGGCAGGTGGGGACGTGAGAGGCACACCCTAAAGAACAGCATCTGTCACTCCGAGTCGGAGTGCGTGTGACAGAGCCGCGTTAACAAAGCCATGTGGGAATACGCGGGGAGCCGCAGATAGACGTGAGGAAAGACGGAGCTCAACAGATGGACAGAACGTGGCAGCGCGAGCCGGGGCGAGCAAACGAGATAAAAACAGCAGTACGTGCGCGTGTGTGTGTGTGTGTGTGTGTGTGTGTGTGTGTGTGTGTGTGTGTGTGTGTGTGTGTGTGTGTGCAGCCTGAAATAGAGAGGAGGGTGCGATCAGGATGGGTTTGTGTGTCACACTTCTGTTCTTGGGTGTGATGTTTGCTTTGCTGGCACATTCTGCTTGGCTTTTAATACCCCCAGCTAGTCCCCCCCCCCCCCACACCCGGATACTCCCCCAAGAGGAAGGGCTCCGATTCCAATCCGTAGCAGTGTTTACTTCTATTGACCCAGAGACAGCGCAGCTTTCACCACACTCGCACACATAAAGAGCCACCTGCTACACTCACTGCTATAATGATCAATCCATCCATCAGTAAGTCGGGGGGTGGGGGGGGGTACAAATGATGGCTGGAAAAGGAAGGGGTACTGTAACCTTAGGAGGAGGACAATATATTGCTGTAGATGAGCACAGACACCGAAGCATTAACGCTTTCACATCACAGGCGTGCACTCACGCCCCACACACCCAGCGCAGTGGCAGAATAGTAAATGTGCCGACAGTTCCTCCAGGACAACAGAGGTGTTCATCCTGATATTTAAATAATGGGAGAGACTGTTGGTACAGGAATAGCCCGGAGCAAACGCAAGCTCGAGTCCCAGGCTTTTTAAATCCTCCTCCACCAGATGATGAAGATGCAGTCTCAACTCGGATGGTATATTCACACACACACACACACACACACACACACACACACACACGTACACCTGCACAAACAAACAAAACAGGTGCATTAATTAGGCAATGCGCTGTCACACTAAAACATTGCTAACTGCACGGTACAGAGTACACCGTAATGAATGCTTTCTTTATTTAGAGATTTATTTTGACTTTCCAGCATCTTTTCTATTGATTGATGAAGCAAACTGATCTGCCAGAAAAGAGCCAGGGCTTCCTGGGTATTTTTAACTTTACCCCTCTTAAGGACGTGATACAGAGAAACCAAATTGATGTTACAGAAGAGTGGGTGGGATGGAGGACCACAAGAACAACAGAGCGGAAGCCAGAGGAAAGGCAAACACGGGAAAGGAAAGAATGGAATCTTGTGCCCATCACGTGTGTGCGTGTGTGCGTGTGTGTGTGTGTGTGCGCGCGTGTGCGTGTGCGGGTTGCAGAGAGGAAGCGAAAAAGCCATCTTCAGGGATGAGAAGCGGAGATGAATGCCGCTACCTGCTGGCCTGGAAACCAACGAGCCCATTGTTGGGATTGATTCTCAGCATTAGCGGGTCCAATTAATCCCAGCGGTTTGAGGGGAATTAGTACTTTGCTGCAACTCGTACACCTCATTAGTGGTCTGAGTGGAATCCAGAGACGCCGCGCAGTCAGTGGTGTATCATAAAAAAACATAGGGCGTCTCAAAACAAAGCCCACCAGCTTAGGCACCATTAAAGACCATAAATAGCTTCCATCTTAGCAGATGATTAGAGGCACGTAGGCTGGTTTTACTTAAACAGCTGCAGCGACAGGACAACTGGGAGGCATTTGACACTCTAATAAAACCTGAACCACGGGGTAGTCACCAGTCACTCTGTGAAGATTCCTGCACTAATCTGAATCCAGCACCTCGCATTTTCCTTATCTCATCCGCCTATTAGAATTTTTCACAGAGGTTTCAGAGGAGACGATGGTGAGAGATGGCACTTTGTACATTAATCTGACACATTGATGGATGAAACACTGGTGGGTGACATGCACACACTGCCTCATTTTGCCAGAGACAGACACTTCCCGATCATCTTCTCTTTGATAACGCGTGCAAGTAAAGGCCAGATCATTCAAAGCGGATAAAAAGGGGGATACGGCGTGTTAGGTAGACGGAGAGGGAAAGAAATACAGAGAAGATGAGGCCAAGGGTTGTGTTTTCTTAAGATTAAGTTATATTGCATATAGCTGCACCACTGACAGCATCAGCGCAATTCTGTTAGCGGAGCGATATTAAGTAAAACCTGTGGGTGTGGGTGTGGGCTGCACGTGTGTTTTTATAGGTGGAGGGGAGGGAGGGGGGGAGGGGGGGGGGGGGCATCATGATGCAAGGGGTTTCCAAGCTGCTTGCTTACTGTAGTCTGAACAAACTGGCTGCGGTTTCACTTTCGTATGATGAAAACAACATGGGACGGCCATCATTCTTCTGTCCCCACCAAAAAAAAAAAAAAGAAGAAGCCAACTTTCACTGGCACCGGTCCAGACGGGAATGGCCGCGGCGTTGTGAAATATTGCGACGGCCGAGTTAGTGACGCCCTGCCAGCGTTTGGGGCTCAGTATCCCTGGCATGCGATTAGCCCGAGGAACAGAGAGGCAGTGCTACCTCCACCGCAGCACACTGCTGCTCAGTTAATTAAAACACAGACTTTCAACAAAACGCCACATTATCGCAACGACAAGACACAAAGCTGGAGAAAAACCCTGGGGCTAGTGTGTGCACACTTCCCCATCCAGCCTTTCTGCATGCTTTCTTTTTTTTTTTTTCCTACGCTGTGTGGGAGCAGCAGATTTCCAGACGCCAATCACGCAGTGTGCTTATGCCTGTATCTATACGTGTGTGTGTGCGTGTGTGCGTGTGCGTGTGTGTATCCTCTGTGGCCCATGGCAGCTGTCGCCTTTTCTCTCCCCGCTGCATCCTTTCTGCGAATTTCTCTGTTCTCTAAATAAAAACCAACAACAACGGCATCAAAACAAACAGCTCTCACTGCTGATGTCACAAACACACTGCAAGGCACACGGGCCTACACACACACACACACACACACACACACACACACACACGCACACACGCACAAACACAAACGCACAAACAGAGCAGTAAGAACAAAACAGAAAAAAACTAAAAAACCTGACATGTTCTGCTATATTATTGCAACTGCTGGGACACACGTGTGTTAATCTATCAACATGCACGCGAGCACGTGTGTGCGTGTGTGTGTGCGTGTGCGTGTGCGTGTGTGTGTGCGCAGCTCCGCTAGCGGGACACGAGGCAACTGCAAGAATAGTGACTTAATTATCTAAATGGCTGCTGCGGAGATTACCGAGGGCAGCGAGCATCCATCTCTTTCAACACCACCGGCTTAGAGTGCACGGCCAAGCCGGAGGAGAGATCAAGAGATATATACATCAATAACGGAGACGGAGCGGCAATGAGGGAGTGAAAAAGAGGCCGGGAGAATTAAACGAGAGCAAGGGACGGGAGACAATGTGGAGGAGAGCAAGAGGAGTGGATACAGTGACAGTGATTTACAGCGGAGGAGTTTGCGAGCCCACTGACCTTCACTATAAAAAGCCGCCGTGGCATGTGGTTGCATCCTCAGCTACTGAGAGTGTGCCGGCAGCAGGGATCATGACATCCCCTCTGTCGCCATGGAGATGCCCCGGCGCGTCTTCGATTTTGCTCTTCCCGCCATTACCATAAAGACGCTCGGGGGCTGGAGTCTATCCTGACCCCCCTCACCCCCCCCCCTCCCCCCCACCACCCCTTGAAGCAACAAAGGCGCTTCATTTAGGTCTATCCCTCCCTTACACGAGGACGCGTTTTGGACTTTTGCGCGGCCAAGCAGTTACAGAGGTCATCCTCGGGCTGGAGGGCCCGTGGCCGGATCCCCTCGTGAGCACGGAGCGCTACAAGAGCCCTCGAGCAAGATATTAAAGCCCTACCTGCTCCAGAGGCCCGGTCCTGCTGCTTGACCCTGCACCTCAACCACAGAGCAGGGGGATTTCCACCAAGGGGCTGAATAAAGTATACTGTTTAGAAATAAAAATATTCATACTGCAAGCATTCATGTGAAGCACCATCCAATATT
Organism: Ophiodon elongatus; assembly: GCA_016806645.1. Classification (NCBI taxonomy): domain Eukaryota; kingdom Metazoa; phylum Chordata; class Actinopteri; order Perciformes; family Hexagrammidae; genus Ophiodon; species Ophiodon elongatus. Next base: position 395,872 of record JACSYO010000293.1, on the reverse strand, counting down.
CTGGCACGAAAAGACGATTTGCAACAGAACGGAATTCCCACTACCACCCAAGTCTTATTAAATGCCTTCATTAAATGCTCTTGGTAAGACTGCGTTTGAGAGGAAATGAGTAGGAAATGACAGCTTCTACAGCCAACATTTCCCTTGTTAGAACTTTAAGCCCGGGTTCCTGACAGCAGGGACTGCGGTAGAGAAAGTGTGCTTGTGACTGGAAAGCTCACTGGTTTGAATCCTCAGGCTGTCGGAGGAAACCGGGAGTGAACAAAAAATAAAACACTCAAAAAGTGCTGCCGATGCACCCAGTGAATAAGATGTACTGTACTGCAACTTCCCTAAGTCATACTTAGTTGTCTCTCTTATCTCGGCTCAATCCGGGGTCAAGGCCAGCCGGTGATTTAGTGCTTTGCTTGAAGAACACCTCAGCAAGTGAGAATATTTTGCCCGTGTGGGAGTAGAACCCGGGTCCTCCGGGTGAGGGATTGTGTGCCTGCACACCTCCTCGCCTTCGCCAAGTGTCACCCACAACAACAGGAACAACCTGGCCGAACCGTCCAGCTCCCTGGTGAGAACAAAAAGTTTCCCTCTGAAGCGGAAGAAAAAGTTAAACACTACGTCTAAAAAAAACAAAAAAACAACAACACGAAACAAAATGAACAGCTGGTAACAGATGGACAGACTGACACCGTTTTAAAAGACAATAACATTGATTCATCACACGCGCAGTCATACACAATTATTTTGATTTTAAAAAAAAGGTACCGACTGTTACTTAGTTGTTGTGTTCCTCCCCCCCCTCCTCTGAGTGACGGCTCTCACTTCACATTGTTTTTATATTATAAAAAAAAATAAAAAAAAAGGTAAAGAAATTATCATTTGAAAACATGCAGAGGAGCACAGTTTAGAGACACTTTAAGATAAGCGAGTGGTTTTGTGTACTAAACAGCGCCTTTTATAGATTCGAGTCAAAAACAGCACACTACGAGGAAATATCTAATAAATCAAAGACCGATGTCTCTCAGAGAGTCTATTACATTAAAGATAAAGCAAAGCAGGGTTCAGATGTGCAGCGCACCAAATTCCCAACTCAGTCAGCTCCAATACTTTCTGCTTAATGACGGAGCCTCCAGTCAGACGCTCTTCACTGCCAAGTGTGCTGCATCTTTTCACTGTTGTTTTTTTTTTTTTTCCAGAAGCAGTATATTCATATATGCCTTTTATGGAGTACAAACACAAAAATTCCTGCACACCAACACCCAGGTACACACACACACACACACACACACACACACACAAACGTACACCCAGGACAGCTCCGTCTCCCCGATTAAGCCAGGCCATCTGCTCGAGTCCCCCGTCACCACCGACGGCTGCTGTGTGTCCAGGTCGGCTCCGAGCGAGCCAAAAAATAAAAATAAAAAATCCCCCCAGTTTGATCCGACGGCATATTAATCTTCTCAAATCTCAACCTTTTCAAAAGGGCAGGCGCCACGGTTACCTCGGTGCAGTTGTTCTGGGCCAACATCGTCTCACTCTCTCAAATACACGAGTCTGTCACTTCAGCCTTATGCGACATGGACAGAGAAGGAAGAGAGGCTGGATTTCTCCCACCTCCCCCCCTCCCCACCCCCGCCCCTCTCCCCACCCCCTCCCTACTCCCTCCCATCCTTCTCTTTCTCGCTACTTATCTCATGTCTCTGGGTGCTTCCTCTAAAAGCCGTTCTCTGTCTCTGTCCGTCGTTTCATATCTGTATGAACACAGCGGCCTTTCAGAGCGCACGGTGAGTGGCGCCGCAGCCCGGTCTGGCCCAGAGGAGCGGTTGGAGCGGTATAGATTAATGGCCCGGGAGACGGCCTCGGCAAGTGGAATGAACAAATAAGAGAGGCCACTGAAATGACCAAAAAAGAGAAAAAAGGGGGTGTGGGGGGGAAGCAAGGTAATGATAAGGAGAATGAGGCATAAACTAAACTGTAGGAGAGGTAACGACTAGAGGAATGTGTTCTGTCACAGTGTAGTTTTATACCCTTCGACAGAGTGACGGAGTGAATTAAACCTGAATGGGTCGATGTGCGTCATTCAACATGGATTCGCGATCCTCCTTCCACCTCGTTTGGATGAAGGTCAGACACTGCCCGCATTTAGTGAAGTCTCTACTACAAATGGAAACCGCCTTCAATGCTACCGTGGTTAAAATGACATTTACTTTCTCGTTTGCTAGAAAAGAAGTAAGTGGCATGAAAGGGGATAAAAACCCCACGAGAGAAGGAGATCCCGAGTGGGGGGATACAAATGATTTGGTTCTTAGTTGATTTAGTGATGTAATTAAAGCAGAAGTAATTATGTGGATTGGCCGTGATGTTTATGCAGTTGCTGACCCGACATTGACAACCTGCGACAGCGGTCCCACGTGGACGGGGTTAAATGGGACCAGAGCTGCAACAGTTCGTCCGTTGGTCGATGGGCAGAAAGACAAACACGTAATCACCAAAGTCACTTACTGAGCGACAAGCTAAAGTCATGCTAGCCGCTCTGTGAGGCTGCGTTAGCCACAGCGGTGCTTTGAGAGAATCGCCTGCTCTCTCCGTGACAAACGTAACTCGATGATGAGGACGCTAACATGCGGATGTTTAGCAGGCATGATGTTTACGGTCAATGCTCTTTAGAATGTTTCACGTTCAGCGGCTGGTGTCCGACGGGCCCGTGTCCACACAGAGGCCCTTATTCTGAGCGGCTGTCCCCGACGAGGAGAGGGCGTACGTGGACCGCCTGGAGAAACATCGACATCCCCGTGTCCTTTTTCTGAGCGCGTCGCCTTTTTTTTTTTTTTTTTTTTTTTTTTTGTGCGGCCGCTTCGAGTTGAAAACCTCTGAACCGTAGTAAATGGAAGCAGAAGCTTGTTTTTGGTGGCGTCTGGTCTATCCTAAATATATTTCGGACAGACACTACCGTGACAAAAGACGGAAACGTCCATATGTGGCAGCGGATCGGCTGAAAGCCGCCGGTGACGTTACGGCTGTCAGGCGGAGCGGTGACGAGCTCATCTACACGACGTACGAAGCAGACGTTCCTGCGTTTGGTGCTCGTGGTGAAAACACAATGTAAAACAGATAGGTAGTGGCCCAATAGCTCAAATACAAAAGGCAAAGGAGCGATGCCAGTCTACCACACAACGGGGGTTAGAGTGCTGATGTGTTGTCAGGATATTGTTGTCTTAGAAACATTTTTTAAAAACTGCTCGGAGCGCTTTTTCCATGAAACGCTGGGATGAAGCGCTGCTCAGCGCCCTGGGGACGTCTTTCTGCCAGAAGAAGGAGCTACTGTATGTGGACTAAAAATAAAGAAGAGTTGAGGCTAGTTTTGTCCATATTTGGACATAATCCAAATATTTGATTTAAGCGGCATGCTAATACGCCAACAATGACGATGCTAACATGCAGCTGATGTTTCGTAGCTTTCTTCACACCAAGACTTAACATCGTCAGGCTCCAACACCTCGAATCTTGGGCTCTGGGAACTTTTTGTTTCCATTTTATAGAGTAAATAATGGATCGATTTGATAAAGAAATAACCTATAGATCAAGTGATGGTGAAAACAATCATTAGCCGCGGGGCCTAAACACCATATTTTGCAGAGCGTATCGTACACGGCTCCCAGTGCTGCAGCCTGGAAATGACTCCCGGTTCCCTGGTCTCTAAGTCATTGGGTTTATGTAATAGCTTTTTGGTTGGATGCCTGAAATAAGTTCTGTGGTTAACACGATCTTAAGAGATGTTTAAGGCTACAAAACGTCACCACATGGACCAGTCCTTGTGTTTATACTCGTGCTCATGTGACCGTGGTGTAGTTTGTTTACAGCCCAACGTTATGTATGTTTTTTTTTTGTTTTTTTTGTTTTTTTTAAACATATGCCGATTGCTTCCAAGGCTCAAAAATAATGAAAGTGGTGTTCATTTGTGAGGATTACCTATGCTGAACAAAACATCCAATTATCATAAACGTTTGTTCTGCAACAATCCAGAAATCCAATGGAATGGAGTTGTCGAGGGGAACCAGTGCGACGCTTACTTCAGGGGGTTGCAAAACAATACACCATGCCTGCAGCACTTTAACAGGGCGGATGTGTGGTCTTATTTCTAAATTCTCATTGAACATCTTGAGAAATAACGTGTGGTGTGCCACAAACGTGTACTGCCTGGTTTTTTTTTTCCGCTTTTGATTATTTGAATGAATGAATCGTGCTGCAGTTACAGAAGATAGAATTACAGTGGGGAACATATTTTTTTCCCTTCTTCATCTTTGTCTCTTATTTTCACTCCACTGCTCCCCCTTCCTTCCTCCCCCTAACCCATGTATCAGCTGTACTCTCACACACAATCAGCCACATGAGTCCAGGGCCAACGTAGATATAGATATATAGATATATATATATATATATAAATAAGAGAGAGAGAGAGAGAGAGAGAGAGAGAGAGAGAGAGAGAGAGAGAGAGAGAGAGAGAGAGACGGGGAAGCAGTGGGCAACATCAGAGATAGCGGAAGTGAAGTGAAAGATAAAAGGAGGAGAGAAGGAGGAGGGAAAATGAGAAAGCCCAGGGAGATGGAGAAAAGTGAAATACACACACACACACACACACGTTCTTTAATCAATAAGGTGGGAATGTGGACACATGGTAAATCACTTTCCCGGCAATAACAGGGAGCAGCCACTATCCCTCTTTTTAATATGTTGCCAGAGTGTCAGAGGGTGATACACAGCAATATATAGCATGGAGGAAGGGTGAGAGAGAAGACGGAGAGTGGGGGAGTCACGGGTATGTGCGAGTGTGTATTGAGGGAGCCGTGATGTATAGGCCTGGACGGTTGGCCTGCACTCCGATAAAAGCAGGTGAATCTTGATAGGCGAGGTAAGGTGTCCATGCCGGCCTATCCATAGACACACATATACACACACACGAGAGAAAAGGCCCGGCTGCTTGGAGAGCATGTTCTCTCTCTCTCTCTCTCTCTCTCTCTCTCTCTCTCTCTCCCCCCCCCCTCTCTCTCTCCCTCTCTCTCCTCTCCTCTCTCTCTCTCCCTCTCTCTCTCTCCCTCCCTCCCTCCCTCCCTCTCTCTCTCTCTCCCTCCCACAACCCCCTTATCATGTGTCCTTTCTCATGAGCTCTCAATGCATCAAAACTTGCCCTCCTCAGAACAAGGATCCACTATAACATGAGAAAAAGATTTCATTACGGGGGTAGAAACTATCCCTCTCCTCTTCTGGTCACATCGATTTCTTTAAGGGATATTGAAGGCCAGGCAACTTTTCCACCTTGGCGTCACAAATCTGTCCGCCTGTCACCGTCCAGAGAGCCGCCAGATTACAAGACGCCCTGGCAGGTTGACCTTCACTTAACTATCTGACCGCAGGGGCCCACATCATCATCCCCCCCCACCCCCACCTCCCCCATGTCTTTTATTGACTTGATTCCATCTCGCTCAATCCTCATCCTCGCTCGCTGCGTTTGAGACTGGTCGGCAAATGTTGTTACCGTAAACGAGAGCGGCCTCTCAATTGACTTGGGTCCCCTTTAAAGTGGTGCTAAATAAGTAATGGGGCGTCTCATCTGCTTTGGCTAGCCAGTAGCTGGATGGGTTACAGTAAAGGGAGATTAATGGATGGGCAAAGGGAGATGAATGTACGAGCTAAATGGAAGCGCCCGACCGGCCTATGATGGGACCCAGTGACATACAGCGTCAATGCACAAGTGGACAACTGTCAAAAGGGTAGGTCGGCTCTAGGTCGGGAGCAAGATACAGCGAGACCGATCATCCTTTCACCAATAATCACAGGGCCCGTTTCAACTTGACAGATGTCCAGATGTCAGCCAAATCTAAAGCCTGAACACAAGTTGTAGATGTGACAATGAAATGAGCGATGACCGTCTGGAGAAACGGGAGAAACGCCCCGTTACCGGAGGGAGCTAAAATGAGGCGTCTGAAATTCAACACTCAGGACCCGACTCCAGTTACATGGTCAGAAAGACTGATGAGAAAGGCTGGATAGGTTATAACACGCAGGCTAAGCTCAGTTATCCCCGACTCGACACTGGCACGTCTCCCTCTTTGGATTAAATATGGCAACGCTTTACATTAACAGTCTCTTTAAAAAAAAAAAAAAAAAAAGGCGCAAGTAGCGGTGAAACTGAAACTTGAAAACGCAGATGACCCTATCCAGAGCCAGTGTTTAGTTTGTCCGTTCTGGGCTACCGTAGAAACATGGCAGACCCGCTCTGTATGTAGATATAAACTCTTTATCTGGCAGTGAAAGAGACAAAAAAAAAAGAAATCCAACCGATACGTCTGCTCTATAACACGCTAATATTTCAGTTCCAGGAATAATATGTTTGCACAACTATGCTGTCCTGGTTTGTGTCTCTCGGGGTCCATTCGGAGCCCACGTGTCTGAGCTAAACCACACTCATCTGGCGGATGAGACAGTCCAGCAGAACACAATGTCAGGCGATGGAGAAAGGTGGTTCCCTCGAGATGGATAAATCCACGTGCATTGTGGGTCACATACAGGAGAGCATTTGAGGTGCTTTGCGGTGAAATGAAAAAGCAACTGAAGTTCCTTCGCTTAAGTATGGTGAATGCTGGGCATTTGATTCTCTTAGTGCCTCTGGTATTGTGACGCATGCGATCCAACCACCACTCCACCAACCTTGACAAACCCAGAACCCGTTTTTGTTTTATTTATTTTGTTAAATGGTATAGTCAGTCATTGGAGGTGCTTTGGTGGCTCCTGAAGTCCTCCACCAGACCTATTTACCCAACCGTTTACCATTCTGTCTTTCATTCTATCTCTGCAGCTAAACAACACTCACACTTGTCTTTCAATCGTCCCCGCTATACTGATAACTTCTGTCTTCCACGACCTTGAGTCTACTTTCGTGAATTGTTTTATTCATATGGAATAAAGAAAGAAAAACAACCTCTAGTGCTCCCACCTGGCATGATTCCCTTTCCTCGTCACATGCTCAGGTTTTTAGACGCCTACGCTCTTGATTGGTAGATTCGACTCTTTGAATTAACGGAACTGCAGGAGCCATGGTGTCTCAGTCTGAGGATGGTTAAAGCGGTTGATGGGTTGTCCTCCCCCTGACAGACCAAGGCTGCTCGCGTCTCTCCTTTGTTCCTGCAGTCTCACTCCTTCTCCGGCAGCGCCGCCCGTCGGGGCCAAACCACACGCGGCACAAGCCCTGCGACAATCAATTCACTCAATTTGATCTTAATTAGCTGACCACAAAGAGCTGCACATCACCACCCGGGGGAGATGAGGCCCCTCGCTCTCCCTCGATCTGCGCCCACCCCCGCCTTCCCCACCCCTTAAAAGACATCTTCGCGTCGCTCGCATTTCACACTGCACGTTCTAATGACATGTAGGTCTAATGATGTGTGGCGAGTCCGAGCCTGTGACAAGAACGAGACACGTGGCCACCGCTAACCACTTTGCCTCCGTTTCATCTGCATCAAACAGGAGACGGCTTATCATCCCATTGGCATCAAAGGAATTGCTATGGACAGCACAGGATCTGCCCATGCTCCCCCTCGTAAGCAGGCTTTTAACCAGACGCTTCGCATTTCCAATGCGCGATACGAACGGTTTGAACAACGCTTTTTCATATTCCATAGCTGGAATATGAGCTATGGTACAGCTCTGGTGGAATCCACAATGCCCCCCCGAGCCCTGTATGAAGAAATGTGCTAAAATCAGATGGGCTCACGGTGAAAACAGTTTGGGATTCTGTAGAACGCTCCCCTGCCAGTTCCTACACTGGGGCTTTGCAAAAACCCCGGTCTAAAAGATAATGGATGTCTCCACGGGCACATGTTCATAAATAAAACAAGCCGAGCTACTTGCCTGGTATTAACTGCACTTTTCACGGCGAATTGGAAATCGATGCTAATGGAACACATGCACAGCAAATAGGGGACAGTTCTGTGGCCCTTTGACCTCCGGTGGCAACAAACACGACTGTGCATGTAGAGAGCAAATTCAGAGAGAGGCCTAGCATCCAGAGAGGAATAAATATGGATAATATTCCCCGCACTCAGCAGTGTCGGTGAAAAAAAAAAAGAAAAAAAATAAAGCTGTGAAATGTAGAATTTGATATGCTGTGAGGGTCAGCCCTAGGTTCTCCGGGAGCCGCGGAAAAGCAGATGAGCCAGAAATGAAGTGGACGGGAGCATGTTTGTGTACAGCAGGCAAGACAAAACCTGGCGCACCATTAAGAATCCACACACACACACACACACACACACACACACACACACACACACACACACACACACACACACACACACACACACACACACACACACACACACCGTGTACGGATGGACCGAGACCTGAGATATGACAGCGGCAGCGCGGAGACATTTTTTTTTTCACGTGTAAAAGATACGCCCAATGCCCTTTTGCTAAATGTTGAGGCTGCTGCAGGACAGATGTGTGATTTGTGTGGGAGGTCTAAAGGAAGAAAGTTAAGGAAACAAAGAGGGATGGGACAGGAAGAGGGGGGGGAGGAGGGGGTTCAGAGCAATAATTTACAGGTATTGTAAAAGCAGGGCTGGCGGGGACGTCAGTAAAACAAAAATGCCAAACGGCTCTCTGGAGGGAGTGCGGTTTTATAAATTTCTACAGACATTTTTCATCAGCGGGAGAGTGGAACACTTTCTCAAGTAGTCCCTCCAGAACGTTCAAGTAGGGCAAAGTGCTTTCTTTGGAGCCATTTTTTAATTGCCCTGTAAAGTTGAATTCAAAAGATGACAAGGAGCGGTGATGGAAATATCGCAGTTGCAGAGACGCGTAATCTTCCAGATGTATTATTTCGCCCCGTAATGATGATCCATTAATTGTGCAAGACTGTTAGCGTTTTTGCATCTTTCTTTTTTCTTCTGTTCTGTATTCTTCTCTTGCTGACATTGGTAGACGTTTCACCCCTCTGCGCCTCGTTCCCTCTGAAGCCCGAGCACACCGCGATGGGTTAGAGGGCTGCTATTTCATGCGCTCCCTCAGGCCCCTTCAATTTGATAAAGGTCGCATACCTCCGGGCATTTTTTGAGAACATTTTCCACTCTCTCCTGACACTTCCACCTTGCAACCCCCGTCCCCCCGCCCCCACCCCGTCCCCCACCCCGTCCCAGCACGCCCTTTCCCTCCGGCACAGTGCAGTTTAACGACCGTGACACAGCGCACCGGCTGGATAATCCCAGCGAGACCAAAGCGCCATTAGGAAAAGGAGGCCGCTAAAATGCCAAACCATATTACCATCCCCTCACCCTCCTCCTCCTCCTCCTCCTCCTCCTCCTCCTCTTCTTCTTCCTCACCGGGTTCCCTCACTGTCTCTTTCTTACAGAGGGCACCTGGTACCGCATCTCTTCATTAATGCATGGAGGGAAGGGGTTGGGGGGGGGAGCATCAGCACAGCCACTTATCTATGGTGAAAAGCATGACTACATTGCGGGTGCCCTCTGACAATGGGGGCCAGGGAGGGAGGGAGAGAGGTGTGTGTGTGTGTGTGTGTGTGTGTGTGTGTGTGTGTGTGTGTGAGAGAGAACTCAAAGCAACAGTCTAGTTTAGAGCTAATCATGCTGAAGGTAATGAAGCTACCTGGAGACACTGTCAGCCGGCAAGGTTAATGGAACACCTGTATGCACAGTGCCAGACAGGGGCATGATCCGTGGGAATCAATAGACGTAAAAAAAAAAGAAAAAAAAAAGAAGAAAACGTGTGAGCTTCTGCAAACTCATGTGGCTGGCGCATGCGACTGTGTGCGATTCACCAGGAGTGCTGTGAGCCTTGAGCTCGGAAAAGCAAACGGTTACAGAGACGCCGCCACCGCTCATATCTGTCAGCATCACAGGAGGCGAAGAATCCCTTCGCCCTCCAACACATGAGCGGGGGTTTTTATTTTTTTTAAGGGGCTGGGGAGGGGGGGGTGCGAGTGTTTGAATACAGTAGCAGACCCTGGAGGTGAGACGAATCAGAGGAGGTGCAAGACCTGTGAAGAGAAGTAGGTGAACGTGTCAGAAGAGAAACTACATTTTTACATTTAACCGTCTCTCAGTGCGCGTGGAAGACCAACGCAATCGCTTTGAAATCAGCGGCTTTTTTTGGAGGCATACTTCTTTGATTCTCGCGCGGATCTCTAAACAAATAGTCAAATCTGATCAAACAAGCCATTATGTTGACAGCTTTCAATTCCATTCAGTGACAGAAGCGTCTGCGGGCAACCTTTGAGGAGGAGAAGGCAGGCAGCTAAATTATGCAAATGTCTGTCAGTTTAACGAATCAGAGGCAGAGAATTAGCAGGCTGTTAGTCTCTCTTAGACCCGAAAATGCCGCTAATATAGATGAAGGGCTGGAGCCTGATTTCATTATCGTGGCTCTGGGAGGAAAAAGAAAAGAGAGAGAGTAAGGGGGAGGAGGAAAAACAAGAGGGAGAGAGGAAAGGAGAGAGAAATGAGAGACAAATGTGTGCGAAAACCCCCCCCCAAAAAAAAAAAAAACCACACAGGCCTCCATTCAGAGCCCTATCGACTCCAAATATCAAATTAGCCAAATGAATGGTACAAGATAAAGGACAGCAGAAGGGAGGAGAGCGAGCGCAGCAGACGGGCACAAATGAAAAGGAGCAAGAGAGAGAGACAGAGACAGAGAGAGAGAGAGAGAGAGAGAGAGAGACATAGAGCGAGAGAGAGAGAGAAGCTGTGAGGGCGTGTTAGGAACGGAGGAGGGATCGGAGAGTATTTCAATAATCGATAGAGCGTGAAGTGAGGAGAGGGTGAGACACGGAGACACAGAGAGAGAGAGAGACAGTGAGAGAGAGAGAGAGAGAGAGAGAGAGAGAGAGAGAGAGAGAGAAAAGCAGGATATCACAGTTCATTAGTCATAGCTGGTGACAACTAGAGACTGTAGCGGGAAGATTGTCACTGGGTCTTAATCAGATGAGCAACGATGGAATGCCAGTCGTTAATTCCAACAGCATTATAGTGTCTATTGTCTGCCTCTGAAGGGGCTTATCGCAATCTCTCTACCTCCGACTGCTGCTCCGCCTGCAAACAGGCTGCCAGACAACTCACCAGGGAAACTCTAAAGAGCTGGGGAGGAACTAAACTCTCCCTTTCCTGCAAAGTCTGACTCTCTCATACTCTCCTTGTTTTGTTTCTCCCCCCCCCCCCCTCCTTTCTCTCTCTCCCTCCCTCTCCCTCCCAACCGCACAGGAAGTGTAAAACGTGTAGTGCTGCAGTAGCCTGTCGGTGCTACACGGAAGCGTCTCTGAGGCAGAAGGAAATCAATTCTCTCACTTTTAAGCAACCCATTAAAAAAAGGCGCCGAGGAGAGTTAAAGCACTTGCTCAAGACACGCCATTACAGTGTAATGTGTATTCTGAAGGCACTCACCATCGCAAGACGCTGCGGAGAAAGCTCCTATATGCACATGCTCGCACACACGCGCACAAAAGTTGTGCAACTTTGTTCCATGCATACAGTAGGCTGACAAACAATTTAAATAAAAAATACGCAATCACACAAATGTATTAAAACCTCTCGTCTCCTGTACACACAAATAAATACTGCAACATCCGTACACTTAAAATGCACATCTCCACCCTGTTTCCCTCTCCCAGGGTCTGTTCCTGTCAGAACCGTGGCCCGAAACTCTCAGTCAGCCGGCTCAGCTGGGGACGGCCTCTCCCTTTCTCTCTCTCTCCGACTCTCCCTCTCCCTGACTCTCCCTCTCTCCCTCTCTCTGACTCTTCCTCTTTCCCTCTCTATGACTCAAACAACTTCCCTGCCTGGTTGGAAGTGTGTTTACTGTATTTGTACCACTGCGCTGCGCTGCGTACCTCATTCACCACGGCCAAACCCAAAACACTGCCTACAGTATGTGAGCATCGTGTAAATGCAGCTCCGTTTGGGAGAAGGGGGGGGGGGGGCTGAGGGGGGGATTCAGAAAGGGGTCTACACGTGGTCCTTTCCTACAGGAGACCCACCTGTGACTGGCTTTGCCGAGGAGCGCTTTGAATTCCCGTTTCCATTTCTAAATATCTGAATCGTTTGGTCGAGGAAAACCACAGAAGGCTAGATGAAAACCATCCTCTCTTATTCCGAGAACTAAAAAAAAGGCAGAACGTGCTGAATTTCCTCGTTAAATGCGCACGTATAGCCCTTAACATGCGATTTCCCCAATCACCGGAGTTGCTCATTTGGTCCCACCAACTCTGCGCCCAACACCAATCTGAGACCAACCTAGAAACCGACAATCCGTCCGTGTCGATCCTCTTCGGAGCTCAAGGCGGCGACGGTTTTTGGAGACGACTCCTCTCGACAAATGGCCGCCTTCGGAAGCAACACAACAGACGTTTCTCTGTCACGGCTCAGCGCTGCTCGCGGTCAGGCGACGGTGTGTTTGCCGTTGAGATTAGGCTCCGTTTGCATCGACCGCGTGTTTGCATAAGCTCGTCTCCCCCGCTGGACACGCGGGCCACTTGGCCCTGAAGTGTTTGTACATGAATATTAGGGATGCACAAACACCGAGGTCAAATATCGGGCTGATACGGACTCAAACAGCTGGGTAGTATTCAATTATTTACGTAAATAGAGCAATATATACTGGAATTTGAGTTCACGCTTTGGTTCAGAGCAATTTCTTTGCTGCATGACAGACATTTTCATCAAACAAAAGAATGAACCCAGTCCCTTCCGCACAGTGAGGAATACAGCTTATTAATTAAACACTGGTATCAGATCGTACTCGGTATCAAACAATTCCCAAAGCCCAGGTGTCGCGACAGAAAAAGTCTCTGTGCAAGTCTCTGTGCATCCCTAATATATAATATTAATGTAATTAAATTATCTACATGTGTGCTTCTCCCGTCTGACCGTGAGAGAGAGGGCGAGAGACAGCCCGAGAATGTGTGACGCTTCGTGACAATGCGATCCTGTGTACGACTTGATGTGTGCGTGTGTGTGTGCGTGTGCGTGTGTGTGTGCGTATCTATAAAAACTCTGCACGATTGCGGCTGCGATTCCGTGTGCACGTGCGAAACGCTGCGAAACACTGTGACTGCTTGTGACAAAGTGAGTGTGGTGAGCGTGTGTGCAGAGAAGAGTTAGTCAATGGAGTGAGAGAGTGTGAGAGTGTGAGTGAGTGAGTGAGTGAGTGAGTGAGAGCGAGAGCGAGAGCGAGAGAGAGCGAGAGAGAGAGAGAGAGAGCTTCTGCCTCAGCCATTTGCCAGCAGTGCTGGTGTTTCACTTGGCTGAGAAGACCGGTCAGGAGGGACCGAAGAAGTACCCCCTCCCTGCTGACACACTTTTCCCTCACTGCACTCTGACTGACCTCGGACACACACACACACACACACACCAGGACCCCAGAAAAAGCGCACACACACACACACACACACACACACACACACAAGGACACGGTGTCATAAGACACGCGTTCTCTCACACATTACACGCACACCAAGGCCGCCCACAGGTGTGCACATGAAGGCGCCTGTAGATTGGATCCCGAGCCCACGAGCGCGGTGTAGCTACAGCTGTGCCGTCTTTATCCAAGAGGAGCTGTACTGTACGCGAGGCGCTGAGCTCGGTTTGATCTGGTCCGATTCACAGTGAGCATTGGTGCTCAACAAACCATAATAAATGGCCACAGCTGGGGAACCCGTGTGCCTGTGTGCGTGTGCGTGTGTGTGCGCGTGTGTGTGTGGGTGGGTGGTCTTCTGTAGGTTGGTTTTTCTTTGCATTTGCTCATCTTTCATCCCAGTATGAAACCAACTCAATTTAGATTTAGCTTCTTCTTTTTCTATTACTCGCCAGCCTCCCTCTCTTTTGTCCTCTTTAGTTCAAATTTTCTCCCTCATTATTTCTCTCCCCTTTATCGATCGTACAGAAAAAAAAAAAAAAAAAGTGAATGTATGCCTCAGCAATTATTCCGTACAGGGGCTTTGGAGTTCAAGGCAGGACTGTGTACTCTGCATTGGGGGAAAGAAATCCTCTCTGGGAGGATATTTTCATTTCATTTCATCTCTGGCTGGTAAACGTGTTAAAGCACAAAGTCATGGCAGCATACTTTTTCATTTCAGAACGCTATGCAAGTGTTTTAGAGACAAATCGCCTCCTGATGTTCAGCGACTGAGCTCGAAATGGTTCTCGAGTGACACACTAGCTTTGAACTTGGCTCGGAGCCTCGGAAAAAGCCTTCCAGTATTCAGGTGAAAACAGGACTCTGATGTCTGCTCCATGCTATGTGTAATGCGGTCCACACCGAGAGTTGAAGCAATCTGCCACACAGTCGGGGAGTCGAATATTTAAAGAGCGCATCTGGCATGTTGTGACGCAACACCAGAGAAACCGGTTAAAAATCGATGAAAACTATTACAGAAAGTGTTTAAAGTTGGAAATAACCATAACATTCGCATTCTGTGTGAAAGTGTTCATGACAAAAACAGTAAAAAAAAAATACCAAATACATTATGCAAACCCCCCCCCCCCCTTTGCGTGAAGGCCTTCACCGTGTCGAGATACGGTCGTGATTGGTTATTCTCTGTTCAGGTGGGTTTTAGTGAACGGTCAATTGCATCCATTTGGCGGCCTTGTTTTTGTTATATAGCTCGATGCCGAACAGAGTGAGGGGTCACAGACGGGGGTTGATGCGTATCAAAATCAGATTGGTGAAATAAAATAGGTACGCGAGTGAGAAAGGGAGGCCAGCGGTGTTATTCATGGACGGTTCAGTGAGTCAAAGTTACAGTTTACAAATACTGGAGAAGTCATTTTAATGTGAATAAAATCCTGGCAGGGTAACTGCGGCAATCACACTCAAATATAATAATAATAAATAATAATACAAAATACGAGGAAGAAGAACAATGATAGTCGTAATAATAAAAAATAACAATAATGATAACAGATTCAGCACTTTGAACAGAGGGGGGAAATGATACAAACAGACAAAGTTATCCGTTAGACAAATCCATCGGCATCAGCAGCTTTGAAATTGGTTTTATCTCCGAAATGACTAATGCATTTGGATGAGAGGGCCTGTACAATCAGGGATACGTGTTCAATTTATTAATATATGCACCATACAAACTCCCCATCAAAAACAACGGAGAGATTGAATTGGCAACATTTTCCCCGAGAGCGAAAATGCAATTACCAAAGCTGTGTCTGACAAAATAAATAAATAAGGGAGTTAAAAGAGTCTATGCTTGACAAGATGAATAATCTCCTCCCTGGGTTATGGCATCAACTCCCCGTCTCCTCACCGGACTTCACTTAATACCTTTCTCATTTTCAGAAAGGGCTCCACTCGGTCCAGATGCAGACTCATGGTCACAGCTGAAAAGGTCACTCTGGGTGCCACTGCGGAGTCTAATTACCATGTGTTAAATAACCCGACCCCTCTACATTTGCATGCACCTCTGTTCTTCCCCTGCCACTCTATGCTCAGAAGTCCTTTCAGGTGGTGGTGGTGGTCTTGGTGGGTTGGGGTGGAGGGTGGAGGGTGGAGGGGCAAAGATCACACTTGGCAATGCATGCGTGGCTCTCCAAGGGAAGCTCATGAGGCAATTTGTCACCACAGCTTCTTTACAATGCAGATCTGATACGCATTAAAAAAAAAAATCCATAAGAGTCCATAAAGTATGCATGAAGTACAGCAAATACTAGTTTGACTGGCTCAAAAATCAAAGCTGCGCTAATCATGTACGATGTGCTGCAAACAAAAAAAACATATCTCAGATGACTTTATGTATTTTACAGCAGCATAGTCCTACCAGCTTGACTTGATACCAAGGATCCCTGCATTGGGGTTAAAAAACTAAAAAGGTAAGGAGGGCCCCCCCCTCCCCCTCCTTCCTTATCCAAGCACCTGTAATACTGGCAAGTAGAATAATATATCGAGGGCAATTGAGATTGATTGAAAGTCGGTTGCTTTAAAGATAAAAGATCTGTTTGGAGTTGATCAACAGATTAATCTGACATGTGATTGATCGGCTCGCTACTGCGCTGCGATATTAAAGCAGACGGCGGACAAAGCGACCTGCGTCAGCACCCCCAGCTCCCGGAACCATTAGTTTATCCAACCAATTACGCCCAAACTGCTGAGACAAGTTAAAACGCGGCGAGGGGTGGAGCCGTGGGGACGGGGTGGAGGGGGTGGAGGGGGTCCGCCGGCATAACGGGGGCTGCATATTCACGCAGCACGTCACATGGCCGAGAGCCATCTTCGGGGCCAGTAATGCAATAACGAGGCGATTCAATCAGCAACGTCTGGACTGGATGTTACTCATCTGATATGGGAGGGGGGGAGGGATGGGGGGAGAGAGGGCTTTTACCGGCAACGTCTCCCCCCTCTATTGCTGTGAATGAGAATTTAGCCTGCATTAGAAATCAAAGCACCGAGCCCCAGAATTACAGCACATATGAATTTAAAAAGTATTGATTTCTGCACTGCACGACTCCATTGCCGCCACTCGGGTGGTCCCGGTGTCTCTGATTGTTCAGAGGGCTGGATACGGGCTTTGATGGAGGAGAACTCGGGGGCTGACACCGACACCAGAGCAGCGAGGTGGAAATTAGAAAAGGGCTCCCTGTGAAAGCCCAGAGTCACTGCGAGCAAATGAAAATACGCGACACTGTTCTACGTTATTACTCGGCGCGGCGGCAATAAGTGGACGAGATTTACAGGAGGCAGACTAATACCTGCTGATGAACTCGCGCTCCGTCGGGCCTTTAGTCTGGAAACCTCCCCGTAGAAAGAGCCTCTACATTTCCAGATGACAGCGGTGTGAGCGGTTAGCGGAGCACATTGGATTTAATCAACCGTGGAGCGAAGGTGTGGGGGAAACACTGACACATCCCCATTTGAATATAAGTGAGGGAGACGTACAGGTTTAAGATCCTGCAGGCTGGTGTTAGTTTAGCTTTAATGACGTTCATACTCGGTTAGGAAACCCTGATTTTCAAAGGTATTTTTTTTTTTTTTTTTAAATATATAAAATCAAAGAATAGAGTCCTGAAGGGAGTGCAGACCCGTTCAGAAAAAAAAAAATGCACAGCGGGCGTGAGGCTCCACTCACAGGTTGGATGCCCTCGGGCTGTTTAACTTATTTTTTTTCCCGTTAACTCTGGCTTCTCGCGGTCATTTCTCTAAATGACAGTGAAATATTATCGCGGGCGCAGGGATTGGTGTTCCCTCCGAATGCTGAACCCGACCGGCCTCTCGCAGTTATAACCTGGCTCTCCATTCCTGGGAGACACCCCCCCTCCTCCCTCCCGCCCCCCCCTCCTCCCCTAGGCTGAGTCGAACCCCTACAACATACTGACATTTAAAAAGCTGCACATCTTAGCGTTGCTTTGCTCGCTCATTATTCCCCCCCCCACACACACACACACACACACACACACACACACACACACAATTTACACGCGTAAGCAGAAAATGCTAAAATAGGAGAAAATGCTGCCATTTTTCTCCCCTGTCTGTCGGCCTCAAAGGGCTTCCTGTGATTATTAACACTGTGGCGGCTGTTGCTCTGTGGCTGGACCGCCACTGTTGTGGCCACAGAGACGGCAAATGACAAAGAGGACATTTATTGTGTGTGTGTGTGTGTGTGTGTGTGCCACACAATACAAAAAAAAACAAAAGGCAGATGAAAGGTGGTTCGCAGTGTCCATTATTTTTGTTAGGGTTTTATGAATATCTCAGGAGATGAAAGAAATAAGGCCCGAGGGAGCAGTGGATGGAAAAACTCCCATCATGTCTCAAGAGGTACAAACACTGGCGCACGCACACACACACACACACACACAGGCTTTTTTTTCAATTTGCAATCAGACCCGGCGTGGTGAACTGTCCGTGTTCTCCGCCACTGTCCCCTCGTATTTGGCATCAAAGTTCCACGCCGCCATAAAAGCCAAATTCTCTATGACATGGTGGAGATTGCTCTGTCGAAAATGCAATCAGCCAAAAGCCGCCTCAAGTGCTGATGAATTACCGTGGCTTAGGAAAAGACAATGACTTGTCAGTTTTGCCCCGATTGGGCTCCGTCCGGGGACGAGTGCACGGGGGACCTGACGGAGTCACAGCGCGGCGCTGCATCCTCCACATCTGAAGGGATCAACATTCTTGAATGTCAAGTTGGCTGCGTGCGGCATGACTCATCGGAAAAAATAACTTTGTGCCGAGGTACTTATTATCAGGCCATACCGGGGAATGAGTTCTGCTCATGAAAACATTTGTTTTACAACCACTATAGCTGCCACTGAGGTAGAAGTATCCTCATGCTGGGAGGATTCCATCTTAGACAATTTATTCTTATTATATCATATTATTATAGCCTCTACTGCTGCAGCCCGTTATTTCCTTACTATGCTGTTCCCATTCGACTTAGTTGTTTCTCAAAACAGCCTTTGTGACAATATATGTTATCTTATTATCAAAATATTTTTCCAGTGGGAAAGATTTTAAATTGCAACGTATAACATTATTTGGTTTTGAATTTGTTTTTAAAAATCAGAAACTTGCGAACGAAAGCTTCCCATTGATTTGTCTGCTGAGCACGATGGCACATCATTAATCCACGATTAAGTCCCACATAATCCATGCTTACTGATTCTGAATGGAGATCAACGATTCTTTAAAAATTGTGAAAAGGTTTTTGCGTTTTGCTATTTTGCAAAAAACACAATGCTCACTTTGGATCCACGCACAGCGAGTGGGAGTCGATGTGCTCGGAGTCAAACGGCTCACGTGGGTTCAGATGACATCGCTGCTCGTGTTGCAGGTACGTAGAAACCCGACAGATCAGGCTGGATCTGTCTGCACGAGTTAGACAGCAAATGTGAAAGTCTTGAAAAAATTAATGTGATTTGAAATGAGCTACTGCCACACGCATTATAATGTTTACTATGCAAGGGGGACTTTTCTTTTTCTTTTTTTTTTTTTTTTTTTTAAATCAAAACATTGATTTGGCTATGATGCCATTCACTGACTGAGCCCATACTACTCATCACTTCCCTGTGCACCGACTCCATCCGTCTCTCGTCCAGTTTCAGTTACCGGTTCTCTTCCTCTCTCTCGTCCCTGGTTTCCTCAGTTAACTAAAAAAATGCCGCTGCAGGCGAAGGTAATTGAAAGTGTGTAGTTGGCCACATAAAATGCAGCTGGGAGACAGAGTAACAAAAAGGGGCCACATGAAAAATACGGGCGCGTTAAGTGTCACCGACTCAATGGAGTCAGCTTAAAGCACAACCCCCCCCCGCCCCCCCCGTCCCCCCACCACGGCCGCGTCCACCGCCATTACACTTTACTTCATCGTCTACGCTGGTCATGGATTTACTGGCTACTTGGAGCAATTGAAAATATGCCTTGAAAAAAAACAAAAAAACAAAACATAATGACAGGAAATGTGCCCCTCCACATTGAAGTATAGGTGGATTACCAGAGCACAGGGAACAGTTTGTTCTGTTTAGAAATGTTACGCAACTAAATATGAAACTGAAATTACTGCCTCCGCCAACCGGTCCAGCTGTGTTTACATCCATGCCGGTCCAGACTCGTATAATTATGCAGTGAAGACTTTTCAAAAGGCGCTTAATGGAAACTGTATTGATACATATTGATACGACTCCGGTGACAAACATGCCGTCGTCACCGGCCAGAGGAACAGGGAGCCCCCGGGTTGTAGCCATGACACCAGACCGCGCTTCAAATATGGACGTCCCTGCAAAGCTACACATTCTAACACGTGGCCGCTTCGCACGCGTGTTCAACCCGACGGCACAGAAGATCTTTACGACCACCGCGGTTTCAAGGTGGGCACCCGAGATTAGTGTGACCCATTCAGTATCCGACCGAATGTGAAATATGGCCGCAATCTCCCCTTCATGTTCCTGAGTTATCGTGTTGAATAATGGCCAGAGATGTGGGTTTTTTTTTCAGAAAATCATGATATTGCAGTGACATTGACCTTTGACCTTTTGTATATGAAATCCACTTCATTGTTTAATCCAACTAGACCTTTGTGTGAAATCTGAGTGAAATTTGACTTCTTGAGTTATGGCCAGAAACGTGTTTTGTGTCAGTGAACTTTGACAAATTAAAAAAGATAATTAATTCATTAATTAATTAATACATCGATATTCTGCCAGACTGGATTTTAAACATTTCAGTCTCATACAATGTCCAAACGTATTACCACACCGATTCCCATGTAGCTGTGCTAAAGGCCATACTAATTATTTTCTTTTGCACACGTGTGTGATTACACCAGACTACCTGCCCTGGTGAACACACGCTTCATAAATAGAAACCCTGTTAGAGATGCACAAGTCATTTTAAAAATGGATCTTTTGCTCTGTTACACCCCATTAAAAATGGACGAGGCAGAGGGGTCACCGGGAGTTGGTTCTGCCTCAGAAGTGCCTTTCAACATCAGCTGGGGGGAAAAAAATAAATAAAAATGGGCAAAATCTACACGGAACAATAGAAGAAACCCGAGTGTTTCGTGACCTCCCATTTCCCTTCTGTTCAGAACTAGAGTACAATCACATATCATACTCCAGCAGTAAAGTGCTGACTTGCCCATGTTGCCACTGTCAACATTCATTCATGTCGATTCCCGGGGTACCGGTTCATTCTCTGTGGCTGAAGACGACACGCCTCTGCCCTGGAAACGGTCATTAAATAGTCATGGGCCCCTGTGCTGAGCACAGGCTGGGCCGCGGCAGCCTTAGTGCTCGTGTTATGCTCACCACCGCAGGGGTCATGCAAAGTGCAAGGCAGCTCTTCTGTTATGGGGCCAGTTCGCCATCACAAGCCGAGCCTCAGCACTCACAAACGCTGGAAAAAAATAAAACACGCAAAACACACACACACACACGTGCACGTTCACCTCGTTTTAACCCCACCGACTTGTTTGCGTGGAGTGAGGTCGCATCACGGTCACTGAGCGGTTTGACGCGTCACAGAAACATGGGACGGCCTCTGGAGGTTTTATTCGGGGGGGGACGGCACGTCGCTTCTTGTGTGCACGCGTGTCAGTTCGCGTTCCTGTCTGAGTGTGTGTGTGTGTGTGTGTGTGTGTGTGTGTGTGTGTGTGTGTGTGTGTGTGTGTGTGGGTTATGTGAAGGTCACCAAGCAAAGCGCATGAAAGAGGAAGCGGCCTTTGAGCCGTTATCGGGCAGTGGGAGGGCCACGTGTGCGTTTGGTCGGTCACAATGGAGCAGCCCTTTGCAGAGCTCAACTGTGGCTCCCAATGAGGCCCGTTTGTGAAGTGGCATGGCTTAAGAGATCGGTTCTTGATGTTTGGTTTCCTCCCGCACTTTTATGTTGTTGTTGTTGTTCTTTTTTTTTTCTTCCCTGCAGGGTTCACAACGGTAAGCACACATTTTATGGCACATCATGAAATGGTGCATTTTTCCTCCGCAGTGTAGGAGTGGGGGGGGAAGAGTAGCTCAGCTCTGTCTGTCATATAGCAAAAAAATAAATAAAAAAATAGCAAGCCAACTGGTGTCTTTGTGCTTGTAACACGTGTAGCTGAACTCTAATCATAATGTATAAAGAAATTATAGATATTTCTGGTATTGAAGAGGAGTTTATAAATTGTCTATTTTTAATGGTATTTGTTGTTAATCAGGCTTCAACTTGGTATTATTATTTTCATTAGACTATTCTAATAAAAAAATATCTCATCTAATGTTGGCCGGATCACCATTTGTGTCCCCATCAGGATGAATTTTAATAATTTTGGTGATTCCCGGACTTTTCATCAAACGCCATCATCAGGTCAAAATTCAGATTTGTCCAATATTTTAATTCATGACCAAATACTTACAAAACGAATGACATGTCTCAGCTAGTCTTTGCGTTAAGTGCCAGTGAAGATTGTGAACATGGTTAACATTACACGTGCTAAAAAAAACAAAAAGAAAAACACATTAGCATCGACATTGTGATCATGTTGGCATGTGGCTGTTGACATGTAGCTCAAAGCATTACTGTGTCTAAGCACATCCTCACAGAGCAGCTCGCATGGCTGTCAACGGGTTTCATTAATAGGCTTTACAGCGGTTTGATGACTGAAATGTCCAAAAATTTTGAAAAGTGACATAAGTTGAGCCCAAGTGGACTTCTTAAAAACGCGTGTTTTTTGTCCTCCAGCAGTCCAAAACCCAAATATATTCAATGTCCAATGACATATAACAAAAGAAACAGAGAAGTCTTTGGATTTGAGAAGGTGAAACCAGATAATGTTCAGAGATATTGCTTGATAAATGACAAAAGGATTCCTCACTTATTAACACTCAAGGCCTTACATGTTAGGAATCAAAAAGAGAGGCTCATCCTCTCATCCCAAAGTCCCACCGCCTGCAGATCTCGGGCGATCAATTAAGCTCCTCCATTACCCTGGTGTATTTCTTTGCACTAAACACACCTTCCCAGCTCCGCCTTCTGGCCCTATGGCAAGGCATTTTGCACACTCAACATATAACTGGCGAGGACTGAATCAGCGAAGTGATGAATGACTTCCAACACACTGTGGGCTCAGCAAATGTTAAATATTCTCATTAGCTGGTTGAGAGATCTCTCTCTCTCTCACACACACACACACGCTCTCTCTTTCTCTCTCTCTCTCCCTCCCTCCCTCTCCAGCAGCACTACCACCGCCCTGAACCGTCGGCGCCCTAGGCGGTCCAAAACAACCACCACACTTGTGCCTTCTTCTCCTCCCGTCTTCATCACCCTTCTCTATTTTCCCATCGGTTGCGAGGCTTCGGGCGCTGGAGTGACAGTCAATACTGGTGTCGCACACATGTCTCTGTCAGAGCCGTAGCAGAGGGGCTCCGGATTTGGACAGACACCTGATCTGTTGTAACTGGTGCTGCCCTTTGGGACCACTAATCCCGGTTGTTAGCACGAGATTCAAGATTAACAGAAACAGCTGTCCTTACAAAACGCTCTGACTTGACTTCTGCTGCCTCTGCTATCGCTACAAGAAGATAATGATTCCAACTAGAAAGGTCCACTCAATAGAGTGCAGATCTCCGCCAGGTGGGCCTGAAAAGACCACTGCTGTATTGTGCGATTGAATAAATACAACCCCCAATTGGCTAACACCCCTGTCTAGACACTAATGGCCCTTAAGGGGACATAAAACACACATCAAACCGTCTGTCTGCATAGCAGCGGCTGAGTGGTGCCGATGTACTCAGCGGTGTGTGTACCGGTAGTTCCGTTAGCGAGGATAGAAATATATAACGGGCAATGAAAAGGTGTTTTGAGAAAGCTTGAGTCACCGCAACCTCGAGAGGTTCTTGAGCATGGCCCCGTAACTGGGCACCCAGAGCATTGTGCAGTTTGCTGCAGCAGAATGCGAGACTAGCTGTGGACAGACACAGAGGTGCACGGACGCACACGCTCAGGTTCGCATGATCCTCCTGTTGGAGATAACAATAATAAGAATACTTCAATGAAGCCATGTCATGAAATAAATAATTACACTTGACTACAGTACATTTCACTTTGCCATTGAAATTTTGGCTTTCAAACTTATTTCCCTCTCCGACAGGTAACAAGAGATATTTGGCTCCGTTTTCCGCAGTAGCAAGCTGCCGATGGCTCTGTGTGGGAGGAGGGTCTGGGATAAAGAGTGGAGAGGAGCAGCAGAGACGAGCAGAGCACACAGCTCAGGGCAGAGGTGGCTCCCGGCCATCCATCTCTGGTTTCAGGATTCAGAGAGTGCTGACAGCTCTGGGTCCCCCGGCACAGGCCTCTGGGCTGTAACCACGGATACCCAGACAAACCAAGAGCTGTCACTCAAGCAGTACCAGCTAGACGGAGTCACAGGAGATGGGAAAACAGGATAGCAAGACACCAAGGGGGTGTGTACGTGCTTATACCTGTGTGTGTGTGTGTGTGTGTGTGTGTGTGTGTGTGTGTGTGTGTGTGCTACAGAATACACAACAGGAAATTCAGAAGCTGTGAGTGCAGACAGTCAGTGGTCTAGTGAGATACCATCAGTCACAAATGGGACACACACATACAGAAAGACACACAAAATAACAAATCCTTGATACCGAAGAAGGTTTTGGGAAACTCAAGGCTCAGACAAACAGACATGCTGATAATAGCAAACTTCCACCTCATGAATTTTGCAGCTGTCTAAATCTCCTTGACATTTTAATATAAGAGTGCTTTTTCCTTTGGCAAGCGCCTCCGCGCTTCTTTTAAAGCAAATAAAGACGATTGTGGGGTGCAGAGCAACAAAAAGAGGAGGAGATGGGTTTTAAAGTGTGAATGATCAGGTTCAGCATCAGGGCAGGCAACTTGTTTTCTTCAAATGAATAAATGCACAGGTAGGGCAGTATGAGAGCAGGCTAACACAATCAAAAGGTTCAAAAAGCAGCTTCTTCTGTCAAGACAATGTGCACAGCTCTTTCCAAGACAAAAAAAAAAAACAATTGTTTTTAAAATACTATTACGGATTTGCTTGCTTCAGTATACAGCAGATTCTCCAAGGTTTTCAAAGTGCACTCATCATAGATCGTGTCTAGTGGATGAGAACCAAAACTAAAAAAATAAAAAATAAAGTTTATTCCACACAAACAGTGGAGAAAATGCTTTCCGCCATAATGTCTGCACATTGATGAATTGTCTACAACAGAAGAATAACAAATAAATTATTCAAATCTCTACCTTGCTGAAGACGGAGGGGAGGGGTTTTCTCTTTGTTCTACGCACTGGCATTGATTTCTCCCAGTGGCGACGAGTGGGATGCCTGAAGGTTAGACACACACACACTATGTAGATAAATGACTCCTGAGCTCTGGAGTTTGATCCAAATGAAGCAATGATGTAGCTCACTGGCCCGGCCCCACATTCAAGTAAAGTGTGTGCTCTAGTAAAATGTGCTCTCGGTGAGTCAGAGAGTGTGTGTGTGTGTGTGTGTGTGTGAGAATACTACCACCAGTATGGTAGTGGTGAGAGGAAACAAGAGGGAGGAGAGAGAGAGACACAATCTGCTGTCTGGCCATGAAGCTTATATGTTGGAATGACCAGATCATTAACACAGCAGCATGGTAGCCGGGAAAATAATAATAATAATAGCTGTGTTTCTCGCATCAGCATTCACACAGTCGCTTCCAAACAACTGATGCACCGCTTATAGGTGTATGTAATTCTGTATTTGTGTCGGGATGTGCCTCTCTATCCATCTGTGTAATTATGTTGGTGTTCATACTCTCCCCCCCTCCTTTGCTCCAATGTAACGCTTAATGCATGTCTCTGAATGCATGTGCGCCTGCCTGAGCACTAGTGTGTGTGTGTGCGCACACACGCACACACACACACACACACACACACACACACACACACACACACACACACACACGTGTGTGAGGGTAGTAATGTTTATGTTTTTCTCCCTCCTCTGAATCCCAATGCCCAGCGGTGCTCCCGGCTGTGCAGCGCAGCAAAATTGGCCTGAGAGGTTTGGGAACATTTCCCCCCTTACAAACAGGGGCAAATCAATAACGTCTCGGTTGAGGGAGCCACTCTCCATATGAAGGTGAGCTGACTCAGCAGTCCCAGCAGCCAGAAAGAGGGGGGAGGGAGGGAGAGAGAGAGAGAGAGAGAAGTGAAGGGGTGGAAATGATTGCTTTACAAGCGGTAAAATGCACGCCGGTGTTGAGAACCCTCTGTGGACGCAGCGCTACACGCCTTCTCAATCCTCTGGTGGAGGAGCGGGAGACACACACACACACACACACACACATATATACACACACATATACACACACACACACACACACACACACACACACACACACACACACACACACACACACACACACACACACACACACACACACACACACACACACACACCAATACAATAGGCTGCCCTCTCTTGAGCTGCGAGTGCAATCGAGCTCTGATGGTTTCTCCTTTCTTACTCATACCTGCTCTCCGTCACTCTACTGCAACACAGCAGCCTGGCCAGCCCCGAGTCAGGCCGCAGCCAAACTCAATCACAGCTCCACAGCTGACTCGAAACTTTAACTTTCTTATAGTCGTCGTATTCATACATGAAACTTGACCTCTGCATTTAGCCCAACCCGACGCATTTGTAGGAGCAGTGGGGAACGCGGTCAGGACAGCAGGAGCCGCGGATCCAACCGCCAACCTTGTGGTTAAAGGACAACCAGCGCTACCCACTGTGCCCCCCCCCACCCCCTCACACCCCTAAAGGAATATTCCTATCTTTACCTCCTCTCTTCTCTATTTATGCTTCCAGGTCTCTGCAGCTATCACAGCGCTGATTAAATGCCGTAGTTTGCCAATTACAGGGTGATCGGGAAAGAGGACGGGTGAGGAGATGGTGGACATGGCAGGGTGCTCCGACGTCCTTGAGGCACGGCAGGAAATCTGCAGCAGCAGCAGTTGGCAGTGGAGACCGTATTATATATCTCATTAGAAGTCCCGGATCATCTCTCAACATCACCTCCAAGACCCGTCTATATTCTCTCCTCTATTCATTTATTGCGTCTTCATTTAACCTTAAATTCACAGATTGTAGTTTATGCAAGAAATACCATATCTAACAATGGGTGTGCTTGCCTCCTTGACTGAATTATCCATTTGCAAGTATTCACACTATTTCAGATTTTCTGTTTACAAGGGAGCCGTTGGTTAACATTTACTTCAATTCACTGCAAAAGATCTAACTGCAGAGGCCTGGAACTTGCTCGCTATAGGTCATCCGTCACAGTGAACAAAGCCAAAGCTATGCTATTGTCCTGTGGTAATGCAGTTGAGAGCAGGGACCATTTTGAAAAGCCTCCTCGCTGGCGTGCGGTCAAGGACACGAGACATCTGACATTTGAGACCTGGCTGCTAGAAAACGCTGCATTCATGAGGAAAATCATGAGAAAATCAAACCCAGAGGAGAGGTGAACACTGGATATTGTGAATTTAGTCACACATTAAAAAGACTGGTGTGGAATTTCTTTCATTTTAGAGAGGGGCCTTAAACACAGCAGACAGACTCCATATGCTGCAATCTGAACTGTTGACTACCACCGTGCTGTTGATGGCTGGATGTTGGCATCAGTGTCAGCACCAGGAAGCAGGGCCATTTAGTTTAGTTATTTAGACAAAAATCCAAACACAGCAGTAAAAAAAATTATATATATGAGACATCGTAATGGATACCACGACAAAGTCAGTCCAGGACTTATTTCCATTCTGGTCCCTGTTGTTCCTTCACTTCATCCTCGCCATGTCAAGATGGAGCTAGCCGTACAACATCCAAAAACCGGCCACTTCTCAGCACAACAGTTCACTTACAGATAAATATGCCAATGAAAAGAAAGTTATTTGTTTGTTGCTGATAATGAGAGTTGGTTCCCATGTAAGTAAGTAAGGTCAGGGACTGGCAGCTTAATGCTTACATGGCTGGATAAAGCAAACCTGGAACGGGTCAGCGCTCAGATTTTAGACCGATATGGCAGCAGAGCGAAGCAGGAAACTCTCTGAATGGATGGGAGTCCAGAGGCGTAGCTGAGAGGAAGTAGTAAATGAAGGAGTATGGCAGAATGGGCGAAGTAGTAACTTTGACAAACACTAAAGGCGATGAAACGCTCACTTTGATGGATTACTTATTTCAAGCCAAGTTTAAAAACGGATTTCCAAATCGGAAACAAATGGAAACCAACGGCTTCCCAGAAGGAGGGGAATCGAATCCAAAAAAACTTTGAAAACGGTGTTTTGTAAAAGTTATGCAAACCGCTGGTACGATCACTTAAGGCTCGAAGGCCACGCTGCAGCCGTAGGTGAGCAGCTGTTTCCCCTGTTGCAGGAGGTGGGCTGTGCTGCACTCTCCGAGCTGCACGCTGACAGTAAATAATGTTTCTGGCATACGGCTTCCACGCCGGCACTGCGGGAACGGTAGCAGTTGCCATTTTGTCAAGTCTTACACCGCGAGGAGCAGGAAATATTACGGAACGCTCTCCGAGACAAGCTGAAATGTGGTAATGCGTCCCTGTCCATCATCTGAATGAATTGTTAAATGACATGTGCATTGCAATACGTCAAAAACTAATAGCCCCACTGCCACATTTTCGCAGCACTCCGGCGTGGGTTAAAGCGGATCTGCCGCGGTGCAGTGCAATAAAAAAAAAAAAAAGGGAAGAATACTTTGCGTATTTCCCGGAGATATTTGAGATATAAAAAAAAAAACATGCGGCAACTGCCTGAATGTCTAAATGAACCACGACCCCTGTATGGCTGGCTCCTTCGCTCCGTTCTGGGGTGATTATTAAGAAGCCACGCAGCACGGCCACAGCGCGTCGTTGGCGGTGTGAGAATGTGCTTGTGCACATAGCTGTTCCAGCAGCTGCCTGCTCCGGTGAGGGCGAGATGAGCCGGCCGAGGTGAATACATTACTCTCACTCAGTGAATGTCACAAATGCCATTTCCAACTGCTGAATGTC
This sequence comes from Ophiodon elongatus, assembly GCA_016806645.1. NCBI lineage: Eukaryota > Metazoa > Chordata > Actinopteri > Perciformes > Hexagrammidae > Ophiodon > Ophiodon elongatus. The sequence goes on along the minus strand of JACSYO010000293.1, from coordinate 367,322 downwards.
ACCGGGACCGTCGGGGTGACTGCTAACGCCGTGGAGCGCCATGACGTCTATATTCCCGCTGCTAACATCCTGCATGCACACACTTTTTGAATATCAAACAAAGATGCCGCTCGCTGTGAGCCAAATAAATATCAATAAGCCTGGAAGTCCGAAGGCGATTGGTCGGCGCGTTTCCTGCTGATCACTGCTGGAACTTTTGGGCAATCACCGCTCGACTGAATATTGTGCTTTTACAACTGAAGAGGAAACTTTGATATTGATTCTCACCCCCCCACCCCTCCACCCACTCCAAACTGGGAACAAATCCTAATGTGTTATTCAAAACAAACAAACAAACATCACAGAAAGAGCTTTTTCCTGGGTTGATATTTGATGGTGGCCATTTTTAATGAGCGGCCTGTTGACTAGCAAAAGGGCCACTGCTGGCTCTGGATGGCACTCAAAAAGAAGAAGAAGAGTACTCCAAAGAGAGAAGAAACTGAAGCACATCTCTGAAACACACTCCGCTGCATCAGTGAAACTTATTGTTCGCAGCGCAGTCATCAGAGGCATCATGCTACTGCTGCTGTGCTGCTGCTGAGCGCTGTGAGCCCATGCTGATCATTTCCCACATATTCAGATATGAATGCTTGACGCCAAGGTCATTCTCCTCCAGCTATCCATACCTCTCACTCCGCCGTCACTCATTACTGCCATACATCACCTTTCTCGCATCCTCCGCTCCTCACATCTCCTGATCTAAAAAAATTCATTTCAGCGAGCCGATGATGGGACTGCCAAAAACGCGGCCTAATTTTATTGCAGCAGGATGTGGTTATGATAAAGAAATCTCTTCAGCTCCAGGTTAAACCCATCATTGTTTGTCTGGAATCGAGACTGATTTAGTTTGTGGATTTTTTTCCTCCCCATGAAATGCATTTCAATTAAAGAGTTCTTATCAAATAACCTGCATAATTGGCTGAACTATTCGGTGTTGAAGTTGCATCATTATCACCTTCTAGCAAATACTCCACAACAATACACGGCTGCTAAAGAACAAAAAAATGAAATAAATTGGGTTCATCATTTCGGTTGCTTCAGGCTGTACAAAATACATATATTCCTCTCGACAACTCAAGAAGTAGTAAATAAAAAGCAAACTACGACGGCCACTTGTGTTCAACACAAGACACCAAACCATCAATATAAACAATAATTATTCTTTCAGAACGTCTGAAGATTATACACAGCAGAGACAACTAATTACATGCCAACCCGTTTTGACTGTATTTACTCTTAATCAATCATTGTGTTTGCGAAGTCAAATAGTGCTCGTCTTCAAGCTATGCGCATCTGTCAAGTGGAGAAGAAAGGGGCACTGCCTTTCCAAGAAGAAAAAGGGGCACCGTGCCGACCGGCGTGTTCAACAAAAGAAAAACAATCTCCTGTAATTGCCTGCCATCAAACAGAGAACAGCGATTCGAAATGCAGGATAGAGGGAGGAGGGTATGGCAGCGCATATTGCGAACCAGTCAAGGACGATAGCAGCATCCATCTTCCAAGAATTCTCAGAGCCAATCAAAAAGGAGAAGGCCTGCTGGTGGTGAGGTGTTGCCAGCCAGATCATTAGAGTTGGACACGACACACGCTAAACAATGAGGAGTTAAAAGACTAGGCCTTCCTGACCTTTTGAAGGTAAAACAGGGGGGAGGGGGACACAGGGAGGGGGGTGGGGGGTGGGGTCGCATTGGCAGAATGGCGAAGGAGCTTATTGATTTCAGACAGTTTATCTGTATCACAGGCAACAGCCCACACAGACTGCACGAACAACACTTTCACCCGTCAGGATTAGATCCGTAAAGCCGAGCTGACGGAGACCAGGCGAGCATGATGTAAACATGGATACACAGATCTGATATCCATCCATCTATATATAGGTGGATTAAAGCTGCTTAGTAGCGCTTCACTGCGAGGTCGCTCCCGCGCCTAGACCGCTCGGTCCGGTTACAATAAACTCTTGGCTGGCACGGGTGATGGTCCGGTTTGTTTGTGACGGCTCAACCACGGGATTGTAGGATAGCAGATACGTGATTGTAGCATGATTTCAAAAGCCAAACCACTAATGAAAACAACTGCTGATCATGAAATCTGTTCAGGAAGCGATCTTATAACTGACCTGTATTCAAGGTCATGTAGGCACGTCAGCGCTGGCATTTCCCCAGATCAATAGGTCGAGAGCTGTTCTCCATTAAAAAGGAATGCAACGGCCATAATGTCCGCGCGCTCCCCGGCGTTCGCACCAGTCATCTGGGAGAGTGCAAAGGGGCTTTTGTACGCTTTTCTCTACCGTCATTCCTCATAACATTTGGTGGATTTGCAGTCTAGTAACACTAATAATGCGTATAATAAGTTATTAATCAAAAGGACATATTTAGAAGCATTTAAATGCTGCACAAAAACTTCTGTCCGTCTCCGGAATTTGATTTGCCAACGTTGGTCCTGATGATGCAGGATGGAAATAGCCAAGAAGGGTCCAATCAACAAAGTACCTGCCGCTCTACATAACTTACAAGGTGTAATTTTCCCCCGTTGGTTCGGACCAAATAAACCCAACTGGAGAAGTGAAAGCACCCAGAGATAACCAACAATGAACAATTATGCACTCTGAAGAAACATGTTTGTATGCAACACATTTAGCCATTGATAACTCACATTGTATACCTCAATGCAATGTGTTCTCTTCCCCATGGCCATTAAGTACCAACCACATTTCTGGTCAATACTGACGCCAGACATTTTATATTGATTAGTTTGTTTCAAGCACACCGATACATAATGCATCAACTCTTGCCTCCGTGTGTGTGTGTATGTGTGTAAGTGTTGGAAGGGTAAACCATCAGTCAAAGTCAACACCTTCCTTCGCACAATTACCAGAACTGTTATAGTGAAACAAAGGCCTCCACTAAAAAAAAAAAAGAAAAGAAAATGCAGCATGCTGCAGAGATTCTGGGGACCAAAGCGGCAATCACAAGCTCTCTTATCTCCGCCGCTCTTCATGAAATGTTAAAAAAAAAAAAAAAAGGGGTCTGAGACTAGTCCATGAAAGAATTAAAAGCCCGATGCGATTAAAAGACAAGACGAGAAAAGAAAGGGAGTTCAGCGCCTCGCCCGGAGCACGTTGGCCTCCTCAATCTTTTAGTGGAAATTGGGTTTGGGGCCGGAGAGCATTCTCCCCACAGGCACATCACCCGCCCTCTCCACAGATCAGGGATCATCACACCCTCATGCGCTCGATCCAAACCTCGGCAAACACCAGAATAGAAACACATCGTCGTCGAGGCAGCAGAGGATCAGTAGTCAGGGGGCAGTCTTTGTAAAAGTGTTGCCCATATCACAAGGGCACTGTACTGCTCTCGCTCCGTCCTGGATGTGCACGTTCAGCCGCTGACCGGCCTCTCAAATACTCTCCAGCAATGATTCATAGACATTGGTTAATCTTATCAGGGACTGCCTGGACACAGCAGTAATAAACTGGAAATTGTCTAGTGAATCTCATATCAAATCACAACCATGGGGAAACTAAAGCAACACAGCGGCCCAAAGCATGAACGGACGAGTCCATGGAATGTTCTTGTCGAGACAAGCTGTAATGTGATGGAGCAAATTAATTATTTGATAAACAAACCAATATAATAAATAATTAAGCTGAATCTCTGATTAACTATTATAAACACAGAGAGTTCGAGGCTCCGTTGTCTTCCTCAATATGCATCAGTCTGTATTTAATATTCATCCCAAATCTATAAGGAATGGAAGAATGATATATATACCTGAGCTTTTAAACAGAAATGAATGACACAACCTTTGATTCAACCTTCAGGTTAATCAGACACAGAAATGTAATGTCTTCATTCTCCGCCCCTTTCTTATTGAAAACTGCCAGTGAGACCTGAAACTCCACTGAATCTAAAGGTTGTTTGATTGGTAGAAAGTAGAAAATGAGATTATGGTGAGGCTTGGAGTAATGACGGAAGCTGCTTGTCCTTCCACGATGTGACTCTCCCCCCGTTCGCCTCAAAAGGGGGTAGTAAAACTGCCTGTCACAAGCATAAAAAAAAAAGAAACGACTGGCCACTTCAATTAGCCTAATCATAAAATATAATTTGAGACACATCCATCTACAATGACCTGAAGACTTTGGGGGAGAAAAAAAGAACAGTTGTTCATTTATTAAATATCACATTAACTCAACTTCTGTCTGGGTCGCGATGTTACATTGAAATGTAAAAGTTAGGGGTCATTGTGCTTTTGTTACAATATTTATCAGGCACAGTGAATCGGAATCCGAGCGATGCAAGGTGAGACTAAAAAGAGTCATACACAACCCGATTAATTTAAAATTCCTTTCTGTGATCTGTGAATCATAATAATGTTGAGTTGACAATTTGAATGCTGATTTATTCATGGTCTTAAAATGTCTCTCAAGTCTGCATTCCGTATTAACGCCTGCTACTGGCAGTTTCCTTTTCAAGGGAAATGCCTCTATAATTTAGAAAAATATAGAACATTTTATGAAAATACATGGAAGATAGCTGAAAGTTTGAAGCTGGAACTAAATTATTACTGGTAAAAAAAAAAAAAAAAAAAAGTCCACAGCTGTACTAGCAGCTCTGTGAGGCTGAGATTGGGCAGAGTGGTGCTTTGAGTTAAATGCTAGCATTAGCATGCCAACATACTTACAGAGGCAATGCTAACATGCCGATAATAGAACGTTATGTACAACCAACTTTATTTAGCATGCTAACATTTGCTAATTAGCACTAAATACATAGTACAACTGAGGCTGAAGGTAAAGTCACGATTTTTGGACAAAGACAAATGTTGACACTAGAGGTAAAGTCAAAGGGTATTAAAAGTGAATGTGCGTCCGGAAATTTGTGATGACAAAGATGATTGTAGATGTAAAGGGGGGAAAAAAAATTATGTTTTTGGCATATTGGTGGTGCTACTTATTTCGATACATAATCTGATACCCCTGGCCATTCATTCCAAAGGTCACGGTCATTTAACCTCAGGGTGGCACTACGTGAAAAGTCAGGCGATTACTAAAAAAAATGTAATCTGTGGGCTTAATCTGTGGACCATGCATGTCTGAACAGAAATGTCATGGCAACCCATCTAATCAATGTCTGTATGGACCGTTGCACTGTTTTTCCAGAATTGGGTCTTCCCACCAGCGGCCATCCTTCACAATGAAGGAACAGTTTGATGTCCTGAGTGAATCCATGTTTTGTGTCCCTTATTCAGCATGAAGTAAAGAGCATCTCACTTCCAGCTGTGCAATGTTTTATGGATTATTACAATAGTTCAAGAGGCGTTTACACCACACGGGCCGCCGTGCCAGCAGCGAAACCAACTCTGAATTTATTCTTCCGTTACAATAAAGACCCAAAGATGAGGAAGGGTAATGCTGATGTCACTCTGGGTGTCAGGACTGATTTCAGGTGAGCGCTTCCATTTTATCTGCGGTTTCCCCCACAACTCTCCATATAAAAATGATCAAGGATTGATTGAAGCAATTTCAGTTTGCCTCAAGACTATTTTCAAACGTACCATGGTCCTGAGTTTTACGTGAGCTGGGGAACACAGAATTGCTTAAATAAGCACAAAATCGTAAAAAAAAAAAAAAAGGTGTTGCTTGTTTGGGGTTATTTGTAAGAAAAAGAAAATATGCCTCTTTCATTCCCACACTTTAGTGGGTGAAGCGACTCCTATCTGCAGACTGATGGGAGTCAATTCGCGACGTCAAATGTGATAACTGGCAGTTCGCTGCAGATACACATATACACATACCATCCACAAACCAATCCAGGCTAAAAATAAATAAATAAACGAAGCCATTTGAAAAAGCGATGGAAAGATCATCCTAATATAGACTTGTCATCATCCTCACTCCGAGATTTGCCGCTGTTTATTTCCCCCCGCGGGGCCGTGGCCTTGCATGGCGAAGAAGATGCCACTCAACAAGCTCATCTTCAAAATCTGTTTACCAGGATGCCGGGTGGCAAAGGGGGGAATTTGACTCACAAATTCAACCCCAGAGTTTTCATGTCAATGTCTTCCTATCTGATTGTTTTGGCACTCACGTCTGAATGGGATTGGGAGTGTGAAGCAAACACTGAGGCAGCGAGCTGCAGATGGTGCTCCAGTGAGGAAGTGAGAGGCGGAAGTGGTGCCGCCACCAGACACTCTTTGGCTAATCGACACGAGAACACAACGGAGCCGGGCCCGCGTGCTGGGCTGACTGGGCACAGTACTAGACAGTGATGAAGCAATGTGTTGGAAGCACCTGCACACTTCCTGGATTTCTTATTTTTTTGCTCTCTTTCGAACTTCGGGGTGATGCAAGTTTCATTTAGAATGCAAACAGATATTGAGCTCAATACCAGAGCTGTAGACTCCAGACCAAAAACAGGACTTGATTTGAATTTGATTGGTGTGAGACAATCCTTGACATTCAAGTCTTAAGCTTTGACCAAAACAAACAATAAACAAAAACACATCATTCGACAGGAAAAGCCACATAGGCTCACATGTAATTGTTAGTATTATGCATTAAAATGGTCAGGTTTGTAAGCAGACTAATAGTCTATGCAGTGGTGCTTTGCACGACAGGTTACCATGCCAACACACTGACGTTTACTTGGTTTAAAGTTTACTATACCATCTTAGTTTAGTGTGTTAGCATCCTAATTACATTAGCACTAAAGTATAGCTATGGTCAAAGTTTTGGACAAATAAAAAGGAAAAGGTAATTGGTTGCTACAGTTAATACAATTCATCCTGATGGGTACATGAATGCCTGTACAAAACCTTTGGACAATTCATCCAATTATTAAGAGACATTTCACTAAATCAACTCAATAGTTGTTGAATTGCCATCCGTGGAGCCTACAGCTTTGAAAAGGAAAATGTTGAAGTGACGTGCGCTTTTTAATTACAAGTATGCAGAGATCTGTGAAGGCTTAGATCTTACAATTTGCTAATGTAGCCTTCAGACTTTACTTGCCCCAAAAGATTTAACAACAGCTTTGTTCAACACTTTGACTGAATGCGTAGCATTTCATTGTCGCCACAAACAAACACAACCGACAGCGAGGCCCCGGGACCAACGTTGGCTACAAATATCTTCAAATGCGTCATGTTTTGACTCGCTTGAAGCGGAATCATAGTTCAGCATATTTAAATAGATAATAAACTTGGTATTTGTAATGAACTGAAATACTGATATCACGAGGGCAGCGGGACGTGCAGCGAACACAACAATGGATTTCAGCGAGCGGGTTTGGAGAAAAGAAATGCCGGCATCGAGCATGCAGAGAAACCGTGAATGAGAAACATGTCTTCCCGAGTCAGAAAGCTCATTAGTACCAAGCCTGGATGTGGTTTTTAACAGCGATACCGCGGAGCTGTGAAATCTGGGCATTATTCCCACCAATAGCGGTTCCAAAACAACAGGCCTCGCGCTACACAAAGAGTCTGCTTCCATTCAGATCCCAGTGTCCTCCAAACCAAACAGTTTGGGTTACAGCTGGACTTTCGCTCTTCACCGTGAAGGGAAGCTTCGTTTGGAATCTGCGACTGTGGGCCAACAGAACCAAGACCACAGCCCACCAGGGGATGGATATGTTGTAAAAAAAAAACTAAAAAAGAAGAAAACTTTGCCTGGCCGCACAGGGAGGGATCAGCAGACCGCCAGCTGGAGCTTCCAAACGCTCATTTACACCTGAAGGCGTGAGCGCTACGCGTAGGCATCGGCGGTGCATTTACAATGAATTTCAGCGCCACATCTTGGGAGGCACAAAAAGAAAATGGGGTTTTTGCTGTTGCTATAGGTCACGAAGAGGTCGTCTTATTGTCGAAGCAAACGGAGGGCGGCGAGGCTGAAATGGCAACCTGCAGGACGGGTCTCACACTGATGCTTTCTCCAGCTGCTCCACCTTAGGCTTATTGTTCCACAGTGTTTATCAGAGAAGGACGGGAGCCCATTTGAACAGAGCCGGGGCCTGGGCCGGGGCCGGGGCCGGGGCAGCACACCTTGGCCCTCACACGCTCCATTAAACCAGGAGCAGGGGGAAAGTATGAGGTCTTGACAGTTACTGGCTCAGAGCTCCGCCGCTGACACAATTACTAGCCCCTCGTTCCTCGTCCGTGCTTTGCTACCTTGTTTAAAATGGCTGCCTGTAGCCACGGCGGTGGATGTAAACAACCGAGAAGCTGCCGCCAAGAGGCCCGAGCTTTAAACAACCCAATGACAAGAACTGTTGCTTTAAACAACAGACTTCTCCATTAGCAATCTATCCGTTTGTTGTGTTCAAGTGTGTCCATATGAAGTCGGGTCCAGGCTGCCGGGCAGATCGGGTTTTATCTATTCAAGATTCTGATGCCACGGTTCCACTGTAGTGGGCTTATATTACAACAGAAATATGGATAAATGTTTCGTGCTATTTAAACTGTTTCTAAAAAAGGTGAAGCAGGTATGCAGAAATACAAGCTACACTGGACAAATAGGAGAAGGAAAAGAAAACGCCTTCAACCAAAACACTCTCACAAAAATCACATTGAGAATATTGTCTTTTTTCCCCGAGGCAGAAAGTCTGCGCTTCATCCCCAACACTCGCATTATATTCTCCCTCTCCCCCCCACCACCAGACACACCAACTCCACCGTGCCTTCTTTCCTTAGCCAGCAGACATTTTGCCAAGTGAAGCTGGAACGGGAAATTAAGTTTCATCTGAGGAAAATGTTCTGTTATGCAAACCTGCTCGATAGTAAGAATAATTGAGGCGCTGGCTGATTTGAGACAGAATGCCGCGGTTTCTTTGGAACGATAACTAGGATGCAGTTGACTTCATTAAGCTGCTTTAAATGAGTCGAGGAGGAAAGAGATTAGACTTTAAGGAAATTCAGACGCAAACAAATGCTCCACCTCGTATTCATCACAGCTCCGACCCCCCTCTGGTTTCATTTCACCCTGACTGACAGTGATTGGAGTCTGTCTCACACCTCTCATTGGTCAAACGGTTTCCATACGTCTATACAAGTAATGCATCACTTTGAAGGAACCGCAGCGGAAGAAGGGCCGCTTCTGATTCTACATTTCTGACACATCAAAAAGTCGCAGCGTTCCATTTTTCCAAACAAAAAATATCACCCTGCTAAACAACAACAGTGATAGTTCATTATTTCCGTGTCCACTGCATTAAACGATTGTTTCACGCTAAACCTCGTTTTGATGAAACCACCGGAGTAGTATACGACTATATAATGACTTGCTCTACCATCTTAATTGTCAAAGATATGATATAAAAAGCAGGTTATCAGTGTTTAACCTCTCGGTTGCTGAGAAGCTTTGTATTTTGACCTGAAGGTGCAAAACAGCAGAGAGCTGGTAGACAAAGAAAAGAAAGCGTGTCTTGTGTCACCTGAGGGAAATATAAAGGTTAATTCTGGCAAGCCCATTTCCAATCCCAGAATAGAACACAGTGCATAAATGATTATCTACTGCTGGGAAAGAAAAATAGCTTTCTGATTGGATTTATCCAAACCGGGGTCATCTCGTAGCAAAAAAAAACAACCCATCTTTCTCGTATTCCTACTGTATGTTTTTATTCTAATTGAGACGGGCCCTAAAGGGGAAAAAAACTAGAGAAAAGGCAGCGAGAGAGAGAGAGGGAGAGAGGGAGAGATCACGGAGGAGGACAGCCTCAAGTCAGCTCCAGCAGAGGGGCCTTGCTGACCTAGATCCAGGCTGAGTGGGGAGGATATTAGCCAAGCAATTAAGGGAGATGACAGCCGTCAGGCAGGGTCGGACTGACAGGGATAGCGGTCTCTCCATCCCTCTTCAGCGTGCTCGCTCCCTCTCACTCTTTTTCGCTCCCTCCTGTAATGGCTATTGATTTTTCACAACCAAAACAAGAGGCGCTCTCAGTCCAGAAGTGGCTGAATTGGTAAAGAGATAAAGAAAAGGAAAAAAAAAGGAAGAAGGAAGTGCAGATGGGATGGGTTTAAGGGGGCGGGGGGGAAGGGACCGAGGCTCACAGGTTGGTGACCCTGTCAGCTCTTTGCTTGGATGTGCTGAAATCACTCCAGGCATGTCCGAAAACTTCATTCCGCAGAGATGATATGGAAGCCAAACTTCTCCCACAAAAACTTGTTTCGTGTTTTTTTTTGCCACGGGGGGTTGAAAAAAAATTATCCGATTTGGGGGAAAAGTTAGGCAAACGAAAGTTCTGATGTGAGGAGGATGGACATGCAAGTTAATTTACTCCAGAAAAATTCAGGGTAAATTAAGAGGTTAAGGAGTAGACACATACATTTAATTTTTATATATATATATATATATATATACATATATATACATATATATATATATATATATATATATATATACACACACACACACACACACATATACACACATATACACATACATACATTACATATACACATACACATATATATATTGTAATTCAATTGTTTTGCATGAAGAAAACAGCCTTTATTATCTCATTAAAACACTGCAGTAAAACACAAATCCTGACGCTCGGCTCTGAGGCGACTACTGCTTCAAGGAAAGATGCCTTTGCAAACTTTTCAACCTTTTTCAAGTAGTTTCCCACTAAGGACATTTTAGACACTTTAAAATGTTAAAAATGCAACGAGTTGTGGGAAATCTCCGTTGAGACCAGAAACGAGAGAGCAGACACGGGACCGAACTTGCAGGTGATTATTAAATCTTTGGCCTTGAACTGATCCGATATGATCTCTCAGTCGCACTCGAGACGTCACAAATTTGTAAACTCTAAAAGTATCTATAAAAGTCCAGCACTGCTAAAAAGAACGACGGAGGCAAGGAGGGACATCAGTCAATGAGTTTGTCTGCACAGGTGTGAGGAAACTTATTGCCGAACCGATCACGGAAAGAAAATGGAGAACGACATATGTGCAGCAACAATCCCAGAGAAAACAAGATTATGGAAAATCTCATAAAAACATATTGCAGTAAGGCGGCATTAAAATACCTCATGGGCCGCACATCCATCTCAGATTACCGGCAATTACAGGAGACAGCGCCACTTAAATCACCTGTCACGGAGCAGCGTGCGGCATGCGTTGCTCCATCCCAGCATGCTTTGCTCCGGGGGCGTGCGACACAGTGGTGTTGTGCTCGACATGTCTGCTTTAATCTGATCCCAGTGGGTGGGTGTAAGTTTGTCAAAAGCAAGAGAGGGAGATGTACAGAAAGAACGGGATTCTAACACACAAACAGCTGTGTGGCACATAACTGACATGAGGAGATGAAAAGGCAGAGAGAGAGAGAGAGAGAGAGAGAGAGAGAGAGAGAGAGAGAGAGAGAGAGAGAGAGAGAGAGAGAGAGAGGTTTGTGAAGCGAATGCATACTGGGGGCTCCCAGTGAGTTGTGAAATCAATACATTAAATAAAATCTGTAGGTGGCATCCTCTGAAGTAACACCTGCGAGACAACGGCAGCGAGAGGCGCAGTATTTCGAGAGACGATTCACAGACATATTTGCTTGTTTCTTTCATCGGCTCTATCTGGCCACACAGGGTCAGCGTCTATGGAAGAGGGCTTGTTTTCCCCCCCAACCGCTCTCCAAAGCCAAGAACACCTGCTCACACTCCAGACAACACGCAGAGCTACGCACTCGCTGCACTCCCTGCTCGGGTTCTCAAGGCGATACGATGTTGAGTTGCTTTTTATAGGGGGGGGGGGGGGGGGGGGGGGGGGGGGAAGCAACACGAATTTCAAAAAGATCAATTTTACACGCAGCACTTTCAGTTTTCAACTTGGCGGAGGGGGAGAGAGAAAAAAAAAAAAACTGTCAGATGCTCGGCTGATGTGAATTTTGATTATTTTAGTAAGCAGAGGGAGTTAAAAGTGTATTCTTTTTTTTTTTTGCCTGAGAAGATATGCGAGGGGGGCAGAGTTAAAACACACATGGTGCAGGAATGCACATTTACAAGTATGGGGTAACCTCTGCTGAGCCCCTAAAGGGTCGCTCTGACATCTGCACTACACATGTGTCCCACTCGTAAAAAAGAGAACTGCAGGAGGATCCTTTTTATAGTCTTACATGTGCAGCTAATCCACAACCTGCAGATCAAGACGTGTGATGCCTCATAGACTACGTCTTTAAAAAGGCCAGATAGAAGCTGAAGAACGAATCTGTATTTTCAGGGGGCCCGGCGAAATACATATCCGCAAATGACCTGCAGCACGCCGGTAATCTCCCGACTACTTAATGCCTGCATTAGCTCTCTCACCTCTGCTGAAAGACTTCAGCAATAATCATACCGGTAAATGACAGCAGCCTCTCAAGCTCCTGTTTAAGTGGAAAATGCCATTTTATTATTTTTTTCCCTCTGCCCTCGAGCAGAAAAGGCGCGCGCGCGCCAACCTTGGCACCGCGGTCACGCTTGTGAACAGCAGTGGGAAAACGCCATAAAAACATCCGAGGCATCACCTACATATGTAGGCAGGGAGATATGTGCCATAATGGGTTGCACTCTGCAGATGGCAATTAGGGCTTATGTCAACATTAGGGGGGGGGGGGTGTCCAAATAAAGAAAATTGGCAGATGATACTCACAATTAATTACGAGTTAATTCTCACGCAGACCCATTGACCACGGACGATAAGAAGGTGTATCTGAGTTCTTTGATAAGTGTCCCTGTTGGGAAATTAATTTCAGCCGAGAACATTTGGTCCTTGCCGAGCGGCGGTGTAATTAAGGTTAAAAGGGAGTTTTCATGCCAGGCATGGAAATTGCTTCCTTTCAAATGTATCTCTGTGAATCTGACGGTGGGCTTTTCACTCCGTCGATGGGTTCTTAAACTGATCCTGGACAGGAAGCCGCTGCACAGTGCAACAGCTCGACCCACAAGGCAAAAAGGGAGAGGAGGTGAAAGCCCACTGAAAGCGGCTCGCGTCAGCAGAAAGACGTTAAATGTCCAGCCAAGTTCAGCGAGCAACAAACCGCGATACGTTTAGCTTCTTCTTTTTTTTTTTTAATCTGATTCCCAGATATTGCCGAATACAGTGTGTAAGCTGTGTTTTATATGTACATGGTGTCAGCATCATTGTGGAGCTTATAGTAGAATAAAACATTGAGTTATTGGCCAGGAAACAAGCGTATTGCCTTTTTTTTTTCTTTTTTTTTTTAAAACAGTAGCTGTAGAGTACGAGAGGGAAAGAACCATGTAATGTAATACAGTATAATGTTCTGCAAAGATGAAATTACCTTTAACACTGTTCCTGAAGCGCATGCTGTTTTATATCCGCGCTCAAGTCGAGACATTAGGTGAAACTATAAACCTCATCGGATGTGAGAACTACTGTATCTTGCAATAGCGTGGCGACTAATGACACACACTAAGCTGTGATGTGCGCTCCGTGCCATAACGCCTCTTCACCGGCAAGATACCGCGCATTAAAAATCAATACGGCATCACTTGCATGGAGGCCGAGCACAAGCGGGGGGGTCGGGGGGGGTTGGGGGGGGCCTCGGCTGTAGATATTCTTAAATAAGACAGCTGACATGACAGACACACTGTACGGCCCTGGAACGGTGAAGCCTGCTGCTTGATGTCGTCGGGTCGCGGGACATCTTCACCAAAGGCGGAGTGAAGGTTCGGCAAACAGAAGGCTCAGTCAAACCGTGGCTGACAGGATTTTGCGGATGAATAGATGGACGGACGGACAGCTATTGATGCCGAACACTTTGCAGCCTTCTCTTTGCGATATGTCACCGCGTTTCGACTTAAATTCCTCGGCTGAATTGCCTATTTTTTAAAGCGGGAATAAAAAAAATTAAAAAAAGGAGATGTTTCGAAGAGGCTTTTTCAATAAACGAAGACAAGTTGGTAAAAGCTTGTTTTTGTCCATGTCTGAATTTGAATTATCTTCTTTTTTTTTATTGCAGGTGTGTTTTTGTAAAGCCTGGTTTATCTTCAGCTCATGCTTCTATCAATAAATTGCAGCTGGTAGTGTTAAAAAAAAAAAAAAAAGAATCAATGAGATGCCAGTTTGTTATTTGTTTTTGTTGCATGGCTGTTGTAGTTCAAAGTCACTGCTGCTGATCCTGACACTATTGAGAGAGAGAGAGAGAGATTTTTATATTTCTGTTTTATCGAAATTTAAAAAAAACAGTATTTTTCAGTGGAAGGCCAGGTGACACTTTAAAGATAGTTTATTTTTTTGGAAAAGCTTGTAATGACGCTGTAATGAATGCAATTGGCTTTTTTTTTTGTCTATTCAATTTACAACGTGCCATTTAAAAAAGAACTGCACAAAAGAGCTTATTAAAACGGGTTGTTTAGGACAACACTTTGAGCATACAATGACGACATCACGGACCGTTGAACCTTTTTAACTGCAAAGACGAGAAGCTTCATCCTCCGAGCAAAATGTGATCCGACAGTTTGACTCAAATGACTTGAAACGTACGAGTATTTCCCTTATTCCACTTTCCCACTCCCATATGATGCGTTTACGCTGTGCGGTTCCCGGCAGCATTTTAAGGAAAAGGGACAACACGGATAGCACAGCTCAAAGTGCCAGCATGCCCCATTCACAGATATTAGCCTCAATGGCCTGGATAAGATGCCACGCTAAACCCCCCCTGCTGTGTGTAATGTGTGTAATGTGTGTGTGTGTGTGTGTGTTCAAGTGTGTCAGCCTCTTAGGATTCCATGCCCCTTTAACCACGGGCCGGCCCCCTGCGGTGCCTTTACGTCTTAATCACCCCGGGGGCGAGCGGGAGACAATGCCTCGCTGTATATGTGACAAGAATATAAGCGGGCCTGTGTTTATGCATGTGTATTTATGTTCCGCCACTGTTATGGTCTGGTGGCAGCATGTGAATGGGATCCCCCCCGCGTGCCTGACGAGAAAGGAGGGCGCCATTTTTTTTTTTTTTATCATCATCATTAAAAGGCAGCGGCTGCGCGGTGTGAGGGCCGCGGGGCCGCGGGGTCGCGGTGCCGCCTGGTGGATTGGCGGCGGGGGAGGCTTGTGAAAAGCGTGACCTTGCCCCCCGTGCTTTCAGCTCTCCCTTCCATCCTTCCTGCACACCTGATTGCTCTCAGCAGCAAAGGCAATATCAGACACGCACCTCAATGGCGGCCGGGTCACAGGTCACGTCATTAGTGACATCACCTTTCTGCCTGGAACACACTTTTACCCAGAACTGTCCCCGTCATTTTCTATCTCCACAGCTAAATGCTTTACTGCGCGGGGTCCAGATAAATGCCCCTCTCCAGGCTTTTTTCCCCTTCGTCAGCAGGTGAAGACTCTTCTGGTCTTAATAATGATCCTCAAGCAGACTCAAAGTCAGGGTTTTTTAAAGAGAGTGTTTTACATTACATAAGGCTACCTCTGCTGCATCTAATTATGCTGAAAAAAGCATTTTGACGTTGTTATCTCCTCTCAGCAGGACCTTCCATTAGGCAGAGGCACATGTGTGCAGAAGCACAACCTGAAATGATGTATTATTGTATTTTCTTTTCCAAGATGATTAATGCATTCTTCAGATACAAAAGAATATATATAAATGTATATGAATTCCATGTTATCAAATATTAGTGTTAATGAAAACCAATTATGGCTATGGCTAATGGATTGTAAAAGATATAGAGGGTGGAAAGTATACTAAATCCAATGCTATGAAACTAAATGAAGCCCATATGATGGCATGGTGAAAGGAAGTGCACGTTACTGCGGTCGGTCCATGAAACACGTTGGTCCAGAGAAAGATGTCTCAGAAATGACTCGCCACATTACCGTGGTTCAAAGAGGACGATTCCTTACGGTTTTAGTGACATTCAATGTTTTGTCCATTGCTGGTTGCAGCTTTTTCCAATAAGAGACTTTGCTGCTTCTCTCTGTTCGTTTGATATCATTTTAACCAGAATATCTTTGGATTCTGGACTGTTGGTTGCACAAAACGACATTTGAGGACGTCACTTTGGAGTCTGGGAAACTGGACATGTTTTAATTAAACAATGGATCAATTAATTAAACAAATTTAAATCCTCTGCAGATGGATCCGTAATGAAAATAATCCTTACTTGCAGCTCCGTGGCCAGATTTGAGAATCAAATGAATTCTTGACCTTGACAACAGTAGTGTGACAAACAATCCAAAGACCCCTTACTATGGCTTTCGACAGCAACAAATGCGCTTCATCAGCAAAATGAGTAACCAAATGAATGGCCAGATTTAAAATATATATCTACACTGTATATATTCTTGTTAATATTCATGATTCTCACAGTTCCCCAGTTATAGTTATCAAAAGATAAGGTGCACCACTATTTTTTCCATTTTGTCTTGGTTGGCACATGGCATGCCAGCCCTGCATCCACTGTTCCAGAGAGCGCTCCCAAACAGGTGCTTAACATAATGAGCACAGACAGAATAGTGAGACCTGCATAGCACATTATAAAAATAAATTAATAATAAAGTCGTAAAAGTTTTATGCGCGGCCCAAAGTCAAGGTTGGTCCCGCAGACCAACACAAAAGTTAAAGCCACCCAAAAAAAAAAGAAAAAAAAAAAAAAAGGTGACCACTTTGGTTTTGTTAGCATTCAGAGTCACGGCACACGCCTCACTATAATTTACAGCATCTCTCTCTCTCCCTCCCTCTCTCTCTCTCTCTCCCTGTCTCTCTCCCTCTCTCCCTCTCATTAGAGGTTGCAGAGTCCCCTCCGGTCTTTTAATCCCCCCCCTCCCTCCCAACCCGTCTCCACAACTAGTGCAGCAGGTAGGCTGGCGGCTGATGCCACCTCAGTCTGAGCGGCGCTGCGTGCTACCAGGAGACCGGTTTTCCTCCTCGCGGAAGCTTGTCATCTATCATTACTCGAGGTGGCCTTGAGAATGATTCCTGCAGACAGCTCCGGCTTACCGTCTGGGGGCCCAACGTAAACAGCACACTGCCGGGCAAACAAGGGTGATGATGACCATTACTTCCCAGGGTATGTGGTAAAAAAAAAAACAATGTATTGTGTTGTGTTCCAGGGTAAATTCGGGAGGCAGGCGGTGGGGGCACTGGGTTTATTTTGGATTTTGTAATGAGTCTATACTAAAACTATATCGTTCTTTCTTGTTCTCACACCGCTGTGATGATTCAGGGAACATTCACACCGAGTACGTCTGGAGTGGTTTGAACAAATTCTGGATCACTCAGGTTTTTAGTCAAAATGAGAACAGCAGCATTCAAACTTGGCTGCGCAACAAACAACCACAACCAAGGCTGCCTGAAAATGCAAGGCTGTGTCCTATTCCAAGCAAAATGTGGAGTTAGAACAATCACGCCAACTAATGGAAAAAACCCAAACCACTCTGAGCTTTATGGGTATTTGGAGACGGATGGAGACACCTTATAGCCGGCGGTGGTAACCACTGGCCATAAGATATTCCCACAGACATTTTAGATTAGCGGCTAGATGGGTTGAATCAAATACTGGACCTTAAATGTTTAAAGACCTTTCTTGTGATGTTCACTGCAAACCAATACAAAATCTGAGACTTTACATGTGTAATGTCACTTTGTTTTGAAATCAGCTGAAACTCTCCATAATGGATTTATTATAATACAGAGCAGCATTTCAAGGCCAAAACAGAGAACTTTAGAACCTGTAATTTTAAGCCATGAAGCGCTTGAGTTGCAAACTGTGGGGATTTGTTGTTTTGTTTCTGTCGGGGTGGGATTAGTTTGTGGATACAAAACTAATCCCACCCCGACAGAAATACAAATACTCGCTACTTGCGAGTTACGAGTTACGAGTCGGGGTATGCTCAAAGAATTAGTTCGTATACGAAGTGTGGTTCAGGGGTCGAACGGGATTATGGCTGTCCCGGACGACCACACTCAAAGTCGGGGTGAACAGCTTGGGGATCGAAGGCGGCAAAACGCGATAAATCACTTAAACGTCGGGACAACGGAGAACGATGTTCGACCGTCTGACGAGCACGTCTCGTTTGTGTGTACGGTTTAACTTTTCTAGCACGTCCGGATACATGATCACCGCCATCCGACTCAACCCACATGCACAAACTCATTTGATCGGATGTCTACGAGCAAAGCGCCGCGTTCCACGTCAGGTAGAGCGCCGCGTTCCACGTCACGTAGAGCGCCGCGTTCCACGTCAGGTAGAGCGCCGCGTTCCACGTCAGGTAGAGCGCCGCGTTCCACGTCAGGTAGAGCGCCGCGTTCCACGTCACGTAGAGCGCCGCGTTCCACGTCACGTAGAGCGCCGCGTTCCACATCACGTAGAGCGGTGTTTTTCAACCTTTTTTGGAGCCGCGGCACATTTTTTACAATAAAAAAAATCCCGCGGCACACCAACAACCAAAAAAGTTACAAAATGCATCTCGTTCACAATGGCTCTGCAGCAGGTAGTATTAATGTTTCTGCCACAGTGTGTGGGCTTTTTGATTTGGCCACTGTGGTATTTGTTATAAATATATGTTGGTACATTGATGTTCATGTATGTTTAATTGATGGATGTAAGGAACAGTACATGTAGGGACTTAGGACCCAGGGGGGGATTCAGGTGAGAGGGACTTCAGATTCAGGTGTTGCTAAGTGACGGTGTTTGGTCTCGAGATGACGTCACAGCTTGCTTGGTACCATGGCGCTGTTTGATAGCTTTTCCCCACACACCAAGCATAACGGAATCGGTGCAGTCGGATCCCCGGTGAAAGTGAATCCAAACGAAAGATAACTTTCACTGCACTGCCTCGAGCTCAGTTTTTTATTTTTTATTTTATTTTTTTTTAAACCACCACTCGTCCTAGGCTTTTCATCTAGTTAGACGGTTGCCCAGGGCCCAGTAGTTCAGAGTCTGCATTTTTCTTTTTGAAATATTTCTCCATCGCCGTTCTTCACCACAACCTCTCCCGCGCATCATTTAATTCTACTATTTTAAATTAACAAGGTAATTATTGCGCTACCTACTGCCACCCACTGGCCTGGAAGGGTATTGCATTACAGTTCCACGTCACGTAGAGCGGACTGCAGGGAGGCACATGATCCGTTAATCCAGTTATTAAAAAGTACAAGATTTGTGTTCAGACTGTGTTTAAAGTGAACATGAGATGTTACGTTACTTAAACATGTCAAAATATCTTATGAAAGATTTGGAGCTTTTACTCAGGATTAAAAAAAAATATGTCCATTCGGACGAGGGATCTGAATGTCACCGGAAGGTAAATGGGAAAATGAAAGGTTTCATAAATGAAAATGAAAGGTTTCATAATAATAACTTATTGACCTGTTGATTATGTATACAGAATAGTCAACTCAGGAGGCATTGAACAAACTGAATCTGAGGATATTCTGTGTAGTGACGATGGAGGGACACACACACACACACACTTTATTGTCATTTTTAACTAGGAGTTTCTTTTTTTAAGTTGAGATTCAAAATAAATAAAAGTATTTCAATACATTTTGATTTCTAATGAATTCATTTGGAGCAGAAATCATTTGTTTGCGTTTGAACATAATTGTGCAGCTGAGGTAGAAACACCCTGGTGCACAAAGGCCTGATGTTATGCTCAAGTAGTCCTCATCAACTCATGCACTTCTGGAATTTACTGTTTACCACAAGAATGTGCACTTGAACCGGCGAAGTGGGAAATACCAGTGGAAAACAATTCTGGGTTTAGGAGGTTATTTTTACAACGCAGCATCACACGGAATGCAACAAACACAAACGCGAGCCACAGGTGTGATTACAAGGTGAGACTTTCAAAAACGTATTCAGCCCCACCGTTGATTTGTCAAACTGTGAAAGCTGAACGCGGCCCGGACCACCGCGGCTTCGGACCACCGAGGCCACGGAGCGCACACAAACGAACGCCTTTACACCTGAAGCCCCCCAGTGAGGGTCGGACCCCGGCAGAGAGCGCACATAATGAGTCCTGCTCATCAGTGATGCATTGACCTAGGACGGGCACACACACACACACACACACACACACACACACACACACACACACACACACACACACACACACACACACACACACACACACACACACACACTAATACAGTACCCCCACCCCATCCACCTCCCCCCCGTGCCTGTGGCGCCCACGCCTGGTCACCGCGCTCAGGGATCAAAAGGCAGTATGTCGTTCTAATCAGTCCCCGCAGCGGGCAACCCCATTAATTCAATTCTATTTCATCAGCTGTGAGCGGACCACCAGAGGGGCCTGTACATTCCTGGGGTCCTGCGGTCCAGGAGTAATCCCATCTCCCAATGACCCGGGATCAGACTCTAACCCCATAATTGCTCGGAGAGCGATTTGGGTTTTTTCACGCCGACAGAATTGCGAGGTCTCCGCGAGGACGGGGGAAACGAAGACCGACATAGCTCATTTTCTGAACACGGCGGGGAAGTCAAGCAGAATTAATGACGCCATATATCAAATGATTCCAGACGATCAACCCCCCACTAAACCAGGCCAACGCCACCGAACATGTACACTCGCGCACAAATAAGCTGCATGAAAGGATCAAGTACTGCCCGGCAAGACTGGAGAAGTGGAATTTGTCGGGTTGTATTTGAATACAATGCATTATTTTTTTGATAAACACAACAACAATAAAAATGACAATTGTCCAAAGCAGTTTCTATGGTAAACAATAAAATGGTGAGGCAGAATATGACTGACTCATATTTTATCGTGCCTTTGTATCGCGCTGCGTGGCTTGCCTATGGCATAATAAAATGTTTATTGGGACATAAGATAATGGGCTTTTTATATCTTACCGTACCTTTGGTCTCTGGTGGATGGGGATGCTCATCACAGACAAATTAGATCTTTTGAGTATTGCCGGCTACACCTGCAGAAACAATTACAGTTGGTGAATTAGGTGAGGCTTCAGAACACAAATGAAAACATCTATGAATCTGGCCAAAAATAACTGTGCTTGCCATCTGTTAATGAGAAATAATGTCGGCATCCTTCACTCAAAAGAGAATGGAGGAAAAAAAAAAAAAGCGACGCCCTTCAAGTGTGGAACAATCCGAATCAAGAGATTTATTAGTGTAATCTTTGGCTCCGCAGAGACAATGGCTACCGCGCGGTACCCATCAATAACCCTCCAACCGTCCTGAGAGAACATCAGAGGTCAACGGCGGATAATTCGGCAACAGAAAAAGGTCAAACTGAAGCCATATGGTTGCAGTTGGGAAAGCTCCCAGGGATTGGTGGCAAATGAATGCCTGATTGAAAATAAAGAAAGAAAAAAAAAAAAATGTACTTCAATTACATGCAAAGCTGAAGTCTCTGCTGCTTTTTAAGATGACGACAAAGGAGAGGGTTCACATGGGAGATGACACTTCAAAGGCCCTCATTGTCGCACGCAACAACAGCACTGGTGTTCGTTAAAGAAAAAAAAAAAGAAAACAGCGATCATCTGACTGCTCTGCGGTGGCAGCCTTTGGAAGTCACCACATCTCGCTCCGAGTGCGTCTGAGTATGAAAGAGCCTTGTTTGGAATCCGTGTACAAGGACATTTCTTTTTGTTGAAACAAGTGAAAAAGAAACCTGGCAGACACCCTTGACGACTTTGAATTATGACTTCATCACAGTAAATGAAAGAAATTAAGATCAACGTGGCAAAACAAAGGACTCTAGCTTTAGTCGGAATCGTTTTGCGATGTATTTGCTTTTCTCATTCCGATGTACCGAAATGATGACATTTCCACTGCAGTTAAAAAAAAAAAAAGGATAATAAAAAAAAAAACAAATTCAGGTAGAATCCTCTTCGCAGTCAAAGAGCAAGTGGCTTTATTTTCACGACTTAATCGTACAAACAGAAATCCATCAGAGATCAGGTAGAGATACAGCTTTCCTCTCTGGAGCAGCCGCTGTGAACCAGAATGCAAAGCAACCACGTTGAACTTTAAAGGCTGTGAATTCCTCTCGCTCTGCCTTTAACGGGATTACTGCTTTTTCTTTTTCTTTTTAGCTGCACATAAAACCCACAGCTGAGATTCTCGGGCATGTTCATGTTCGCTCTCTGGGGGGGTTATCGGAAGTCACCCTGGGAAATGAAGGCAACTTCTTACTGAACTAGAAGTAGACGTGGCAGCTTCGGGGGTCAATCACAGCCATTTCATTAGAATGAAAAAATAATAATCAGTTGTTACAATTTTTTGATGAAATGCAACAGTCTGGGAGAACAGAGTGCTGCAGGGGTGACGTATATTTTGTAGGTCAACTCCGGAATTTAGCATCACACTGGTTCCTTTCACAAAAAGCCAATGGGATAAAAAAAAATAAAAAAAACATTTTTAATGTGGAAAAAAATAAGTTTGTGTTAATTACATGTTTTTAGATCATTTTCAGAAAAGAACACCAGTTTTATGATTTTTGAAGTGTGAACGCCTTATTTAATACACGCAACAGGGTCAAAATTCACAAGAGGGATATTTGCTGGCGTATACAAAACATTAAAATCTCTTCAGCTTGTGTTAACCACAGACCATATTTCAGGCATCTGACCAAAAAAAACAAACCGACTTCGAGACAAAGGAATCGGAAAATGCTAACTCATTACCGAGTTTTAAGACTCACTCCTGTAGCACTGGAGCCGAGGGTGGACTTTTCCGTCTTTTCAAACTCCCACGTATAAGTGCATGAAAACTTAAAAGAGTCTTTGAGCAAGGCACTGGCGGGCTTTGCTAATGCCGGGCAGTTACAGGCACACCATCTGTGTTTGACGGTGTTATGACGAGCAGGTACATTTCTTTGCTCCATCCTTCAGGAATGCAGCCAAAACATTTTTTTAAAGTTCACTCCTGCTCTCCTTCAAAATAATACACTGGCGATATACAGAGAGTTCTCTGGATGAGCTGCAGAGTAGCACCATATGTCTGAGGCAAAGTAGACAGGCAACCGTTATTGGATGCTCATTCATCATGTTTTGCTGACTCCACTTACAAGTCGCACACACACACACACACACACATCCGACTTAGTCTGTAGATGTACATGCTTTTGACTGCATTTTTTCATTTAAAAAAGAAAAAAAAAAAAAAAAAAAAAAAAAGTGGTGAAAAATGGTCATGTTTTTTATTCCAAAAAAAAAAAGAAAAAATAATCTGATTTCCATTGTGATGATTGTGCAAGAATGGAAATAGCTAGGTTGCCAAATGTTCCTCGAGAGGATGATAAAAGACAGTAGCCCGCTGATATGAAACCAATTCTTTCCACCATCAGTTTATGGAGCTAAAAAGCGGCTGCTGTTGCACGGAGAGTGATTCTAAAAAAAAAGAAAATTCTGACATATGGTTGTTTATGTGCCGCTGCTAGAAATAATACGAAGTTTAAATCTGATTAAAAGTTAGTGTCCAACTGAGCATATATTGGAAATATTTAAAATAAGACATTTATACCAATACATCTAACCTCTCTTTATGAAATGACAAAGTATGATCATAATTAAAAACTACAAAAAACACTCGTAGTACAACTTCTAATGGCATAGTACTCTGTATAAGTGCGCAATAGAACATGGGTTTAATGTGACAGTAACTCAAATACTGTTATTATATACTGAGGTAAAACACAGTTCGGAGCCGTTATGTAAACAAAACCTGAAATGTCTCATTCTTTTACTAGAAAATGAGTTGAAACCCCCGGAGGAAACACGTTTACTTTGCCATGAAATTAGAGATGTTTTCCATTAACTCCGCACAAAGTAAAATCATTAACTACCTCATTGACTTCTCCCTATAGATTTATATTTCGTCTCCTCTTCCTCTAATTAACAACTTGCAATGTCCGTAATGAAAAACATGCAGATTGAGTCCAAAGAGTCGCCACTGAATGAGATTTAAAATGAGAAACCGCCGCAGTAAATGATAAGTCATAGATAAATACTCCATAATAAAGTGACGGATAACGCCTGAAATTGAAATTTCTTTCAGGTTATCGATAATGAAACTTGGTGAAATGTTTTTTGGGCTTCGCTACGGCCTTAATGCGTTATCAAAGAAATGGTTTCACACAAGAAGCAGGAAAAACTAAGTTCTACCACGGTAATTATTGTAAACTTGTCAAATTGAACCGCGGCAATAAATCATCTATGTAATTATCGATTGATTGAAGGAGCTAATCCAAGTGTGAAAAACACTTGGAAGCATAATACATCAACTTTAATGGCATTCCTTAATCAGAATGCTCAGCAATCAGCAAAGACCAATTAGGGCCTGAGAGATAGAGACCCGCCATTAATAATCAAACTTGTCTGCTCTCACACTGCCTCCGCTCTCAAAAGGCTGCTGGAGCCTCTTTTTAATGGCCTAATGATTTCAGGGTGAAAAGTATTGTCTTATAATTCAAGATTTGCTGTACGACCCGGGAAACAAAGCCCGGGGTCTTCTCCCAACACTGCAAGTTGTGAGCAGCTTCTGTGTCCGCCAGACGGCCAAATGACTGGCGAAGCCACAGTTTGAAGATTTCTCTCGTGAAATCAAAAGGCTTCTCTTCCAAGCGCCAATGAATTCATGTCTGGAGAGGAGGGAGAGAGGGGGGGGGGAGGGGGGGGAGGGGGGTGTTAGGGGGAGCTATCTTGCAAATGCTGGGAAACAGAAACGTCGGCTCGGGAGAAGCGCAGATTACACAGAGGCCCCACGGGCGTGGAGCAATGACAAAAGATATCTTTACAATGCCACCTTTCGGCCGCCCGTCTTATTAACATTGTGGTCAGTTTTATCGCGGCCAAATGTCTGTGAAACGTCTCTGAGCACAAGAAACTGCAACGCAGAAAATATATAGAGCTGCACAGAGACCGGGAAACGTTGCCCTTCATGTCCGTCCAAGCAGGAGTTTACTTCCCTCTGATTTTTTTCACTCTTCATTTCCTTGGCTGCAGTTATGAGCGCCAATCGGCTGACTTTCAAGTCCACTCCAATGGACTGTGAGGATGTCAAGAGAGGTTAAGTAAGTAGGTTGTTTTTTATGTGAGCGGAGGCAGTATACGAGTTATGTCCACGTGACTGCTATTTTGTATTTTTGAACCCCTGATTTCCTCCTAATCCATTCGTCGAATAATTAGTGCTTTTGGTTTTAGTAGACCAAGATTTCTTTGGTTGATTTTGTTAATGCATTTTCATGCTGAATTACTTATTTCCATGAAGCTTAGGAACCCTTGATTGTGGAGCTTTTGAGTGAGTCTTTGTGGAGAGTGTTAGCCGACTAAGAATTTATTTGTGGGAGGACAGCCTTTCAATTCACTAAAACCAATGGTCCCATTTCGAATATTACTTTGACCCATTTACATCCAGTTGAAAGTGACAACATGCAATTTCTCACCATTCACCGTGTATCACTGGCAACACCTGGAAGCAAATAAAAACAGCCTGTTTCCATTATTATTCGTCGCCAGATGTCTTGCAGTAATTATTTAATACAATTAATGACCCTGGTCATTGTGCTGCAGGTATTTATACAGCGAAGGTCCACTGCCAACATGAATTAATCAAAGCTGGAGTACATGCATCGCAGCATTAGGTGGTTGGGATGGGGCCAATATTTTATAAGCCGTTCTAGTCCTTGGAAGAATACATTCAGGCTATAAAGGCAAACTGGTTGTAAATAAGATGCTAATACAGATGCACATCACACCTCCTGCGAACACATGATTTATGTATCCTCTTAACTCAAAAGCCACCTTTCAACTTGCACTGCTGGAGTATGCAAATCAGACATGGCTATAAGTCGCCGTTATGTATACTTCCATTAAATGTGAAGTATTTACATATTCATTCCTTACTGGAGATAACTGGTTTACAGTTGCAGAATGAGCAGTTCTCTTTGAAAACAGAGGGTAAAGAAGCAGTGATATTACTGGATGCAGGCAAACAAAAACCCTGTCAGTTCTGATTGTTCTCTTAATGTATGACGGTCATATAATGATTTCAGGAGATAACTGGGAAAGCCTGCTTGTTATAAAATATTTAATATGCTTTATTTTCATGCAATACCAAGACAAATGGCAAAATCAAGGCAAAAACACTGAAAAGCACATAAAGTGTAAACCGCTGTTATATAGTGGCAGCTCTCAAATGACAATAGCAAAGCTCAAATAGTTTTATCGTAATTTCTTATGGTTCTGGGAAGAAAGGCGGGGGGGAAGTGAGTGCAAGTGATTTCAGTGATCAGTTAAATTTGTTTTCCTCTTGAAGTGATTTGAAGTCTGGTTTGCCTCAAGCGGACGGAGCTGGTTTGAGCCTGACATTCCACCTCAAAACCTGCTCCAGCAGGCCTTTCTTTAAAGCTGCGCTGCTCCTCAAGGCAGATTCAATTATTCAGTTTCAAATAAGTTATTACATAATACATCCATGTCCTTCTAAGGGACAATCCACTCTCAAATAATAGCCTGGTGTATTCTGCATTTTTAACAGCACAGACACACCTAGAATAGATTTTACATTTTATTATAGATGATGTTTATTCCAAAGTAGAGATAAGATAGTAAAATACACCTTATTAAAATGACTAAGGTTCATAAAGGAGATGCCAGGGGAGCAGTGGCTGTCAGACAGCCGCAGAGCAGAAATACTCCTGTAGCCAGGCTTAATGGGAACCTGCATGAAAACAACAAAACAAGGCAGTGGTTGTGGCGGTGGTGACGAACTACAAGATAGAGACGATTTGCCATGTCCACCTCCTTCCCATCCCTCCCCCATCCATGGAGAAAACCTGCAGTGTCATCATATGGGGCTAACAGGCTTAACCTGCCCCCCACTAAGCCACTCACCAAACAGCAGCCTCGCAGACTGCGGGGGCCTCGAGATGAAGCCCTACAGGCCCGGGTCCAAACCAAATCCTCGCCCCCTGTGCCCGAACATGTCAAGTGAATTTAAACCTTTTGCGTGGGGTATTAAAGTTATGGTAATGGTTTCAACCTTTCTTCTCAGAAGGGCTAACTGGGTTATTTATTATTTATTTTTTTTTAAGGAAAACCAAACATTGCATGAAATGACATTGGGCAAAAGCTATGGGTACATTTAGGAATTGGGTCCTTATCTGGTAAGTATGGCCCTTGGTTCTGGCTCTTATGGGTCCCTTTGCTTCATCGGGGCCTCAGCATTTTGTCAGGCAGCATAGCTTGGCTCTTCTTCCGGGAAAGCATAACTGATGGACTGCATAGAAAACACCACGCCGTGGGCTGATGCCCGACCCTCAACAAATGTGGCATGTATGCGGGCAGTATAGTGCTGGAAAACATGGCTGGATTAACAAAGGAGTGTGCACTTCAAGGCTGTTAACGCTGGCCAGTATCTACTTCATTTTGTAGGAATAGGGTTTTCCTTTGAGCAAAGGGATTGAAAAAATAAGAGATAATGGAAGATGAATCAGCTAGAACTCTATTCTTTACTCGTATACATCTAAATGTGCTGCAAGATATACATGTTCTAATGAATGTACAAAATACTCCAACTCCTATACACAATAATAGAATGGTACTTCATAAAAATAGCCATATTTTACCATCTACAAACACAAGCTAGGAGTCATTTTAAAATCATTCTGCAACTTCTGCATCAACTGTTATTGAAATGTCTCAGTTTCAGATTTAAAAAGCTTTGTTTAAATGGTTGAAAATAACATTGAAAGGGAGCTACTGACTCAAATCTCCATGGATGTAGGAGGTTCACAGCTTAGTGCATTCTGAGGCCATTTGCGTCTCTGTGCAGGGAAACTGCAGGCTTTTTAGAAATATGATACCAGCATCACTAGCCCTTCAGTGACTGTGTTAGAGAAGGCTACTGAAGAGACTGCCTTTCATAGTTCACTGATCTCTAAAGAGCCTGGGAAGCACAGCGTTTGCTCGTGGCCTTTTGCCCCGTGTACATTAGCAAGTATACTGTGCTTTGTAATAACCTCTGATGCTAAATATTCTGCCGCACATTCAAGCAAAGATATCACTGCCACCTAAACGCAATAAGGGCAGCAAAAAGGCTGCCGTGGGAATAGCAGAAGACTGACTCTGCAGCGTTGGTACAGATGAAGAATTCACACTAAAATGTTTTTAACAAAGACCAAACTTATCTTAATTGTCTCGAGAAAAAAGGGGTTACACCTCTCAGTAGTCAGGGATGAACTCCAGTTTTTTTGCTGCACACGAGTCAACCAACTCGAGACAGATCAAGCAACACTATTGCTATCAAACCTGTTACTTTTGATATAATCGTTTCACATCGCTGGAACATCATGAACCCAGCATGAACAGTGAGACACTGGAACATTTTAAATGGCCGAGTTAAACCGAGCTCGCTTCGGTGCCTCTTCAGAGCAATTAACTTGACTGTGGACTGTTGTCTCCAACAGGTAAAGATAATCAGAGTCAGGTCCTGCTCTCGTTTGACTGCCGCTTTCGCCACCTCAGCATGACTACTTGAAAAGAAAAGGAAAAAAAAAAAAGGGAAAAGATGCTACCGTCTTGATAAGCATGCTGAACTCAGCTAGCGGCGTGCACCACTTATGTGGCTGTTGCAAAAGGCTCCATTTCTTAATACACTGATTAATGGGGAAATTAAAATGACCGTTTCAAGTGGAAGAAAAACAAGCACAAGCAAAGAACAACAAGTACACGCTGTGAAAAGCTGAAAGTGACCCCGGTGTGTCTCAGAACTGGGTTTCCACCGTGCCGCCAAAGAGCCATACGTGTCACAGAAGCTACTACCAGCGGCCGGTTAGCGTAGCTTAGCATAAAGACTAAAAACAGGGAGGAAAAGCACGCCTGGCTCCAAGAGGTAACAAAATCCACCAACCAGCGCCTCCAAAGTTCAAAATGTAACATAGGACATCTAGTTTGTTTAAGCTGTGCAAAAAACAAATATGTAAAAACATGTGGTGGCTTTAAAGGGGGTTTTGTGCCAGACTATGCTAAGCTAACCAGCTGCTGGCGGTAGCTTCATGTCTACCGTACAGATACTGCTGAAAGATATCAGTGTTCTCATCGAATGCAACTATTAGCCTCAATGGTTGTCATTGTTTGGTCATCCCACTTGTAATATATGACAATAGAGCTGTTCTTGCTAGCATTACTACTGGACAATTATTTCATCAACAGTTGTGAAATACGCTGCAGGTGCTCGAGACCGCCTTTTACATTTAGCTTTAGCTGTGGTTGTAATTAGCTTCATATCTTTGTGCGAGGTGCAGTACAACAACAACATCATCATCATGCACTCCACAGCTTCAAGAGGCTCTTACAGTATTCTCATGGATTAAGGGCCATCTGAAAATCACAAACAAAAGAATTATTCTTCTCCTCTGATGTCTGAGAATGAAAATGTGAAACTGCCCAAAGCGACACAGTAAAATTCTATTCAATAAAGAAAGTTAAGTTACCCAAATTTAGTCAAATGTGCTGTTCTGGAAAAAAAATTAGATAACACCTGGACCATTTTAATAATAAAATCCTTTTCCCAAAGTTACATCTTTGTCACCTGATTGCCATCAGCGTAATAGACTAGCAGGATGGGATCACAACACTGCAGCTTTTCAACTGCAGTCATATTAAAGTGATGAAAATGATCATTTTTTTCTCTACAATCCATTAAAATATTTTCCAACCGCAAAACACAAAGAACAGCTTCCACACGCCAGGATCTCACACTCAATTAAAATAGAGGGTGAGATCCTGGCGTGTGGAAGCTGTTCTTTGAAATCCTGTATGTATGATCATAATCCCTCCTGCTGCTCCGAACAAACATTTTAGCCAGCTGACAAAGAAAGGACCAAAAGACCCCGCACTTTTCTGCTCATGTCGTTTCTGAATGGGCGTTGACCTCTGCATTTGTATTAAAAAGTTAAACTACACGCAGAATAATTGCACACATGGGCTACTTTGAGCTAAAAATTGGGTGTTTAAAATGTGATTACAAAATAGAGAGGCATCTTAAACTTTGAGAAAATGGAGTTCATTGTCGAGCAAAGGCACGAAAGCACACACAATTACTCTTCCTTTTCATTTTGACGGGGGCGGGTTTGGTCCAGATTGGCCCTCTAATACCCACTGCTCCACCAGAATCAGCGTAATTGCCGGCTACAATAACACGTTAATATTTTCCCCTTGGAGAGCGGGTGCAGATAAACAAAAGCACTATTTGTGCATTCTTAAAAAGGAGGCAGTGGAAATAGCTCCATCTCCTCCAAGCCGCTGCCTTGCACCGGCAGATGCATCATTTATGTTTATCCGACTGTTGTTCCATGAAAAAAATAAAAATAAATACTGAGAAACCTGGCTTTCTGCGGCCATGTTTGTTGAGGAGCTTGGCACAGCTTCTGTTCTCTGGACTCCATTAAACTGCAGTCCATCTCCTGAGGCAAAAGCAGCGGATCACAACTTCATCCAAGTACCAGGATACACAGTTTCCACCTGTCCTGCCTCGGTTGCCTGTACTTACGGCCTGGCAGTTGGGGCCGGGCGATGTGGAGAAAAATCAGTTATCACGATATTTCTGACCAAATAACTCGATATCCACACTCGAGTCAACTACTGGTGCCTTCACAAAAATTTTCACACAATGCGCTTTTGTATAAATGATCATCAGTAACGTGGAAGTAATGACGAACAGCCGCAACAGCGGTCTGCTCAAAAGACAACACTCGCGCCGTATCACGAGGTCTAAAAGCAGATATCACTCATATCCATACAATATCGATATATTACCCCAGTAATACACACCAATCGAATTATGAACCCCTTACCCTGCAAAAGAGCTCTACCATGAAAAAAAGATAAACGGCCTTGAGCTACAGCATTGTAATTTGGCCGTCCACACACACAACAGGGGCAGTTTCTCGCTTGGCCTTTACTAATAGGGTAAATGCCTCGAGGTAATTTCAGAATGAATTCCCCGGGCCAACGCGGTTTCCCCGGCCAACCGAAATCACGCTCGATATAGCAGGCGTGTCCCTGATTGAGTGTGTTGCAAAGAAGCTTGTGACAAACTGGGAGAGGAGAAAGAAAGAAAGAAAGAAAGAAAAAAAAAAAACTCCACAATACTTCAATGGAGGTGATGCTTGCCCTGCCGATGAGGCTGTGTAGCTTAAAGCACACACACGCTCAAACACACCTCCGTACACTGCTGCTGCGTGACACTCCACCTACAGTGAGCGGTTACTCTAAATATGCAGAGACAATTCTCTGTCAGACGAAGCAGATGAGCAATAAGACCCCTGCTAAACGGCCCCGGCTCTCTGAGGCAAACGCATTGTCTTACCTCATCGAGTGCAGAGCTCCCTGCCTGTTCAGGAGGGACTCGGACTAAAGCCCTTAATCCCCGCCTTGATTCACGACAGCCTGCGAGGTTTTCAAATGTCATCAGTGGGGAAGTGTGTCCTCCTCCTGCCCCACATGTTAATACAAAAACAACACTGGGGCAGATCAGTTTAGGGATAGGAACACATACAAGCCGGGGGTGGCTGTGCGTCTATTTCTATATATATAAAAAAAAAAAATATATATATATATATATGAGCTAGTAACACGCTCGTGCTGGGCCTCGTGTAAAACAGACCTCGGTGAGGATTGATAGGTGTGTGGATGAGTATGAGAGTTGATAATTAATCGTGCTAAATATGGACTACAGGTTAAAAAAAAGGTGTCAATGAGTAGCACCCTACCAACCTCAAGTCTTTCATCAAACGCCTTCTCACCTGCCCAGGAAATAAATAAACACACACACACACACACACACACACACACACACACACACACACACACACACACACACACACACACACACACACACACACACACACACACAAGAGTGTCAGCCTTTCCAGTAACTTTCTGCACAGAAAGGCGCTGCTCAGTGCCCCTCGCTACCAGTGCTCTACTTCACAGCCATGGGTGCAGCCCTTCACTGTAACAACAGATGGGACTTGTGATGAGTAATGCTTTGTCGTCTGGAGGATGGGTCTTTGCGTGCTGCGGGCTACAAGTTAGACACTGTACATCTGTAGAATATAAGAATAGGACTGTATAAATACACTTTGACACATTGCAGAGTGCAGCACAACTGGGACGCGATAGGAATCGCTTCAAGAGCAATCTATGGCGCTTGTGATGTGGATGGAACTGTTTGTTTTGGGGAAAGCATGCAACCATAAATTCAAAGATGCAGTGTTACAGTAAAGCCACGTTACATTAATTACTATTAGTTTGCTATATTATGCACAGTAATTATCTGATTATTAAATAATAAATGGACATGCATTTTAATTATTTTTCACGCTACGTTACATTTTCAAGTTATTATATCTAAATTATATTTATTTACATTTTTTTGAAGAAAAAAAAAATAAATACTGGGCGGTCATCATCTCTTTGTCCTTTTAACCACACTAGTTTACCCCCAAAGCGTCCAGCTTCTGTCACAAGCTCTGAGACGAGAAGTTAGTTTTTTTTTTCCTCTCTCTCGCGCAGGAGCGCTTGCGCACAACGTGAGCGCCCCGCGCACACCAACACATATACACACAAGCGCGCACACGCGCACACACACACACACACGCGCACACACCATTTGGTAGGCGCCGGTCCCCGGCTTAAAGGAGGTGACAGTGAAACTGACGATCCTCCTCTCATTCATTCACGATCGGACAAGTGCCCGTGCGCCGTCTCCAACTCCTGACCGACACAAAGCACGTCGAAACCCGCAGCGTGCACAGAGTGAGCGTGTGTGGGGGGTGGGGGGGGGGGCACCGCCGCCTCCGCCTCCGCCGCCTGAGCGCTTACCTCCCCGGTCGCTCGCTGCTCCCGTCCTCCCCCGGCGTCTTGTCCTTGTTCCGCTCGCTACGACGCTGCTTGTATGCGTGCGTGCGCGCGCGTGTGTGTGTGTGTGTGTGTGTGTGTGAGTGTCAATGCTGGTCTTTATCCCCGCAAAGACTGCCGCTGCATTTTACAGCAACAACAAAAAAAAAGAAGAAGAAAAAAAAAAAGAAGAAGAAGGAACACCACTGTGCGCCGGCTGCGGCTGTGTGTGTGCGTGTGTGTGTGTGTGTGTGCGTGTGTGTGTGTTTTGCTGGTCGGTAAGCAGCCCGTCTGCGCGCCGCTCCGCACGTCACCGAGTGCGCGGTGGACAGGACTTGGCAGAGCGCGTCTCTCCGTGCTCCCTGCGCGGCAGCGGATCTGAGATGTAAAGCGACTGCTCGGACGGGGCTGGCACGCCGTGTGGCCACTTTTTCTCCCGACGCTGCTCCTCCCCTTTCACTCGGAGTTGTCCACACAAGCCCTACAGCGCCACCCACCCGCCACTGCGAGCAATTGCAGGTTTCCGTACCTGCAAGGGGGGAGGCTTGTGATTCCGCCACAGCGCCAGTGCGGAAGAATAAAGTCGTTGTCATGCTGCAAGAGGGCCCTGGGATCATTGGGGGCTATACTGGAGGGGGGTGTGGGGGGGGTGGGGGTCATTCAGGTCGAGAATGGGTTACAGCTTTGTTTAATTCTCTAGTTGTACAATAAGAGTGTCATTTTTAATATGCACTTGCAGTAAAAAAAAACAAAAAAACATTCCCATTGGCTGTATTAGCTTTTCCGGAGTCACAACCTCTCAAAAAAGGGCCACCGACAGCAGTTGTTGTTGTTCATTCTTGGTGCTGCAGTATCTACATCGCTGCTGCTTTGCCGTCCTACCTGGTAGTTAAATGCTGGTAATTACATCCACTTTGCATCCTGGTTGTAAAGCAGCCCCTGATTAGATGGCTTGAATAGGAATCAACAGGGCTCACCAAATCACCTAAATTGTCCTTCGAGCTGTCCTAACTGCTTTTCCTTGAACACAGTGAGAAATGGGGTGCGGTTTATGGAAAATAAATGGGAAGAAGGGATTATATGAAGGAAAAGACAAGTGTTAGGAGAGAAGCTGTGCGGTCTAATACCCCATTCTATCATACTATTAAGTATGCCAGAACAAATATTTAGTATTTACCAATACACAGTATGTCAAATACAGTTTGCGAAAATATATGTTCTGCCGTATGCAAGCATATTATCTGACTATTCTGACCCACAATCTTATGCACAAATGATCTTTGAACAAGAGGGTCAAAGTTCAAGGCACAACGTTATGATGAAGTAGTGTGTCCCATTGAAATGCAGTCTGCATGCAATAGTACATACTTTGTAAAGGCAGCTGTAGTGTGTACTACGAGTGTGTAATAGTGAATTTCTATTTTTTTTTTTACAATAGACATTTTGACATGTCAGAATAGAGTGCTAGATAGATTCTGATGTTTTGTTCTGCGATTTAAGCTACATTGGTAAACGTGAATTTGTAATGCTTCAAAAATCAAAGAGGTGATTATCTTGCTGAACAAATCGTGTAAGTATCATAAACCAGTGTTTCCACAGAGCAGATTTCCTGCAAATATCCAAAATCCAGTGAAACAATCTTATAGGCTTTTTGTCGAGAGAACCAGTGCGATGCTAACTTCCTGGTTAGCCTACAAAGAAGCGTAATCCCTGCATCACGCTGTAGGAAAAGCCCAGGTGTAAACGATAAAACTAATGATGAGCTTTTTGTCTCTGCACCTTTTTTTTTTTTTTTTCCCTCACATTTAGATGATTTGACCAGCTCTTATCTTGGCTGCCGCTCAGGCTACTTGCAGGGCAATTAACTCAGGAATTAACAAATTAACCGTCTAATCTACAGTTTTCGACCACCCGGGATCTTCAAATACCGCCCATGTCTTCACAACCCCTTCTGAAGCTTTCCAGTTGTTGTTTGACAGAGCTATTTGTGCTTAGATGATGGAATATCACCCCGTGAGTGACGCATGACATAGAATCCATATGAGTCTATTGGGTTCCTGTCGTACTGCCCCTTTAATGCCCCTACTATGTATACCAGTGGTACACCCACACAGGTGTTTTCACTTATTGTGCTTGATTATTCCTCCTCTATGGACTGTGTGGGAGTGTACCGACTGCTTGATTGACATCTCTATCAAGCATTTCTTGGGGTGGAACAAGTTGCGTTTGGGCACATCACGCGTTTTCCTCGATAGCTCCGCCCTTTTTCATCCTGGGCTGGGGTCTAATCAGCCTCAAGGGAAAACACCAGTGTAAAAAATTAAAGCACAATGACATTGAATAATAAAATGTACGCCCACAGTAACTGGCACAGGTGTAAATAATAAATTGAATGATGGCTGAATTCCATTTAGCTGCTTCAGTTTCAGAGTCTACAGGCTGGCTCACCGTCTCGGCTCACTAGGACACAACAGCACGGAGCCGTCGTTAATGTTATTAGTAAGCTGCAACACCTGCGATGTTGCTACTGTGACAAATCAAAATGTTGCTGTGAAAAAGAAGAAAAAAAATGGTTTATGCATTTATGGTGTGTCAATTGTCGAAGAAAAAGCTGTCCTTTTGTTGCAAAACAAATCTGATGCCGAGTTATGTTATGTGGCGGTTTGATGATGTGCCACAAGCAGTTAATGCAATTTAATTAGCCAGCGTGATTGAAAACACCTGTATGGATGTGTAGTCTTCCATTTGCACAGTGAATAAAATAATTTCAGTAAATTCAAGAAAGAAATACAAAGTTGCCTAACATGAAAAAAGTACCTCAAAATGGTATTTACTGAAAGTAGAGAGGGAATAACGTATAATGTATATATATATGTATGTATGTATGTATGTATGTATGTATATATATATATATATATATATATATGTATATATATATATATATATATGTATATATATATATGTATATATATATATATATATCATATGCATATACATATATGTGTATATATATATATTATTACATGCGTACATGCATATATATACATATGCATCCACATATACATACATATATGTGCATATGCATGCATACATACATGCACATGCATGCATATGCATGACACATATGCATATTATGCCTGCATGCATGTATTACATACATACATACACATATTTATTACATAGAGATATTACATATTACATATTACATATACATATTATTACATACATATCCATATATTACATATTACACGCATATATACATATACATACAACGCATATACATGCACATACATATTATACATATATGTATATATATGTTATATATATATATATGTATACATATATATATAATATAAATGTGTATATATATATATATATATATATATGCATATATATATATATATATACATATATGTATATATACATATAGCACGTAATATATATACATATATCCATATATATATATACGTATATATATTACCGCATATATATACATATATATATTATATATACATATATACGCATATATATATACGATATATATCAACGTATAATATATAACATACATATATATATATATATATACATATATGTATATATATGTATATATATAATATATATATATACATATATATATACGTATATGTATATATATATATATACGTATATATATATATATAAAATCCTCTAAAAGAAGATTTTACTCCTTTGACATTTGACCCTTGGGGTAAGAACCCTTCAGAAAGTGGAAGAAAGGGCATCTTGCCCCAAAATAGTAATGAGTTAAATTTTCTATTATATATTCTCACAAAGTATATATGTGCCTTTATATAGTATATAGCTACATATAATACAGTAAATTGACTTTGTTCTGAAGGGAGGCGTCGTCCTCCATCATACTTATTTCTAACGAGAGAACACAAACACACACCTGGAGGTGTGTAACATGGCTGTGGTCTAAATTATTCCCTCTTAACTGTAGCAGAGTATAAATACCATGTTCACCAGCATACAAGTTAAGTATATACACTCCAAAATAAATAAATAAAATACTTGAGTGCACCCCGCTCCCGAGACATCCAGCGTTTCATCAAAATGTCACACTTGGCAGCATAGATAGAGGGCCTTATCTCATTTGGGTCAAATGCTATTTTGCAGTAATTTCAGAAGTCTTCCACCTGTGCCTTTCAGGCATGACAGCATGTGAGGCGGTGTGCGGCGGTGTGTGCTGATTTGTCGTAGTGCCTAGTGAGCCTAATCTGAGCCAGCAGGTATACTGGTTTGAATTAAAAGGGACTTTTATATTGTACAATTAAAGCTTCCTATCTGAGGTCTTGGTTTTATTAAATCACACCCCCAAAGGGAAATAAGTATCAGGTTCAATAATTTGATAATCAACAAAAACCGTTGTGTCTCTGTATCTGCGGCGACAGCAAACTGCTCACCCAAACGTGTTGGGAGAGCAAAAAAACTTAGTTTCATCTCAAATGGACAAATGTGAAGGCTTGAAAAAAGAAATTGAAGGTGCTTTGAATTTAAAAAGAGAAAATAGGGAATAAACTGGTTTACAAGAACTTGGTAAATGGTTGCCATTATTTGTGATATTAATTCAAAAATTCAAAAGGTTAAACAGGAAATTAAACGTCAAAGGTTTATCTGAATAAAAATACATCACCCGAGTCCTTGAAAACCTCCATTGGTTCCACATGCAGCAAAGAATACAGTTTAAGACTCTCCTCGTCGCATACAAAGCCCATCACAACCGACCCACTCCCACAAATAAAATGTAGTACTATTATTATTATTATCTTTTCTATATAGTCCTCCATTTGTGTCGGGCCTGTTGTAACTTGTTTTGTTATCACTCACCTGGAGCGCCAGTTATTCTGCAGGAGCAGCGTGTTACTCGTGCCCTTTACTGGACCCTATATGTGACAAAACCTGGAGCCTGTAAACAACAGTAATTGGGCTCAGGGGGCAGTGGGCAAACACAAACTGCATCAGTTTAGCAATCATTTCATCTTGGTGTCGGTGGAATTATTTGCTGTGTAATCCAGCGGAACCGAATGAATAGAGACCAAAAAAAATAAATCAAATAAAAGAAAATGTTTTGTGCGAGTTTTTTAAAAAAAACAAAACTAAAGTATAGGAGTTAGACAAGTGCTGTGGGAGCGGAGGCCATGAGAAACCTGGGAGCCGCTTCTGTTCTTCCACTTCCACAGGCTATCTATCCCCTTCCATCTATCTATTATTTACTTTGGAATCGGACTATATATCAGGCTCGTTGTACCTTGCACTTTGACGTCGACTCTACTTCTTTTACCGGTCTTGCCAGGGCAGCAGCTCCAGCGCTGTTCTTTTACAGTCAGTGTTCATCATCGTCGAACAGTGTGTCTTCTCTGCAACATTTCTACGATCCCGGGCACTTTGTAATGTGCCAAATGTGTCAGTTCCACGTTGTGTGTGTGTGTGTGTGTGTGTGTGTGTGTGTGTGTGTGTGTGTGTGTGTGTGTGTGTGTGTGTGTGTGTGTGTGTGTGCACCCCAACAAAACAAGTCAAAGTTTTTTTGTGCAACCTCTGCGTTTTTTAACTGTTGGGAAAAGTGATTCTGATAGAATGCCTGACAGGGAGTGAAATGGGCTCAATGATGAAAAGAGGTTTTATGACTATAATCTATGTACTGTAAAACCGCTATTACATACACACGCCCTGAATGAGCCCAATTAGGGGTAGATGGCTTCTGACTCCCACGCAAATGTAGCTGATGATTCCCTATAAATAAATGTGGAATGTAATGAAATTAAATCCAGTGAGGGACTGCAATTCAAATCTAGAACTTATATTCCGTTTTATTTAACCACTATAGCTAAAGGATTATATGCTAATCAGCGAGGTGACCCAATTCTATCAGACTTGAGTTTATGAAACCTGTTTTAAAGCAGTAACACAAACTTACAATGCAATGGAATTTGAGATCTGGAAGATACAAGGTTTTGAATTAATTACAACAATAGTTGTGGATAAACTGTGTGCCTGTGCTAATTGCATCAACCAGATTTATTATAGGCCTTGTTAATTATATTTTCAAACACTGGTGGATAAAAACTAGGTTCATCTTGTTTGCATATATATATATATATATATATATATTCATCCAAGCTTTTGCAGAAATATTGCAGTTTACTCTTGTCTTCAGCACTTATAACAAAGAGTAACATTGACTCCACCGTAGTGAGACTCATGTATTGTTTTAAGTAGAATTACAGAAAAGGGGTGAGTCAACACATTTATCCTATTAGACGGAAATGAAGCAGACAGTGAGTCTGTGTTTATCCATTATGAAATCCATATCTGTCTGGAAATGAAATGTAGGCTCAATTTCAAAACCACTTCTTTGAAAAATCAGACCACCAACGAATTTGCTTTTTTAAATGATTAATTAGCCGCTGTGATTCTCTGATCAGCCTCGGGAAAATGAATGCACGATAGCATCCTCAGCGAGGAACCCTGAGGTCATCTTCAAAAACAAAAACAAACAAACAAAAAATTTAAAAAACACATCCAGTCCAACAAACTTTATATTCAGGAGGACTCTGCTCCTGTGAAGAGAATGGAGCAGCAATGCCAAGTTTTTAGAAATGCAAATGTTGTTAACGGAGGGCCTTTTGGGTGCAGGCACATGGCCTGCGTTAGATCATAATGACATTTATGCTGCTCACCCTCTGAAACTATCAAAGCATTTCTTCGCCTCGCCGTTGTCTGAGGCCGATTTCTCTGATGTAAAATATTTCTCCTGTCTAGCGGGATGTTCCTTATCTTCGTCCTTGCCGGTGAACGCAGGTGGCGAGTACGTGTTTGAATGGCTGCCATTCTTGCAGTGATGTTCGAGTGGCTTTTTATATGGATGGAATGTGAATTAAATTGCCACTCCTTTGACAATAAACCCCGCAAATTGATCACAATGTCCCTTAACGCCGGCGGGCTCTGCTGTTGGAGGTGTAACTCGAGAGCGGGCAGGAATTGCATCGTCCCCGTTCTCCCTCCGCCCTGGACGCCCGAAACCAAAACAATTAACGGCGACTATTTCTGTTAGAGATGACCACAAACTCACACTCTCTTGCTGCCGCAGGTGGCGAAAGGCTCTCTTCCAATTAACAAGTCTAATTACATCACAACTCCGCAGAGCTGCCTGGCGTCCATTGTGTCTGATCGTCGGTGTGTGCTCGTGTGTGCTCGTGTGTGTGGGTGTGCGAATGCTCATTGTGCGAAGTATGAAGTGTAAAACACGCCGGAAGGGTCGCCGGGGGTCAAGGGACAAAGCTTAATTTCTTACTCGGCTGGGTAACTGGCACGAGGGGTTTTAAATACTGAAAAGTGAACACTCAACACGCTACATCGTGTGCGTGATATCAAAAGGCAACAACAGTATTTCCGTGGGCAGACTCGGTGCTCAGACAGCAACGCGGATTTATCTGGTGGATTGTTACAGTCAGCCACGGTTAACGGAAGCTGTTCCAGAATCACATTTACATAATTAAGTGGCGTGTAAACTGACCTAATGGAGAAAAGAAAAATGACTGCCATTAACATTTCCAATCCAAAGCATTTCAAAGACAATTAGCACCAGACTCCATTTTTTTCCCCCTGACATGTGAAGCTTTATGGCGTATTCCACCTTGTTGTTTTGGTTTTCCTCGAATGTTGCGGTTCACATTTGGCTTTCTCATGGTGTTGTTTTCTTTGTAGCGGGCAGCTCTCAGTAAAAAGCCCCAAAAAGCCCACTATAAGGTACTTTCCCACCACCAGTTGGTCGAAATTAGTGTTTCACTGGTGACCGTA
The DNA here is from genome assembly GCA_016806645.1 of Ophiodon elongatus. Taxonomy (NCBI): domain Eukaryota; kingdom Metazoa; phylum Chordata; class Actinopteri; order Perciformes; family Hexagrammidae; genus Ophiodon; species Ophiodon elongatus. Next base: position 326,629 of record JACSYO010000293.1, on the reverse strand, counting down.
GTGAAGCCTTTGGCTGCTAAAAAGAAACAGATATGACCTCTAACCCTAACCCAGGCGTTGGTGGAGGCCGAGTACAGAGCTAAAAGGAGAGTCAATATCGAACTTGCATTAAGAGACACTTCAAATGAAAGCTATTGTTGCTCAGTATCTGCTGGATGAGAAAATAATGCCGCTAGCAAGTTCGCGATATTAAATGAGACATATTATGCAGATTTTCAGGTTCATATAGAAGTCTGTGAGAAAATGACCCTACTTCTCTCTTGATTTATTCCCTCAATAAACATTGTAAACATGAGTTTATGGTCTCAGTCTCTAGTTTTAAGTCTTCTTCAATACAGCATGATGTTCATTTAGTAAATTATGGTCCATTTAGAGTCAAACAGACCATAAAGCAGAGTATGCTTTAGGGCGGGGCTACAAGGTGATTGACAGGTCTGGGAGTTTTCCATGTTTTCATCCCAGAACTTTAACCCTTTTACAGTTTTTTTTTTTCAGTTCATGAACGTTAACCGTAGCCTTGCGTTGCGTTGGTTTGTGCTTAGCTCCACCTCCTCGTGTCACTTCTGGTTGCAACAAAGCCAAGATGGCAGCGAACAAAACAACCAAGATTGAGACGAGGTAAAAATGCTGCACCTGACGCTCCAAAGCGGCAGCCAACAACCAACCAACGGGTGACTTCACGGCAATTACGTCTACTTCTAGTTCACAGTCAATGCTCACTGCAGCCGGGGCCTCGCTGGGCCTGGGAAGCTCACTCTCTACAACATGGGATCTCTAAAGATGATATTATGTCAATGTGGAGTTCACTGCTTGGTCAAAAATGTATTCATATTATCTCGGAGATTCAAGAAAATGTGTGATGAGTTGGGTGGTAGCAACTGTATATTTCAGTCCATGAAACTGATTTCTTCAAATGAATATGAATATTCTCAGGCCATGCATAGTTTGGGCATAGGCTGTTTAATTTAACATGGGTTTAGACTGATCAAGGCTTGTATATTTTTATGTTTAGACCACATTTTATTCATGCGCAAATAAATAGCCTTCAGCCATTTGCAGCATGCAGGGCGTTACAGTCTCCACGACTGCCTCATTGAAAAACCTAAACTCAGCCTGAACAAAAACTAGACAGTGCACGCTTCAGAGGTTTTTATCTAAAATGAGAAGTCTGTGTTGTTTTCTCCTTCCTCCCGCTCCTCGTGTACCTCTGTATGGCACAAAACAACCTGTTTCACCCAATTATCTCTCCCACAGGGCACCGTCAGGCAATTTGGCTCCAGTCAAGACTCTGATTCATTGAGCCAGATGATTTAAAGCTTTTGGGGGGCCACAAGTCAGCCCACTAGGACTGAAAACTGCTGCGTGATTCTCAGTTGATATTTAGCAGCGCGAGTTGTTCCAAAAAAGGTTGCGGGGGACAGAAATAGCATGTTATTTCTAGTCTTCCTCATTTGTACCCTTTGTGGAAAACCACATGTCTGTGTGATAAGAAAATGTTGACGCATAATGTAATATCTACCTGACAGTGAAAGATGAAAGCTGACATATAGTCTATTCTAATTTCTCATAGAATGAATGCATGTACCGATACGAAAGTCAGCAGACGGGGATTACATACATCTTGGTAACTAATAAGGACGCTCAGCACAGTGAGACACGCTCGGTGTCCTTGACAAACACGGAGGTAATTATTACAAACATTAGGCCCTGCAAAACCGATTCATACCACCTGGAGACCCGGAGGACAGCATCTCTGATAATTACTGTGTTTCGTGCTGCAGGCACGTAAAAAAGCCAATACCTTCATCTGATGCCCGCAGTATAGCTGTCCTTATGAAGGGCTTCTGCCAGCAACAGATGTCTGGACCACTGAAACAATTCACTTGCTTTTATTAAGCCATTAGAGGAGCAAAAAAAAAAAAAAAAAAAAGAGATGACCGAGCCAAAATACCTTTTGCAGTGACCCTGCAAGAAATTGTTTCGTGACGTCTCCTCTGCTCCGGCACAACCTCGTCTGTAGTACACTGTTTTAGAGCCATAATGGTTGATCAATGCGCCATGTCAATCTGGATTGTTGCAATTAGAAAGAAATGCCCACACCTGCTCCCTCCTCCCCTTCCCAAAAAAGCTATTTTAAGTCATTCGCTTTCAGTGGGAGAAGCAACCGAGAGGATAATTGGGTATTGACAAAAAGAGTGTGGAAAACCCAAGACAGCATGCAAGACCACTCTCCAATTTACTCTGTCATCTTGAGGCTCTGATTATGCTGTTTACTGACCAGATAATTGGGCCAACGCTTGATAAAAACAAACATTTCAGGGCGAAACGTCAAATACGAGCAAACTTGCATAAAATGATTCGGAACACTTAATTGGGATGATGCTTCCCCGTTTACTGCAACCGCTTGTGAGGCCTGACACACTCTTGACTTCCTGGCGTCCCTGCAGTTCAAAGCAATGTTGTTCACTGGCAATTTGTATATCAGCATAGGAGGGCTTTTCATGCTTCGGTGGGTGTAAACTGATACTAAACGGCTTGTTAAGTGTTACTCACTAAATTAACGTTGTCACGGTTTCTGCCACACTAGCATCACAATGATGGCGATGTTCTCTCTGGTGTTCAACATGTTTCGTAGCCGGGAGAGAGGCAAAGGCATTGATTCCCATTCGGTAAATGAATCATTTAAATATACCTTTTAATTCCCAAACAAAAAAAGGACCTGTATTGTATGCTTATCTGTGAATGTCTTTTAAAAATAACCCCCTTTCTCACCAGAAAGCACAGAAGATAATATGAAACCAAATGTAATCCTTCAGTGAATCCGTCATGAAAACTGCCCCCATCTGTTCACGGCCTCCGCTCGAAACACTCGTACTGTTGTTGAGCACCACCTAGTGTTGAAAGCAATCATCTGTAATCTCTTCTGCCAAAGACGATTACGTGCGTTTACTGCGCGTGCACTAAAAAAAAGAGACGTTTGATACCTTCACAATGAGATGAGATGTAAATGATATGTGTTTTATACAAAAGGAGATATCTAACATTAAGGAGAAAATGTGAAAACCTGGCCCCTTTAAATGACTACTAGCGCGAAAGATAGAAAATAAAGTGAATTGTTATGGAGAAACGTTTTGATATAGAATAGATATGTTGCCTGTTGGTCATTTGCAGTACGAGAAGGCCGCTTCACGTGTGACTCACACATCCCAGGGTTCTCTGCGTCTCTGTTGCTCAGTGGGTTTTGTAACCCAGAGCCGGCAGAGGTCTCACGGCTGGCTGGAAGACAACAGAGGCCATCTGTTTGTCTGTGTGTTTTCTTTGGTGCCCTGCCACCAAAAAAAAAAAAACTCTGCTGCCAGAACACCCAAGGGTACCCATGTGCGGGGCTCTGCGCCTCCGGGACCGGCTCGCTGCAGCACCTTTACAGCCTACTGGCTCCGTCGGGGGACGCCGGTGTTCTGCCAAAGCCCAGACACAATAGCGGCGGCGTTTGAAAAAGGGGGGGCCTTGTTACACAAGCATGCCATTAACCTTAATTGGAGCAGCTCGGTGGAACACGGAAAAACTTTCAACGCTCCGAGACAGCAATGTTGTTCCCCAGAGTTCCATGAAATCCAAAACTGATCTCAGGCTGAGTTAATTGAATTGCAGAATAGTTACATCGCTGCTGGGGAACCGCTCCTGTGCTTTTACAGAATACTAAGGCCGTTGCGTAATCACAGACACATGACACGTCGTTTGGGGCTATTCCTCCTCCCTCTGTTTGTGAGTGAACATAATGACTCCACTGAATTAAATCCCACATGGTGATTGGGTGGTTGCCCAGGACACGCTCAAGTAAGGAGAGACACTGAGGGACACGGGGGTAGCGCCCTTAAGATTAAGTTTGGGTTGTTCACACTTTAAAGGGACAGTCCACCTCCAAATTCAAAAATAGTATTTTTCCTCTGACCTGTTGTGCTATTTATCAATATACAGTATATTGAGTTTTATATATGAGAGATTTTCTGCCTTCTCTCCAATATAATGGGACTGTATAAAAATGAAATCTGAAAAACTCAACAGCAATGAATTTTGTTCAGAAAGCATGACCCGGTTATTCAAGATAATCCACAGACCTTGTTGTGAGCGACTATAGTTGAAAGAAAATAGTCCCTACATGAAACGGCTCACAACGAGGTCTTTCAAAAGTTTTCCAAATGATCTTTTTGCCATCCAGTCCCATTATATTGGAGAGACCTCTCTATAGCCGATATCTCCAAAAATAAAAGGCAATTCACACCCAAACAATCTAGATTGATAACCGGCACTATGAGGAAGCACTATGATGTTGGAGTGAACTGTCCCTTTGAAATGCTCATTTAACCTTGAGGTGGAATTAACACCTTCGTATGAGTATCACGAGTCTAGATTAATCTATTCAAGAGCAAACACTGGAGTTCCTACATCATCGTAGCGCAAACCCGGTGACTGCGTACAGAACATTCTGCCTATTCAACACATACAAAATGTACTGCAACCTCAAATGTCGGGGAAATTACTGCTTTTACTTCCATACATCAACGTTGACACTATTCGGTCTATCTCTCTCCGACATGGAGCGATGGTATCATGAATATCTCCCATTCATCAGAGAAAATAGCCCACAGTACTTCCTCCCTAAATCTGTTATCTCATACTCATTAATCTCCGCAGAGATTGGATTGCAAAAGAAGATTACTGCAACAGCAGGATTTACAAGGGCTGGGGGCCGGGGGCGGGAGGGGAGGGGGAGAGGGAGGGGTCGGGGTGGGAGAGGGAGGGGTGGGGGGGGGGGTCACTGCTTATGTATATTGGACCCAGTGGCACCACCATGTCTTACTTGGATTTGTAAAGTAAGACAAAGAGTTTAGCTTCCATTTGGTGTTACAGACTGCGTGTTGGTTTGTCTCTTTGACAGCGAGCTAAACTTTAAATAAAAAAAAGGGGGCAAAACGAGCTCCTGATTCGGATGGGTCTCCCCTTTAAGTCAACAGCTACTGCACTGCCCTGGCGGGACAACAAGCTGCAAGCACACATCAATTACTTTGCGCAAACAAATCCAACGTGCGAGATGTTACTACTGTGTTTTCCAAGTCTTGGGAAAAGTTTGTGAATGTGAACAGCTTTCACCGTGAGCTTGACAGATTGTGGAAATGCACTGCGCTGAATGTGTAAACACGAGATGAATCATTCCTGTCAACAAGGCTATACATGCAAGCTGCGTGCGGGGAAACGTGGCTGGTCTACGGGTTCTGGTCTTGGCTTGCACCTTTAGATATCTATCTTTGAAACCAGTAATGACTTCTGAAAAGAGAATTTTCTAAATCCATATTCCCAATCAGTGAGGTTTGCCTCAGGAGTGTTGTTTACACCGTGAAGCTGCAAAGCCTCGTTGTGTACTCAGCAGACGCTCTCTAATTAGTCAAAGTCCTTATTGCATGGTAGAGAGTTGTAAACTGCTTACAACTAATGCGAATGCAAGCCTGCGATCGCAGCCAAACACAATGAAAATACATAACTTGAACACACATGAACGACTGCCTCAAATGAAACATGCGTCGAGTGCCAAAATGATACACTATAAATCACTGTTCATCTGTTTGAGACACGCAAAACACGTGATGCGCTTATAAAATATATCGCATTATTGTAGTTTTTACTCCCCAACAGTATACAGTAGGGTAGTTAGGTATATTTAGCTCCACCTCAACCAGTAACAGCATTTAAAAGACACATTTAGTTGAACACTTTCCGATGAGTCATCCCTTATAAAAGGTTTTTAAGCCAACAATCTATAAAAAACTCTGTTGTTTATATGGTCACTTATGCCATTAAAGGGGCACTCCGCAACAAGTTCAGTTTACTTGTCATGCGTCTTACTCAGCCTGTGAAAACAGTATAATCATGTCCTCTGTGGTTCAAGAGGGAGTTTTCCAAAGTTTGCAAAAAATAACTGATGATGTCATCCAAGACCGAACGTTTTTGGAGCCTGACCCATATCAAGCACTAAAAGACTCTGTTACCTCTCTTTCCAAAACCAGTCGGGAGAAGAGCAAACACATCTTTTCTATTGATAAAAAAGGTAGTATAATATAATATCATATCATATCATATCATATCATATCAAATCATGTAATATAATTTAATTTAATATAATATAATATAATATAATATATTATAATATATATATATATAATATAATATAATATGATATGCTATAACATGATATGTTATAATATGATATGATATGACATAATATAATATATTATAATATGATATATATAACATAATATGATATAACATGATATAATATAATATAATATTATATATTATATTATATTATATTATATCATATATATAATTTAATTTATAATATCATATCATATCATATCATATCATATAATGTGATATGATATGATATAAGAAAGAAATTGTTTCTAATAAGCCCTCGAAAAGATGGTAAGAAGGATAATTGTTAATGCAAACATGTCATTAATAAGTGTCTCTTAGTAATCGTCAAGTCTGCAGCAACTGCAGATAATACTCTGCACTTTTATCTCATATCATTTTGATTGCAGGACTATTCCCTTTGACAGAACATGTTTACACTGAAGTATCTCCCCTGCTGCTTTACCCACTCATGCCACTAGAGGTCAGGCTGGTATTCAGTAGCTCGGGTGTTTTGCTGGAGACCAAGATGTGCTGTGATTATAAACTGGGGGGTAAAACATTTAATACACAGTCATCCATCCATTTCACATGTGATTACAAAGAAACTGGGGACCTTTTGTGATGCAGCTGCCTGGGATTTGATTGGCTTAGAAGGCTCACGGTGCGTCACCTGTGAAATCACTTTCGGTCTTCAACAATGTCTGTCGGCTCAGAGGAATCATCTGGAGGAGTGTGAGAAATGTATAAGAAACACAAACAATGTCAAAAACCGTGCAACAGCAGGCGTTGTTGAGCAGCGACACATCACTTATGAATTGTCATCGTGTGCCAAAGGATATGGATTCATCCCTTAAACATGGAGGTAGACGAGCTGGGCCACGACAGCAGCTGCCTGCGTCGTCTGACAGATACACCCTTAATCAGGATTATTCTGCATGACAGGTGGAGGAAGTCTGGGCTCACACACACACACACACACACACACACACACACACACACACACACACACACACACAGAACAACATAGAGACACACAGATGTTGGACTACACACACACACACACACACAGAACAACATGGAGACACACAGATGTTGGACTACACACACACACACACCCACACACACACATACACACACACACACAGAACAACATAGAGACACACAGATGTTGGACTACACACACACACACACACACACACACACACACACACAGAACAACATAGAGACACACAGATGTTGGACTACACACACACACACACACCCACACACACACATACACACACACAGAACAACAGAGACACACAGATGTTGGACTACACACACACACACACACACACACACACAGAACAACATAGAGACACACAGATGTTGGACTACACACACACACACACACACACAACATAGAGACACACTGATGTTGGACTACACACACACACACAACATAGAGACACACTGATGTTGGACTACACACACACACACAACATAGAGACACACTGATGTTGGACTACACACACACACACACAACATAGACACACTGATGTTGGACTACACACACACACACACACACACACACGTTGTATAGCAGTGTGTGAACAAATGGGATCTGAAGTGATTTTCTCCCCCGAAGACAGGATGAGGTCAGCTGAGTATGTTGGCGTATCTGAACAGAAAAATGAAGAGTGTAAGAATGAAGGGGTCTCTCCCGAGAGGGCCACCGAGAAAAATTATTGGACTAAAGAGCTTTTTTCCTCGTGCATCATGTGTGCAATCACTTAGAAGACGTGGGGGCCGACGGAGCGGTTCAGATGGAGCAAAGGCCTCCTCGCTCATTAGCAATCCGCTCGAGTTCTCTCGGTGATTGCAATCTGGTGATGAACTGGAAAGTGCAGTCGTCAGGGCACCCAGGCTGAGAGTGCACTGGGAGGGAAAAATATATATATATTTTTTTTTTATATATATGTGGCTGTATGAAACTCCAGAATCTCCAAAAAAAACCCCAGAGGTGGAATCGCTCAGACAGCCGCCTCTCCTTGTCAATGTCAAAGAAGAGGAGTCCTTTGATCAGCCATCAGAATGGATTCACGGATTATTCCTTTGAGATGTTTTTCTTTAGATTTTCTTTTCATAACCCGATGAATATTTGTGATGTGACCAATGTAACGCTGCAATTTAATGGAAAAATGGGACGTTTTTTGCTACGCGTTTTGGACCAAACGAACACGTCACTCTTTCAGTTGACGCTGCGTGTCATTGCGCCATCTAGTGGCTTTTAATGGTGCGGGCCGACCGCGGCCAAAAAAAAAGAAAAACAAAAGTCGAACAGCAGTTCACAATTTATTTACTGAATAAATTTGGACAAAACACCAGAATCTGTTACGATACAATCAGAACATCTGAGGCAGATATCCCACCATGCACCACCCCCTCCCCCCCCCTCCATGAAACAAAAAGGACTAAACATTAGCACCAAATCAGCACCAACTTAAATAAAAAGGTAGCTCAGTCTACAAAAACAAAAAAAAACAAAAAAAAAGCTAGTTTTTTTTTTTTTATTTATTGAAAAGCAAGTAGCAAATTGAGAAATTTCATGTTTTCTTTTTTTTTTTTTTTTTTTTTTTTTAACTTTTCTTAAAAAACAAGCACCCTCCTTTCCCCCCCCCCCACCCTTCCCCTCCCTCCCCTGCTAGGCAGGCTATAGCATTCATGGGGCACATGCCAATGACTAGATAAAAACACAAATTCAAGTAACATTGAGATACGACAAAACATGTCCACTGGTACCCACTCCGAGCATGACTGTTTCACAGAACCTACGCAGGCAGTAGAAAACTAACACGGGGTCCTGGAGAGAACATGTCGTAGCAATACTATCACTGAATAGCTCGTATCAAGTTTTGAGAAAAAGAAATGAGGGAGACCGGGGCGGCGTGGGCAGTCGGGTGGGGAGGGGGGGGGGCAGGGGAATACTGGCTTACAAGATGTTGTGTATTCCAAAACTTCAGACAGACATTTTCCTCTCTGCGTCTGTCCTGTGTCAAGATATTGCCTACATCGTACATGAAAAAGGAATCTCTGAATAAGGAAAAACCCTGCAATGTAGTTTTAAATATATATATTTATATTTATTTATATATATAATATATATATATATAGCTGTTACAATTTAAATAAATGTTACGTTCTCGTTCCTACAACTGAAGAATTAATTTAAATAAGAGGAAGCTAATTTTTTATTTATTTTTTTTTAAAGAGGTGGAATTGTCCATTCACCCAACACATCGAGTGCATGATGCCATGTCTGGAGGCTTAACGGGGAGAAAAAAAAAAAAAAAAAAAAAAAAGAAACACGGTTGAGGTTTTCGGGAGTGATATTAAAGCAGCAGTGGCAACACTGTGGAATAGCTTAAAAACTAAAAACTAAAACTAATGACAAAGTGATGTTGCTGAAAAACATCAGTGCGGTGGCGAATGAAGTGTGGTAAAGGCTTCAGAGACCGAGGAGGCCGAGACATACAGATGACTGAAAACAAGGCTGTCGAGGAGTTAAGTGACCATGTGAGAGAAATGAGATTTACAGAACGGGAAAGTTAACGATGAAACAAAGACGACGCCAAACCATGTTGATGATGAGGGGAAAAAAAAAGCCTAAGCTGCTCCATTTATTACCCAATGGTCCCAGGTCGGGGATGATCACCGTGTTATATTAACAACAGAACTTGGGGTTGTGAATCCTGACCCTGGGTCTGTGGTTCAAATTGATACCACCTAAAGCTCTAACAAAAACTCAACAAACTCTGTAAGAAAAAGGGTGTGGAGTTGCACTTTGTCAGTTCATTTTCAATTGTTCTCCTTGGTTTCCTGTGTTCTTTTGTCCCTTCATGCTTTCCATAGTGTCAAAAATGGTGAATGTGTCTACTTTTATGCACACCACATTAAACCAAACAGATAAACCCCCCCCTCCCCCAAAAAAAAAAAGAATATTTGCTACATTGTTTGCAACTTGCATGTCTGGCGGCAACATCCCCGAGCGGGAGCTGCATCGCCAGGTGACGTATAGATGCCATTTGTCATGCCAGGCTCAAGGTTTTCCATGAAATGGTGGAAAAGGAAACAGGATGGAAACACCTTTATTATGAGACAAATGTTCACCTATTAATCTCTAAACTACTGTTTTCGGCTCTGCTGCGAGCCGACCGTGGCGGAGTCGTCCGTGTTTTTTTTTTTTTTTTTGTGCTTGGAGTTTGCTCAGCTGAAGAACTGCTCCAGCTCCTCCTCCATGTTCACCTCAGGCACCATCTGCTCCTGCTCCCGTTCGCCTCGGCCTTGCGCCACGGCGCCCCCTAGCGCTCCGGAGGAGGCAAACCAGGGGTGCTCCAGGATCTCCCGAGAGGTGAGGCGCTCTGCGGGCTCCCGGCGGAGGATGGAGCGGATCAGGCACTTGGCCTTGGGCGTGAGCGTCTCGGGGATGTTGAAGTGGCCCCTGCGGATTTTGCTGAACAGGGAGCCGGGCTCAACGTCATGGAAAGGGTAGCGCCCCACGAGGATGGTGTAAAGCATGACGCCCAGACTCCACACGTCAGCCGCCTTCCCCGAATAGCTGCCGTTGGCATTGAGGATCTCGGGACTGACATAGGCCGGGCAGCCGTGTTTGTCTGACAGCGAGTCATCGTGACCGTCCAGGATGTAAGTGTCCTCGAGGCTCTCCAGCTTCACGAGGCTCCTGGAGACACACAAGGGAAACAAAAGACACACGATGAGGTCGCTTTTACAAAACAAAAGGACACACAGAATGATCTGCTAATGTGAATGCTTGTTCAGTGGTAATTGTGATTGCAGTTCCAATTTTGGGTGACAAAACAAAAATGAAACACAGAAAAGGCGCTCAAGTGGGGTAATTTGCTCTGGTGGGCATCTTAAGTGTTTTAGATCCATCGCTTTTGGATAGCAGAGGAAGTAGAGCACATAATGCTCAAGGCTTAACTTTGACATTTCCTTTCACTTAGATAAAAGCCCGGCCAAAAAGCATTGACGTACGAATAGGCTTTCCAAAAGACCTCCGCAATTCAAAAGAAACACAATTATGGGTGACTGATCGTCTTGAGTTGCATGCATTGAACTGCTCTCAGAGAATCAAGGACCCGACAGTGTGGATTGTTCTGTTTTTTTCCTTTCCCCCCCTCCTCCTCCTCCACCTCCTCCCCCTCCTCCTCCCCCCATCCTCCTCCTCATCCTCCTCCTCATCCTCCTGCTGCTGCTGCTGCTGCTGCTGCTCTTCCCCCTCAAAATAGCATCTATTTCCATTCTTCTCTAAAACCCCACAACAGCAGCTATGATATTCTTGAGTGCTGATAATAATGGCTGGTTGTTCAGAAGCGATGTCACTAAAGAATCTGGAGAGGCTCAGGCAAGAAAATGTTCCATGTGCATGGTAAGAGACGCTTGTGGGGCTGTGCAAACGCTGCCATCTGCGTGTGAGGTCCACGAGACGTGATGCACCAGACAAAGAGCCGGGGTGTGTGATAGGATCTATTGGGAGCCACTCGGAAGAAAAGGAAACCAAGACGGCTTAAAACGCACTCAAGAATGGGTTTCTTTTGCCAACTGTGACACGTGCGAACACCTTCGACTCAGCCCACTCCCGGTTCACTGTCAGCAATAGTTAGCTTACATTAATGTGCCGTACAGCGTTTTCTCGATTAGTGGACATGCGCAAATCTGCAACTACAGTTAAGGGCTTAGAAATACTAAATAAATATATATATATATATAGAGATCAACAAGGCCCGTTTAGGTAGCCATGTTGGATTCCATGCCAGACCAACCTTTGAGCCATTCTTCTTTTTTTTTTTTTAAAACAGGCTGCTGTTTGGTCGAAAGGCCAACAGCGAGGGTGACAAATGACATGTCAGGGAGCTAGCACACGCTGAGGAAGCCTGCTCGGGTCTCATTTTATGTCTGGTCTTGTTCCCTTCCTTCACTTTGCATTCGCTCTAGCCTTTTGTCACACACTTGGGTTCAAGCCAGAGCACATCTGTGTCTCTCAGTCTGTGAAACAGTCCACTGAGCCAGAAGGACTGAGAAGGTGTAAGAGGATTCTTGACAGGCCATATCTTAAATGTGACCCAATACTGCTCTGCACTATCACTCTTAAAACTCACTCGACATCAATCATTTAATGGGAGGGAGGGGGTGGGGGGGAATTCAAGAGTCTCAGCTCATGAGCAGTCTGCTGTGACATTCGAGGTCATTGGACCCGCAATGAATACGTGAAGCGGCTCAACTTCCCTTTTCCACAGTTAGTGCCAAAGTATGACGTCACACTTTCAGCTAGAGGGCATCGATGGGCAGCCTGTGCCTCTGCTGTGGGTGTCGGATCAGAGCTGGTTGTAAAGAAGTTCCACTGACAAACTTTCGCATTAGAATTGATTGTAAAAGTGTAATAAAATATTAAGAGTCTGACTCAACGTCTATTAAAATTTCAATTTCTTCATTAATAAAAAAATAAAAAGAAAGGGGGCTGGGGGGGCTCTCAGGTTGCTGTGGCAACAGATGCCTGGATATTATGCAAGTAATTTTGAAATGCTGCCACCAGGGGTCAGTAGAGTGTGTTGATTTATCCTACTGATCACCCCAGAAGTGCAGCAGTGGCAAAAGCTCGCCCTAATTGATCGTCCGTCATGCAAAAAGATAGTCCAGTAACTTCTCTGTCGCTTTTGGAATATCTGCACTGCAACGATCCTCCAAAAGTGCGATTCCACGCGTTACATTAACCGATATGTTCGTCACATCCACTACTAAACCCACAAAAATAGCTCGGAGCGACACGGAGGGCTTATGTTTCCTGTTCTCTGCGTAACATCTGGGTGAGGCGTGCCAGTCTCGTAGCGTCTCAGTTTACACTATCCTCTGTGTAAGCCGAGACACAACACAGATAACACTGACACGATTACATTATGCAGTTACATCACATACAACATGTTCAGATGAAACGAGAGAAGAAAAATAAAAAAAAAAATGCCCAAGTGCACGGTGAGACTACGGTCTCTGCATGAACTCACCTGTCCTCATTCTTGAAGACAAACTTCCTCAGCTTGAGGTCGCGGAGGACCAGTCCGTTGTCGTGGCAATGTGCCACAGCCGAGGCTATCTGATAGAAGAGTCTGGCAGCTTCGTCCTCCCGCAACTTCTTACAGGTGCGGACGAAGGAGTGCATGTCGCCATAGCTCCTCTCGAAGAACACGTAGGCTCTCGTCTCCCCGAGCAAGATCTCCAGGATTTGGTTAATGTGCTGGTGCTGGCCCAGGGCAAAGTAGGCCGCCAGTGACTCCTGGTATCGGCCAATGTCAAAAACCTGCAATCACAAGACAGGAAAGCATTTATATTTACAGTCTACATTTTAGCCGTTTTTTTTTTGTTTTTTTTTATATATCTGTGGTGACTTAACGTGTGAAACAGTCTCATTAGGTGGTTGTTTTGGTCATGATGTTCGTGCCAAATCCCCATTTCCCACGTTGGAGACAAACAATTTACATTTGGCATTTAATTTGGCCACATTTTTAGCAATTTACTGCTTCTAGTGACACCAAACTTGTGTTTACTCTTTTGGCAGAGGGAGTCTGGTTGCACCGAGGCAAAGTGAAAGCATTGTGTTGCTGAATGGTATTGTACTGCAGCCAGGGGTTGCAGTGTCTCTTTTGTTTCCATAGTAACCCCCCCCATTGACTTTCAGCACAACCAGTTCAGGTGAGAGGACTCCTCTCCTGCTCGCAGTCAATACAAATACACTCCTACAGCTTTCCAGATCTGAAGCTGTGACCTCGGCCTCCAGCTAGGAGGGACTGATCAATCCAGCGAGTGGGGGATTGATCGGCGCTGCATTGAAACCGGCACAAAAGGAGATGAGGTCAAAAGGCAGTTAGCTCACAGGCAGTGCCAAAGGCCATTAATTTGTTATTGCCATGACGAAACATCATCTCGGGCAAGTCAAAAGGTAAGGGTTATTGGATATGTCATGCCTTATGAGTCCAACGGTGCGTGTAACTATCTCTCGATTCATCAAGCCACTTAAGCCTGCTTAAGCTGGAATGCACCTCAGGGACGACCCAACTGCCCTCATAATCAGTGATATACCAAAGTCAATAAGGGCTATAAAATGCAGCGAGGAAAGGCCATTAGGTCGTCCTCCACCTCGAGGGAAAAGTGGTTTATTTTTTACAGTTGGAGGGGGTCAATGACAGCAGCTGGCTGAACTTGTAAAGTTCCCTAGCCCACTCCCTCCCACCCCGTGTGCTTTTCTCTCTGCATAACAGTCCTCAAAATATTACAATTGTCGTGCATATTCGTGCAACAGGACTGTGCTTACGCTGCCAAATATAAAACAGCAAGTGTGGAATCACACAGCATTGCACTAGGAAAGAGAGAAGCCACGGGTAAGCGAGAATAGCACGAAGAGGAGTGTGTGTGTGTGGTTACTCACTCCTTTGTCAACGTTACATCATGCAATCCAAACCACGCAGCTCGCCCCATTCACTTTTTCCATTAGGCTTCTCTGCCTGCTCTCTATTTACAATTCAAGCAATTCTTTTTTTCTTTTTTTTTTAAAGTGCAGAGGGGTGTGGACCTGCTGCAATTGCAAACCCATAGACGCCAACTAAGTATGTCTCTGTATGGTATGTTCAGCTCATTTGAGTGAATGTGTATTGAAATAAAGTCATTATAGTTCATGTAATGAATGCAAAAAAAAAAGAAGGTGATTTTGTCCTGAAAATGTTTTTTTTTAACATTGCAAAACCTCTGTAAAGTATTAATAAAAGGAGAGAAAACTATTCTGGGAGCATATAAAAAAAAAAAAAAAAAAAAAAAAAAGGTAGGATGCATCTACCATGTTGCCTACTCACCTTACATACGAGCTCTTCCCCGCTGTGCAGGTGGGCGGCTCTGAAAACGTGGTCTCCCTCCAGCGGCTCCAACAAAAGGTAGTCCCCGATGCGGGAGATACAGTGCGAGGAGTCCGGGGTCTCCGGCGGGCTGGGCGACCCGAGGTTGGGACTGAAGCTCTGGTGCTCTGTAGTCCTCAGGCAAGACAATTCTTCGAAATCGTGCGATTTGTGCCGCGATCTCCCATAACGTGAAATGTTAATTGGATTTGACCTCTGTATGTTCATGAGGAATAAGTGCGATAACTTCCACAAAATCTGGGGGGTGGGGGGGGGGTCGGGAGAGGGAAGGAAGGAAGGGGGGGTTGCCTTCCTCTTCTTTGATCTTCTCCTCCTCGATTAAGGCACCTCTTTTAGTTATAAACTCTGTGCAATATTGCAAATCGTCCGCTTTGTTAGTAAATCTTGAATGAAGTGAAAAATATATATATATATTTAAATGCTCCTGGCTGCTGGGGAATGTGGCAGACTGTCAACAGGCAAAGCTGGCTCGTTGGCTTTCATACAACAGAAAGAAAAAAAAAAAAAGGGCTCTGTAATTATTTTTTTTTTTTTGCAGAGTTCAACTGTGCATTTGCCCCCCTTTGTTTTCCATTCAAGAGATACGACCGGGTTTTAAAAATGGCAGAATTGCAGCCCCCCCACAAGTCGCCTGAAAAAAAAAAAAAAACGTTTGTACAAACCTGCTACAATTTCATGAACGTTTAGCAGCGCGAGGAGGCACGAGACCGCAACAAAGGCGACCAAAAGTCAGCTTTTTTACAATGAATGAAGTTAACCCGCAGCTCGTTCGTTAGCTTATCTTTACCGGTTAATGGTATATGGCACGTTTCATAAAACGGAAACAATTTACAGCTGGCAGGCACGGACACACACAAAAAAAGCCAAAAAAAAAATTGCACAAGCAAAATATATATTTATATATATTAAGCAAGTTTTGCAGGCTAAATATAGCTGCTTAATTTAGCCGAAATTTGACAAGACAAATGATGGCTAGCAGGTGCAGAGCTATCCAGTTAGCTCTCTTGGCTAACTAGTACCAGGTCAGTGCACGGCCTTGTTCCCCGGGATCATATCCATGCACGGAGATTGTCATCTACCACAGACGGGAGAAAAACCCCATCCGGAAAGAAAAAACACCGCTGCGGCTCTTTGTGCGCGCGGGGAGTCGAGCGTCCTCTCGTCTTCTCCTCTCGGTCAACTCCAGTGGTGGAAAAAGAAAAAAAGTGTCGTCTGTCTTGTGCGCGAGCTGCTGTAAGGAAAGGATAGGGACCGGCCGGCCGACTTTCCCAGGCCTCTCCCTTGATTCAGCAGGACATCCTCTCTCTCTCTCTCTCTCTCTTTCTCTCTCGCTCGCGCTCTCTCTCTCTCTCGCTCCCGCTGGTGCCGCTGTGCTTTCTTACGTGGCTGGGAAATCTAGTCCATTCAAGTGCGGAGGGGAGGCCAGCCGAGCTGCACACACTGTCACACACTGCGCCTGCACAGAGCGCGGAGAGAGAGAGCTGACGGAGGAAGCGGGGGGCTTCTTTGCTGCTCGCGCGCACGGCCACGCGCGCACACATACATGGAGCGCACGACCGACCCGCCCCCTTGACGTCACTCTCACATCGAAGCCCCATTGGCCTTCCGACCTGAGTTATAATATGCAGCGCAGTCATGTGAGAGCCATGTAGTGTGGCTACACCCCCCCCCCTCCTCCACCTCTCGCCCCCCTCCAGGAATCTAAATGCATCGCACGCTGGTAAATTGGATGGGAGGAAGGGAGGTGGGGAGGAGGGGGGAGGCAGTGAGAGTATAGCTACTGTACGTGCTGTGTTACAAATGTGTTTCCTCCTGAAATGTCATTCAAGGGAAAGCAAGGGAGATCCCTCTCGCACAGCACACGGCTGTACGCCATCACACACTACTGACATGCATTTGCGTCCATTCAGTGTCATCTAAATGGAAAACACTGCATGTAGCCATTGTTTTGTGACGTTATTTATTTAAATATGAAAAATGATGCAGCACATAATGTTCTAAAACATGCTGCTGTTGTGACTCACCTACATGAACTGTTGCACGGCGAGTGTCCTCATCTGCAAGGATGTGGCAATGAACACAATGAAAGCACAAGCATGCATTGTGATAGGATATAATGAATGTATTAGAAATATATAAAACGCAACAGGGGAATGAAACAGATGATGGCAAATGGGTGTGGGGGGGCGGGGAGCATGACTTAAATCAGTGGTAAAATCGTTGTCCTCGAGGGAGAAAAAAATAAATGCTTATCATATGGGATTGCATTGTATATTTTTTGCCACGTGCATTCAAAAATAAATCTCTGACAACTGATTTTGATTAAAAGCTGGCACAGGGCTGTGTGCTTTTGAGAGATCCCTTGTGACAAATTCCTGTCTTGCAGATTTTTTTTGCCCCCGTACAACGTCACAAAGAGACGGATGGAAGAGGTTCATTATTCATTGTTCTTCCTAGATTACCAGCGGGTGTGACAGCAGGATTGTGCAATTCCATGTAGGAATCCGGGGCGGCGAGAGGAATGCTTTGCAGCTGGACGCAAGACACTGACAGAAGTGTTCGATTTAACCTTTATTCCCCCTCCTTGCAGGCAGTAGCAGTGCACACACGCATACACAAACATGCACTATTCTAAATTTGTGTTTTCTCGCGTGCCTGCCTGAAATAAACCCCCGCAACATGGAAATGCATTTTTTGCACAGAGGCCTCTCGGTAGGTTCACAGTTTCAGAATGTGGCTGCACCCACAAGCTTTTGCATCCCAGTCCTCGAGCTTATGTGCATGTATGTTTTCTGGGTTCTGTGATATAATCTCCGCGAGCCACCCACTTTATTCTTTGTTTAATGCCAGAACATTCCTCATCATACAACAACTTGGCTTTTGTCTCACCCAATCTGTTGAGAACAATATCAACACGCAGCCGAGCGGTGGAAAGTGTTGCAGTTTACACCATAAACACAGTGCTATACATGCACGTGCTGCCCTGGTACATTTCTGCGTTTGCCCATCAATCTAACCCCAGATAGGGATTCTGTTAAGCCTAAACCACAGCTGTGCATGAATCAGAATAATAATCCCCAAAGATTCCTTTTGCCCCCATTCCCTGATACACTGTGTGACTCATTCGCAGTTGAGAGCAGCACTCGAGAAAATTCATCGAGGCTCATCAGCTCTCCAGACACGCCTACATGCTGAGGAGTAGCGGCAGGCTGCCCCAGCAGTGCCTTCCAGCGAGAGCTTCTGACTGTGTGTGTGTGTGTGTGTGTGTGCGTGTGTGTGTGTGTGTGTGTGTGTGTGTGTGTGTGTGTACCACAGAAACAAGATGTGTCCAGGAAGACTACAGAGGTCAATGAGGACGGGTGAACATCTCAGAATCCCCGTGAGCGGTGTTACTCACCAACTTCTTAATAGGCTGCGTTGAACTGTAGAAAACGATCTAAGGTCAGTTCCCCCCGTAATGGTGAAGTTACAGGAAGGCCTACGGGTTTAAATACACCAGAGGAATGTGTTTTCCACGGTGGTTGCAATCAAATTAAATTCGTCAGAATACATCACCAAACCCACTCAAATGAGAGTTATTTTCCTCGCATTGTACGCTCGGAAAATAGGCAATTTCACACTGTCACGTAGCAACGCAGCTATAGCCAGCTCCCGTTGACACCAGCCAGAATCGGTGCTGTCACATCCCCGCGGGTGACTTCCACTGAGAAACTCGATCACATATAGGCGAGAAGATGGATGCAGAGGCATGGGAGGAATGAGCTCATTTAGTGAGAGTGAGAGGAGATGATGAGGGAGAGGGAGAGCGAGGCAGGAGGACGGAGGATGGAAAAGCAGGAGAACGTGACATGTGGAGGGAAGAAGAAGAAGGAGGAGGAGGAGGAGGAGGAAAGAGGAATGAAAAGTGTTGTCCCCCCCCCTCAACTTCATCTTTAGAAAACAGGGGAAATACTTTGTGTCAGGCAGTGAATGCCAGCTGGAGAGCTGAGCAAAGGAACACGATGTTTAATATGTAATTGTACAGATATGTGTGGGAGTAAAGGGCAGCGAGTCAAACCAAGTAAGGCAGAGATGCTTCACAAGACAAACACTCACAGTCATAACTAAAGCACTGACACCCAAGTTGATATTAGAGGCATTCTCGGTCCTGTTTTGACTGGATCCTTTATTTCTATATTTGCTGTTGAGACTCATACAAAGTCCCACGATACGCATATGAAGCACACTGTTGCCCTGCACACTGGTGCAGGGCAACAGCTGCGATACCCCTCAATTTCAAGTGAGTGAAAAAAAAAAAGAAAAAAGAAGAAGTTATTTTGGGGATGGGTACATGTGCCACATTCTGCCCTCCGTGGCGCTTTGGGACCTGAGGCCTGTCTTTAACCGAGAGAGTGAGCTGATCCGTGCACAGAGAGGGAAGAGAGGAGGGAGCGGATAATGTTTCCCTGATGCCATGACGATGCTCACATTTCGCCCCATTCTCTCCACATAGTCTGGGTGGCACAGCAGTGGCGTACTGCAGTCGTTACAAAAAAAAGCAGCACAATTGCAACTGCAAGCTTGTTTTCAATGTCAATTTGTGATCAGATCTAACGGGTTAAAGTGACGGAAAAAAGAAAAGCTCAAACTGGTGATTGTGAAAATGCATAGTGGTAGTTTCTATTTCCCAGAAGGTTCATAATGATGGATGCCTTCACCATCAGAGTGTCCTCGGCTCTCTCAGAACCTGAGACAATGGGGACACTTAAAGCTCTGTTGTGCACTAGACAGCTACATGCTACATGCTACATGCTACATAGTGAGTCTGTTCATCTATGGAGAGACGATCTCAATCATGTATACCCAAAGAAAGCTGAACGTCAAGGGAAGTACAGACAGTTCCATACTGTGTGACTCGGCCTTGACCCCTTCACAGTACTTAATGACTTTAACGTTTTGTCTACTTAAGGCGGTACAGGAAATGCATGAGAGCAAATTAATGAACACATCGCTTGCAAAGTTGCCCAGTCAGCATCAGGGTAAACCCAAGGGGACAATTCCGCGGATCAAATAAACACTGGCACTTCCGTTGACCTTTATTCAACCTCCTGGCTTCTGACCAACAGTTTATGAGCGGCCACATTAGACAAAATCTAAATAAAAAATGCCCTCTGCGGAAGAAAGCAGGATGTACTGCCCGAAAGGTTTCTTCTTTTTTTCTCGGTGAGACGGTTTCTGAGGGAGCAGGAAAGTGTGAGAGCGGCTGTGAGTGGCAGGTCACGCAGACGAGACCTCCTCTAACGTGGAGAGGAAGGATCTTGGCCCGAGGGACTGGAGGGGAGTTGGGGGGGGGGGGGGCAGGATTGGCGTCATTGGCTTGGATCTCTCCCTCATGTAGTCAGACAGCTGAGTGAGGACTTGTGGCAGCTCTGTCACTGGACTGGGTGACTCACTCACTCATAAGTGGAGAAGGTTAATAATAGTCATACATTAGAGCCGCAGAAGTGAAATCACACAGCTTTAGCAGCTTAAGCCTTCCAAATGGCATCGGCTGCAAAGCGAAAAATGCGTTTCCCCGGCTTGTCTACCGCTCATTTATGTGGCGGTTTATAGGTTTAGATGGCATTAATGTGAGCGTGAATGTCTTCAAGCTAAATCGCTGGCTGTTTGAAAGACATTACGACATTGTTGCAATATGTAGTATGTATATTCTAAAGTGACAGACGCATGAAGGCATCAAGCATGACTTGTCAAAACTGCCAGGAAAATGGGAAAAGAAAAGAAAAGTAAAAAATCCCAGCAAATAAAACATCACTGGTGTCTTGATTTGTGTTTTCTTTTCTTCTCTCTGCTCTGTCTGACAGCTGATATTGTCTTCCGTGTAGAGAAAAAAATATTTCCTGGCACTGCGACGCTTGCGTGGAACTGCCAAAGGCGTCACAGGGAAAATCAGGCAGATTTATTAAAAATTCCCAAACATTAGACATTTTAGGAGACATTATACTGCATTTGCTCTTGGTGAGTCAGTCAGAAACTCTACACGATTCTGCAGGGGAGTCGCTCTGCAGGAGCCCAGCACAGTAAGGAACGTGCACTCAGTAAACACGGTATTGTGTGATGCCTCGTGAAAACTAAAACATTTTGGGATTGTCTGATAATCCTGGTGGCTCATTGGTTGTCGCCATTGCCTCAAAAAAAAAAAAAAGGTGGTCGTTGAGTGTGACTCTTCTTCGTTCTTGTGCTTCCTCACGCAGCCCAACGACCAGCAGCTCAGGTGAATTGCAGGTGAATTGCTTATAACAGGCCACAACACAAGGGAAAGAGTCATGCAGTCAGAACAGATGTGCAGGCTGAGAGCCAAAATGCCCCGAGGCTTATCGCGACGCTCCTCTCGAGCAAGGCTGGATTAACAAACGGGGCACAGTTGTTGGGCCCTGAAGGCTTGAGTTTCTCTGTGTGGTGTGGCAAGGAGCTTCATTCATTTCATTTGTGGATTTGTTTGGCATTACTGTTAGCACCACCAAAGCACATTATGAACTGAAAGGACAAGGGCAACACCTGCACTATTATATTGAGGCGCCATCTCATAGGAATGAAAGTTTATGATTCCAGTTTTTTTGTTTGTTGCTTAAATGGTGCTTGTAGGCTGCACGGTGGTGTAGTGGCTTCCACTGTCACCCCACAGCAAGAGGGACTCTGGTTCGATCCCCGATCCTGGGCGGTCCTTCTGCGTGGAGTTTGCACGTTCTTTCCGGGTTCTGTGGTTTAGGGTTAATTGGAGACTCTAAATTGACCATAGGTGTGAATGTGGGTGTGACTGGTTGTCTGTCTCTATATGTGCCCTGTGATAAACTGGAGACCTGTCCAGGGTGAACCCTGCCTTCCCCCAATGTCAGCTGGGATCAGCTCCAGCGACCCTAAATAGGATAAGCGGTCTGGATAATGGAATGGTGCATATAGAACTGTGCTTTCACATATTTCCAATCTAATACATAGACAAATGCACATATTGAGAGAAGCTAATTGGGGCCTTAAGTGGTTGAATTTCAAGAGCAAAATAAATATAGACAACGATCATCCTGCAAACCCGATTATCCAATGGTGTCAAAACCGGTACATGCAGCTGGCAATGAGGAGTCTCTTAACACATCCTATAAAACGGGGGAAAGTCAACAAAATGTATGGGAATTTAATTCCAGATATGAAGACGTTATCAATTGAATTCTTGAATTCTTGAGCAGGCTGAAGTTGATGGCTGTTACTGGTTTTCGTGTTTGTGAAAGTGTGATGAAATAGTTATTCAAAACAGAAGTACATGAAGAAGAAAGTGAGTACAGAAACTAAAAATGAAACAAGCGTGGTCCCAGTTTCATAAACAAAATCAAATTCTAAGAAGTCTCCTCTGACCTTAAAAGATGATGTAGTGGTGTTGTTGTTCTGGACTGCGTTATATTGTCGTTTTGTCCGTGTAGGGGGTGAAGATAATAACACTGGCATGTGTAGACAAATACCGGGGTATTGGGTATGATTTAAAATATCATACAACCCAATACATTAACAAATATCAGCCAAAGAAATCTGTGATATTTATTAAAGGGTCAACTTTACAGTTATAGTTCATACAAAAAAAAATAATACATGTAACCTGTAGTGCTATTTATTACACAGTCAGCTGCTTTGCACGAAGATGATGTAGGAACTCCAGTGTTTCATGAATCTTGACATGTGATACTCATGTGAAGATGTTTATTCAGCCTCCAGGCTAAAAAGGCATCCTTAAAGGGACAGTTCACTCCAAAATCAAAAATACACATTGCCATGTATGAATCTAGATTGTTTTGGTGTGAGTTGGCCAGTTTTGGAGATATCATCCGGAGAGATGTCGGCCTTCTCTCCAATACAATGGGACTATATGGAAGCTTGTGGCGCTCAATGCGCCAACAAAACACATTTGAAAAACTCAACAGCAATGTCTCTTTCCAGTATTCGTGACCCGGTTCCTCGAGATAATACAAAGACCTCGTTGTGAGCGGTTTCATGTAGGCGCGATTAGTCCCTCGAGCGCCACAAGCCGAGTGCCCTATAGTCCCTTTATACTGGAGAGAAGGCAGACATCTCTACGGCCGATATAAAAAAAAAAAAGCCAACTCACGCCATAACAATCTACACGACAGGTATCAAATATCAAATAAGAACAAATATGTATTTTTTGCTTTTACTGTACTCCAGCATTCAACACGAATATAATGTACAACCTCTTCAGACGGCTTATGAAAAGACGTGAAGAGTCATGTGGAGGAAAGAAGTTAAAAAAAGAAATGTCATTTCTTTTTTGTGGCTATACAGGCAGCTATTATATCTAATATGACAGCATTCTGGTCACAGCGAAGGGATATTCACACTGTGGAAGGTCACTTCAAACCGGTCCTTTTCCAGGGATTCAGAGTCTGTATAATAAGCTGTGAAATGACGAGAGCACACTGTCCTTGTCTGGCCTCCCCTCTGCACGGGGAGCGCACACGCAGGGCGCGCAAACGCGCACACATCACTGCAATTCACGCAACATTCAAGCTGCTGCCATGGCAACCTGTATCCATCCCCCCAGGGGGATATCGCACAGGGCCGCAAAATATAAACACAAACACACACACAAAAACACACGACACACACAGACGCTGAAATACACATAAGGGACCCCAGTGCTCTAATCTCCGGGGAAGTAACACTCTGCTCGCTTCATGAGCCATTTTGTGCCAAGAGGTATGTTTCATGCCGGCTCAGAGAAGAAAATTATGGCAAGGAGTCATGATTCACTCACCTTTTTCTATACCATGCATCATGATGTAGACACGGAACTCCATCATAGCATGATTATGGCTGGCTTACTGCCATTTCCCTCATCTAAAGAGAATTACCGCTTAATTATACTGTATTCATTTTACACGCAACAGCGTTTTTTCCCTTGATGTGGTGGAACAGCCTCTGCAACCACCCAAATGAAATCCATTCGAGCGAGGCAGGCGGCGTCTCTTTTTACATTTTTAAAACGGAATAATAACCATAGCGTGATCATTTTCATGCTATTGCTGCACAGATCATATATACGGGCAGGTGGAGTCCCTCAGCCAAGCACGTGGAAGCAGCAGTCAAGGGAGGTGGGGATGCAGCGGTGAAGCAGATGTTGACGAAGTGTCGGCGAGGACATCACTCGCTACTGTACTTCACCACTTCAGCTCAACTTCCTGCCTGCAGTGTTGCTGGGTCTCATGTGACAAGCCATATATACCAGAAACTGGCAGGTGCAGAAACACGCACACACACACACACACACACACACACGCACAAACACACACGAGGCTGCTTTGAAATCCTTCTTCTGTGCGATCACTCATCATACTGTGGGTGTCAAACAACCCCTTGTCGAAGACAGCGGGGATAACTGCAGCATGACAATTAGTTCAAACAAACAAGGATGTCTCCCTGTTTATACTTGACATTGCCTTTAAGAAAGAAAAAAAAATCAAAATAGGCAGAAGCCTCTCTATTGCAGCGAAATCGGGATGGGGAAGTCGTCGTTGCAAAATGAGAATCTAGGCCACGCTAGATCGAGGGCAACGGATATCAGATAAGAGCATGCATCATTTATTGTAAAAAAGAAGGAGATATAAATGGTTACATGATGAGAGTCGCAAAGGGAATGCCTGCATTCAGAGGTAGTTTTCAGAAATTGTCAACCGCACTGCTTTTAATACGCCGTGTATTTACATATTGGTGGATGTGAGGCTATTAAGATGATAATTGACTATCGTCTCAATAGGCCTTTGCCTGAGGCGAAATAGCCTCAAGCCTGACAGAAGCAAACAAGGAGGGTGGACGGAGGGAGAAAGGGGGGGCGGGGGGGGCTGTGATTACTGTCACAGTAAGCAACATTAGCAGCATTAGCTGTGACAGTAATGATCTGTTTCTACCATATCTGGCTAACAGAGGCTGGCATGTCAAACAAACCATGCCTGTGGCAATCAGCGCTGGGCATGGGTCAGTGTATTTAACACACCGTTATGGCTCAAGTGACTGCAGTCTTCTACCACAACGTTTAAGCAGGCAACTAGCTTAATGCTCCTTACCCCCCCTCTTCCTCTTACTATATTCTTGAAAATGATGGCTTACATAGAGATGGATAATGAGAAGGGCTGCCATGTCTCGGTGCTTGACAGCCCTCTGTAGAAGGCTCGGATAACCATGAACGTAACCTTTCATATTGTCTGCCAGATAGGCCCCGTGACTCCTTTTAAGTCAGATTTGAGATAAGCCTCTAATGTGGTGCATCATATAGAGAACAGAGGTGGTGTACAGTAGGTGGGCGGAGCATCGCGTGTGGATATCATCTGGGTGATCGTATCTTTGATGATTTTTTCCTCATCAGAGCAGGACACCTCTGCAAATGGAACACAGATCAGGAGATAATGTGGACGATGAGAACAGCTCGGCTGCTAGTTTCTCAGTGTAGCACTTTAGTTGTCCCTTTCTGCTGACTCGGACGGCCTGTGCTTTAATGCTGACCTCACAGGTGTGTGTGTGTGTGTGTGTGTGTATATATAAGCAAATAAGAGCAAAAGAGAAAGGTTTTTCCTACTGATATTCCCACCAGATCCCTTTGTTTTCAAAGGTCACCATGTAATGTTCCCATCACGGGTCATCAGTGTGTTCCGTTAACAGTAAACACGGCTGTCCTGCCACAAACACACCCAGGACGGGATATGCGTACGTGTTGTTTACCCAGAGATTCACACAGATGCATTTCCATTTTCATTTGATTTCATTTTCTCTCGAATCTAATTACTCTTCGTCTATCTGCTCTTGCACAAACATGCTCACGCGTGACACACAAAAAAAAACAGACACACACAGATGCAAATAACACAGGCATGATGTAATTATTGCAGCCTTGGAAAATTCCCATTTCCTGCTGAGAAATTACCTGCAATTGAGAGCCCCGGTTGTAACATAATTAAAAACATTCTCTAAATATGCAGCATGCATATCTTTTTATCGCCGTTGTAATATAATGATGTATATTATATGAGAAAAAAAACATTTGAAATTCCTTTGTTTGGCCAACGATTCTCCCCAAGAGATACAGTCAACGTTCCTGCATGTGTATTCTAGGAAAGAAGAGAAAGACATTGCCTTCACAGTGCTCTCCATCAGACGAAACAGATGTTGTCGTCACATTCCACCCTGTGCACTGACATCCCTATTAACGGATCCACTGTTTTTCCCTAAATTAATTCAGCTGTGATGAGCCACGTTTTGGAAAATGCCAATTTATTCATTGCTAAAGGAAATGTGATTTTAAAGAAATATTAAGCCGATTTAGACCATTTTTCTCCCATGTAATCGCATAAGAGCGTGAGCACAATACCCTTCGTGGATTATTTACAATCACGAAGACTGTTAATAAGGATCACGAGGATAACAATGGCTGCAGCAACTACACTGCTGCGGCAACAGAGGACGATTATAATGATCATGATGGTGTGAATGGTGATTATAGGGCAATGAGATGCTGCTCACACATTTGAATCCCACTTTAAAACGTCGCAAAAGCCTCCAGACACGAAAAAAGGCACCTTTAGTATCTGTTATCGTTCTCTGACATGTGTCCTTCTGTGATGCGACTCTGTATCCGATGTGGCACCGCTACAGCACATATTGTCTGCCTGTCAGAGACATGGCTGTGTAAATTACTTTGGGGATGTAGTTCGGATGTGCCGTATTATTGCTCTGAAATGTGCCATGAGTGCCGGCGGGCCGCCGCATTATATGAAATCTAACAGATGGCTTTCTACAACCTGCGCAATATGTTGAGGTGACCTCTCTGACTTCAGATGTAATAACTGCCAAAGAAATGAGGGAGCGAACCGAAAAGCAATCTCCTCAGACAGTGATAGCATCACACTTTGGCGGCGCGGAAAACAAAAGGGATCGGAATGAGAGAAAATATCAAATATTAAGCAACAATGAATCTCAGATGCCGGCGTCTTTTTCTTTGTATCAATTTCAGCTGATCAGAGTTTGACATACTGCAGGTGTAGCCTTGCTGTGAGGCAATGATACTCTCAACGCTCCTGTCGAGATATTTTTCCTACATGATTATGCATAAATGTTGCTGGAATGGTGATTTGTTTTTTTGAGCAAAGAAGCAGAAAGAGAACATGCATAACAACATTTATGTTAATACATTTATAATACTATATGTCAACAATATCCTTCAACATCCACATATGTGGATCCATTACCAATGACTGATGAGTAACCATAGCGTCTTCCATTATGTTCCAGTACTGTGGCCTAGTAATACAGGTGTAACGTGGGTGACCCTTCATGATAAGGTACACACAATACTGAGTTATTAAAGAGAAGTGTTATACAGGGAAGAGCTGATAATGAATCAGCTGCTTAGTGTCCCTGGCAAAACTTGACAATGACACAAAAAGCTTATAACAACTCATTCATTTACAAATGTTGTTACAATCTAGCTGTGTTTATCTCCATTTTGCTCTTTTAAAAAAACTGTTGTCCTGATTTATCCTATGAGAGGCTTACTGTGAAGATCCCTTCAAAGGTTTTATTTTGGCCTTTCATTGGTAGCATATAACTAAAAAGCAGATGGATAAGTTGGGAGAATGAGAGGGGGATGCCATGCCACCATAGGCTGTATGTAAGAAGTGGACATGGTCACCGGGACGTCATCCATTGGTTTGTGGACTACAGTTTTGAAGCCGATTTTTCCCCGTCGCCATAGGCAGCTGTATATACAGTACAGTATAAGTACAGTGTGTATATGTATGTCTGTATAGGCGTGTGTGTGTGTGTGTGTAACTATGTATGAATGTTGCCATGTACACGCGACAACTTTCACTGTGCATTGCTTTATCTTTTGATGTGTAAAATATGAATATAAAACGATAAAGGATGCTTGTATTTGCTTCAATTAAGCACACTGTTCTTTACGGATGACAAAGATGAAGCACCGCAACCAACAGTAACAGATTTCGTATTAAAAAGCCATCGGCTAATCTGGACTTTGTGCTGAGTTGCGTTTTGGTGGCAGTTTTTCTCAAACTGTGATGGAGCCTTTCTGCAGAGGAAGACTAGCTCCGCACCATTGTGGAGAAGAGAGAAAAAAACTAGCAGGCCCACTCTAAGCCGGCCCCCAGCCCTGTCTCTGTGTTACAATGAATCTGACTCAGGCTTCCAGAGAAATGAATGGCTGCTGCCTTCTCACTGCTCTTCTGTCAGATGGCTCGCTGCCAGAGCGCTAATTTAAGCTCCAGGCCTTCTGCTGGAAGAAGGGGGGAGTGTAGAGGAAGCCTTGCCCAGGCTGAAGTGCAGCGGGTGGGGGGAGAGTGCCGGGCCCTGCTCCCCAGAGTGGAATTGATGGCTGTTAAGCTCATCAATGGGGATGAGTCATCTGAGGCAGCCAGCCGCTTCATTCCTCCTGGTCTGTCTGCCTGAAGTGGAGGAGAGTCAAAATGCTCGGTTACTACCTGCCTCTCTGGTGGATCGTGATTTTACAAAACAAGTAATAAAGTGAAACGTCCAGCGTGCGCCACACTTGAGACTGAATCGGTGCTCGTACGTATACCTTTGGATTGCAAGACATTTATGTTGATATTTTTCTGATAACTCTATCGAGTGTTTGCACAGTCACCAGAGCCAAGAACCTGTGTTTGAGTGTTCATGTTGCATTCTCATGCAGGACTTGTGTGTGTTCAAAAGCTGTGAAGCAACAATTTCCATATCCGTCTAATTCTCAAAGGTCAGAAGCTTTTAGGCAGCCAGCAGTAGGCTGATGGCGGTTGGCTGAACATGCATCTGATTCCATTTGGGCTAGTTTCAGTTTCAGAGCCTCCCACCTTCCTGTCACATAATCACTCCTACAGATTTTTGCAAACTGCGATGACTTTCTGATCAACAACTGGCTGAAAACAATTTTTGCTGCGGTCCCGGAAAGGATGTTTAGTGTTCCCACAATCTGCCATGATTGCTTCAAATGACTGAGAATGGCCACAATGTGAACTACACAACACTGTTTTGGTCCAAAAAAATTCACATTCCTTTAGCAGAGTCCAACGAGCTATTTTTTCATCTCCACGAGCTGCAATATATCTGGGTGGTGACTGGTCTATAAATGCTATCTTTAAATTCTGCGGCAAGCATGTTACCATGACTGCTAGCCGGCTGCCAAGTGTTGTGTGATAGCATCGAATCGAAGCGGATAAAGGCGACAGAACCAGGAGCACAATGTTCAGTGCTTTATCACCTTCATTTTTATGTCGGCATCCTGCTTATCAAGCCACTGCAACCACAAACACATCTCAGTGCTGCTTACAGGTCATTATGCCCTCTGCAATATCCTATCTGTGCGTGTGTGTGCGTGCCTGCGTGTATTTACTCAATCGTGTTGGTGCAACAGGAATGTTAAAAGCCCTCATTATCTCTATGGAAAATGATTGCCGACCAGGGTTGTGTTGACATGTCAACCTTGTTATGTGCTATCAGAATGCATTGACGCTCGGAGACTGAACTGTACAGTTAAGAAAATTAAAGCACCGTAGGATGCAGGCCAGTGTGTTTTTATTTATTTTTTTATTTTTTTTGAGACGTGAAAGGTGAGCGCGAGAAAGATGTGTGAGACAGTAATAAGAGAGAGATAAAAAAAAATCCCCTTCTAGGTGGCTATTTGTAGCATCCCTGACTGCCTACACCCTTGATGTGAAAGACAAGCTGCCCACCAGACACGTGTTCAGGCTGAAGTCTACGCTTAAGAGCACAGGTTAGCTTCTCTTCCCTCCATGTAATCGCAACACCTCTGCAGCACAGGATACCGTTTGTTTAAAAAGGGCTTTCCCCTTTGTGGTCGATCTTTATGTTTATCATGCACACACACTGGGAACACATGCACACATTTCCTACATATTGCTTGTGCCAGTACAATCCCCCACGCACACGGCGCGAACGAAGAGAAACACTGCAAATAAATTGAGGCTCGCGCATGCACACACAAAAATAATACCGCACACATCTTTAAATACACGGACCGTAGATCGAGCTCGTCCGTGCTCACACTTGCAGACACGCAGATGAACACACAGGAAGCCCTGTAGTGACTCAATGCCACAATGATTTAGGTTCAGAATGGCACAGGAGCGCTCATGACTCAGAGTTTCCATTGTGGCTCCCACTCTCCAAGTGCAACTTTGCGTGTGTGTGCAGGTGTGTGTGTGTGTTTATGGTATGTGTGTAGCAGGTCTGCTGCTGTTCATAGAACCACTGCGCTTGCTCTGGGGCTTTACCAACCAAAGTGGCTCATAGCACGATCTCTCTTTCTCTTTGTTCCAGCCTACCTAATGTGGTGCGTGCTCTATATCTGTGCTATATGTGTGTGTGTAAGAGATAGCTAGCGGCTGCCGAAGAGCACGGGGCAGGATAAAGCATCAGAGAGAATATGGTGGCGCACAGCACAGAGCCAGGGTTTTTTAAAAGAGAAATCTTTATTCCCACTCTTACAGAGCTCCGGCTTTCATGCTTGGACCCATCATGTGACACACTGCAACTATCAGAACATTAAATGAATTCTCAACTGTGCCTGCACAACAAGCAGCTTCAAAGTGCAGCAGTGCTTTAGCTGAAAGTTCTTGGCTCAGACATCAAACGTGGTATCACTGTAACTTCACTGCAGATGAAAAGGACAGGATTTTCCTTTACTGCGAAATACCTGGAGAAAGTATCCCCGAAATCAAGCCTTTGATGCGCCTCTGAGAGCCGAATGAGGCCGGCCATTAAGGTGTGTCACTCCAACAGAGAAAAGGCATGTCTACCAATTGCATGGGACTTCTTTGCAAGTCAGACGCACACTTGATATGAAAATTGCATGCAGGCTGTGTCTTTACTGTCATGCTGATTGACTGGATATAATGGTGCGTGTATGTGTATTGAGTGCTTTGCTGCTGAACATTGCTGAACTGTTAAATTAAATTGTCAGAAAGTTCCCCATCTCACGGCTCAGTCAAAACAACGCTAGGAAAGAATTCAAAATATTTGTTTACAGCCTTAAGTTGACTGTACTGTGTCTGCAGCCAGTCTTTGGTCTGGACTGCCGCGTCACATGGTTTCCTGCCGGCCAGGTCACGCGGTATCGGCCGCTCCTTACTGGAAGACAGGAAGCGCTGGTCTGTGGTCTCTCACATGCCTCACACGTCTCACTGAAGATGCTAGCGGGCTCATTTATAATGCATTTATAGATAGGGCCACAGGAAAGCCTGTCTCCTGATGGGGAAGTACCAGAGCAATTCCATTCATCACGGCTGGATACAGACTGACGGCAGAGAGATATGTGATGTAGCTGCTTGCCAGAAGTCAGCAGAACAGTGGCGATTGTGGATTTTGTAGGACATTCGGAAAAACTACAAATGTAGCGACATTGAAAATCACAAAAGTTTTGGCAAACCCCACACATTCCAGGGCGTAAATGTAGAGAGTACAGGTGGTGGGGTTGGACTTGGATCATGGGGTAGGGGAGCCCATAGAGAAATTAAACCATGAAACCATAACTTTAGCAAAGAAGCCATTGATGCAAATGAGTAAAGATTAGGAGTATACATTTAAATTCATGGAAAATGCTACTTTATAGACAAAAGTGTGCTATTTGCTATATATTCCCTATAAAAGGCAAACCAATCTCCGTCATGTTTTTTTTATTTCTTTGGGTAAAATGATCAGTAGTAATCTATAACAAAATGACATGCTTATTCTGCATAAATAAAACTATGAATAAACTCAAATCTAATCAATTAAAATGACAATTTCAGATCTTTTTCTTTGCTAATTCTTTGTCATATACAGATATGTATGTTGACGTTTTCCAAGATTTACAAGCTGAGCACATGGTGTGCGTGTGTGTGTGTGTGTGTGTGTGTGTGTGTGTGTGTGTGTGTGTGTGCACTTCACAACTAGTAACTAGCATGCACTAGGGCCAGTCCCAATAGTGTGCACTGTAGCCCGTCATAACTACCTTACGCCACTGCACACATTCATTTTGACTTATTGCCTGGAACCTTACAGCAATTTTGTCGCAAACACAAACACGCCCCGTCTTTAAAAAAAGAAAAAAAAAGTTCTGATGCAAAGTTTTGCAGTTTTTTGCCTCAGCCCGGAGCACTGCAGCCCGCTGTCTTTCCAATGTTATGTCTCTTGTTGTGGCTATGATCAGAAACATGATGCAAGGCAGGCCGGTGAGTGAGAAACATGTGGCTGGTGGCTCGGCTTGGCCTGGGGAGGGGGACCTCACCTTGATTGTTAGCGATGGGGGCTGACTTCACTTCAGGCGCTCAGACACCAAGCTGCGCGCCAGCCCAGGAAAGACTCAAGGCACATGATGAGATTTTCCCGAACTGATAAGGCAGCGCAGATGTCCCATGGTTTCAGAGAAATAAATGCACAAGTGTTCACTGTACATCAGCAACAAGTAACTATCACGGTGACGAAATGGGAGTATGTTAGCCCGATAGTGCTAAGATGAAGTGCCCACACTAATTATCACCTTCTTTCTCATTATTCACCTCTCCCAGTACATCACTGGAATTCACCCACTTCATCTTAAGGGTGGCTTTAACGCTCGGATGGGAATTGATTCTTTTCTTGGAAGCCATGCCGGATTCATTCCTCCAACTCTGACAGGCAGAGGCATGATACGAACTGCTTCCCAGTACTTCAGAGGAGAGAGGTTAAACTGATTCTTTTTTTGCTAATTCAATCCCATGGAAGTCGGGATTACATGCGTGAGTGATGCTCAAGTGGGCATAAGTATATCTGCGACCCGGTCGCCAGAAGAAATTAGCTTCTGCAAACCACTGGATACGTTAAATGTCGACATGTCCAGACCAAAAGTACGTTTCATAAATGTGTTTCATATCAGTCTCGTAACACGCTTGCAGAAACGCACAATGCCACGTGGTTGACCTTGCGAAACGAATGGTTATGTTTATGCAACAAAACTACTTGGTTCCGGTGAGAAAAAGTATCACGGCTTTAATAAATAACAATCTTTGCGGCCGTTATCTAACATAAGCGTACTTTTGGTTTCACGCGGGACACAAACAGCAGACTCCTGTGTTTGACTCTTTGCTTTTCTAGTTATTGTCCAGTTGGCTTTGAGTGTTCTTGTGCTCTAAATCCTACCGAGGTACAGGTGAATCTAGTTACTTCGACGTTTGTAAACCAGGCCGCCCTCAAGAGGAACATTACCATCGCGCTTGACTCATTAGAATTTTAGTTTATGAGTTAAAGTTAATGCATTACCCTTGGGGTTCATGCTTGGCAACGGCAAATTATCTCGGGAGCACATGATGTGTGCCTTCATAACGACATGATGAATACTCATTGACATGAACACGAGGAATCAGGCAAACATGCACTCTCGCAGACACCTACACACTCATGCAGACGCAGTGCTCATAAACAGACACACAAACTGTGGGTAGAGCCTAAAGCCTCTGTGTGTGTGTGTGTGTGTGTGTGTGTGTGTGTGTGTGTGACTCAGCGGGCCTAGTTTAATAAATAGATGGGGGTTTCAGAGACTGACACGATTCTGAGTTGCAGACATTAGACCTTTCTTTGCAGGGCAGATAGCGGAGGTTAAATAAATTCAGAGAGAAGAGTCACTGCCCTGCTTACATATCATCACTAACATGATGAAAATGAGAACCTGCTCATGTTTGACCTCCTCACTCCCAAGTTTTATAATCCACTCTTTCCCTGGGAGGATGTAATTGAATAGAGAAATTGTGACTTTCATATAAATTCATTGTTTCAAGGTCAGCTTTGAGGCTCAGCAATTAAACATGAGTTAACTCATAAATGTAATGCACTGGGGGGAGGAGACACCTCAATAAAAACCTAATTTGTTGTGAATATGAAACTTATTAAATTCCAACTTTTGATCTGCTTTGCATATTTTGTGCTAATTACAGCAGATGAGGAAATGCCTCCTTTGCATATTTGAGGGCATAAGAATATGAGAGCAAGAGAGTGCAACAAGGAGACAAAGAGGGAGGAAAAAAGGAGAGGAGATTACATGCTGTTGGCCTCTATAATGAGATTGTCGTCAAACACCTTAATACCTCTCTGCAGTGTTTGAAGATTGTGTTTCCATTTGGGCCGGCCTGGATGGACTGATTAATCACTTTTAATCAGGACGCCTCAGTGAATAATTCACCCCTCGAACGTCTTTTGAAGCACTGAGGCGACACACTTTTGAATTTATTTAGTTTGAATATCTCTGCTTCCGATACTCATCACGGGGACAGAAAACAAAATGTTTGATTCCTGTGCGTTGTTGCAGTGATGATGTACTGCATTGCAGTAAAGAATGGCCAATAGCCAACAAGTGACAGTATTGTGAAAACTGCTCATCCTTTCAAAGAGAAATAGCCACCAAACATTAAATAAACTACATCGCTCACTGGGTCTCTGCCTCTTTGTTCCTCATTGTTTCTTGGCAAATGCATGTTAAACCCCAAAGTTTGCAGATCCAGGTCCAAGAACTTCTGATTTCTTACATTGTCTCGCACACTGCGGAGTGACAAATGACGTGTTAACCAGGTGGCTCGGGTGCATCACTCCAGGATGATTTGCGTAAACTTTACATAGATTTACATCATTTGACATTGAGAAATGATCCACGGGCACAGACAACATGATGGCAAAGTCGCTGGGTGTAAGTCACAGAGTGTACAGCATGTAGAGTATGAAGTTTTATTAAAATTGAGCTTCGTAAGTTGTTTTATTTGCTCATGTAACTGCAATGTAGTGAAATGTAGTTTAGCTAGTGTATTACTTTTAATCTTTAAAGTTGCTGTCATCAGTATTGTTTTTTTACATTAAAGAGGACAAGGCGTATGAAACTCACTTTTCGGTGCTTGTGCATTGAGGGTATCTGGAGTTCCTACCAACCCACAAACTGTGAAATAAGACAACACAGTCAGTTTGTTTTTTTCGCTGCTTGGATCGGAAAACATGTGATTCAACAAGTCAGTCGGATTTGACTCTGATTTCTATGTCATTAGAATATACCGCCTCCCATTGGAGTATCTCAACACACAGCTTTACTACCTTTGCATAGGTGCACCAAAATTGTATTGTAATCCGACTCGGCTTTTTAACGAGATCGGGATGGGGGGGTGGGTCTTAAAGAGACAAGCGCTAAAACAGAGAGTTTCAGACGGAAGGAGAATAAAGGTATATTCAGAAAGACGATGAGCATGATATGTGCCCTTTAACAATGGATCACATGACTACTTCTATGAAAGGGGTCACTCATAGTGGCAAACCCAGCTCTACTGTTCTACGGAGCTTCACAGCATCTTTCAGCTAAATGTTACAGCGTAGTTTTCAGCAGAAACCCATGGCATGCTACCTGCCCAGTACCAAACAGCAGACAGATGAAGTTAGCGACTAGCTTGTGAACATGGTGGAGCATTCGGAGAGACTAAAGCACAGCTAAAAAGAAGGATATATATTGGAGTTACATTTGCCAGATGGCCAAATGAATGCCAATACGTTAGCCATATCAACATAATTGATAATATGCCAGTGTTGTGTTTCTGCTGCCCCAAAAAGTCAGTTATTTCAGGTTTATTATTGCTTATGTACGTCTGGTTTGCAGGTGTAGATATTATAAAACAAAGATGGTAACTTTTCAAACGGTCCGTTCAAAGTAGCTCCGCCAAAACTGTCTGTATTCTGGCAAATGTATTTCATGTTGGGTTATCAACGGCCAGATGTTCCAAAACTGCCGGGATCATCCGTGTGTTATTGGCTTACCAACATTACCTTGACAATATTCTGTTGCCTGGCTCAACAGCCTGTCCTCGTTGCTAAGAGAGCTGTTCCATGCCATCGACTCACCTCAGCTCACACGCCACATCACAGCACTCCACCAGGAGAAAGGGCTTTTCTTCCCCTTCCCCGTTCTCTTATTCCCTCTGCCTTTCGCTCGTCTCGGATTATTCATCCAAGAGCTAAAAGTCAAAGTTTATCTCTGTCTTTCTCAGCGTGCCTCTATGGCTCTGTCAATCTGCCCCCACCTCGCCTGTATTACTCTCCCGTTTTATCATCTCCCCTCTCTGCCAGCCGGAGTTGGGGAGGGGAAAAATTCATGATACTTGTGATGTTTTGTGGAAAAGCAGGGAAAAGGGTGGCAGCCTATCAGTGTGCATGAGTCATGCGGCTGCCACACTTAGAGAGACTGAAATACAGAGAGAAAAATGCAATAGAGTCAGGGAGGGAGTACACCAATTTGAAAAGAGCATAATCATAATTCAAAGAGGGGGGGGTAGAATAAAAGACACTAAGAGGAACAACATTTTTGCACATGTTCAAATCGAGGTAGAGACAAGGAGGGACAGCATCTGTAGTGGCTTACAGATAAGTATCACTGCTTATGATTTATGAAAGACTTACGAAATTGAAGTTAGAATCCTCAGTATCAACCTGAAGCCATCAGCGTGCTCTCGTTCATCACTGCCATCTTATCTGGTTTGTCTTCCCCCGAGTTGAGTGACTGTGTTTTGCATACGGCCAGCAGGTTTTGCATCTGGGCCACATTATTGTCACCTTGCTGAATTGCATTATAGAAAGTGAGCGAAGGAGACTCCAGAGAGCGAAAAAGGAGATGGAGAGACAATCTTCTCCGGGCAGGGGTGACTTTAATCTGTACTCACCAAGGGGGGAGCTTCTGTCCTGCCCTCCTGCGTATTAGCCTTCAGACTTCAGCGAGCTTGTGTCTTAGCATTCAACGTATGCAGAATGCTGTGCCCTTTTGCTTCAATTTTACCACCAGCGCAAATTAATCATAGCTCAATCTGATTCTCTGTTAATAAAGCCGCAGGGCTGAAGTGCACTATTTCTTGAACTAATTAAGAGCAGAACTTGCTGTTCTAGCCGAATTTTAAAAGATTGTAATGTTCCATGAATCCTTGCTGAGAAAAACTACAATGTGTGTGTGTGTGTGTGTGTGTGTGTGTGTGTGTGTGTGTGTGTGTGTGTGTGTGTGTGTGTGTGTGCGTGTGTGTTTTCTTCTTCCGAGCTTCTGAAGTCAAGTGGGATGTTGCCCCAGTTTTGGCAAAAATCGAGTCAGCATATCAATGCGTGGATACTATTATATTATGATATAATTATGACAATGTCTCATTTTGGAGTGTTAGGTGTCATATTTGAGGCACTGAAAACTAAATTGTCCCAATGCATTGTGTGCTGAGAGTTAGAGATTACCATGTGGATAGTTTTAGATTTGTTTGTCCAAGTGTATCTGAGATTGCTCCAACACAACGAAGGTGAATGGAATTTTGTACGTTGTGCTCAAAGCATTAAAAATTACATTTAAAAAACGTCAACAGCAACAGACATTTTTAGAAACGGTATCCCTGTTTAGAGTGACCTTGGGATCACATACAGTATATGTGATTACATTTTCTAAACTCAAGGTTCACTTTCAGTGGATACAAGAAGCCTATGATGAGAATCTTGCACCAAAAACAAAAACTGCTAATTCAACAGGGACCACTAGAGGCAACTCAGTGAGACCTTATGTGGTTGCACCACAAACCCTTTCAAACCGTCTCTGCTCCGTCCAAAGGTAACAAAATCCACCTGGCAGCATATAAGTCGTATATACAGCTCGAGAAATAGATTGCCTTATAAATCATTGTCAAAATGAGAATTGCTGTTGTTTTTTTACTTGTACAGATTAAACATATGAGATAAACGTGTTGATTAAAGATGGTAGGCAAATTGCTAAGCCCCGCCCCCATCTGCAGAACAATGTGTATTTTAAAGATGTATCCAGGATGTCAAACTGATATGACTACCACGTAACTTGATGATTGACACAGAAGACGTCAAGAAGTGAAATAAAGGAACAACACTGTTCCGGTCACTGTACCTTCAGTAGCTATAGCGTAGCATAGATGTGCTGCTTAACGCTAGTTAATGATGTGCTAACGCAGTCTGCTAATGTTAGCTCCACAGGTTTTTACGTAGAAACGTGACGGATTAAGAACGTATATCTCTTTCCGACGTCCCCGGGTGACGAGTAACACCACTACACAACGTTTAAACGTTTAAGAATACACAAAACCTGCCTGAAAAGGAAGAAAGTCTGAAAGGATTGAATGAGCGCCTATGGAGCACAGTTGTCTGAACATACAATGCTTCAAGGACCACAACCTAGCAAAGGCTCAATTGTGTTCCTTTCTTTCAGTCTTTCTGCTATAAGCTAAGTTAGCTAGCTGCTGATGGTACAGTCACGAGAATGGTATTAACCTTGAAATAGAATAGAAATGAGTGGCTGAGATGTTGAGGAAAGACACACCAACATGCAGATGATTAGAAACCTGCATGTTGTAATGATCATGTCTGCAGGGATATGAATATAATCAGATGGAAATCTGAAAATATGAACAAATAAAACAAGAGATATCTGCTGCTGTGGGTAAAGGACAAAATACGCCTTTTGGTAGTTTGTTTGGTGAGTATGCTGCAGAATAATCTGCACCATCAGCGGAATACCGACCCCCTTTTTTTTTTAGCAGTTTGTAAAGCCTGATGTATAGCCTGTGAAAATAAGTTAATATTACTCAAAATGTGAGCCTAAAAGGGCAGTAATGCATGTCTACTTACAGTATGTCATGTGAGAGGTACTGGGGAAGCACTCTTTCTGTGTGTCGCCGAACTGTAACACACATAATCAATAAGGCCGGCTCAAATCGCCAGTGATCAGAGCATGAAAGCTTTGAGCGGCAGAGAGCAGGGGAGCAGCAGAAACATGTGACAGCCCGCCAGCTCTGGAGATGCTCTCAGAGAAACGGCAGCATCAGCAGCGGCATACAGAGAGGCACCCATCCATCCACTCGGGCTGAAAAGCAGCTTCAAACAGACTGTGAAATCCATCTCGGCTGCCCAATTTGAAGTGAGGTTGAGAGGGACGTGAGGGACGGAGTTTGACTTATAGCCAAAGAGAAGGGCAGAGAGACAGACAGGGAAGGAGAGACAGAAGGGATGAGGGTGTTTGAAAGTGAGAGACAGAGAGAGAGAGAGACAGTCCCCGGTCTCAGCTGGAGTTATTGATGTTCAATTGACTTCGGAACATCTGCGAGCCCATTTGGTCTTGTTAATTATACAGCACTAATTTAACTCACACACACTCAGTGGCAAAGACAAGGAGGGAGGTGCTTGATGAACTGTGGCGCACTGTGTCCTGACTTCTACTTTATCTCCTGTTCAACTTGCCTGTCGATGACGCTGTCAGCTACGTCTCCATGGTAATTATGCAGCCTTTGGCGAGGTTTACTGCTCTAATGCCTGGAAATATATAAATCTACCTACTGGGGAAGAGATCCAGCACTAATATGTTGCCTTTCAGCTAAGATTATGCAGATGATTTGTGCAGCAAATAGAGCCTTAAGGCTCTACTTGTGACATAAGGTGCAAGGACCACCGACGGCCTCTTCTACTCAGAATGTTTTTTGTATTATTTAAGCCCCAAAATGCATGAACTATTGGCTCATTTAGCTCGAGTATTATGTCCATGCTGGCGCTGCAATGTGTGAATTTGTATTAAACATGAGTTATTACATTAATATTACCAAAATATAGATTTAATGGAATACCAAAACTACTTTTACATATTTTAATTAAGTGTATGCTACCATAGTAACGAGGAGTACCTCAGCAAGATGCACACGAGTGTACCGCTCAGAGACAAACACATCAGCCAAATCTCGACTGTACAAACAACCCCGAAACTGTGTGTCGAGTTGAATGATGAAATCTGAACCCAAACGAAACCGCATCCATAGAGAAAAACGTGTCGGGCATTCTGATTAGTTATATAAGAAGGGCATACAGGGAGCGCAAGTGCACACACACACACACACACACACACACACACACACACACACACACACACACTCATACAGACCCCAGAGGCCTGTGTTTGCCTTTCCTGTAATCTGAGCTTCCGTTCTCTGAAGAATGATGTAACTGAACGCCAGCCCTAAACCAAGTAGGAGAGCCAGCCAGACACACTCAAATGTGTGTCTGCGTGTGCATTCTTTATATCTCTTTACATCCCTTATATCACTATTTACTACTAATTGCAAAAGGGGTTGTTGGAGAGAGAAGTTATTTCATGGTGCGAACTTAGCAGACTTTGCTGCAGTAAACATGATCTTTTATTGCATCACGTTGCCCTGCAGATACTTTTACAAGGTCACCAAGATGTGGCAGTGGACCAAGGCACACATGACTCCTGTAACACTAAATCTTTGACTGGTTTGTGGACCACAAATGGAAGTCTTTTGGAGTACACGCTGTCTCCGGCAGTCAACTGGTCAGGAGGCCATCTAGTCGGGGTTCTGAATGAATGTCAAAGAAGGATCTCTTCTCTTCTCCCTAATCTCCTCTCCTTTTCCGCCTCCCCCTCCCAACTTCCTGTGCTTTTCTCTGCAGTAAGTATTCCCCGCTAACCGGATATGAGTCACCGTGCTGGGCTCTCCTCGAACAGGAGGCAATTGCAGAGAGGCCGGTGCCTCCCTAACCCTCTTCCTGACTTCTGCTTCAGCATCACCACCAGGAAGCTGAGGCTGCCCCAGAGAGGAGAAGGTTAATTTAACAAATGCTCCTCTGGACGCTTTTCCTCTGCATCTGCCTTTCCAAATGGCTTTTCCATCTTCCAAACCAGCAGCCATCTCAGATATCAATAATATATGACTTAAAAGGAAGGTTTAAAAGGGAAGCGGAATAAACAGTCCTCTGCAATGCTCCAAAAACTCTTGCACTAACCAAGTGAAACATATAGCCCATGGCTTATCCTTTAACTGTATATGTTGCAACATACGCATGTTGTGCAAAAGAAAGGGGCTCATTCTTTCGCCTGGTGGTGAAATAGGTCAGGGGTTTCTTTACTTTGTAACATTGCACTTGATGCTAAGGGGGTTGCCACACAAGTTTTAAGTATGTGTGTCTGTGTGTGTGTGTGTGTGTGTGTGTGTGTGTGTGTGTGCGCGTGTGGGTCTCTGCTTGTTTTCCTCTCCATGTGACCCATTTGCCGATCGACCACAGTGTTCCCCGCTCTGCTGGGGTTTCCATGCCAACGCAGCCAGTGGCAAGACAAAAGATGAGGACTCACTTGGTCTTGATCAAAGAGAGGCCGCTGCTTCAGTCTGTTGCTCTTGCTATCTATGTTGTGAAACTGATATATTGTATACACAGAGATATAGAAAGAGAAAATATTGTGCAGTTGTACCCAACTGTTTTTTTTTTTGTGCCACAGTCCATCAGCCTAGTAAGTAACCCTTCATCAACACCACCTGTCATGTTCCAAATGTTATTAATGATTTCATAACTGGGTGTTATTCAACACTATTAATCATAGAAAAGGGGATTTTTCTTTTTACTGTGTTTTTGATTACCAATGCTTTGGGTGACTTTTGTCAAGTTTACTTTACTGCCACATTTCAATGTCTGATACCTTAAAATAACTATTCTACTACTAGACCTACCACTACTAAACTGTTTACTCCTTTTAGCTACTGATTCGGCCATTAGCCTACTTTTAGCTATTTCATCCCTTACAGCTAACTAATTCAATAGTTTACTCATTACCCTTTGCTAACTATTTCATTGTTTATTCATCAGCTACATTAAGCAAAATATAACTATTTCAACACTTTGACCATGACTGTAAGCTAACTAATTCAAAGCTTACCTTTAGCTAACTATTTAAATATTTATTCAACAGCTACATTAAGCTAACTATTTAAACAGTTGACTCATTACTTTTAGCTAACTAAACCTAATTCAATAAACTATTTAAATGTTTATTCAACAGCTACATTGAGCACATTTTAACAATGTCAACAGTTCAATCATTACTTTTAGCTAACTAATTCAAAGTTTACTCTCAGCTTACTATTTAAATATGTACTCACCAGATACATTAAGCTCACTATTTCAACAGTTTACACAGTACTTTTACTTAGTTAACTATTTCAATGTTTACTTTTAGCTAACTATTTCAGCCGTTTATCCATTAACTTTAGCTAACGCTTTACCAACCATTCATCCAGTAGGCTACTCACAGCTAACTATTTCAACCTCTCTCCTTGCTTACTAACTTGTTCTTAGGTGGTGTTTATTGCAACATGTGAGAGTGTTATTATCGATCCCATTGCTTTTCTGGGCAAGGTCGCCCTGCGTAGCTAAAGCAGAGTTTAGGCATTGACCTTGAGTGGTTAGGGTCATTGGTCAGGGCATCGAACCTGAACACTTCCAGTTACCTGTGCCTCAGCGAGCATTGACGCCTGGCCAATCTTAGCACTTGAATGCTACAGAGGGCGGGTCTTGCCAAGAAAAGCAATGGGTTAATTGCGCGATGAGAACAGACTCAGGTTGCTGGGCAGCTTATTGGTTAATATAAATTCAGTAAAAGCAGCATCACGCATTTGTAACAATCTTTAGCTTTCTTATAATTCTACTTAACACAAATATGTTGATGAAGTTTATCAAATCATAATTGATAGTTTTTAATTGAGTTTCTTTAGTTAAGCTATGTTGCCCCTGGCAACTTCAGAAATACAAGAGGGATTCTTGGGAATCAATATTGTCGAGTATTGATATCACTACCGTGCCTTATTACGGTGTAAAATAGCTCCGGTGTAGATTGCCTCCCCCTCCCGTCCCCTCTCGTGAAAACATGCGAAAAACTATAATTATGCTGATTAAAAATGAGTTCTTTCAGTATTGTGAAAAGACAGTCAATATAATAAGTCCGGATCTCATGCAGAATACAAAATGCTGTATTGACAAGACTAGAATGTAAACATTCGCTGTTTATCAAAATGCCAAACCCAACATCCACAAGATGCTAATTTCTCAGTGTGAAATTAATACTCATTGTCATTCATGGAGAAAAATGTGATTTTTATTTACACACCTGATTGTTTGCACGCTTCCAGTTCTCCATTTTAATATAGATGCATACTGATGTCAGTTGCAAAATGAGTGCATGTTTCCACTGACATTGTTGCTTGCGGGAAATTAATAGTCTGGGCTACTTTGGTGACACAGCAATATCATTCTTCCCAAATGAAAGCACTTTCCCAAGTCCCTGCATGTCAGCCTGGGCAAACAAGCTCATTCACTGTGACGATAAGTAAAGCTGAAGTAATGCATTCACATAAACAGCGGAGGGAGAATAACAGTTGAAAAGCGGAACTGTATTTAACCGCTCCCTGAATGAATGAGTAAAGAAATGCCACAGCAGCTGCGTTTAGTGATACTGCGGGAGAACTTTCCACTCCATTCATCAGCGGTGAAAGAGGAAGAGGGGAGTGACTGAGAGAAGGGAAAAGGGGGGACAAAGATAAGATGAGAATGAGAAGGAGATACTGATTAGATGAATGAGAAGGGCAG
The DNA here is from genome assembly GCA_016806645.1 of Ophiodon elongatus. Classification (NCBI taxonomy): domain Eukaryota; kingdom Metazoa; phylum Chordata; class Actinopteri; order Perciformes; family Hexagrammidae; genus Ophiodon; species Ophiodon elongatus. Next base: position 282,965 of record JACSYO010000293.1, on the reverse strand, counting down.
GCAAAGGGGAATTAGTAAGAAAAACGAGAAAACATGAGAGAGCGCCGCGGCAAAAGCCGAAAAGAGGAGGGGTGCTGCAGGAAGAGAACAAAAGAGGGGAAAGCATGATGTTTGGAGAGACAGTTGGGAGAGTGAGTCGAGTTCAGACTTTCAAAGAGATGCAGCGCCTGACTAATTTGCCAGCGCTGAGACCTCAACCAACCAAAGCCAATTTGTGCGGCTCAAGGTGACCCTCGGGAGAGCGAATCAGTGTGTGTGTGTGTGTGTGTGTGTGTGTGTGTGTGTGTGTGTGTGTGTGTGTGTGTGTGTGCAGGTGTGTGTGTGGGAGACTCAGAGAGACAGTCTTCCCTTTTTCTTTTTTTTTTTTTAATAAATCCTCATCAGTGCCGCTGTAAACAAACAGGAGATGCTTCTACCTATCAAAAAGCCACACATGAGCATCCTAACACACACACACACACACACACACACACACACACACACACACACACACACACACACACACACACACACACACACACACACACACACACACAAACACACACACCTGCATCCTCATCACGGGGGAGGATTAATGATCTTGCTGTTGTCTCCTCCAGATAACAGCCTCATCATCAGCCGGGCTCGCTGATCAGTCATCTTAATGTAAAGCGATAGACTCCGACTGCTTTAACCACAGCCGCATTCACACCGCGATCGCTCATTCCGGCTTCTGTGAACACAATGATGGACACGTAACACAGCTCCAGGCCTTTAATGACCTCAAATGATTCTGAATGAATGTTGCTCGTGAGATCAAAGCATGAAGGTGTTGCTATTTGTCATGATGGTTCATGTGCGTCTTCTTATATTGTCTGTTTACGTGGCTTTGTAATCTGTTATAAAGATCTCGGTAACACATCTATAATGCGTAACATACTTATAAAGCATTATAGTCTGCCTATAGCAATGAATAAGTATAGTTATAGGCACTCTCACACTCTATAACTGTAACCACAACACAATGACTTATACGGTCATAATATTTCATAATCGTTGGTGACTCATTGACAATTTTTTTGTTGTTGCAAGGATCAGGATAATTTGCTTTAAGTAAAGAAAGAGATCATTAAAAACACACAAAATTACTTAATAAAAACATTCACCTCTTAGAGTAACTTATAATCACATTATAATGCATTACAAAAATAAAAGAATTACAACAATGGGATTTATTATATAATATACAGAATTTTACCGTATAGGTCATTATAAAATGCTTAATAATGTGCTACAATAATTGTAATAAAGCATTAAGAATATTTACGAGTGCTTATAAGTGTAATTATACAGTGCTATAAGCAGATTATAACGCATTATAAATATGTTTATAATGCGTTAGTTATGGGCGTCATATAGAAATGTTACCAAGTTTTCTGTTTATTGAGTTTATTGAGAACTCACTTCTTTATCCGAAGCGGTTCAATGAAAGTTGCAAAGCTGGGCGATCAAAATGAATCTCTCGAGGCAATTCTGACAGAAAAGCTCAGCTTTTTTTTCACAGCAGACACAAAAGGACTTTTGAATAATACAAAAACATGCAGATTTGGAGCCACCAGTCTCTGATATATATTTGATTAAGTCCTCTCTGCTGCAGAGTGTTGCACTCTCCTTTCTTGTCAGGGATAGACATATCTGACAAGAAAATAATGAGATCACTTCAATCACATCTGCGCATAAATGCAGATGCTTGCATCCATGTTGCATTATGCCTCTCATATTGTTTCGGGCGGCTGATAAGAGTGTGAGTTTGGGGGGCGTGTGGTGTGGTGTGGAACGAGGAACGCTCTCCCGCGTATTGGATTAATGGAGTCAACAATTCCCTGTGGTGTTTCTCTGATTATGCACACACCAACTCGCCCCACTCTGCAGGAAGATAAACAAAAACAGCTCAAAGCAAGTTGTCTACCCATAGGACACACGCACACACACACACACACGTATATATATATATATAAATATATATACACACACACACTCGTGCACGCTCACACACACACACTTTTAATGATAGCATGTGTTTGCATACGCCCTCTTTAATGCTTGAAAATACGTACATGCATATATGAATATAAATATGTACACACCTTGGATGTGTATTGAAACTGAATGCACATACAGTATATATATATATACATATACTGGCGAGAACACACACACACACACACACACACACACACACACACACACACACACACACACACACACACACACACACACACACACACAGACACAGACACACACAGACTTTTCTTTTCATGCAGGGTGAATCACCAACCTGCTAGTCTTCCTCGGGGTCTCCATCCGGATGACTCATCCCTCATCAAACGGTGGCCCTGCAGGAAAAATCCACACACTCGCATTTACACATCCACCCGCTCTGCCAATAATATAAAAACTATCAAACATAAACACACACGCACGCACTTACACACACACACACACACACAAAGGTCTTCCCTTTTTTATCTGTGTGCCTGTCAGGAATTTCTTAACACATGTTGGAGAGGGAAGCCCCTTGCAGATAAACGTGACTGAACGTGTGTGTGTGCACGCGCGCGCGAATGTGTGTGTGTGTGTGTGTGTGTGCATTAAGAGAGCGATCACATGCTCCATGTGATGAGTCATACACGGGGCTGGTTTGCCAGGGAGCGGCTGGCTGGTTGGAAGCAGTTAGGCAGGAAACTCATCAGCAATGCACCGCTGAGCTCAAGACTCCGGTGAGATTCATCCAAGACTCCCTGACTTTCTTGTTAACCGATGTTTGATTTGCAGTTGGCTTCAAAATAGCTGCCTTTACATGTTACATGCTGTTCTGTTATGGCGGCGGGCCCCACACACTTTGCAATCAGCGACTTTAACAGCCAGTTTCACGCCTCATTAGTTCATTTAATGCATTGGAAGATGGATACAGATGCTTTTGAAAGGGAGGCACTCGCAGGACGGCAGAATTCTGCATGCGTGCCGGCGCTCCAGTCCCCTTTTTCATTAGGTCAATGTCACGGAGACGGTTTTATTCCACAGTGCTATTATTTTGTGTTTTGTTGTTTTATGAACAGTCGCAAAGGTACGTTTCCTTGACGTTTAATGGAAATGACAGCGATGTAATTGAGGCAAATCCCAACAGAGTTGCCGTATTTTAATGTGATGATTAACATCAAGCTTTGAACACAGGCAAAACAAACAGAGCAAAGTCAAAATGTTCAAGGTCAAAATGACAGGTGCATGATATAAATACACACGCACACGGAGGCGGGAAGCTTGTCAATTGAAGGTGCTATGTAGAGATATTCAGATAACTAAATTCTTAACGGATTAATTTAAAAGAACAGAACACGTTTACCTTGATGAAATAAGACCTTTGATGAAATAAGACCTTTGCGAAGAAGAATTGGGTCAATTTGTTTTGCAATTAATCCTTTCCTTCCTGTACAAACGCAGCTTAAGCTTGAAAAAGGCCTCGAAAATGACAGATAGTGGACCAAATAAAAGGCAGCTTGAAAAATCATAGCTAATGTGTTTATCTTTTCAGCATGCAAGCATGAAGCAAAGCCGTGGAGGCAAACCAGCAGCACATGTGATTCAGAAGCCAGGATTTACTGGCAATGTGGTATTCATTTTGAGGAATTCAAATGCTTACGATGCTGCTGGTGCAAAGACTACGAGGCTACCAACAAGGGTCTCATTTACAGAAATTAATGTATGCTAAAGTTAATTCTGCAATGATATTTCAATGGGCTGCTTTATATCATTAAACATGAAAGACGAGGACAGCCTGTGTTAGTCTTTCATTTTTTATCATCTACATCTCCAGCACCCAGTCACTTCAAGCTCGAACTGTGAGTTTGGCGTGTTGTGTCCTAATTTCTGTGAAGATACAATATTGAAAAATGCTGCTCATACATGACCCATCGCGTATGGATTCTTTGAGAATCATTAACATTGAAAACACATGATCTATAAGCAAGGAGGAGGAGGAGTGACAGGGGGAAGACGCCGCAGTAGAGGGATTGTAATGATTAAAGGCTTTCTCCCTGACACAGAATCCACATCAAATGTCTTGAGCATGTTTTTATCTTCCGTCCATAGATCCATATGTGGACCGTAGAATGCAGTTAAGCCATATGCGGTTAATGCCCGTCTGAAGGGGGGGACGTCCATCCAAGTTAGGAAAAGATTGGAAAAGTAAGCAGCCAGATCAAGCTGGCAGGAAAGATAAATTGTGAAGAGACAACGATGTGTGTGTGTGTGTGTGTGTGTGTGTGTGTGTGTGTGTGTGTGCATGCTTATGTGTGTACATGTACCAGGCAGGCACATGAAGAGGTGCCAGAAGAGAGGCTTTGATGAAACAGCTGTAGGCAATGGCAGGAGAACGATGAGACACTGGGTCACTCATCACTTTGTTCTACCTTGCACCTCAGGGTGTGTGTGTGTGTGTGTGTGTGTGTGTGTGTGTGTGTGTGTGTGTGTGTATGTGTGTGTGTGTGTGTGTGTTTGTGACTGTGTGTCCTACGCCGGCCTGAGTAAGCTGAGATCCTCTTTAACTCAAATAGAAAACACCCGGTGTACCTGAAACATCTTTGGTAAGGACTTGCATCTTGTCTCTCTCACAACCCCCCTCCACCGATTCTCTCCACCTTTCAAAGTTTGGCAATCTCCCCCCAAAATCTGTCCTCTCCTCTCGATTGCCCGGCGCTGAGGGCGCCGCTCTGACTTTCTACAAGGCCCCAGATTTTGACATCTGGTGGCCTAGATAAGCAGGAAACTCACTGAGCACATCAGCCGATCTGTGAGACTAAAGGGCGATTAAAGCACATAATCTACCTGATATATATAATGAGGGGAAACCGCCCCGGATCACAAAGGCGGACGGACACAAACACAACCACTCAGAAATGAGGACTACATGGTGTGGTGCACATCTGTCGTGTTATGACAGAGGAAGGAGGGCAAAACCGTTGGGTCCTAAAGGTCTATCTTGCTGTGTCTGCTCTTTAATTAATAGATACAAAAAATACAGTTCTGTGCATCTTTGCGAAAGTGTATTTGGAGTGTGCATGTTTACCTGTATGCATCCCATCTAGTGTGTGTGCATGTGGATCGTTTTGTTCCCATCCCTTTTGTTCCAGATGCCAAAAAAAGAGAAAAAGAGAAAAAAAAAAAGAAAAGACGAGTATGAGTCATAGCGCCGTGGTGTAGTATATCAGTGATCTGAGTGTCCCTGACGAAGAGCAAATGTGGAGAGACAGACAGACGAGAACCCCGCGGAAACAGTCTGCGACAATGCTGCTGGGTTTCCATGACAACCCGGCTCTGCTAGGATCGCCGGGAACATAACGTTTTTCCCTAATGAGGCAAACTGGATCATTTTGTCCATCTACCTGTGTACCTAGTCGCTCTCCCATCCTCGCGTCTTTTATCACTGGTGCACACAGAGGGAGGCGGGGGGGTTGTGTGTGTGTGGGGGGAGGAGGGGGGGTGGCGATGTTATAACTGCAGCTTGTGTATTTACTTTGTGCAATGCTGAGAGGGTAAATTGCTTCTCTGTGCTCTGATGTGAGACTCGCTAGACAAATGTGAAAAAGATTGCCCTCCCTAACTTACTGATTTGCGCTGCAGTGGCACAGTCAAGGTGACCCCCACACTTCTTCTGCTACTGCTTTAAAAGAAAAAAACAACACACACACACACATGTATTCACAATGTCACCATGGCACCGCGTCCAACTAATGAAGTGTCATCAAAACTGCTATCTCACATCGATAGTCTCCGACTATAATGATCTTTTTGTTTGTCGCGATAAGCAAAAGGATGCCAGACATCACACCAAAGTGAACGCAGGACAGGCGTGAAGGCAAATCCGACCGGATGCTTAAAATATCTGTAGCAGTGCAGCATAGTTCTCATCTCAGCGTTAATCTATGAAGCTCTGAGAGTATTAGTATCTGTGTTGTTAACATTGGGGACAGTCTGTACTGTGCTGTGGGCACACACACAGTATACAGATGGCTTCTTAAGGGAGGTCAAGCACCTCTTCTAATCGCGTGTCTCTCACAAAGAACCTTCGTCACTGCACTCCATCACGAGCGTGCATGGCCCTTAAGGGTATCATCTGTTGTAAAAAAATTAAATAAACCAAATAATAAGTGCAAACTGCACTTACAATGATTGAACACACAGACTAACCCCAGGCATCAAATTAATCTAAGTTAATTAATGTTTTCTGGCGCTGTTAAAAGGTATTTACATCACGGATGTACAAGGTAGAATATCCAGGAGAGAGTGTGGATTTAGCTCTAAATTGTGATTAAGAATGAAGGATTGGGCCTTTTAAAAGTACATATTACGAGATTGGGAGCATTTCGATTGCCTCTCAACGGCTCCCGACAAAACCTTCTTTCAGTTACCTCAGCCATTTACTGACCATAGTGGTTCATTTGCATCTTTAAGACCAACTGAGGAAACATTAAAGGGTCACTCTCCTGATTTTACACATGAATATTGATTAACTCGTCATAAAGAATACAGCTCAGTCTGTGAAAACAGTTGGAGGATCTCTTCTGTGGTTCGGAAGGTGCTTTCTAAAGTCTGAAACATCGACCACAGTGATGTCATCAGGGTTATCTGGGATTCGGTTCGAGACTACAAATGTATGACAGAAAGCCTGCATAACGTTCTGAGTGTCGTCAATATAAGCTCCATTCTAGGGACTACTGATACATTTCAGTACATATGTGGCAGCGACCATTCTTTTCTCAATGTCGGCGCTCACAAATTCCCCACCTTTATTGAAGTGCAATGCAAAATTGCAGCTGTACCCCCTTTATCTATGAATCGTGCAACATTTACATTATTTACGCACGTGTATATGTTTAAATATTTCAAAGGGTATCATTCGCCGAAACCTTCTTGGGATTGCTACTCCAATAAAATAGTGATGAAAGTTATTGCAATGCAGGGGAGACGTCGAGACTTGGTGCAACATTTTTGGACAGAGTTGACTCCTGAAAGGCTTGGGTTTCAAAAACTAGGTTTGGAAATCAAGACAAGAAGACAAGCAAAGAGGAAACGCGAATTTTCCTCAAATCTCAAGTTCCTGAACGCAATCGCCAAGGAAAGTTAAAGTAACATTGACAAAAACATATTAAGACGTAAGAGTAAATGTTGAGTGTGATTGATTACTGTTTCAATGAAGTTTCAAGCTGCTGCTTTCACTGTGGTGAATTATTGGCAACCAATGTCTTCCTGTCATGTGGGATATAAATCTTAACATCTGCCTTAGAAAACAATTTAAAAGATTTTTCCCCGAAGTAAAGGCATTAATCAATCACTTTATGCAGAATTTATATATTCTAGACGTACACTATAGTGTACAACAACACGTATCCAAACCAAGACGGCAAATTTCCTTATTCCTTTCAACCCTGACAAAAGCAGCCCAGATCCATTCCTTCCGTTCTTACCTTTCACAATAAAAGCCCTAAACCTGCATAACTGTTTACCAGAGGAAAATTCACTCAGAGCATTTCGCTAAAAGGAAACTCAAACAGACTGCCAGATGCTACTCTGGGTCCATAGGATCCTGGTAGTTGGTCCTCTCTGCATGCTTGAACATTGAACCTTTTATTGAAAAGTGTTGCAGCTGTCGCAAATTTGCATTGCTGCCGTTATGAATGGCTTTGATGCAGGCGAGTATTTGGCGTTGTTGTGTCGTATATTCGTCATGCTCCCGGTCAGTAAAGGCCTTAAAGTGTAGAATTTGCTAATTGTGGCAAATGCGCTAACATATGTGAAACCTCCGATATGGCCCTTTAAATGTCTGTGCGCGGCGCTGCCTGTAGTCCAGCTCCGAGGCCTAATGGTGGGAGATGATCTCACCGTCATGCCCACGATGAATGCTGGATCATTCAATTATAGAGCAACACAATGAATCATTCTCCCCTTCTCTGACAATCTCCTCCACACCCCACTCATCCGACACCGCCGAACCACAGAAGATGGCCCCGTTATCTTCATAATAGGGATAAACACTGACAGTTGTCTGGACGGAAGGCCATTTCGATGGCAGGATATCAAATGAGAGCTCGTTATGGAAAACGTGACACATTAGTGTCTGCAGAGAGGCCTACAGTCGGGGTATAAAGAGATGGCAGTCCTGCAGAGAAGCCTGTGCCCCTGCAGAGTTCCTCAGCCAGCCTGGATGGAATGAAATTAGTGAGCTGGAGCTTCAGTCCCATGACTTCAGACACTCTCTGCTGTGTGTGTGTGTGTGTGTGTGTACGTGTCAGAGACAGGCATTATTTCTATCTCGTCCTCTCACTCCGTGTCTATCTCCCTCACACACTCACATAGATGTCTTGTTCCACAGTAAATGTGTCAGTCATGGGTCTCAGCGCTGGAGCAGCAGCCTGTCAGATCCTCCCCCCCCCCCCCTCGCATGCTCTTTCTCATCTCCATTTTTGGACATTTTCGAAAGGATGTTGAAGGAGAGCGAGGTTCATGACAAAGAGAAAATGTTGGCGTTTATGGCAAAGCTGTGTTTCTTAGGATTATCGGGATTTTGTGGGGACTCAAAATGGAATAGGTCGGCATTGAAGATCTTGCCTCAAGAATTAGATTCTCAGAAACTGTACAGCAAACACCTCTCTCATTTTCTCACCCAGCACAATAATTGTATTGTATTGTGTTTTTAAAACAAAAGTATAGAAAAAAAACAAACTGATCAGGCATCTACAGGCCGGCTATATTACATGATTTGAGCCAGTTGGCCGTATGGTCAGGCTTCATTTCACGTAGGTATTTTGTCTGTGGTCTGCTTCACTTCTGGGAGGCTACCCAAGGAAAATGGACAAACGCACTATGGCAAACACAGACCTTTGGGAGGCAACCCCGGAGTTAATTTGACACTGTGTATTTGACAACCGGTTGCGTGTTTGAAAAACGATCCGTCTTGAGCCGTTGTGTCAACAAGCTGAAAGCGAGCAGCAGGGTGCAGCGTTTCTCGAGAACTATTTGTGGTTTATTTTACTAGGCGAGTCTTCCATCCGAAACAGCGCTACGGCGATCCGTGTCAAAACTCCTGTCCGTGCAAGTGATTGACTCGGTTCAAGGTCAGACATGTCAGCAGAAGTGTTCGGCACGCCGGGAGGCCCGTGTATGTGCAAAAGTGGTAATAAAAATGAATGGGGAACATGGACGATAATGCCCACCCAGTGTTTCCCCATTTCCTACGATATCAAACAAATGCTTTTCTTCAACTTTTGTTTCAGAAGATTGAGAGGTTCATGAAATCACTAGGAGCAAATGTCTGAGGCGCTTTTACCCGGATCCAAGGTCAGTATTTAGCTCTCTCCATGTCAGTGTTATGCACATGAATTAAAAAAGAAAAACACCTTTAATGGGAAGAAAAGGAAGAAAACTGCTTTATAGCAAGAGCCAAAGTTTTGTAGGGTTATTTTCTCAACATTTGTATGACCATGACGGAGGCTCCCACTCAAGAGACTCGACGATCGAAGCTTTAATTAGGCAAGACTTTGCGTTCCTCCATCAACCCGCGGACATGAAAGGATGACTGGTTGAACTGCCGTTCTTTCAGGCCCTGTTATTACACAAGCGCTGGACCTCTGCCAAGTTACACAACTCGGAGAATAGGTGAACCCAGAGGAACGGGGCTAACGGGGCTAACGGGGCAAACATGGCTGCGGTCAGAGGAGTCCCCTTCACGGCTACTGCGACTCCACGGGAAGAAGTTGAGGATCACTTACTTACCCTCGATGAAGCAGCAGATTTAAGACGGACATGGTCTTCAAGTGATGACAACATGGGGCTCAGAGAACCGTGACGATTTTGTTTCTTTCTGAATGCTACATGTTGGGATGGGTTCGGATAGACTGTTGACCCCTGGTGGGAGTGCGTGTGTGCAGTTACAAGACATACAGACCCGCCTATGCTGATCCCAGCATGTGTTTCCTGTATGGGAATGCTTAGAGTAGTGCGGTGTGCTTACAGTAAGTGTGTGTAACCTGTGTGTGTGTGTGTGTGTGTGTGTGTGTGTGAGCACGAGCGAGACAGAAAGGAAGGGAGAGACAGAAAGAGGGAGAGAGCGAAGGCATATCCGAGGGGATCAAACCTAAACCACAGGATATTTCTGACCTTGAGGGCGAGCGGGTAAAGCGGGGGGAGAAAAGGAAAAAAAAGAGGAAAGGAAGGAACAAAGACATGGAGGGAAAGAAAGAGAGGAGCAAAGTCTTTGGAGGGCAGCTGGAAAGCCTCCAGAATCCTCCGCTCAAACCAACCATGAAATTCCAACTGAAGCCACAAAACCAGTACGAGGACGGACGGGGGTGCCTTCTGCCCACAATGGGTGTGCGTGTGTGTCTGCATTTGTGTGTGTCTGTGGTGTGCACACATTTACTCTTGTATGTGTGTGCGTGTGTGTGTGTGTGTGTGTGCCACATGTGATTAAAGGGTCCGAGCAGAGGAGGCCAGGAGGCAGACGAGTGATGCAATCCACGGAAGCGAAGGAGAGGACACGAGGGCGGCAGGAAGGAAGGGAGGGAAGAGAGGACGGAGGAATTGTTGCTCCTGGGGATCCAGCTCTCCAGGAATGTGCTGACGACCATGTCCCACACAGTCTGGGAGAGTGTTGCATTCTGGGAAGCTGCGCGGAGGTGAGACCACCTGTTCCGTTGTGCCACAGATTGCAACGGGGTGATGAAAATCGCACGTTATAAAGGGATAGACTTTGTGAGTCACCATTGTTAATTTCAAACACACAACAGTCCTTTTCGCCTCGCGAACCGGTCTCTCTCTCTCTCGCTCTCTCACGCACTTGCAGGCTGGAGGCCCAAATCCACCCTCACGCCGCAGCAGTGGAGATCTATTTCGGTGCGAGCTACACAACGTCCACAAGCACCCACACAGGCTCGGTGGGTAAGGTGATTGGTAAGCCCGGACAAATAGTCTATTTATGAGCATCACAAGAGTGGGCAGTCGTCCTTGAGCTGGTTTGTCTGTGTCTGAAGTGCTAAGTGCTGTATACAGTTACAATAGATAGAACATGCACAAGGACGAGTGAAGGTGGGGAGAGTGGGTGAGGGAGGAGGAGGAGAGAGGCGGGGAGTGAGAGGGGGGGGTGGGAGGGTGAGAGCGAGAGAGCACTGGGAATAGAGATGGTGAGTCAGAGGCCATTTGGAAAGTAATTTCATCTCTGAATGCCGTATATCTTTTCATCAATGAAAGGAAAGTATTTTCCGAACCAGAAGAGGGAGAGAGAGATGGAGAGAGAGGGAGAGAGAGGGAGAGAGAGAGAGAGAGAGAGAGAGAGGGAGAGAGAGAGAGAGGAGAAAAAAAAAAAATTCAGTTCGGTGAAATGGAGCCTATTTGCTGGGAAGAGGACGGACGCCATCCTCAAGTTGTGTTTATTTTCGTGGAGTTGTTTGTTGCAATACACTGCAGTGAAGTGAAGCTCGGAGTCGACCGCCATCTTGGCGAATGTCGGCACGCGAACGCGTTCCACGAAAACACAATGCCGACATGCTGAGTGTTTACTGTGGTCGCCGCGTTGTTCAGCGTGTTAGCCCGGGGGGCATTTGCTTATTCGTCATAAAGCAGATGGTGGCGCAAGAAGAGCAGTCGTTAAGATGAATCCTTTTGGATAACATGATTATCTGGACCAAACATGCTAGCGTGGCAAAAGAAAATTCAAACCCACATTCGGTCATGTGTGTGGCCGTCTGCAATTACTGTAATTTTTCACCAGCCGAAGAGAATTTCCACATTAGGGCAGTCGGAGTCCGCTGCAATTTTTGTGAATCATTGGGTTTAATTCTCTTATGTCCTGATGTCACATTGAGGTTTTAGGGGTTCCAGGGATATTCTGGACCGGCTGAATGTGGTGTGGCATCCGGCCAGTTTAGAAAAAAGGAAAGGAGAAAAGGGGAAAGAAGTTAGTTTGTAAGTGTTAGGAGACACAACCAGAGACCAGTGCTGTGTGTGTGTGTGTGTGTATCCTGGCACGGCCACCTTGGCCTCGACAGGACAGCACAAACATGGGCAATATTTGACTGCTGCTCAATTTTCTACCTTACATAAACACGTGTGGAGATGCACGTCCATTTACCAGAACAACTAAAACCACTCTCCAAATCTGCATAAAATCAATAAAGTGCATCCTAGTGTCAACGCGGGAGCATGCCCATTGATAAAAAAAAAAAAAAAAAAAGTATGGATTCATGTTGAAAGTCTCAAGAGGGTGAAGCAATAAATTCATGAAAGATGTTTTTCTGTTCACCAAGTTAAAACGACTGGAGGGGAAGAGAGAAACACCACAGAATGGCGAGCTGGCTTGTGATTGGTCTGGCGTCGGCTGTGTGGTTCTATGGGCGAGCACAAAAGAGATCGCCGCGGTTATTCTTGGACCGCCACTGTCTGCACTTCCACGTCCTGTAATGTTTGTCGTGTTTACCGTCACTGGTTCCGTTCATCGGCAACGGGATTATGAGTCAGCCCTCACGAGAAGCCGTGGAGAGGTCCTGCAAGGACAGCGACCGGCCCGCCGACCCCTCGCTGCATTTAAATTAAACTGTGTGTGCTGTTGAATTCTGCTGTGTTTTCTTTACAGTGTGTGTGTGTGTGTGTGTGTGTGTGTGTGTGCTCTGTAGCCTCAAATTAAAACCGGCCTTCGGCTTAGAGTTTCTGCTTTTTCCTCTCACACAGTGCACGTTTTTGTCACGTTGTTTTTTTTTTTTTCGGCGCGGGTATTTTCGGTCGTGTGGCGGAGTCCAACCAAAAGCAAAGCAAACACGGCAGAGCGTGGTGTTTGCCGAGCCCGCCACCTTCTCAGCGAACATCTGCAGCTCATCTTCCCTCGCTGACAACGCGATGATGTGTCAGCGGGAATTTAATTTGTTGCCGGACAACCTGGCAATGCAGCTGGCTATCAAAGCATGCCATGTACTGGCAACCTCGACTTCGAGAGCCACATTCTCTCTCTCTCTCTCTCTCTCTCTCACTCCCTCTCTCTCCCTCTCTCTCTCTCTCTCCCTCTCTCTCCCTCCCCGGCAGAATTTCCAAACAACACGTAAATGCCCCGCAGTCATTGGAAAAGTCAACCAACCAGTATCACCACTGAAAGCAGATTAAAAAGGCATGTTTCTGAAATGACTGTTTGACCTTTTGTTATTTCAGTGATGCGGCATACGTTCATCCCCTTGATTACACATGTCAACCGGCGATGACATGTCGCAACCTCACGTCTGTTTCTCTGCCATATCTTCGCTCTGACAAAAGCATCCTGTGACAACACAAACCACAACTTGGGGTTTAATATTTGCCATCGAAATTACTCAGAGCCGGACCCCGCTGAACTTTTTATATGTCACGGTACAGTATGCGAGGAGGGAATGTTTCAAATGTGGCCCAGCTGGTCATAACTGCTTAATATGAAGATCATTTTTAGAAAAGCAGTTTCTGCGAGCCGACTTTTATATGACATTCAGAGTCCTTTATTCAGAAATGAAAAAAAAAACTTTTGTGTTACTGTGCCTAACATGAAAAATGTTTTCCTTCCTCTAATTTCAGTCATGTCAAAAGCTGTATTAATGGCAATACACTGAGAATTAATTTGTATGACATGTCTCATTAATTTGCAGTTTCGCACATAGTAATTCAGTATTCCATTAAACTCTAGGCTTATTTTCGTGGTAATGCTTTACATCATATTAATATCTATGCAAATACAAGTTACAGATCATTACATCTGCAGATGTTTTGCCTTTAACGTCAAGATCAACCAGGAAGGACCTGTTTTATGAAAAGTGTTATCTTTAAAATATGGTATTGTGTGTGTGTGTGTGTGTGTGTGTGTGTGTGTGTGTGTGTGTGTGTGGCAGAGGAGCAATGTAATAAAAGCCAGGCGAACACATTGTTCCAGGTCAGAGCTGAAGTCTGCACAGCTTTCGGCCCAGAGAGCAGCATGAGTCACCGGAACAGAGCAGATTGCTAGCTTGCAGAATTCATTAAGACAAATGTAAGGTATATGGATTTCCTCTGGAAGGGGGGTGAGGGGGGGGAGAAAAAAATAAAAAACCTTGGCAGCTGCAGAACAGCACCCCAGTGAATCCTCAAGTAGCTTTCCATACACCTTTGGAATGACAGCATGCCTTTTTGCAACTCCGTAGATGATTTATGCTGGTCGGAATGTAAATGGATTAGCTTAAATCCTTCACCGTTTTGGCCTATATATTTATATATATATATTTGAACCACTGTCATACAACTACAACAGATCAGTATTTTAAATCAACACTAGCTGTTTACAACAACGTGAATCCCTCTGTGCAATGGCGCCCCCGTGCGGCAGCGAGGCAGTACTGCACACAGAAACAGCAGCGTTAGAGTTACGGTAACGCCATTACGTCAGTAAACCACTATTTCAACTTTAAAAATAATACTCAGGTGGCTTCATACCTGTCCCCTGCTCAACGTTTCCACACTACAGCTCTAGGGGCTTTCTCTTAGCTCGAAAAAGGAGGTGAAATAAAATCCTATATTAGAGTAAACGAAGTGCAAACCGTTATTGCGCAACGGCTTTAAAACGGTTTACGTTGGTGGAGCTGACAGTATTTTGGGGAATAAATCAGGCAAAATCAAATGTTATCTGACTAAACTAGTTTGACATTGATGACCGTAAAGACTCAAATGTAACTTTATTATCAGAGGCGCTATTTTTTTTTAAGTCTAGTCCACAAAAAACGACCCAGGATCAGCAATTGTACCCGGAAGTCCAAAACCTTACACGCGACCATGAACGCAGCACTGATCCTGAGTCAGTCCTTCGGCACCGGATGTCGAGAAGTAAAAAAAAAAAGACAAGTGCCGTTTTTTCGGGAGCGATTTCTACAGGAAATACCGTCCGCTGTGAGAGCATTTGTGAAGGGCTGCCATTTTACCGACCTTACGGTAAGAACACTTGCTCCGTGTCGCTGCGTGGCTCAGCTCGCGAGCCTCGAGCTCGCGCCGACATCCAGCTCGTATTATCTATTTGTATTGACGTTAGCTAAACTAGCTCGTTCACTTGTGTGTCTGCGGCGCTGCTGTGTGCAGGAACACGTCCTCGACCGCAGCAGTAGTAAAGTAAAAGCACAGAAACCACCAGCTGTCAGCCAACGTTAGGCTTTAGTTCGTGGGAGAGGTTTGAGGGTTTTCACCTGCAGAGTCAGCGTGGGGCTTAATATTGGCGATAGCTTCATTGTTCTGCCTTTGTGCCTTTGAGCAATGCAATTGAGATGTTTTGTATAACCGTTATGCAACGTTCGCTGCTCTTTAAAGTAGCCCCAGTAATGAAAGCCACACATGTATAGGTTGGTCTTATTGTAGGTCCATGGTTGAAACCTTTGGTGTTTTAAATTTATTGAACCACAACTGGGTAGTGGAACATTAAAAGTCACCCTCCACCCCCCCTTTCTTCTTCTTCTTTCTCCCAGCAGTCCAAATGAATCATGGGGGTCAAAGTGGTCCAGCTCACCTCTCGGTTCCACCATGAGCACATCCTGTCCTCTCTGGACCAGCTGAGGCTGCAGGGGCAGCTGAACGACGTGACGGTGCAGGTCGACTACCAGGGGGACGTGCAGGAGTTTCAGGCCCATCAGCTGATGCTGGCAGCGTCCAGCGGCTACTTCAAGAAGATCCTCCTCTCTCAGGACGCCGCCCGAGACCGAGTGTTACTCTCCAACATGCACTCCAGTGATTTCTCCAAGTTTTTGGAATTCGTGTACACCGGTAAGGTCGAAGTTGTCAGAGACAAGGTCGGCGATGTCCAAGCGGTCGCGCAGCTTTTGGACTGCGAGGATCTGGCCGAGGTGTGTGGCGAGGCCATGAGTGCCGGAGTCCTACAAAGAACTACAAAGAGAAAACCTGCATCAAATGTTGCAGATAAAGGTGACTTGCATGGCGCCAAGGTCGAAAATAGGACCCGAGGGAAGAATCGGCCTAAAGGCGTAGTCCTTAAGCGGCGGCTCTCTCCACATAGCCCTGAGAAAGAAGTGATTCCCAAAAGATTGAACGCAAAGAACACGGCGAAGGACGAAAAACGACAAGGACGAATCCTAAAACTGAGGCTGGCTGGCCGCAAAATCCTTCAGAGGCGTTTAAACACTAAAAGGGAGGCGAACCATCACGACGAAGCGCGAGTTACCAACGACGACGCGGGCGAGATTGAGGACAGGACGGACGCCGAGGCTCTGGTGGAGAAAGGACCCGTGTCTTCATTTGTAATGCCGGTCTCTGATGTGGATGATTGGGAATGTGGGGAAGATGGGCAGAGTAGTGATCCCGAAGAATCCTTGTTGTTATCTCTGGAGGAGGAGGAGGAGGAGGAGGAGGAGGAGGAAGAGGAGGAGGAGGGCGAGGGAGAGGGACAGTCCAAGAAGACACTAAAAAGTACCTCCAAGGCCCAGTTCCACTGTAACAAGTGCCAAAGGACCTTCCACTATGAGCGAAGCTACTTGAAGCACATCAGGTAGGACACATTAGTGCTCGGCCAGGGTTTGATTTAGTGAGTGATACCATAGATACCCTGAAGTATCTCAGCTAAATCTCGTATTCCTTGCAACTCCAGGGCAATTGCAAGCAATTTGGGTGAGGTCGGCAACCGTCTTTCTGCAAGCTTGCAGCCTCGTCATCGAGCACAGTTCATATATTTTCCTTGTTTTCCCCCTGGTGTTATAACACCTTTATACAGCCTCTTAATACTCACATAATTTCCAAATTGTACAAAAAAACCCATACAGTGTATTTTTTTTAATTTCTGATTTGAACGACAGCAATAAGTTGCTGAATTCTGAAATTTGTCCACAAGTACACAAGAAAATTGTCCAGCGGTTTTCTAACTACGGCGGAAACGTTCATGCGTGACGTCACGATCGTGTAAGTTGTTATTACAAGGGTCGTTTTGTTCACTATTTCTCCTGGTGACGACGGCTCTGCAAAGTTAACTGGCGTACATATATTTTCAGGCAAATCCTCCTCTTTAACGCTTGACGCTATCAATGCATCTTATCAAGAAGGCACAGAGAGGGCCACCTGTCTTCTGACATGCGCAGTAACCTCTCCCCTGCTCTCCTGACCAGTACGTACCACGGGGTGAAGGCTGACGTCATCTACCGCTGCGAGACCTGCCAGCAGACCTTCGCCAACCGCAGCAATCTGAAGATCCACGAAAAGCACGTCCACAGCAGCGAGAGGCTGTTCGCCTGCGAGATCTGTGCGAAGACCTTCAAGCGAAAGAAGGATGTCGTCCGCCACCAAAGACAGGTGAAGATTAAGTAACCTCCACGAACTGTCCCATATCTAGACGTCATGGAGAGTATGGGTTTTTGCAGTAGTGATAACTTCACAAAGAGTTCCCATGCCCCCCCCCCCCCCCACACACACCGTGATTTGCTCATTTCTGTCTCAGGTGCATGAACGCAACAACCTGCAACATGTCTGCCCCGACTGTGGGAAGGCGCTCAGCTCCAAAACCGCCCTGTTGCTGCACGAGAGGACGCACACGGGCGCGAAGCCTTTCGAGTGCACCGACTGCGAGGCCAGATTCACCCAGAACTCTGCCCTCAAGATGCACCGCAGGTACGGAGCTCACTCAGAAGGGAGGGCGAGGTTTGTAGACCCTAAAGACGGGCGCGTGGACCCGAACAGGTGACGGGTTTTAATCTCGGGTTGAGCAAGCGTTTCTCGCCTCCTTTTGACATTTGGCAGAGATCTTTCCTGTCTGTTTAATCATCGATTGTGAGCGTAAACATATCTGGAAGAAATGTGCAAACCAGAGATTAATAATGACTTAATAACAAGAGATGCGAATGTTAATTTATTGCATACTCATAACACGTGCATGTGTATAAAATAGATGAACTTGTCTGTTTTGCCACGTGTAGGACTCACACAGGAGAGAAGCCGTTTGCATGTGACGAGTGCGAAGCCCGCTTCACTCAGAAGCACATGTTGGCTTATCATAAGCGATCTCACACGGGTAAGAGCGACGTCATTCCCAAAACTTCATCATCTTACGTTTTGACTGGAGATTTCAAAAGGGTTTCATAAAAGATTGTTCTTTTGCTGTTTTTTGTTGTTGTTGTTTTGTTTCCTCCTTTTGTAGGTGAGAAGCCCTACATGTGTGAGGCCTGCGGGAAGAGCTTCGCATCCAAAGAATACCTGAGACACCACTCGAACATCCACACCGGCTCCAAGCCGTACAAGTGCGAACAGTGTGGACGGGGCTTCGCTCAGAGGAATTCCCTCCACCAGCATTTAAAGATACACACAGGTGATCGTATGAATTATTATGATTGACACATACTTTCACAGCGGAGGGGCCTGTTTCTTGTTGTTGTTCTCGTTTCTTGTTGTGTTTCCTGGCGCGTGACCGTTCCCCCTCTGTGTTGATTGACAGGCGAGCGTCCGTACAGCTGTAAAGACTGCGACAAGCAGTTCACCCAGCTCAACGCCCTCCAGAGGCACCAGCGCATTCACACGGGAGAGAAGCCGTACATGTGTGGTCTTTGTCGACGCACCTTTACAGACAAGTCCACCCTTCGCAGGCACACTATGGTGAGCGGTGCTTATCTAACTATCAGAGGGGGTATTTTCCTCTGTGTGGCTCCAGCAAAGGTTAAGTCCCCCCTGATCAAATAGGGGTATTGTTAAGGGCATCCCGATGTGTTGTGCTGAAAGCACTTGGACCCACTAGACTGCAGTGAAAATAACACCAGCTCTTTTCTTCTTTTTTTTTTAAACCTTCAGATTCATGACTCGGATGCTCCCTGGAAAACGTACCTCGTGGTGCTGGAGGGAAATGTGGAAGACAAGAAACCCAAAACTCCCACGAAGGGAAAGACGGAAAAAGCAGGAGGAAAGGAGAAAAAGAGCACGGCTAGAAAAAGCGCTGCTGGTACCGGTACTGCTGACGGCCATGATAAAACCCACACTGACTCCTTCGTGCTGCCCTCTGAATCAGTCACCCTCCCATCTGAATGGACCGGTCAGGGGACCATTGCTCTGGTGAGCCATAGCACCCTCGGCGGGATCACCGTCTACCACACCGAGATGCCCCCCGGGACCCAGATCCAGCCCATCGTGACCACCGACAGCACGGGGGCCAGCGTCATTTCCTTGGACGGCTCGGCCATCCCCTTCTCGATACCGGTGTCCATGGCTCACACGATCCCCCTGTGCTCCTCCGCCTCCTCCGCCTCCCTCTCGGTCCCCGTCTCCGTCGCCGAGATCCAAACCGTCTCCACGTCGTCCGTCCTGGAAGCCGCCGCCTCGCAGACCATTCTGGCTCTGGCTCCGGCTCCAGAGACTGAGGCCGCTTCCGAGGCGGTTATTTTGCAGCCTGATATTCAGACTGTGATCGTCGGCGAGGAGGTTCGTGCGACCGAACAAACGGCCGCCGTCCCAAGTGATGACGAGCGGAGGACAGACGACCCTGAAGGGGGCCTAGGTCAAGACGCTGTGTAGAAAATGTGAATAGAGATAATTTAATCTGGGTTTGGTGTCATGTTACATCATGTGTATACTTTGTCATTAGCAGTGTGCGACTGTGTGGTCTGACCACGTGGCGTTTCATCATCATCATTATGATCTAAAGTCGAGTGTTTCATTAACAGACTCGGATGGGATGTTCAGTGTTCGTCACACTCTTTTGGAACGGGGAAGGTATTCATGGAAAAATAATAAAAAAAAATCCCGTAAATCCCGTTTTATGTGATAAAACTAAATTAAATTAATTAAATAACATTGTCTTCAAATTCACGGGGGTGAAATGTGAAACAAATCATATTGAACACAAATTTCATTACAGATGATGCCAAACGTCACATCGGGTTCGGTGCATTTTTTTTACCAATCAAATTAATAGCAGACATCTGCCCCCCCCCTCCCTCCGTCCCCCCTGATATAATAAGTGTTGCAGGAGTCTGGGACCCTTGGCAGAGGACCGCGGCAGCTGCACGGCGACACCTCTGTGAATCTTCAAGTCCCTTCCCGTGCGCCTTCGGAATAACAGCATACTCTCTGCAACTCTGCTGATGATGATTTATGTTGGTCTGCATGTAAATGAAGTTGTGTAAATCCTTCAAAACTTCTGGCACCATCTGTCTTCAGGAAGCATTTCCAAAATAACCACAGCTGCGTCTCAAACCGCTGATGCTCGGGCAGATACCTGCCTGAAATCCTCAAGGACTCACGAGGCTGCTTCCAATAACAGAAGTTCTTTCTCGTTAAGAAAAAAAAAATCACCACCGAAGTTCGGGAG
Source organism: Ophiodon elongatus (assembly GCA_016806645.1). Lineage (NCBI taxonomy): Eukaryota > Metazoa > Chordata > Actinopteri > Perciformes > Hexagrammidae > Ophiodon > Ophiodon elongatus. Next base: position 262,615 of record JACSYO010000293.1, on the reverse strand, counting down.
TTTTGAATTCGATGAGAATTTGTTTTATTTATCGTAATCGATCTCAAAAATCGAAATAAGTTACAATAAAAACAAAAGGTCGTACGCTTGTACCCGAGAGGGAAGGGTGATATTATTTCAATGGGTCAATAGAGGCATGTGAGCGTGAGGGGAAGTGCACACTAAACAGAATGGAGACAAGGTCACATCGTAGACTAAGTCATCGATCGGATTCACTTTTTCTGTTTGTCGTCCAAACAGTGTCGTCCAATCAAATGGTCACGTTTAAGTGTCGGGTTGCTGTGACGGGTCAATAAAAGAACACGAGAGTTTTGGTTATGCATCAACTCAAACAGAAGCCAATATTTGTTATCTAGTCGTAATACATCCAAACTTAAAATATATGTAATACATTTAAATAGAGAGGCAGCAAACTTAAAAAACTTATTCAACTAGCGTATTTTATTTCCCATCTTATTTCCCTCTCCATAAGAAAGATAAACACATGTGACAAGCTAAATATAAAGGTTTTTGCACTCATTTCCTACCCAATCAGACTCAAAAGTACCTCATGACGTTATGTTGGTGAAGGTAATAAAAGCTTATTAAATATAACATTGCTGTTTGATAGGTGCGGTCAAAGGCAGGAGAGCAGAGCCGGGAATATAGTATATTTATTATTGTCCATTCGCACTAGCATACAGATCATATCCACGGTCCACTGTCATTCCATCAGGAAGAAGCTGGATACGCAGGGCGAAGGACCCTTTAGTAAAAACTTTGGTCTGGCTCACACTAGTGACTGGAACAACGCTAATCTATACACAATGACATGCTTAGCGACTGGCCATTTGGAAGGCGCACTGCGGTAGTAAACCCTCAATGATACGTTCACGTCACGACACGGCACGAGATGAGTGACTAGTGATGCACATTACACCCCCAAGATCACTGCCCTGGAAATAAGGAGTACAGGTTTCCATGTCAGTGCTTTTCATTCAAACATACTTCCCCCCCCCCCCCTCCACAGGCAAACTACAGATTCAAATATTCAAAGTATTATTACATCAACGAATCCTAAAGTTAATAGAAATTATCCCCAAGTAAGTGTAGGTTTGAATGTGTGTGTGTGTGTGTGTGTGTGTGTTTCGATACAAATGTTTAACAGTCTACACTTGGTGCACATCATTGCCCTTCTTCGATAACTGCCCCCCATCTCCCCCCATGGTGATACAGATGGAAACTAAATCTTCCCATGTGGCTGTAGTGACTTCAGTTTTAAGAACAATCTTGACGTGGATTTGAGCCCTTCCCTTCTACTCCGACAAATAGCAAAACAAATAGAAAGATACATTCTGGAAATCCATACACACCATGACAATCTCATGTAGAACAAACGTAAACATTTAAATAGATTAAAAAAAAAAACAACAAAAAAAAAAACACTAACTGCATCTGACTAGGAAACGATAACTGTACAAAACATGCAGTTGCTTGTTGTCAATACTAACATCGGTTTCAATACAACGTACCGCTCTGAAATCCCCCAGGACAGACTTCAGCAGAAGAAGGTATGCAGCAATCCTCTAGGCAGAGGTGAGGGCGAGAGGACTTACATTCTGACCAGGTTCAGATATGCTCGTAAGGAAAGCAAAGATAGTACTCTGACAGTATAGCAGTGAGCAGTGGAATATTCAAAGTCATCAACAGACACTCATCTCCAGATGATATACACAGTGAGCTGAGTGGAAGTGTGTGTGTGTGTGTGTGTGCCTGTGTGTGTGAGTGAAAGCATGCGTGATGGGTTTGTCCCTCCATGCTGTGTTTGTGACCCTGGGGGTTTCTTTCATTTCAAATCCCCTTCGTCGCCCTGGATGGTCTTTTTGATGCGCAGCAGGAGGGCCGTGTGCCACTGGTCCAGACGTGAGATCGCGTCGAACTCCTTCACCTGCAGGCGGGCAAAAGGAAATAGGAGATAAGAGATAAGCTTATTTTTTTTTCTCCTCCCCTCACCCCCCCACCCACCGAATTATCTTTACGATTGGAGGGTTCTGCTCACTTATCTTAATTTAAAGATTCAAGATTACTTTATTTGTCCCGAGGGGGGAAAAACACATTATAGTGCAGTAATAGAGTGCGTTCAAATACCTGCGATATGTCCTGAGCTTAGGAGATTTGCCGTTAAGAGGGATGAAAGAGTTGTTATACCTATTCAGGCATCTTCTCCTGTATTTAATTGGAACCATATAGCGTCTACGTGACCGTGTACGTCTTCTTAAAGATGAGTCATTTAGAGGGAGGGATGCTCCCCCCCCCCATCACTTTCATGGCTGTGTGAACCAGCCCGTTTGTGATTTTTATTTAGATACTACCGAGATTGATCAAACAACATCGTTACCGTCTGTAATGATGTTATTTGAAACATCCTGCATTTGAGCCAAAGGTAAAGTCGCTGCTGGCTCTTGAAATTTGTTCCACATTACTGGATCATTTCAGATTAAATTGGCACAACATAATGATTCACTTCATTTTCTAGCGGCAGCCCTGAACTTGCATAATCTGAACACCTGTAAAAGCCGCGACGCATTTCCCACCTCCGGCATGTGAATCGCTCCGTATGTAACATACTGCAGAGGAGGACTCTTCCCTCCCTGACTTTGCGGTAACTTTGAAAACTCTTCCCGGAGCTCATCTATATATAGATGCACTCCATCGGTCTGCACCAGTTCCATATAAACACACAGTCCTGGGAGACTGAACGGATACCTGAGATGCAGCTTTCACCGGCTCTGAACACACAGGGGATCCAACAAAACTACAAGGGCTGAAGCCCAGGGGTTTCCTGTGATGCTTTAAAGGAACTTGAGAACTTTCTTAGGGTGTATACAAGACTTACTGCCTCTGTGAACGCTTCGCTGTTCTGTTCCTCATGAGCATCAAGAAGTTTCTGTTAAGACAAAAAAAAAGTAGGTTACTCATAGAAACAGATTAAGGGAGGGGGTAAAAAAAAAAAGTAAGCGATCAGATTCCTCAGAGTTCTCAGCGTCGCGTTACCTTCAACAGTTTGCATTCTCGAGAGTCTGAGAAAGCCGGGAACATCTCCTCGTATTTTTCAATAGCAATCTGTGGAGACACAGCGTGTTAAACTCCTAACACGACTCCTCATCCCCCAATCCAGACACCGAACCACTAAAAAGGTGGAAACTCGCCTTAGCGTTGAGCTCGTCGACGATGAAATGACACAGGGAGGCTTTGAAGAAATACTCTTTGGCGCTGTACTTCAGCAACGGGTTGTCCATCGTGTTGGCTCCAACCTGGAGACATCCAAAAAAAAAAAAAAAAAAAAAAAAAAAAAAACGGCATTAGAAATGTCAGCATCGCCGGGTTGACTGAGAAAAGTGCACGCATGACAAACACAACAAGTGCACACCTGCTCGTAGATCTCAATAGCCCTCTGGTACTGCTCCAACTGGGCGCAGTAGCCCCCCACCTTCAGCAGACACTTGTTGGCAGAGCTGTGGACAGATTGCACAGCAACAAAAGGGACGCGACTCATTTAATACAACACAGACTACTAGAGGTTATATATCTGCAGGGTAAAGTCTGTCTGGTGCAAGAATGTGAATGTGATGGAACGGAGCTCTGGGCGTAGGTTGGACTTGTCAGAGTAGGAAAGGCACAGGTGTAATAATAACCCCGACGGGGGCTCTGTTCTGTCCCAGTGTCCCGGTGAGTCGGGACAGTGTGACAGAGAGCCGCCGCGCACAATACCGGGGAGCCCGAAACCGGAGCAGCCGCTGTCAGTGTGAAAACCGCCTTCGTTAACCTCATTACAAGCACCTGTGCTTTTCCTTTACATGTTATGTAGCGTGAAAATTAAGGGGGAGGGGGGGTGCTCACGCATACTCGTTTGTCAGAGAGATCTACGGTGAGTTAATTTTGAAATAAAAATGACATTAAAATATACACTTGCTCTGTTAAATGAAGGTTAAGTCATTTTAAAAGCCTGCAAACACATCTGAAATCCATTTTGAAAAACCTAATAACTGCCTACTCGCTTGTCACCGCAGCAAACGGGTGAAATAAAGCAGACGAGGCCCCTTTTTCACTACAGACGTTGCGACGCGTCAGCAGGGACAACACAGGTGGAGTTAATGGCGCTAATGAGCGCTCTCCGCGTCGGCTCCGGGGCTGTGGCGTTTTACACGCTGGCTCGTTAACGGTATTAGTGACAGCTGTGCTGTCGCCGCTACTAGAGGGAACTTTTTAAAAAAAGGCTCCCATCAAAAAGGAGCGTGTCTGATTCTGGAGGAGCCATGTGGAGACGGGGATGGAGACAGAAGCCGTCCAGCACACAGAGAGTTCACTTCAACTTATTTACTTGTCGAAATTTTCAACATTCAAAAAAATATCTATTTTAAAATTAAATCTAAAAGTGTTCTGCTTTACAATAACTGTCTAGTCCTATTTAGTTTCATCATTATATCAAGTTGCAGAGAAGGAAAATCAGCGTACGAGACCTACAAAATTCAAACACAAGACTTCCTCATTTTGTGAATTAACTATTTTGGGTGATAAGTACGACAGTGATGAGCTCGTTTTTAGAGATTTTAGAGCTGAGTATACAGAATGTTAACGGTACCTGTTGGATTCTTCCCCTTTGTAGTAGTCTGCTGCTTGTTCATAATGTGCAATAGCCTTTACAAAGGGAAAAACAACAAAAACAATGTTGTGTGTTCCTCAAAAGAAATATGCCCGATAGTGACGGCATCAATAATTATCAGCAGTATTAGCCGACCATGTAACCTCTGATTATGAGATATTACCTTCTCAATATCCACCAGTTCGGACTCGTAGATCTCTGCGATATTGATGTGGTGTTTGGCTGCGATGGTGAATCTTCCCTGGAGGAGCAGGAGGAAGAAGAAGAGGAGGAGGAGGAGAAGGAGGAGGAGGAGGAGGAATCGTTACTAACTGGATCAATCCACAGACGCCTCTTGAGTCAATGAAAACGTTGCATTACTGCAGAGAGGCGAGGTCAAGCAGTAGCCTGTGGCTTCACGTGTACAAGGTTTTAGCTTTTTAATCCCCCCTAAAGGGAATAACAAGTCTGCAATTTGATCAAGTTATCAGTGTTAAATAAACTAACTTTTGTGTGCCATAAATATGTCGATATGGGCCCAAAAATGAAGTATTTGAGAGTGGGAGGAGAGGCAGGCAAATCTGCTACATCATGTGGGTTCATATCAGAACTACTAAACACAACTACTCACTTCTGAGCTATAAAAATAAAGAAATGATGTGGCTAAATTTACTGTTGTGAATCAGAACACAGATGGACACTCTCTACATGCATCTTACCATGTCTGTGTATATATCGATGGCCGCATTTAAACACTTGATTGCCTCTTTTGGCAGCATAAAGGCGAGAGGAGGGGACAGTTAGACATCCTGTTAGTTCTGTTAAAACTTTACAGAGCGTTGCACAGCACCTCACTATGCATCAGCGCGCATGCTGTGTCACTTCAACAGGGTGAGATGATGCAATCAAAGTTTCTAATATGCTGCATGCAGTCAGGTGTTATATATATATATATATGACACAAACACAAAAAGCAAAACCCCAAGCGAGACCCTCTTCTTCAAAACAAACACGGCACAAATGCCGGCTACCTTCCCCCTAAACCTATGGCTACAACTATATTTAGGAGAACATAAAGTGAGGCCACAGAGAGTAGAAAGAGCACTATAACTCAATAACTCGAGCACCATTGTAATTGATCAAACAGTACAAAATATGTATCCATATAAGAAAGGGGTATGAAGAAATTCAGGCACAAAAATGGAAGATGTGGTTTGAAATTGGGTCTGAACCTAATGAGTTGCCACATAATCTCACCATTGGGGTCAGACTTCTTGTAAGCGTTTCCCGCATCGATGAAACTGGTGGCGCAGTCATGTTTGTTCTGCAGCTGCATGTGGAGACGGGCGGCCTTGCAGAACGCACTTCCAGCCGCTAAAGACACGGGAAAGAAGAGAAGGACACACACACACACACACTCTCAATGCTTTGCATTCATCTTACACTCTAATTTATGCACATAATTCCACCTTTTTTTTTTTTTTTGTACTTGTGGCACCTTCACGAGTGCTGCGCTTTGCAGTTACGGTGCCAAAAATTCAGCGCGTAATCCTACAGCTTCTCGAGCGTGTTGAAATTGATAAGGTGGATAATATCTTTAGTAGAAAACTGCGTATCGCACCGCTCCAGTTCTTGGCCATCTTGAACATGTTGGCCGCTCTGCAGTACATCTCACACGCTTCTTCCACTTTGTGAGGTCCTCTAGATGAAGAAAGCAAACGTAGAATATCGTGAATATAGTGCACATTTTCATACAGGCTCCATAGCATACTACTGTAACAAAGAAATTACCACTCTTGACCTAGATATTAAAGTTATAGCTAATAAATTATGCCTAAATGGCACCGTGGGGTGATGAACTGCTTAACGTGCAAAGTTGCTGCATTTCTCAGAGGGATGCAAGGCCCAGATTGGTGGTCTGGCTCAGGCGCTGCAGATCTCCCGCCCTCCATGACAACAAGCGGACCCCTGGGAGCTCCATGGAGTTGTAATCATACTCTGGCCATTCAATCACGGCAAAAGGGATTACATCACTGCCTGGTCAGCCACAGAATTACCAGAACGCCCACCAAGAGTTATCACGCAGAAGAGCTGCCAACCAGTAACATCTGGGGGTCACCTAGGACGGAGCTTTGAGGGAAAAACACTGAGTCATGCAAGACAATAGCTGCTGGCTTTTTGTACTCGGGGCCCACGTGAAAACAACGTCGTCCTCGCTTTCTCGTCTCTATGACATGGTAAAGTACTCAAATATAAGATGGCACGCATTTATTGGTTTGAAATAACACCATATCAATGATCTCCCTCAGGTCACTGGTAGATAATAAGTCATGGAGAGGAATCAAGAGTTACTCTTGTAACGACGGCTGGTAGGAAATGAGAATCACAATCTTTTGAATGTAAGAATTTAGAATTTTTATTCTACACTCTACAACGCTCTGTGTTTAAGTTAATATTATTACTACCAGCCAGATAAGCGAAATATTGTAAATAAGGGGCCTTTTTGGAGAATACTTTGCCTCTGTTTAAGTCATTTTTCTTGCACGTCACTCCTGCATGGTGCCAAAGCATTACTGTACTCCACACCGTGTAATATTAGTATAGTCAATATAAACAGGCTTAAACCTTCAGCATGAATCTTATGACAGCATCTTCCCCTAATCTTATGACCTCTAAGAAAACCTGGGTGTGGGTGTGTGTTTTGGTGTTAATGAGTGCACTGATGAAAAGAACCATTAAAATGTAACCTTGTTATAAATACTGTTGAGTTACAAGCAATAAATTCACAGCCAGGGATTATGAGGTGAGGTGAGGTCAGAGGAGAAGGTTTTTTTGGGGGGGGAGAGTTTTCATCCTCCAGTTTGTGTACCCGAGTTTTAATGCACTGTAATAAAAGAACAAACTATTTGCACAATATATCAACGCATACTGACACATGTCACCTCGCAATACACATCAAATAAAGTCAAAGTAGATGTCTCGACCTTTTCGGTGAGCTACAAACAGTCTGCTAGTTGCAGGAGAGTCGTGATCCGCTGGCTTGTTTACAATGACACCAACAGCTAGCTAGCTAGCTTAGCTTCAGTGAGTGGGCTGTTACACTGCCTGTCACGTGTCGTCCGCCCTGGTTTAACGTCTAACTGAACTACCCCGACACCTCGCTGCCGTACACGTCGAGAACTACCTGCACGTACGTGTGCATAAAGGTCGGCTGCGTGCCAGTTAACGGTTGCTAGCTGTGTGTTCTTTGGCGCAGTGCTGTCTTACCCTCCAAACATCCCTCCCAAAAAAGAGCCGGAGGACTTGACTTTTTTGTCCGCGTCGGCCATGAGCTGAATCGCTTCCTTCTCTTTGCCGCTGTTGTCCATTTCTTTGCTTTATTCGAGACAAACTTGTGGCGAGGCAAGAAGAGGAGGAAAAGAAAAATACCCGCAGAGGATTCCGCTGTGTACAGTGAGGATTACAGTCGACGGGGTTTATTCAGCGTAGGCGTGGACCAGCGAGTGGCTTAGCCGAGGCCCGTTGCATCACGGGAGTTTGAGTGGTCTACGTCACGAACGCGGTTGGCTTCGAGGCAAAATAAACTACAACTCCCAGTGAAACACGGAGCTATTTTTACACACCTTCTCTGATGGGGATTCGCAAAAAAAAATAAAATAATATATATATATATATATATATATATATATATATATTTGTCCTTACATTTTACATACTATCAAATTACCTTTTATTTCCAATAATATAATAATAAAATAAAATATCGTGTTGTACGAAAAAAGCAACAGTGTACTTCGTGTTTCTGTACAACAGGGGGCGCTAAAACATTACCAACTGGCACGGAATCTTTTTATCTTAAGAACTTTTTATTATTTTTTTTACAATTCTTTATTCAACAATTGCACATGCATAATTTCATGAATTCTCAATAAGAAAAGGCAAATACATTTAAATACATTTAAATTAACATGCCAGGGGCACAGGGAATAAAAAATAGACAGCAAAAAAAACATAAAAAATAAAATAAAATAAAAAAGGGGACACTAAGGCACAAACTCTGATTGTATAATTACAAACATATATCTTAGGCAATACATGCTGTTACTGTTCTCATGGCCTTCTTGTTGGAACAGCATTTAAGAGTTTTTAGATACATTTCAAACTCTTTGTAAAAAGCACAAATGTAGTGCTCAGTATTAATTTTACGAAAGAGTTGAGTCATATTTTTTAGGTTGACTCCACAGTACAATTCCATGTCATATTGCTGTAAACTGTTTAAGCTGCATGGATTTGACCAAGTCTTAAAAGCCGCTGCTTTTAGTCGTTTCTTTTCATAGTAGACATTTAGCTAGAAGTAGAGCACAGGTGTTACTATTAAGATTAATGACAGGGGTCAGTTTGCGCAGCGTAGCAGGTAGGTCAAAGAAACTCCACCTTGACATGCAACAAGATTAAAATGTTCTCACAAGAATGCTTCAGTGATAATTATAAGTTATAAAACAGTTTAAAAAAGAACTGCTTTTATATCCAGTCTGCTGATAAAGGACTAACGACTGAGTCAGCATGCACGGTGAGGCCCACGCCCTGGCACTGCCATGCACCGGTGGATCGCCCCAATGTTTGTCCTCCAAATGGGCGTAGAAACCTCTAGCCTTTAACAAAAGAGTTCTACTTGCAAATTTAAATATTACTGGTCTAGTACGAAGTTGATGATCTGTACGTTTGCAGGGTCAGTTGTTGCCTGCATCTTTAATTGTTCATTCCTATCTCCTGCACCTGCCAAAGAATGAGCTGTGATTCAGTCCGGCCTTTGTACGGCCCGTGGCTGGTGCAAGGGAAGAGGTTGATTGGTTATAAATCAGCTTCAAGTTTCATGCTGAGAAACCCTGTGACACCAGTGGGGGCTACTTCTGCTGAATGTGCACGTTATCTTATGTAAACTGCAGGGCTGGCAGCATGACCTGTTCCAATGCTCAGACAGACAGAAACGTTATGTCTATCCTTTTAAAGCTTAGTTTTGTGTATAATTCAGATCTACTATAATTCTACACCAGCACTAGTTGAAAGTTTCAACTCAGTGTGTCCTGATAATGGTGACGCGGTAGTATTACTGTGAAGCTTTTAAGTAAAACAACCAAGAGGAGTCTGCAGCAAAACAAAATGTACTTACTGGATGCAAAAGAAAAAAGTCAAAAGGCAAAATTAACAAATATAGGTTTTGATTTTATTTACATTACCGTGTTCCACTTTTCTGTCCTGAAGTGACAGTTAATATATACGAGATTCATACAGATAGAGGCCATGCACGACTCAATCATTACAGTGTTGTTGTAAAGCGATTGTGTAGTGAAACAGATATACAGATGGTACACAACACATGGATTGGTTTTGCTCTGCTCACACAACATACTGTGTTTCCATTGCATTATACAATTACATCATATCAATATGCAAAACATGATCTTTCATGCAGTAAAAAGCATGGGTGTCGTGAAGTTAAATAGGATTTATAAGAGAAGGAAAGTATGTGTTCATTCTGTCTACACATCTCAACTCAAGTCTAAAAGAAGAGGAGTGAGGTATTGGCGGTGTTAAAAACAGAAACAGACCTGATTTTTTCCCTTTCTTCCCCCTTTAAGGCTGTGGTATGTACTGTGTTCACACGGTCACAAAGAAAACATTATTCTGCTCTTTTCTCAAATCAAGTAGATAAGAAGAATAAAGGGTATCGCACATTCAGTATGCAGCATGTAAAGGAGAAGGAAGTGTTTCCAACAGTCCACTCAAAATGAAATAAAATCGCTCATGCAGGCTGAAGCGAGCGTTTCTTAATGGCAACCTGCATCCCCAGGCCCCCCCACCCCAAAATATTTCTGTGCTGAACCTGAAATAGCAATCAGTTGCTATTGCTCAGTACTATTTGAGACGCGAATAACACTGAGAGTAATGGCTACATGCACAGAAAAGAAAGCATCATCATACACTTAAAACATACACTTTTACACCCGTAAAATGTCATATGCATTCAATTTCAGCGCGGTAAAATGATGCAACATATTAGCTAAAACACATATGCAATTTTGATGTCGAATTTTTCACAATTGTAAAGACCTCTTTACATAATATCCTGAAAAACAAAACAAAAACATGGCTGCCTTAATGTTTTGGCAAAACATGCACGTATTTCAATAGAAAGCATAAATAACAAAAACTTGAGCGTAGATGCCAGACTACAGACCGAGGCTGTAATTGAGTGGAGTGTAGATGGTTTAAGTGGTTTTTTTTTACCATTGTGATTAAGTGTTGAATAGGTAAAGAAATTACGAATCTTGTGACGATCTTCAATCAACATGTTTTTGTTTGATCATCCATTCCCACCCACGCCCCTCAAAGACCTCATCCACGGACGTTTGGGGTCATTCACGAGGAGCTGAGGCCGGAATCGGACTCCGCGCTGCCAGTGTGGCCCTTGAAGGCCACGCAGGGAGCCGTGGAGCAGGGAATGGAGTAGCAGGAGCAGGAGCAGCTCTTCATGGTCTCCTCTGTAATGACCTCCTGCAGGGTGTGTTGCTCCTCTACCTGAAAAATGTTTGGCTCTCCTTCCTCTTCACAGATACTAGAAGGGGAAAGTGAGGAGACATCTTTCTGTTAGATCAGTGAACGTAGTTTGTGTAAACTACGGTCATTCAAAAAAACTAAAACAAAAAAAAGGGATAGCAGAGTTCTCCTGATCGAATAGCATTAAACTAATGGAGATTTAAAGGAGTATAAATCCACACTGATGGGTAGTAGGGCATGGCGATAGGGTTGAAATATTTATAAATCACAATTAGTACGACTATGAATCATCATATGGCTCATGGAGGACAAATCTCCTTTAAGATAATTCATTTGAACTGTGCTTTATGCATCACATCAGACAAAACTCTTCACTATTGTAAAGCTAAACTCATTCTGTTATATTTGATTACAATTGGCTTGGAATCAATCATTTAGGGAACAACATTTTGTAAAACAATATGGATATGATGGTATGGTAGCTTAATGATAATATTGAATTATAACTATAAGTCAGACTAATGGATTCCTTTTTAATTTCATCTGATAAAAGTGAAAGAAAAATGGTTGACTATCTGTCGGGCAAGATGCAACAAAAGACAACTCCAGTCCATTTCTGCTCTAAACTAAATAGCAAAAGGCCAGTATCATTTTTTTCATGCACCCATGTTGATGGAAACAGCACAATCTGCTCCATTCATGATGGCTTGAGGGATGATTGCACTGGTTGCCAGCAAGTTCATGCTCCCAGGTTAAATCACACGTATGGCCGACCATGTACCAAGTACGGTAGATCATTCCATCCACCATAAGAACAATGCCATGCATTGTTCCAGTAAGCTCAATCCTCTTTTCCATGGTTGTTCAATACATTTAGCACAGCTATGCAGGCTTACTGTTACTGAACCGCTGGTCCCACAATGAGCTCCCTCTCAATCAAATGCTTTACAGTGAGTAGGTCATGATTTTTGTTCAAGCCAAGGCCAGATATTAAACGTAGAAGCTGAACTTCTGCTCAGATTGAGATTACCATCTATCTGGGAGGTTGAGGTCAGGGTACAAATAAATAAATAAAAAAGTCTCCATAGTACAAGCTATCAACCCCATCTCTAAAAGTGAACGCATTCATAGGAGGAAGCTCATTGCCAGCTTCCTGAGCCGGCGAGTCCAAGAGAGCAAATATGAGCCGTCTGTCGAGCAGGGTTTTCTGATAACGTGTATCGCGAGAGAGGCCACCGAAAGCGTCGTCACATGACGGAGCAGAGCGGTGCAACTGGTTCCCAATCCAACAAAGAATGTCCAGTGCAATCACCCCTTGTGTGAAGAAACCAGACTGCAGTACGAGAGCAGCTCGTCTACAAATGTAACGGGTGCAAATAACAGAAAAATGCACTTGTGAAGAAAGAGGCTGTGTGCGTCTGACGTGAATCAGCCATACAAATGAGGCTTGCATCATGAGACCATCCCTTTCATTCTCGTTCATGACATTTACAAGCTACACAGTGATTTGCATACATCAGCTTTAGCCAGCAGTTACAAATGCAGAGGTGTATATATGTATATATACATATTTGTTTGGTCCATACAGAAGCCCAATATGTCAAGTAACACTACCCCATGCATGAAGCAAGCCATTCACTTTTCAGTGCCTCTCTTGCTTCACAAATTCAGTTGAATATCATGCCAAGCATAAGATGAGGAGGCCTGTCATAACTTAAAACAATAAGCAGCCATTAAAAAAAAAGGGGAAGTGACACTAGCCTAAAAAAAATAAAAAGATAAACATGGCAGTTGACCAGATCAAACCACCATGTTTACTACAATCCAAAAAGATTAAAAAAAAACAATCATTTCCAATGAAAACTCAAGTACGGTATGCTCAGAAATATCAGCCAAGAGTGAGTTAATAAACAAAACACAGCCAGGAACCAGAGAGACATTACGGGAATCTGAAGAACTCGAGTCAAAATATGGCCCCAAGCATTCACAAATTCTGGAAGAAAGAGGCAAAGTTATAACAACAACCTGGAGGTTTCAAACGGTTTGAGGTCGAACATGAAGTCACATTATGGAATCTGCAGGGACTGTTGGGTTGTAAACTATGGGTTCAAAGCCTGTGGTCTTCTTGTCTGCGGCGGTCTGAAAAAACGTCTGGGCTGAAGTGCAACTGATATAAATGTAGAGCAAATGTCACTAAATGGTGAAAAGCAGAAGTGAAACGGCTGCACAAACAGGCCCCGCTGACAGCGCAGCTTTTCTGAGACCAGAGGAAACTCTGTGAACCTGCGAGCAGACCGAGCGTTATGTCACAGCATGGGCGCGCCGTCGGTGTGCACCAGTTCCGCAGTAATGGACAAAGCGGTCGATGAATGATCAAACCATTTTCATCAACAGCCGTGGCAGGTGCCAAGTGACTAAGGCGTCTGCCAAGGCTTGGTGATATGACCTTGAACCCCGCAGAACTCTATATAACGAGGAGCAGTGTAGTGAATGCACTAATCAAATTTACAAAAGTGAAAGCCCTGATTAATAACTGTGGCCTCAGGCGGAAACCGAGACACAACAGCACACAGTGTACTGTACAGCTGGCAGCGCGGGGTTTGGGATAACAAGAGATTATTGCTTGTAAACACAAAAATAGGAAGGTCAAGCGAAGAGGAATGAAACTGAATGTTTGAAGAGAATACATTGTTTTACAAACAAAAGCATGTTCAAAATAATTCCACCTTTTGAGATGGTGCAGGTTAGACACAGTGTGGATTTATGCATGTTGTATTTTAACCGACCTATCGTAGATGAGGCCGTCAATGCCCTGCTCCCTCAGCTTCTTCCTGATCTCGTGTTCGTTGTTGTCATCTCCCCAGCTGAACACCACCAGGCCTTTCGACTGGGCATCCGCAATGTAGGACAGGTTCTTCAGCAGCTCCTCGGCGTGGCCACTGATGCCCTGAAGGAGACGGGCGAGGGAGTCCAGTCAGAAAAGAGTAATATTGCTCGCTCTCATGTTGTTTAAAAACACTGGTTAAATTTGTATGCAACACATAGCAAGTAATCTAATCCATCTCCGTGCGTGCCTTCAACAACAACAAAAGCGGGCGTTGTCAGATCACGCTGCACAAACTGTCTGGAGTTTACTTACTAAAACCACTGCGGACATCTTACAGAGCAGACACAGTGCGATGCTAGCGGACCGGTTTGTTGTGTTGACTGTTGTTTTGACTGGCGTGAGGGTGGTGAACTAGTTTTGTAAGTATTTTTCTCAAGCGCACTGCAGCAATACTAGTTAAGAGAAGGTGCAAAACATTCTGAGACAAGCCAAGTATCTGTTCAATACTATTTTTGATACATTTAAATAGTGTTTTGGTAACATGCTAAATCCTGTCTTCCCATTGTATTGCGTTGCTATATGTGGCATTTAAAACTGTAGGTGTTAAACTAGCTTTTTATTGAATGTTTTCTTTAAGTTATACAAAGTCTGGTAAATTCAGTCGATACGTTATGACGAGTATTTGACGTTCTGCAACAACTGCTTACCAGAATATTCTCACTCTGGGCGAAACTTATGGCGATCTGAGTGGTCTGGCAGCGGATGTCCATCAGGTCGGAATATTTCTCTGAAATTCCCTGAGTCAGGAAGAGGATGGGGTACTTGTTCTGCTTCCGACGCACCCTGAGGGAAACGCATGAAAAGATGTCAGCGGCTGTCGGGGAGCACCGTCTGTGTTTAGAACTGCATCCTGAAAAAAAGCAGCATCTTGACTGGCTAGTTTTCTTGAAAACTGAATACGAATCTCAAATGTCTAAACTGACTGAAGCACAATTAACATGCAATCTTGAAAGAGTATTTTCAGTCGACGTGTGCTTTTCAACAAGTTATTCAGGATAACTGTGCCAGTAAATGGGATTTGTCTGAAGATTAGGAGAAGACTTTCTATGGGTCTTTGTCTGAAACCTTGTAATCCATTTATGTATGACAAAACGTTATTGTGTCTCTGGATAGTAGGAAGTGTCTTCAGCCTAATCAAATACTTTAGCCTCCATTGTTAACTGTGCTTACATGGTGCAGATATCTGGGTCGAAGCAGGAGAAGACGATGCGTCTGTTTCCTCCTTTTTGCAGAACGCAGGACAGGATGGTGTCGAGGAAGACATTCATGTTGAAGTAGGAGGATAGGTTGCCATCCCATGACCCGTCCTGTCAACAAAAAGCATTAATCACACACGTTCACCATGAGAATATCCCTTAAGCCTTATTCATTGAGCAAATGATTATATCGTCGACCCTATTGACTAATGCCTAGTCACACTGCACGACTTTGGTCCTGATCACCCCCCTGCCCCCCTCTCCCCCTCCCCTTGACAGTTTTGGAGCTGCCGACAAAGGCAACTACCAGATATCTAGCATGCTAATATCTGGACCTGTCTGGGAGCTACAGCCAATGAGAGTGTGAGACACAGTTGAGTGGAAGCCACGGGGGAGGAGGGGGGGTCGCCTCCAAAAATAGGAAGTTTACTGTAGGAGTTGCATTTAGTATGAGTTGCAACGCAGACCAAAATTGTTGTTGCACCTCGAGGAAAAAAGGATATGAATAGTCACGGCGTGTGAACAGGTGGGAAAACCACATCAAAGAGCATGACTACAAGAAAAGCCCCACAGATGGCCTGAGCAATAAATCCTGTCTTGCGCATGCCTGGTATTTTGTAATGTTCCATGTTGCTTCACACACGGACAGAGCGTCTCAAAAAAACATGCAGGGGGTGGAGGGGGGGGGGTGAAATTCTTCCCAGCGAGAGATCTTGTAGCGTGTGACCCCTTCTGTCGCCAGTCAGTTATGTCATGTGAAAACCACCATGACTTAAAGCCCCTCCCGCCCCCCCGATTACAAGAGAGCTAATTGTGTGACCGTGACCAAGGCTTCAGTGTACCCACCTTCAACTGGCAGATCCATTTGAGCTCGATGTTGAAGCCCACGTGCTCAGGAATAGCCTGGAAGATCTGGAACAGAGGTATGAAGGATGCGGTTCATTTTACTCTGACAAAAGACAGGTCGGTGATCGGTAGGCTACAATGACGATGAGTAGGTCAAAACGGATAAATAAGCAAATCGGTTGCTTAACAGGTCATTCGTAGTAATTTGGCGGACAGTGCCATCAAACGGGGTGAGGAGGGGGAGGGGGGTTATCTATAGATATGTCATTAGATGAACTATTTAACGATCATTGTGAAGTAATTTACCTGTGAGAGAGAAGGGAACGGCTGATGCTCGTCGACTTCCTCCTCCTCGTCCATCAGATCTGAAGCGGCAAACAGAGGACTGTTAATGCGCATCACACAAACGCATAACTCATACATTCAGCGCCACGCGTCACTCTGCTGTGAAGTGAGGCGTACGTTTACAATTCACGCCGGCCTTTTGATCTACCATTTCAATGACAATACAGTATGCAGCGACGACGACAGAAATGTAAGCATGCTGCTTTGCAACATGTCGTGCCACAATTTTTTGTTTCCCCAGGCAATAGGGTGATGGTAAAAAAAACAAAACACAAACAATGGGTGCATACCTTTGTTATCATTTTCTTTCATGGCAGTGACATGGACCAGCTGTGAAACACAAAGCGTACATTAGCTACTGTGTAATCAATACATCATTACATTTCAACAAGTTAGTTTCAGTCCCATGTTTTCATCATGAATTGTTTGCCGTGCTTTTTTTCGTGGGAAGGACACAAAGAACTATAATGCTTCTCCTGCTGAGAAGGCACTAATCCCAAAAAATGCTTCATTGGCTGGTGGACACAGTTACACAACTATTTGTTCAATGTCCATTTTATTAATCGGGAAGATGCAAATTTCCGACGTGTAGAGGAAGGCACGAAGCAAAGGATATTTGAACGTGCAGGAAGAGCACCGGTGTAACTAATGTCGACCGTGTTCACTTTCATCTAAAAGGTTTTTTACCTTCAGAAGCTGCAGCTGATCAAACGTCAGGTCTTTGACTGGCACCTCGATAAGCTCCAGAGACGTCTTGTCATTTTTCTGTCAAGGAGAGATGGAAAAACAAAAAGAATGACATTAATTGATTCGAGTAGTGACATGCATTTGCTTGACATCTTTCTAAATGTCTGTTTATAGTTAATGAAATATAGAAAGGACAACAGAGAAGTAGGAGACATTTTAAGTCATTTTCATATTTCCTTCATTAAACTCGACAGGCCGGTCTTTATTTTACCTTCTTGGTGGATATGCAGCACGTCAGATCGTGGTATACAATGGGAACGGCATCCTTGGAGAGGTGAACATCAAACTCTACATAGGCAGCACCCTACAAGTACACAATTGACACATGATTGAGGCCGACGTCCTGTTAAAGGGTCAATATTCACTGGTGCTGTAACTCGTCTGCATAACTCACATGGTTTGCAGCGCTTTTGAAGGAAGTTATTGTGTTCTCCCTGACTCTCTGGTGCCTGTAAACCAAACATTTAAAAAACAATTTCTTAACAAGGAACAGACATGCAGACGCATTGAGCCTTATTGACACACACTGTTGTGCAATTAATTGTTTCATTGTGGTGTGTGTGTTCAATGCAAGCTGTTCTACCGGCTCCCCATCAAAGACTGTTGTGATGACTCACTTGGCTGCATGTGTACTGCCAGCTCCTCGGTGGCCCACATTCAGAGTACTTCTTTTCTTCCAGTACTTGGTGAAGGAGGAGCTCATGTCACACTGCAACCCCTGGATGGGCCGGATGACCAGGTAGTCCACTAAACAAATCCAGTAATAAGGCTAGTCAACGGGTTTTCCCCACACACACACATACACTGTTTGAAAAAAAGTTAAAAACAACAAGATCAAAAACAGGTTTGGCAGTTCCTCCCTTCCTTTCGCAGAGTCAGATCATTGTCAGCCAGTATGAAATTTGTTTGCGCAAAAATCTTACCTCTGACTTTCCCGATGGTCTGTCTCGAATTTCGACCCATTATGGGAAGTGTGGCTACTCCGTAGTCCTTCCCGATCTCCGAGAAAGAGGAGGAGAGGAGGCAAGCTGTGCCCACATACCCTGGATGACCATCCCCCTGGACTACGTGCTCACTCATATCCTCCTGTAAACAAACACAGCAAATTACCACAACTCCAATCACATGGAAACAGACCAATCTAATCCCGCTACCTGATATGCTCTTCATTTTTCACTTGGATTTGCGAGTCAAGAATGCTAATTTAAATCAAGAAATGTTTCCACGGGTTTATCAGAGGCGGACGAGTATTACCTCGAAGAACTCGAAGGTGAGCTCTAGGTTGAACGGGTCCATGCTGTGGATACTGTACTCGGTCCACTGGGAGGGCTCCAGTGCGTAGCCACATTCAGGCTGAGAGTGGCGCGACTTGTAGCCGTTGGCACTGATCATGCTGATCTCCAGGGTGGTGGTCTCCTTGTGCAAAGATGAAGGACTATGCACGCCTTCCTCCTCATCCTCCTCCTCATCCTCCTCCTCAAATCCCTCTAATGTCAGCTTGATTCTGTATCAGGCAGGTAAAATAAAGAGTGAATTAAATACACAGATGTTGCGATAGTGAAATACACACATTTCAAAAGAAATATTATCCATAAAAACAACACAAATAAATGGTTAAATTAAATCAGGTTTCACTCTCAGTTTCTCTAATGTTTATTTCACATGCAGGGCTTCTGTCACACTTAGGTAACAGGTAGGGTAACAGTAGCACTGTAATGATCCACCGATCCGCCTCATGTCACTTTCATGTAGAACTTTCTCTGGGTGGTGTTAAATTCGACCTTGGTGTCACCCCGTACCTGAAGCGGGACCTCTTGTATTTCTTCTTGGTGATGGACACCGGAGACACCTTAGAATGATGCAGACGCAGACGAATCTCTGTCTGGCATGTGAGCCACCCAGAGTCAACACAATTCACCCCATCTAGGAATAGGAAGGACACAGACAGGAAGCATGCGTTGACAACGTACATCCATCAAAGAACTGGTGGCGGCGACAACAGCAGGGAAGAGGTAACGGTTTGCTCTGTTGTAAAGAATGACTTCAAAAACTCTGCTGTGCAAAACACAGGAAGTGACGACAATGTGGCCTCCGTGGGTTTTGTAATTTTCCGGGGGGATTCCATAACATCAGTAAGCAATTTAGCTTTTCAGTACTTTTATCTCATGGAGATTATACATTCTGTAAACCGGCATAATGTTATTAATGTGTGTATTAATGTTTTTTTTATCCAACTTACTGTGAATTCCAAATTCTCCATCGTCAATATTTTGGTGTGACCCTGCAATAAAGGAGAAGTGCATTAGACACAGGGTGAAAGAATCTCCGAAGTAAAAAGGTTGAGGTAAAAAAAAAAAAAAAAAAAGAGCATTTCCTGTGAACACACAGGAAAATCTCAGTTTGATGCCTTCAATGCCCTGAAATTGATTTGTTTCAACTTCAAGAGTCGACTTATCAGTAAAATACGTTTGATTCCAAAAAACTCTTTCACTACGACTCGGAGCATGAGCACGTTATCAAGGCTAATTTAGCAGGTGTGTGTTTATGAAACTACTCAAACGTGTGTTAGTAAGATTTGCTTGAAGAAAGGAGAAAGGATTGGGTGTGAGGACATCAGGGTGAGCACACGTGGTTGCAGCTATTGTACCGTTCAAGCTCATTCTGAATGAGCTTTGTCTGGTGGTGGGGGAATCATTACAGATATGCAACATTTAAAAAAAAAAAGCAGCTAAACACAGTGAGAAAAATATATAGACCATGTGTATAAAAATGTTGTTGCGTAAAGATGAATCTATAATCGTTTTATAGTCCCATCATAGACCTCTGATAGGTCAACACAAAGGCTTTTAGCTAGAAACGGGCAACAATATCGGCTTATGACATCTACTGCATTGCAGTGTTTACTCCATAGCTATAGATTTGTCCAGTAAGCGTTGGCCCTGCTCTTTGATAACTGGAAACGCTGCACTCGTGTATTTTTATTTCGTCATACACGTTGCACAAGACAACATACCAAAAAGGTCCGATTTGACTATCCCTGAAATATGAACCGTCTTCTTCAGTGTTAAGATAAAAAAAGAACATCCCCGACATTAGTGTTGATGGGCAACTGTTACATATTGTCCCAGGGGAATGGGATGGGAGGTGGTGACGTATGACACTTTCCACAACGTGCAGCTTTTTGGTTGTTTTGTTTTTTTCTCTCCATTTTATACCTGTGGGGCTCATCATGCGGGGCTGTTGATGGGTCTCCCACATATTGACTATCACTTGACAGGGACCACCTGCACTCTGCAATTCCAATGTTTGGTACAATGTTAGGGTTTTCAAATCAGATACATTGCTATACTTTTCAGTCTCATTTCAAAGCCGCTGTTGGACTAGAGTGTCAGAAAGGATTTAGAGCTGGTATAGTCACCAATCCCCATCTGGGGCAGTCAGTCCCACTGGTTGAAATCTGAAATGTGAATTAGTTAGTGAAGAGAAGAAAAAAAAAAATGGCTTCAGTTACTCATTGAGCTGCTCTCGTCATCTGCAATAAAGCAATGATCAACATTAGCATCAATATGGTAGTAGCATCACATTTTTCATTATATCATAATAGATTCGAGGGGAATACTACACTAAGGGAACAAAGATAAATTCTGAAAAATATGGTGCCTGAGTTTTAAAGCTGGATTGCTGCTAACATTTCTCCAGTCATGAGAGGAACTTCAGTTTCTTAAATTTCTAGCATGACACTGATTCCATGAAGAAATCAAAACCCTGGCGAACAGTACCCTTTTGAACCTCGCAGCAACTGTTGAGACAAGTTTCACTTCGCAGGAACATTGACTCTATGCCCTTTATAAAGTGAGGCATCTCACAAACAACACGGAACAAAAACAACTCGAGTAAGTCAAGTCAGAACAAGCTTCCGATCTCACACAATGTGAACCAAATTCATAAAATATAGAAAAACAAAAACACACCCATACTGGAAGTTAATACTCAAGAGAGAGCTGGATACTATGTGTTTCAGTCCATTGTCTGGCCCTTCCTTTTTGGGGGGGAAATGTGGTTCATGAGCGTAGATTAGAGTAAACTAAGCTGGGGCTGTTTAATCCACAACTATGCCCTGAAGGCATGAACATTGGTATGGAAAGAGATGAGATACATTTTTTTGCAACAAACTCCTTCCAAGTCATAGGAACAAACAAACTAATAGAACTTGTTGTCCCCGTCCCTGCTGCTGAGCTGTAACAGGAAAGGTAGGAATTTACAAGGGCTTTCAAGTTAACATTATTAATCTTCAGCTACTGCTTTCAAAAGGGTATCTTTGACAGCAAATTAGCAAAATCAAATCAGTTACTTTAAGGCTACACATGCTGTATACGAAGGAGACTCTGCCCACCTTCGACTGCAGGAAGAAGCCTTTGAGATAGCGGTACTTGGACACAACTCCTTGAGGCACGGAAACGGTTGTAATCCATGTGTTTCTGTCAGGGAGTAAACACACACGTTAATATTTAGCACGGACGGAACAGCAAGAAAGGCAGACCACCATTTTCTATGCAACATAGTGCAGAAGATCAAGCGCGTTTTAATGACTGCGACATTACTCATGAGGTTTAACGTACCCATCATTCCCATCCGGGTGTAAGATCGTGGCATTCTGATAGCTCCAGCTTCCCAGGGCCTCACAGCTACCGACAACTGCAATCACCTCCCCTGGAAATGTTCAAATTGGCCTTTTACATTATGTTACATCAGCAGAAATGTAAAAAAAAAAAAAAAAAAAAAAAATACACAAAGATGACTAACATTTATAACAACCGTTACAGTTTAAACTACAATATTTAGATGTGAACACGTTTGAAATGTCTTCTTAAAAGGAAATGCTGACACGGGCCATAAATAATCTTACATTCTGTGTCCATTAAATAATATATAAAAAGTGCAAACTTGTCAATACCCTTTCATAATCCTAATTTAACCTCCATTTTTGTCTGAACTGTGTGGAAAAACAAGTCACATCACTCGAACAATGATTTCAATATTTGGGGACAGACTATTCTTTATTAAAATAGACTTTTATAATACAGAAATATATAATATACTATATACTTGTTTTAAAGTACTGTTTTCTGTTTGTTGTTCACCATAGTTATCTATGATTATTGTTTTTATTGTTATGCAGCTTCCACCCAGTCAAATCCCTTGTATGTCCAACGTACTTGGCAAATAAACGATTCTGATTCAGACAGAACAATATTTTGGCAACACTATACCTCACAAATAGATCATCATCTCTGAGAAAAATAAAAATAACAACATCGTACGTAGCCCAACATACCTGGGGATGTTTCGCCTCTGACCGCAAAAGTCACCTGAGCGGTCTCCATGGTGGACACAGGTAGAGGGACACACTGGAAGCAGCTGAAAGACATTAACAGATACTAAGTAACTAAAGCGGCCTCGTTGACGTTACGTTGCCAGTTAGTTCCACCCCTACTGGATGGCCAACGGGCATTGTGGCCATGGCAACTACCTTTGGGACGTCGGCAGCTCGCTAACGGGTTCGCCCCGGCGGTCTCGGAAGATGGAGGGGTTTCACAAGTGCTCCAGGCTCAGCTATCCCGCAGCGAGGCACCGGTCTAACGCGACGCTCTGCGAAAGCATCAAGTCCAGCTGGGGGCCACCGCAGAGAGCTCGACGCTAACTGACCAAGTACTGCGAGGGCAAAATCAACGGCAGTCGTAACACGGTGATTAACAACATAGATGTAACGCTATCGGAAGTATCTAAGGTCAAATAAGCCCGGCCTCGACAAAAAGGGAGGTTAAACAATGGTTGATGCCTGGGAGAAAAACATATCAAGCGCAGACAACCGCATCAAGTTCGATAAAATGGAGAACGGAACTTCCGGTATCGAGTTTCAAAGTAAATTTCATGACGAAATTCTTCGGTATATTTAGCGACAAGTTGAAAGAGTACAAATGTCAGGGGTTGATTTGTAGTAAATTAATTGATTAAAAAGTTATATTTGCCACAACTTAATAATAGAAAATAAAAAGTTAAAGGGGCACTCCAATGAAAATACATTATACTCCATACGCTGCTGGGTTTTAAGGACTGATCCAGATTGATTTTTCTTTGTTTTTTGGACTATATATATTATAATTTGACTTTAGTATTCCAAATCATAATTACAAACATGGTATGTCTTCAACGGAGAAGGCTTTAATTGCGCAGAAATCATGAAATTAATTGAAATAGCGTGTGACTTTTTTTTTTTTTTTTTAAAGAACCCCCCTCCCCCTCCCCGTCTTTAAGGGGGTAAAACGCTTTATTTTATGTAATCGGTTAAACTGCACAGAGGGCCTCTGTATTATTCAAAATCCTCAATGTCTCCCAGAATCTCAAATTCGTCAACCTGCGCTAGTATTTAACCATTTTATTTTGAAAGTATAATTTCCATACCTCGTAAGGTTTTCCTGGCTTTCGCCTGCTACTTGATGGAGCTGGCTCAGACCGCCCTGTTCTGGATCCGTGGCGTCAGTCAGCTGCATTCACGTACCCTCGGAAACACCGCCACTACGAGCTGAACGCACATGCTCCACCCCAAAAAGTGATAAACAAGACAAAAAAACAATTACCTTTCAAATATCGTGCTGATGACAAAAGCGACGTAGTTAAAAACGTTTGGCTTTATTTATAAGCTGTTAGTTTGCAACAAATATCAAATACGGCACTCGTATGTTTTAATGTACATTAAATATATTACTGCAGTAAATATAAGTCATAAAATAAAATATATTAATAATACTAGAAAAATTTGACCATTTACGCCAAAATGAGTCGAAAATAGCAAAATAGCTATGGTTTGGGAAAATGTACGTGAATGACTTTGCAAGGCAACAAGGTATCAACACGTGAGCCTGTACAGTCAGTAAAAATCGATGAACGCGCACGTGTTGGGTGAAAACGTGCTGTGAAGAGGAGGCAAGAGTGTTCGGGGATGAAGGAGGGGGATGTTTTTGAAAGCCATGCCCAGAGCACTATCCTTGACGATTGGCCCTGAACACCTCGTTCGAAATGGTTTCTGTTATATAACCTACAATAACAGGGCCCCAACTCGGGGAAAGACGTCTTCCAGGAAAGCCTCCAGTTGCATAACTGAAGTGTAACTTGATAACTCTTAAGACATGACAACCAGATACTACCCTCCAATAATAATAAAAAAAAAAAAAAAACAACAGTTGATAGCATTTCCCTAACTTAAAGTGTTGGTGTGTCAGGATAATGTCAGGTTTCTTTACTCATTAATTTAACACTTATACAACCCAGCTCGCTCAAACTGAATCTGCCACATCAGGCCTCTGAGCTGCTCCAAGGAACACGTGGGGATGACGGTGCCTTGCTCAAGGGAACTTCAAAAAGTGATGATGCTGTGCGTGAGTTTTGGTTGACAAATAAGGTTTTTTTTAGACACGCTCCAAGCATTTTTAAATGAAGCTGAAAGAGAAAGAGCTGTGAACCTCCTTTGAACACAGTCTGTGGTTCAGACTGAATACCAGAGTTTAACCTATAGCCCCCTCTAGTGTTTAAATGAGTGTAATGCAGGCAAGGAGACGAAAACATTGCAGTATAAATGCAATGTATAAAAAAGTAAATCAGACATTTATCTTCCTCACAGTGCAGTTCCTCATCTCTTGCATGCAATATGCCTATTAAAAAGAATCCTACATGTGAGGAAATAAAGCCCGTAAAGTCTTTTGATGAATCAGGGATTGCAGGGTCCCTCTTGTTTTGGGTGAGGCAGACATGGCAGAGAACTAATTAGTACAATAAGAGCTATCATTGGAGGATTGAGCTGTTTCTTCACTTCTTGTCTGGCTTTGTTAATGAAGACCAATGGGACCCCGCTGTGATGAGGCCAGGTCTCAGAGTGGGGAGAGAATCATCCACCTGACGGGGGAAAATGCTGAACATCTTTGCCCTGGATGTTTCAAGCATGGAAAGTTTGGAGAGCTAACCCGCTGCCCGAGTGCGCTTATGAGCCGTAACGGTGGATCAGTGCTGAAAAGTGGTATGAGATGGCAAGAAAGGGAGGGAGGGAGGGAAGTAGGGAGGGAGGCATGTGAGGACCTGATGAAAGAGCAAAAGGAAACAGAGAGAAATCTTTATGAGTGAAGAGAGACTGCAGCATTATGAATATTTCAGGCTATTTCTCAGCACCCAGCAGTGCTCTCATCACAGACTCGCGACCCGCTCCACTCATTCATTTACACATGCGTTATTTTGCACACACACACATATATATATCTGTCATTGTTGTAGGTTAATTATGGAGTAAGAGTCCCTGGAGGCTGCAGCAAAATCACCAGAATTACATTTGATGTTGCATCAGGTGGCAAAAAAAGAGAGAACAAATGTATGCCACTTGAATAATTCACAGTAGTACTAAATCATTGTTGTGCTAATGATCACATATAAAATATCATACATTATTTTGTACAGCCACAACATTGATCACATGGTTGGAGTCATAGATGCAGCCTCTCTTCCAGTATAGGCGAAGACATATCACTCACTTTGAATGTTACGAGCAAACACCCAATAAAAAAAAATGTATAGTGTCGTCCATACATTTAGCATCATCCATAGTGAGTTAGTGCATTTTAATTGATTGATTTATGATCCCAAAATTGATATGATACTAATAAGAACAACACACTGGAGAATAAGTACTAAGTAGATAAAATGCAAAAAATTAATGTCCACACATGAGGAATGTTAAGTATAAAAATATACTGTATATGAAAATGAACATAATGGAATATGAAGAAAAGGATAAAATATTCAAATAAAACAAATGTTTTTAGCAGCATTCAGACAGCAGTTGCAGCCTGGATCAAAGTCTGTGTCAGAATTAGTGGTAAAGTAAAGTTGTACATGTGTGAGTATGACATGTTTTGTTGCTCCAAAATGTATGCAAATAAAATGATATGTCTAAATAAAACTATCTAGAATAGTACTTCTTAAAGTAGACATTTACAACCACATTGTAAAACTAAGTCCTGCAAGAGAAAAAAATGACTTAAGAAATATACATTTTGGGAGATTTCTTTTTCTATGCAGCATGTGGACGATATAATATAGTTTCTGATTAGAATCCGTGAATGTGTTATCAGAAATTAACCTTCCTGATAATGTAGCCACACCTCCAGTCTAACAATGATATCAATGTTGGTTCAATTGTTTAGATTAATGTGACATCAGAGCCGGGTGGCGTTAATGAGACAGAGCTCAGCCTGGGAGTCAATAGTCACGACATTCTTGTTCAAATCGAGATTAATCGAGATCCAGTTTCACTTCAGTGGGCTGACTCATCCAGTTCTGAGCACTGAAGTAACAGATATACCCACCACGGAGCTCAGCAAATGAATAGACACAATTCTCACTGAATCGATTCTGGCTCACTTAAAGATTCAGAGACTTAACCATTATAATAATATAACATTTTATAGTGCATGACACCACGTTTCCTACAGCATGGCTGGATAGGAACATTTCAATATCCCCGGAATGTGTGCACAAACATGTAAATTAAACAAGTGACTGGGAAACAGTTATGAATAAATCCTTATTGCTGATGTATTTGCATTTAGTTTTACATCGTAAAGCAATATTCTAAGAATCGAAAAATAATAGCAGTTCATATTGAAATTCCTGCCCAAATGGCCGGGAAGTAAAAAGAAGCCACTGCATCGCCTACAGTTTTCACATAAAAATCAGTCATATGAATGAATGTGGGTGCCGTAAATGAGCTGAGATATATTTACTTATGGGTTGAGTCATTGAATCAGCAGGAGTGTGCAGAGGAGTCTCTCACATTTGCCTTCAGTTTGATCCCCATCTGCTGGTGATGAATACACAATCTCTCCCTCATTTCTTCTGTTTGTCTCTCTTCCCGTTCTCCGAAACTGTGTTTACGTCTAAAAGATAAACTTGGTGCTTGAAAGCTTTCAAGGGCTTACAATAAATTTCATAAAGTGCCTGAAAGCTGAGGGGGACTGATGAGATCATGTAGATTTCAGAAAGGAGAAAATAAAAGCAATTCCTCAAAGCTGAAGTCTCACAAAGGAAAATTCAAAAAACTGAAATAAAAAACTGGCGCTGGTAAATGTGAAGCCTTCTATGAGGAAAAGAGAATTGCTGAGTTGCCATTATCATTTCCCATTGACATTTCAGATTACTGGCACAGTGTTACGTAAAACTCTATCGTGAATCGCGGAACAAAACCCCAACACCAATTTACTAAAATATTATGTCCTGTAACGCTTTCTCATTGAGGTACAAACAAAGACATCCAAAGAAAAGATCTTCTACTACTCTACGATGGAACTATTGTGCCATCCTGAAATGACATTAGAGTGTGCAGCCAGCCATTGAGCAACGGCCCAAATGGACCTCGGGGAAAACCGATAGCTCCACAGATCAAAGCATTACGCAATATCCCACCTGCCTGTCAAGAGCTGGTGAGGCTGAGGAAATGAATACAGAGAGAAAGAGATGAAGGCACGGAGGGTCAAAGAGAAAGATTGAGATGGTTTGTTATCTGGGTTTGCTTCCGCAGAAAGAAACACAATAACAGCCAGAGGGTTCCTGCTGTGGCGTTTTAAGAAGCTGCCTACATCAGTGTGAAGATAGGGGCTTTGTGATAATACATTTATCCACAGGCTGAATTTAATTTCCTTCGAAAGAGGAGAATGAAGAACCCATTTCTCTAGTTTTCTGTCTGTCTGTGTGTGTGTGTTTGCCCGGCCGTGAGTTATTGGAAGAATTCTGAGTAACGGTGGAACACGACAACACTTTGATTGTTTACTAGTCCTCTTTGAATTGGTGTTGACGAAATGTGAGAGCTCCAGTTCAGATTTTTATTTCTCAAATAGTGAAAAACATGGTTTACACACCAAAAATAAACCCACTCCTAGGTCAGAATGTAACATACATAAACTCACTGATATCAGCCATCAACCAGTGATGGCTAGTGCAAAGATCCTCGAGACAATATTTCTGCAGATTGACCCTTGTTTGATTAGAAACAGCCATGTGACCTAAAAAGAAAGGCTGATGTGACTTTACTTTCACCATTTGATGCACCGTAACAGACAATAGCAATAGCTCCGCACAATAGCACATCATCACGAATGTACACTTGATAGATAAAGACAGATAAAAAGCACCATATGCAGAACTCAAGGTCAGTGAGTACAGAGCTGAGTAGCTTTTAACACTTTTTTTCGGTTGGTTTTGGAGGTGCTGAGGAAGCTTTAGCTCCTCACGTCGCCAGGCAGGGGTTTTCTGGTGATTTGTGACTTTGCAATGACTTTTTAAGTGTTTATTTGTATCGGACATATTGAAAAGGATAACAGCGTGAGTAAATATCTTTGCTGAGTCCAGGGCGTTCCATTCTGTGACACCACCTCTACTTCAGACCTTATAGAGTAAGTTCATCCGTGACCACTGTGCTTCTGAGGGGTTGCTTACTCCCCTGGCCCTGTGGCGCGTCGTTGTCCTCCGACCTGTTGCTAGATCTGTTCCCCTTCCACGGGCAGAAAGGGACGTAGCGAACCCAGGATTGGGACGCGAGGCGAGAGGTTATGCCAAAGGGAAGGTCATACACCTCTTCAGTTCCCGCGGCGTAGATAGAGTCCTCAAGATCCCCTTTGTCCCAGGCTAAGAGGCCACGCTCACGTTTGGTCCCTTAAACAGTAGTATTAGAAAGACTATTAGACGACACACACATATAGTTTACATGCACTGATTCGATTCAATAACAATCTTCCACTTCAGCTTACCAGGAATTGTGTTATCCAGGAAGAAGCCTAGAACCCCTCCCACGAACATATTTGTGGTCAATAATATGCGTAACACTTGGTCTAGCTCTTTAACACCTGAGTTACACACCAAGGGCAAGGGAGAGAAAAATATAAGTCCAATACAGTCAAAATGCTTTCAGATTGATATGCATCACTTCTAATCCAATCAAAAGACAGAATGCAAGCTGTTAAAAGTAAAGACATTTCCTGTTAGATACCTGTTTGTAATAAATCCGGATTCTTCATTATAAAGTTCGGAATGACGAGTGCAGAAAACATGGAAAAACCAAAAACAAATATATTCCTGGAGGAATTCATGTCTGTGGACTGTAAAAAGGCATGTGTCAGCAAAATTCTGAATCGTGTCGAAGCATTTGGAAACAAATGTGGCTGAATATCAAGTCATATATTACCTGCAAGTTAGAAACTCCTGCTGCAGTTATGACTCCAAACATGATCAGGAACATCCCTCCCATCACTGGGGTGGGGATGGTGGTGAAGATGGCTCCAATTTTCCCCAGCATCCCCATTAAAACCATGAAGACTCCACTCACCAGGATCACCATCCGGCTCCCCACCTGTAGGCACACAAACAAGCAATTTGAAATATGAGAGTTTTGTTTGCTCTGTTCATCCAAATCTAAGTCAGCTATGAAGTCATGCAGTAAAAATGAAGGTTAGACTGTAGGGTCAATATCTTGTCTGTTCACCTTCGTGATCCCCAGGGCAGCCACATTCTCACTGAATGATGTAGTCCCGTTGCCTGTCCCAAAGGCCCCTGCCAACAAACTACCAAGCCCTTCAACACCAATGCCCCGGCTGATGGCGTGCTTGGGGGGAGGAGGGGCCCCTGACAGCCTGGCACACGCGTGGTAGTCACCCACAGACTCGGCCATGGAGCATACTATTCCCGCCGTCATCCCAAACACACCTGCCAGGCTCACAGCTGGCATGCCCCACTGACCTATTCAATAATCACAAAATAGTGGTTATTGAATAGCCTAGAAATAAATCGAAATACTTTCCCTTTCCCTTATCTCCCTGACACATGAGGTATGTTAATATTGTTCTTGTGGACCTACCGGGATAAGGTAATGTGAACCAGGAAGCCTGGTTCAGCACGTCTCCCTTCACATCGGTGCGTGCCAGGTGGCCATACTGGGCTGGATCAGATGGTAGGACGTCAGTGATGGTGAGGAGGTAGCAGACCAACCATGACAGCGCAATGCCCAGCAGAATCTAATAAGATATCTTATATTAGTGTCAGTATTTCCAAGTAACCAAAAAAATACAACAAAAATGGTTTAAACTACATATTGTATAATAGAGTAGATTATTATAGTCCAAAACAGTATGTATTTAACAGTATCTGAGTGTATTGTGAAGACTTTCCAGAGAACCTACAGGCATTATCTGGAAGATATATAACTTTGAGGTGTGCAGTTTCTTGGCTCTGCTGTATGCAGGAACAGGGATTGGTATGCGACGAAGGTACTGGGAGAACAGGATGATCAGCCCCGTGGTCCTGTGTTGTATGAGGAGAGCTGTCATTAGCACGATAAGGCTAAATTAGGGACTGATATCAAGCAAGAAACAGGCAAGTGATGACTCTGTCTCCACTGAAGGAAAATACTGCTGGTTCCCACAGTGAAAACGTTTCCTTTCTAACTGGGCAAAGAGACGTGTACCGATGCAGCGAGCGCTTACGTACATAGCAGAGATGCCCCAGTGGCTGCCGACCTTGGCTCCGACTGAATCGTACAGTGACAGGCCGATGAGAGAGACTGTGGGGGCGATGGTTAAGGGGCCAACGAAGCGCATGAGGAAGCCGATGAGGCCCGAGAAACCGATCAGGATCTGGAGCAGAGAGGCCACCATGACAGAGCCCTGCAGCTGTGGACAGTGGCACAATAATCAAGATCATCAGCATCAACGTCACAACTCTCTTTCTCTCTCTTTTAAGAGTGACAGACTATAACACCAGCATGATAGCTTACTTTCCAGAGAGGAAACTACAAGAGCTTGCTGAATTAATCATGAGCTCCAAAGAAGTGCTGTTTCACATCAAGCTTTTATCAGTTCTGTGAATGCAGAGGTTTGTGCCGGCTCACTGTTCTTATGCGGGTCTGCCACACTTCTACGAAGAGAGGTGAGGAGGTGTTGACCAGACTGGCGTTCTGGGTCCAAGCTGGGCACTTCCACTCTGGCATGGACAACATGGCCATGGAAGGGGTCAATAAAGCAAAGGTGCCCCCCTGAAGGATGGGAAGCCTACAAGTGTGACATAAACAGAAATTCTCTGTCAGGCAAAAATACAAATCATTTCACGTCTACTAATGTATAAGACTACAAAACAGTTCAGTATGCAGCTGTTTAGCTTGCATTTAATGGACATTTTTATTTTCCTTTTTTCTTTGGTATTGAATCCATTTTTGCCACTGAAGTCTGCCAAAAGTTTATATCAAATAACATGCACAATAATGGGTTCTTCTACAAGTGCTAACATAAGCACGCTAACATGCTCATAACATGCTGATGTTTGGAACACGATCAATAATAATAATATAATAATAATAATCTGACATGGTCCTCACACATCTCCATCCTGGTGAAAAAAGCACCAAAACGGCTGCATTTCTTGAGGAAATTTAGGCAAAAGTCCTGTGCCAAATTCGCATATAGAAAGCAATAGAAAGCATCCTGCTTGGAAATATGACAAACTGGCATGGGATGTGCATGGCCCAGGACAGGAGGGCTCAGCAGCGGGTGATTAAAACCGCCCAGAACATCATTGGTACCCATCTACCGAGCATCAGTGATATTAGTGATAAGAGGTGCCTGCGAAGAGCCCAAAGGATATCAAAAGACAAAACCCTCCACAGCCTCCACCTGTTCACCCTGCTGCCCTCTGGCAAGAGGCACAGAAGTATCAGCTGCTGTACCTTCAGAGTTCGGAACAGCTTTTTCTTCTCTTCTTGAGACTCTAAAATATATCCTCCACCCTCCACATATATTATAAACGTTTTGTTGTTCTTCTTATGCAGAAAAACAGTGACAATAAACTGCATTTGTTGACCACAAACGAAAACTTATCAACCAATCAAGTGTTTCTGTCTGACAGACAAAAGTAAGCCCATGTATCCAGTCTCCGTCTCGTTTATGCTTTTGGGGTGTGACTTCTTTGGCCGTGTTGTTAACTAGAGCACAAAATTGAGCACAAACAATCCTTAATAGACATAGCCTCTTAATTTTGCTCTCAAAGTGCACCTATTTTCTGGGTTGCCCACACATGAACACAATGACTGGGGATGGAATTGGCTGCGATGCAAGGGGCACCAGCTAACATCTTTAAACTTTTGCCGAAGGCACCAAATAGGCTCTGGTTTAGCTCTATTTTGGTCTCCACCAACTCCTGAGAAAATATCTCTCTATTTCTTCACCAGCTAACTTACTGTCTGCTAACTTAACTTAACTGTTTGTCAGTCCTGCATTTAGTGCTGGGCAGGCAGCATACAACAGGAGGTTTACAGGAGGTTTTTGGCCAAAAACAGTTAATTGCTGCTGCTTAAAAATGTTTTTATAAGAGCAGAGAGACTGAACTATCAAGTAAATGTGGCAAAAAATCTAAACTCTCTGTCACACTTTTGTTAACATAAATACACCAATTTGTGGAACTTTAAGACTGTGTCCATAAAGTTTAAGGACAAGTAAAAAGTTCAACTTTTCAAGGGTCTCAAGTTCGTCTCAACTATCTTGCCAATCGTCCGGTACAGTACGCTGAGCGGTGGAATGAACTAGCACCATCATTCTGACCTGACACCGAAGGTGACCTGCAGCAGGGTGACGAGGCCACAGGCGAAGAAAATTGTGTTAATGAGCTGACTCTGGGTCAGGCTGTCGTGCTGCAGGCACAGCCCCTCTGAGAGAATGAGGGGGATGGAGGTCATCGCACCGAATGATGTCAAGTAATGCTGCACAGGAGAGGAACAGTAATGAGAATGATGAATCGACGGTATTGATGACACCCCTAAAAACACCGAACACATTAAGAATCCTGGTCTACCACATACAGTATGTCGTCTTCTCTCTCTGGGTTGATATGCAGTTAAAAATTACATTTTGTATTAAAGGCCAGACCAGATCACCATTTCTTTTAAAAGGGCCACAAACACGATGGAAGTCACAAAAAAGTAATCCTAAATGAATCTTGATTACAGCACTTAAACAGAATACACTTGCACTGCTGTGACGTGTCAGATTTTTGGCCTGTTCCTTTAATTGCTGTCCTACCTATGAAGAAGACATGAACGTCATTACCTCCGAGTGAGTGAACACCTCTGTGTTTGTTCACCACTAATCTTGCATTCTGCTGCTGCAAACTGCAATATATTTTAGGTGGCCAGTTATGGCTGCATGCTCAAGGAACTCTTTTAGTTGCGGTGACTCACACTTTGTCAAAACACTTTTTATTTCCAATTTTATACTGCCATTGACTGCTTGCTGACTCCTCACTGACTACCCTTAACCGGCCCCAGGCCGGTAGGGGCCACTAGTAATAATACAGCTGAGTGCATCATTGACAAGTTACATTTTGGTTTCTGGTAAGTTTGTTTAAAATGTCTTATATGTCAACTTACAGGCCAAATACGGACCAATTGCCTGCATACATCGCCGCTTGTTTTTGAGTTTGAATTAAATGTGTTTTAGGACGCCTTATAGCCCATTTGTGTCAGTACTAACTCTACAGAGTGAACTTTTCTAGTTACCCAATATAATAGCCCCCATAGGGGTTCAACGGACAACAAAGACATTTACAAGACTTTCAAGGGAACACCCACCTGAATGGCCAGAAAAATACAAAGGTACCACGGGGGAACGTCAGTCACACAATAGGTTGGTTTATTTCGATCCTCCTCTGATTCACAGCTGCTCCTACGTGTCTTCTTTCTTCTTTGTTGATCATTGACATCCATCTGCAGCACCATATCAAAAAGTCGAAACATTAAGGATTATGTAGTTAAACGGAGGCCTTCAAGTTTACAAAAATACAGGTTTTCGGCATGTAGAAGTTTAAAACACTACGGTTTCAAATCCTTTAAGTACACCTTTTGGAACGATATATTATTCCATACTCCAGTTGCTTGCAGATGGTAGAATGAGTTTCCGGACAAAGACTGTCGAAAAGTTATTCCAAGACATCACCTGCATACTTATTAATCAAAGGACCCAAATTAACTCACGACCTGCCCTTCCCTTCCCTTCCTCTTATAGCTGTGACCTGAACATACTTAACTGGTATTACTCTTATTCTGGAATCATACTTCCTCATACCACAACTCTTTAAAATAAAAGAGAATAAAGATGCAACCTACATCTGTACATTTATAAACTTATTTACTACACTGTAACCTTTTTAATCTTTCATGAATCTTTGAATCTTAATAATTTCTATGTAATAGCTTTGTAACCAAACCATTTTACAATAATAGTGTTGTATTTAAAAAAAATGATAAAATATTTTTTATTACCATGTATAGTAGTAGTATATTTTTTTAACCTGGTTAAAGCTTCTTAAATTGTAATTTATCAAAACTAAAATAGCATGGTGTGCTGCGTGGGCACTGAGCAAGGGCTGTGTAAGCTTAGTAAGAATTTCAGCAGAATTTGCACAACTTTGGAAACTTCCAATGAAAAATGCCCACTGGGACTCAGGATCAAAGCAGTATTTCTCTGTTTAAAAAGAATAACTAAAATGCCAACACAAGGAATATTTAACATAAATAAGTAATTATACTTACATCAAATACAAGATTGTTGGGTCCATTACCTCCCTTCCCTGAAGCCATTGCGACTTCACTACAAGGTTTTCTTCTTGAGGTGGAGTTCTTATAAAAAGAGGTGTATCGGAAAATTTAGACAACTGCAGAGAAACAACCAGAGACCAAAATACAGTTCAACACATTTAATATAGTGTGTGTGTTGTTTGAAGGACAAAGTTCAGCTCTCTTATCAAGTACATATAATATGTTAGTTATTACTTACCACAGTGTTTAGTTTTGATGTTAAACTGTAATGAAGCTCTTGCGTAAGTTCAGTCAGGAAGACTATACTTTTGCATGCCTAAGCCGTAATTTATTTCTCATACATCTGCCAATCACTCACGCATGCTCACTCATTATTTCCTTGCTGTCATTGTTCGGGGCTGTCAATCATGATATTGGCTGTTTAGATCAGCTGATCTCTATCCAATAAGCACAATGAAACAATTACATCGTGGCCTATCATCTTGCTGTTGTGTTTTAAATATGACTGTTTCTCTACCTTCAGGTCATGTTGCCGTTACGCACCCCTCCACCTCCCCTTCTCCGCCCAGTCTTCGCAGATCCATCAGCTTCATCAACTCATCATTCTGTCGGCCTCATCAGCCACCACCACCACCAGGTCTGGACTCCTTGGGGGGATTTATCTTGATACTGATCGGGGCAGATGGCCCTCGATTACAAATCTCCCTGTAAAGTCTTTCTAGACTTTATCATCACATATCATCTGTTAATAATAAACAAGTATCTTTTCTTTATCTGACTTGTCTCCCCTGATTGAACTGACATTCATAAGAATGGATAAATGGATTCATAGATAGATAAAAAAAAAAAAAAAACACAGAGGAGGCTGTTTACTTTTTAAGTTACTTACATAAATTTAATGAATTCATGTTGAGGAAAAAAAACCAGAAGAAAACTCTTAACCAAGAGCTCAAAGAGAACTCTGACGGTTTCAGCTCGACGGCTGGTTTGATCACGGTTTGCGATTAGCGCTTATACCTCAAACTGTCACAATCAGTTGACAGGAGATAATTGGGAAGATGGTGAGATAAAGAGATTCAGGCCTTCAAAGAGAGGGGGTTTCCCTCACTCGGAGTGGGGGGAGAATGTGGATAGTTGATATCATCTCTCTGTGTCATGCTGATAAATGTGTCGAGGCAGCTGCAGGAACGCATCTCGGGAAATGATTATGTGAAAACACCCTCTAGTTTTATAACAGAAAGGATGCTTGCAATTATAAGCAGTGACAGGTTCAAGTGCAGTGCTTCCCCTCCTCACTTGTCTTTGGGTACCAGAGTGTTCAGGTCATAGTTACCCATGTTCTCTGGCCCCCTTAAGGCTCACGTCCCCCATTCCCGCTGAGTTGAATCAATGACACTGGTAGAAACAGTTTCACAGGCTTGAACCAGGTCAAACTGACATTATCTACCACAAAGTACTGAGGAACTTATTGACACAAGGCATGGAGGGCAGCAACGCAGGCAAGCACTTTGAGATACTCTTTCTTTTATAATAATGCTAATATGTGCAGTCGGGCTCTGCACTTAGGGAGTCATTTATTTTCTAAAGAATGCTCTTTGCAGAACACCAAGCTTTAATGTCATTGGCTGCGATGTAGCACATCATTAAGCCCCTGGGACATTTTCCTAAGTAATACCACTTTATCATTTTGTGATTTATAACCAGGCAAGTTATTGTTTTTTCATGTTTTGAGTTTAGAGAAGCAAATTAGCCAATTTATGGGGAGATAGTTTATTCTGGTATGAGTGCTTACTCTGCTCATTAGAGCACAGAAGTGTACTCCACGAATAAGTTATTTATTTTTGTTCTTTTGGGTAACTGCAAACTGTACATGGAGAAAAAAAAAATATGGTAACAAAGTGACCTAGAGCACTGACACATACTGAATCACGCTGCAGATCTGCACATCATCATGCACAATGGCACGGACTAATTGTGACACATTCTGACAGGGAGAAGTAGGATGCAGAGATGTAGGCGCAGGGGTTTGAAAGCAGCAAAGAACATTCAGTCAACAGACGTCACAGCGCATAAAGTATTTGTTCATGCAGCAGCAATCCATTGTGTGTTAGTGAAGGGAACAAGAGGTAAAAGACAACAGCTCTCATATTTTAGTTTCATTATTTGCCGGGAGCATAGTAAGACAGCGTATAACCTACATCCAGGAAAGAGTTAGCTCAAACATTCAAATGCATATGAGTAAACTTTTTTAAAATCATAATAATAAATGTCTCTCAAAAAGGTTTTAAAGGAGCAGTTTGTAGGATTCAGTGACATCTAGTGGTGAGGTTGCGAATTGCATCCAACTTAATAGCGCGTCGGAGAACTGCAGTGGCCTTAAAGTAATGTAAAAACCACAGACTTTGTATAAGAAGTGGACGTAGTCTTCGTGACGTCACCCATTGGTTTGCGGACTGTCGTTTTGAAGCCTTGAGTTCGTCGTTTTGGCCGTCGCCACCTTGGATTACGGTAGCCACCGTCTTGGTTTTTTTTTTGCAACCAATGAACGGAAGTGACCGTATTTGAACGACAGAGGAGTGACGTATACGGCTCTGGTAAGGTAGCGACCTGTCAATCACAAGGTAGCCCTAAAGCATACTCCACTTTATGCACCACCCACACCAACCCCAAAAACCAAACCCCCAAACCACCACAAACCAACACCCCCCAAAACCCCCAAAAACCACAACAACAAAAACACAACAATTCTTAGTTTCAGGTGATTATACACATATTATATTACATTCCGCCAATAAATCCCCCTAAATCCTCCACAATGTTCCTTCTAATAGTGTGTATTAATGTTTATGTTTGTGGTTCTCCCTCAAGGAGGTAACAGGGTTGTCATATCAATGATTTTATTGTATTTTAATGCCACGCTATCGCTTCTCATGAATCTCTGCAGGAACAATAGCGAGCAGTAAGACATTCATGTCTCCCCTCACACAAACTAGAGACTGACTCAGCCTGAGGAAGATCAGCAGGTTTTACATCAAGCATGAACATGTTTCTTGCCCAAACTCCTCCAGCCGAGTAAAATCAGATTATCGGTTGAATGGACTTGTCTCCAGCAAAAGAGCCCAGTTTGCTTTGCTTCTCAAATCAAACCAGTGCCAGCGCCAATCCATACAAATGTGAGGCAGGAAAAAAAAACTCAACTTTGTTCTCAAACGGCCACTGATCTTTACATGTGAGTGTTCTAGTGCCCTTTGTATCCAAACGTGAAGCACTTTGCGTAAAAACCAGCATGCCTGACACACACACAATCTCTGAATTGATTTGTGTGTTTTTGCAAGGGAGCACAAATGACAATTCAGCAGCAGCTAAACAGGAAACACGCATCGAGGCAGAGCCACTCATGTGCGCTGAATATTTAGCGAACAATTTGCACAACAATAACAACAAGCTTGTTTGCTCCCTTGTTGAACGAGCAGAACAAGAGCGACAGATGTCCAGTTGGTAGTTGATCCAGTTTCTGTCGTCATAACTGAGCAAATTAAGTTCTCCGAAAGTAATGGGGTTTTCTTTGATAACTAAAAATGAATGGAACATTTGGATAGACGATGATATGTGAGTTTATTATATTAATTAAAGTGTAAAGATGTCATGGTTTTCTTTTGTGTTTCTTTCCTGCTTTATTTTGTTCCCTGCCTTTGTTCGTTTTCCTGCCTTTGTGATTGTTTGCCCCGCCCTCATTAGTGCCACCTGTCTCTTGTCAGCCCGGTGGTCACCTGTGTTCCCCCGTGTCCTGCCGTCTGATTCGTTTCTTGTCTATTTATAGTCCTGTCTTTGGTCTGCTGTGTTTCCTGGTTGTAGCCCTCGTTCCGTTGTCCTAGTTATCCCTTTGTACCTGATCCCATTTCATTTATCATTTTGCCAGTTTCTGGACATTGAGATTTAAGTTTGCATAAATAAAACAAAAGCAGCAACAAACGCAACAACAGAAGATAAGAAACAAGTTTCCAGCCAATTATGGTTGATGTACGATGTTGATGTCGAGCACGGCTGCTCAACTCTCTTTTGACGAGAGTTTGCACGAGCTTTGAATGCACCAGTAAGCTCAGGTATTTATTTAACTAGCCTTTATGGCCTTAACTGTTTTCATGCAGATTATGAACAGGCTTCCAGTCGTGCTGTCTTGTATGCTAATTTAATTTAATAGTAGGCTTCTACAAAAACTGTAACAGACTTATTGACACAGTACCCCTTCCAAACATCTTAGAAAAAAACATTGTGGGTAGAATTGTAGGTGTCTCAAAAAGTCATTTAACCCTCCTGTCGTCGTGTTCTGACCGATTTACAACTTTAATCAATCATAAATATTGTGTTTTACATCTGATTGCCTCAAGGCCTTATGATATCCTCCACACTAGGCATTTGAACATATAACATTTCTGATCACTACATTCATTGAATTTTTAGTGGTTTAGTCAACTTTGTAACACCCATGGTGTTCCCGGTCAAAAGTGACCGCCATATAAAATGAATGGGAAACACTAGATTATGTCCATTCATCAGATGGAAACCCCCCCCCACCCCCCCCACACACCTACCTGCACGCACGCACGCACGCACACACACACACACACACACACACCTGTTCACAGCCCCATATATAAAGTTGTACACATTTCAAACTTCAAACAAACAACTCAGGTGTTTGTTATAAGAACCCATCTCTATCCCGGGCTCATGTGCCCATCCCCCCACGTGACCCACACCTTCCAGACTAAACAATGTTTCATATCTTCTCACTTTCCCCCTAAAAGCCTTTATTTGTGCCTTGCTCTTATTTTACTCTGTGAACACGATGAGGGGGCGACTGATGAGGCGATTTTCTGTCGGAGAGGCTCTGGACCGAGTTTAGCGATACATTTTCAGTGTCTATTCTTTGTATATTCACAGCAGTTATTCATGTTATCCACTAGTCTGAGACATTGTTTACAGCTTAAAAAGGTATTAAATAAAATTTGGTGATGATTAATGTTTTTTGTGTTAATGTAAGACCAGTTAAAACAGACCTGTCAAATTTGACCGGGAACACTAAAGTAAGGAGGGAGAAACGAACACGACAGGAGGGTTAAATTAAATACGTTTATTTTGTGAAATAATTTTTTTTCCCTCCTATTTGTTTTGTGGTTTTGACTCGCATACTTTAATTTCCCTCAATATACATCATTGTTTAGCATCTGGTAAGATAGTTTCATATTTACCTGTGCGGTATAATAAGTACAACAGTCAAGAAGTCCACTGAGGGGGGGATGGGTCAAACTGTCACGGTACACAATGAGCGCAATAGAACCTAAACGCACGACTAAGGAGGCAAAGGTATAAATGAAAAAAATAAAATTTTAGCACAAGGCTCTAAGACGATCCGACAGAGAACAAAAGTGATTTAGTAGATGCACCAGGGAGCGAATGAGAGAATGAGAACCAGGTGAGTGCAGGTAGAGCAGGTGAGGTGATTATGGCCCAATCCCAGTCTTCAGAAACGTCGACATTCAGCAAATTCAGAATTTTTTTTCTGTCGAAAGGATTGATGTAAATCCTGGACAAAGGTTACCTTTCAAACCAGAAGGCCTCAGTGAATGTCACTTAGGAGTTGCCCTTGAGGCTCGGTCTAAGGTCAGTCCAAACTACTATGTGAAGATATCTAATTTTGCACCCGAGGAAGAATTTAAACAAAGTAATCCACTTTCTCTCGCTGCGCTGTCACGATCCTGACTCCATAGCACTTGATGTGATCACCCCTGTGAACAGCGTTTAACATCAGTGTCAATATAACCAATAAGCTGAAGGTCACACTAGGGAAGACGCTTTAAGGCAGCATCAATCATCTTTAATATCATGTCAATGTGAGAGACTTTTGACTGTGAAGATGTTACTTCACTCTGTATATTGCATGCGAGGCAGCAGTGATAGAGCTATAAATCATTTACAATGCATGCCTTCCTGCATGGAAAATAAATTACATCCATTCCAGTATTGTGAGATATTTACAACCTCACCAGTCAGCTTTATTAGATAAAGTTGCTCCTGTAGGTATTTTTTAAGTGTTTTTTCAAGTACTTAATCCCTAATTGCAGTCCTAGTTATGCAATACAAGATATTCCCCAGTGTTTAAACAGAGGCCCAGACAAACAAAGATCACTGAAACGATTACCAGTAAATTGTAGTCCTCCAGAACGCCGTGTCTTGGGTGCTTTTCCTCGGCGGCAATTAGTGAAAAAAATAAAATAAATCAATAACA
This sequence comes from Ophiodon elongatus, assembly GCA_016806645.1. Taxonomy (NCBI): domain Eukaryota; kingdom Metazoa; phylum Chordata; class Actinopteri; order Perciformes; family Hexagrammidae; genus Ophiodon; species Ophiodon elongatus. The sequence continues at coordinate 221,455 of JACSYO010000293.1, read as the reverse complement.
TGAAAAAATATGAGATTTAAGGGAGCACTTACAAAACAGTGTCTCAAACTTGAAGGGACACAAACAAGAAAGTAGCCGTAAAAACATCACAAATGTGTCTTCTGATTTACTGGAAAACTAACTAGGTTTCCCATAAGGTTTGATTAAAAAGAGGAAAAATAAGTAATTTCTGCCATTGTTTATTCTTCCTATTAAGAACAGACAGACTAGGAAACTGAAGACATCCTCTCTTCTCTCTGCCGAGCGCTTTCATGTGACACCTTGAAGTCATGAAAGACGTGAAGGCTTTCACTTGCATCCTTTAAAAAACACAAAAAGTGTTATGTCCTTGGCTTTGTGGTTTGTGGGGATTTATTTTTGTACAAATACATGAAACCTGCCATTAATATGCAAACAACAAGATCACGTATATACAATACAGTCCAATACAACTGATTACAGTCGTAGAATCCAGCTCGGCCTCACACGTTAATAAACTGTTTGGTGACTCCTGTGGAACGTTTGTAATGATCTCCTCACAATTCACAATTGTGCATTATGCTCAGCTGACAGTTGTGTTAAACGGCTAGTTTGCATTAAGTCAAAATCAATACGATGAAAACGCAGGAGAGGAAAGCATACGCAGCAATACTGCCCCATTGAATTATTATATTCACCAGTGGATAATCCTTTGTTATGTTTAGGGTGATGAAATATGAACGATAAACAGCAATAGTGTGGGAAAGAGCAGCTTTGTGTCTGTAAATAATTAATATGAAAATGAGATTATTGCTATATACTATATCAATTTAAAAAGCATGCTAAAAGTGGTTACTATTAACACATTAAAGGCACTAAAAACATATATATACAGTGAGCAATAAAATCCAACATCAAGACACAATCTTCTGCTAAAGTTGAACAGTTTTAATAATTTCACTTCCGTTTTTTTACTGTATTTGTGTTTAAGTCCTTGTTTTTCTCGCTCGTTTGAGTGGGACTCAGTTGGGGAAAGGTGATGTCATGATTGCCATCCAACAATCAAAGTTTAGCGACATTTGAATAAAAATCCGAGGACTTTTGTTTGCTTATGTTGCCAACACTGTCAATCAAATCTGATACAAGTTTTTGACTGCTGAACTCATAACTCACCTGAAGCTCAATCATAAACTCGAGGCTACAAATATGCCAGTACAACAACACACATCTACTTTTATTCTCATAAACCTGGAGTGTATCATCATGGTGTACCACACCGGAGGGACTTTGGTGTAGCTCGGCAGGCTTTCAATTATTCATACACAATATTTTATACAATAAGTTGCATACAAAACAAAGCTATTACAACCACAGTGGAAACTTAGACAATGTAAGGCAAGGATTTTCAAGGAAAAAAAAGATAAAACAAACTGAAATTGAACTGAATAATTTCACCTCTCGGTTACAGTTTTGACTACGAGAAAGTAAAAGAGAAAAAAGAGAATTTCACAATAAAACTTTAATATACGATAATAAGTGTACAAATCATATAATGAAGAAATGTTTAACTAACTGATGATCTAATGCATGCATTCACACGTAATTGACAGTAAATTAAGGAATGTTAATTCACAGTTACCTCAAACATGAACTGTGACTGAACTAGCTGGATTCCAGTTACTTAAAAGTTCAATTCAGAACCATGCAATTGCTCGGCATATTGTCATAATAATAATAATGATAATATCTTTATTTATAAAGCACTTAACAAAACAAAGTTACAAATAAAAAAATAATGCAAAAACACAGAAATACCAAAATAGAAGTACTAAAAGAGCAACATGCAAATTGAAATAGTAAGACCCATAAAGCAGAATAAAAACTAGAATCGGGTGATTTCAGGGAAGGCAGTGCGATAACAGTACGTTTTGAGCAAATATTTTAAATAAGCCACTGACTTAGCCTGCCTTATTTTCTTGGGCAGAGTGTAGCAGAGCCTTGGGGCTCTTATCTCAAAAGCTTATAGAAATGCGAAGCTGTTATTGGTAAATGATTTGTACCCTTATCATAAAGTGTTTACTATTTCACAGTAGGGGCCCTTATTATACTAGCCAATATCTACATTGATACAAGCATACATTGGAGAGATAACTCTGTACACAAAACCAGCAAGTTACACATAACTTTGATTGATACAAATACAACCTAAAATGAACACAACATAAACAATTGAATAAAGCAAAGCTTAATATGACCTGAAAGTAATTGGTATTATTATCACACCCTTTTTAGAGGCCTTTATTTTCCATTAGTTACCTTGAAAATGAAACATAATCTATTGCTGTAAATTCACACAAACTAATCCATACTGTGTGTTAAACCCTGGCACTATTCTTTAGGCTGAAATATTGTCCAACTACTGTTGTATATTTCAAGCGACACTACGCTCACTGTGCTGAGCAGCGTTGACACAGTGTAAACAGCTAACCCCATTAAAAATGAGCTGGTCCTGCAGTACTGTAAATGTTATAAGAAAGACTAAAACTAAGAAAGACTGACCTATGAAACATTTCACTTTGCTCAAGTTGCACCAAAAAAAAAAAGACCTTCCATATCCTCTTTTACTGTTAACATTTTATGCATTAGGTGCACTGTGGCCATGCCCCTGAGATAGTTTCTAAGTAGCTAACGGCAAGAAGTACACACACAGCTAGTGAAACTGGCTTAATAGCTATTATTACTCTGAGAACAATAAACTTTTAGAGCTGTCATAATATTCAAAAAGACTGCCCTGCTCTGCCCCATTCATAATTTATTCACATTTACCCTTCCTCAGTTTTACTCATCATCCTTTTGTCCCCAAAGACCTCATTAAGATCTTCACCTTTACGCATATTAGTGAAAGGAAACAATTTTACAAAAAACATAATATGCATGAATAAAAGAAAATACTCATGAATGATGGCGGAAGGACTCCGGTCTGCAGTTCCTCAAGCAATGCAGTCCCCCCCCCCTCCCCCGCCCCCCCTCACTTCAAATATAAAAAGTGTCTTAAGTGGACACTTTCATTTTCCACGGTTCGCTTCAGGTTGTTTACAGGATATTTAATTATGGAGTTGGATCCTATTCTAATTTACAACAGAAAGAGGAGATGGGAGCTAAAGGATGTGAGAAGGAGATCTGATAATTAAGGATTGCACATCATAATTAGCCATCACCTGCTTGTCTGGTAACGAGGATCATTCAAATCCTGTATTACACAATAAATCAGAGCTGAATCCTCTTTATGGACCATTTCAATATTGTGCAGGCCTCTTGGGTCCTATTGAGAGAGCACCCTGCTGCTACAATAGTGATGCTAATAGCATTACAGTGTCCAGAGTATAAGCCCTCCATCATCCTGTTTGATGAATGCATAAACAACCAAGCAGCTTTATAATGACACCTGCATGGGTCATTTAGAACCACACTACCCATTCTTTGCTGCCCATTTTCCTTACTTGTCCAACACTAGTTCACCGACAGTGAAAGGTACAGATTCTGCGATGTTTGTCAGATAGGCAACGACAGATGGATAGGCAGAGTTGGATTATTAATGGGGTAATGCAGGCAACTGCTGCAGGGCCTCCGAACTCCAGGCTCATTATGCGCTAACTGTTCTTTTGCTATTTTCATTGAAAATGTTTGGGAACATAAGATAACATATACTTTATTGTCCACCAGGGAAATTTGTCTTGGGCTCCAAGCCGCTGCACAAAAGAAAATCAACTGGCGTGATATAGAGTTTAAGGTCTGTCCTTCTTTATTACTCAATCTTGACGTCTTGTCTTGAAGAGCGTCCCGGTGTCAGTAAACTAAGAGTCTACAGCCATGCTCGTGGCTATATGAGTGGGTGCTTTGGGTTAAATGCTAACGTCAACATGCTAACATGTGGATGTTTTGCAGCCTAGCATGTTCACCATCTTCGTTAGTGCTGGTTAGCATGCTAAAGTTTGCTAATTAGCATAAAGTACTGCTGTACTGATGGAAATGTATCTAGTTTTGCAGTTATTTAAATTTTGACCTGATAATGGCACTAGATGAAAAGTCAGGATATCACCAAACTCGTTACAATAGAGTGCAACAGGGAAGACGTATTTCTGTCGGCCAACCTGGAAGTTAGCGTCGCATTGGTTCCCCAAACAAAAACCCAAAGGGTTTTTCAGTTGGGTTTTGGATTATTGCAGAAAATAAGCTCTGTGGTAAACAAATGTTTATGATCCTACACGTTTTGTTCCACAAGATAATTTTCGAAATTCATATGAACAACACTTTTATTATTTTTGATACGTGAATAACAATAATCTTTAAACAAACTACACAACCAGGCTGTAAAGGCGAACCAGTCTGCATGTTGACGTTTTGTAGTCTCATTTAACCACTTGTGAGCAAACCAACATTTTGAAGACACGCTTAAGAATTCACAAGTTTTACTGATGTGTTTTTATATCGTAGACCAAAAATGTTAAAATCTTAAAATCTTACCGAAATCTTATTTCAAGAATCTAACCAAAACCCATTAAAGAAAACATTCCGGAAGTGGGACATTTCCGGGTTTTAGGACTCAGCCCTGCAGCACTCTATTCACAGTCAGAATATAACAAATCATTATTTATTCATCATATTCATTCAGTTTTTATTGTTACTTATTAAAAAACACTGATATGATGGCTGTTGGCGAGACACAGCAGCTGCTTGGAAGATCTACTACCTAAAAAAGTTTTATTTTTTTGTACAAATGGGATTTAAATGAATGATTTTCAAGCCATTGATGTATATGCATATTTTTTTTATCAGTATGCTGTCAGACTGTAATGTTAGATAACTATTTCAGCAATAATTAAGATGTTAGGGATGGATGGATGTTTGCTAATTAGTGAGAACTTTGCTTCAGATCATACATCAGATAGTTATAAAGAGACCAATTATAAGTGTCTCCACAAAATAAAAAAGAAAACTGTCCCCTTTTTCAACAGAATGTCTGACAGTAATGATTCTTAAACCAGACGGACATTAACCAAAGGTGAGTGCAGGGCAACAGATGACCATACACAGACTCCCCTGTTGTTCTTGGACTATCATCAAAGTCCCTCAGTAGTTTCGAGCCAAACCTAAAGCTTGCCCCCACCCAAGATCAAAGCCCAGTCGAGGCTTTCATGCGGCACATTGCATTGTGCTCATCGTGAGCCACTCGCTTTTTGTTCTTGCATGTAAATAGTCGTGATATGATGTGGTGTTGCTGCAGACAGGGACCAATCTGAGTCGTGCACACAGAGCCTGTCTGAACGCATCGAGCGTTCCCGCCCCTCTCTGCCTGTAAACTCCTATATCTTCATGGCGCACTAAAATATTAATCAGGCCTGGAGCAATAGCGGAAAGGCCACAAAATAAAAAAAACACACACACACAGCGCCACATGTGTGCACACGCGTTCTCGGACACACACACACATTGTTCAGAGCATTGGGCTTGTATAATTTAGTGCTTCATCGCTTTTGATATCTAGTGGCTGAATGGCTCTCTGTGGAGCACTGAGTCTCAGTCACAGACATCACTTCCTCCCCAGGGGACTGCAGAGTAAAACTGCAGAGTAAAACTGCAGAGCGCGCTTACCCTGCTGCTGATGCTCATGACACAAAACATGTGAAATTGAAAATCTATCATTCACACAAAAGACTGGGTTCATTGGCTGCTTTGGATTAGCGCGTATTGCTTGGATGTACAATATATTGTTTTATGCCCTGACCGGTAATTAGTTCAGTTACCACAATGGAGGTCTGTCTGCAGTGACAAAGATAGATGTCAGTAAGCAGTCATGTAGGCACGAGAGGCAGAGGCGAGAGAGCAGATTTATGGAGCACGATATTCTCATTTTGCTTGCAGCTGTTACACTTTCTGGGCTTATGGTTTCCAAGACATGATTGAAGTTGAATTCACTTTGCCATATATAAAGGTCAGTGCTTGTTGTGTAAACACCCCATGTATACATTTTCATCATCATGCATTTCGAAGCATCCACAGAGGCCTACATACATATACAGCATGTATATATATATATATATATATATATATATATATATATATATATAATCTTTTTATGAAGAAAGGGGTTTTCAAGGGTTCTTTGTGAGACTAATAGTTCCATAAGAAGCCTTTTCATCTAAAGGACCCTTTTTGGAAGAAAGAGTTCTTCAAGGATTGTTCAAAGCAAACGGCCACAACCGAACCCACACATCCCCAAAAACTGTGATTGTCAACCATGATTGTTGTAGGTTACACTGCACCACTTTAGCCCCGGCGCTTAAGGGTTCTCGATAAAAACCTTTGGAATATAAAAGGATCCTCAGTACAACCCACTGGGTGGGTTCTAGATGAAACCCTTGGAATATACAAGGGGGTTTCAGTAGAACTGGGTGGGTTCTAGATGAAACCCATGAAAGATAAATGGGTCCTCGTTAGAACCTGCCTACTGAGATAAAACTTTTGGAATATAAAAGAGTTCTCGGTAGAACCCGTTGGTTGGATTACAAATAAAGCCCTTGAAATATAAAATTATTATCAGTAGAACCCCCTGGGTGGGTTCTAGATTAAACCCTTGAAATATACGAGGTGCTCGGTAGAGCTAAGTGGGTTCTTGATGAAACCCTGAGAAGTTGGAAAGAGAGGGGTTCCACCTGGAACCAAAAAGGGTTTTCCTATCAGGACAAGCTGAAGTAACCTGTATGTTCTTTAGTTCTTAGAGTGTATGAGACTACATGGTTGGTAGCCCAGTCTCAAACGGGTCACTTTTTGCCTGGTGTTGTTCTTGTGTCAGAATGAAAGAACACATGCACCGAGGAAGAACAAATTGCTGAACGATGAAACGAGAACAAAAACAGAGCCAAAAAGAAGATGCCAGCAGTTGTCAGTTTGAATGTTCTGAGCCGCCCTGAGCTGAGCATACTATGTTTGAGCTCCGTCGCTGCACATGTCAGCTCATCCCAATCCAGGGGTTGTTATATGAAGATTAAGATACTGTTCATGCATTGCCTACTTTCATGGGAAGTTGGGAATTACAAAAAGTTTGAGATCAGGATCAGATTACCGTCCTCACAAATAAACACACACATCCTTGCACTTGTCAATGCAAGGAGTACTTTTTTTTAAATATTTCCCTGCAGCTGTGTTCTTTTTTAAACCAGTCACATAATACTCCGGATCAATTAATAACCTTGGACAAAAACAGCATAAAGACGTACACACTCCTCTCCACGTCACTCGAGTGTTAACAACAACAACTAGGCTATCAATCCAGGTCTCCATTAACTAGTTTTCCTCTACTGGTGTTGAAGCTCACATAGTCCCTTGAGAAACTGGATGGGATGTGCTGAAGGATAATGAATTATTGAGGAGTCCAGGCTAAACTCTGACTGGTCAGACTCCATGGCTGTACACGTACTTAACTGTTTTATAAGTATATGGTACATTAGCCTATATTCAATCATTTAAGCAAACATGAAATGTAGGGCAACACTGCAGTTGATAATACAGGGGTATTACATAAGACCAGAGACTGGGGTAAGCCCTGTCTGAAGAACAAAGACATCTTGTTTTGAGTGATTAAACCACAGGGCACAATATCATGAATATGTCTGACTTAACATTCAAATATTTAGCTTTCCTGCAGGAGAATAACAACACCGGCAGCATAAACATACTGTAGGCTGAGTTGAATCAACTTCTCTCTGGCATGAAAACAATAGCACACTTCTTTACAAAGTAGTGTTTCAGGGCTTTAGGATCTGGTTGCAGCAGAGCGCACAAATCTTCGTGACGCTGTGTCCACCCCCCTAACCCCCGTACCTGCCTGTCCTCAGGCATGACACGGCATTAAACACAAACACGCCGCATGAACCTCACTCCCCTGTCTCAAAAAGTCTGTTTAAATGATCACCTGAATGAACTGTGACACTAATTGCTAATTCGCTTTCTGCAAAATGTCAACATTGTGCATGCATCAAATTTCACTCAGACCACTCTCTTTCCAGGTCTAATGAGTCATGACATTAACACAGCAGAAAGCCCTCCTCCCACGCTCCCCCAGCCCACTCTTCTCTTTATTAGAGGAGCTCCTCTGCTCCAGTCTTCAGAGCAGCAGGCGCCTAGTCAGCGCAGGTCTCTCCCGCTGCTTTCGGAAGGGACTGGAGTTGATTCTTTTTTTCCACACAATTTCTTGGATATACCTTCATCTCGCCAAGATGAGACTTATTTTTGTTGTTGTTGCGGTGGCGTCTTTGTTGACAGGTAAGTGATGGAGTGATGGTTTTCTTCTTGCAGAGTGCTGTAAGTTAGTGAGCACAGTTCAGGACCATGGACAGAGACACTGACTGCTCTTTCACTTTAACACATGCAATCCTCAACCATGCTTTTCTTTTTTCCCAATGCAGAAAATCTAGCGCTTCCAGTGGGAAAAGAAGGGCAGAGAGAAGATGTGGTATGCTTTTTTTAAATGCAATTTGATTATTAAGTTTAAAACAGCAGCTTTGCAGAAATGAAAGCAGCTACATATTTAGTTTATTTTGTGTTTTACAGGTAACACGCTGTCTGGTTGAGGTCCTGTCCAAAGCTCTCTCCAAACCGGACTCCCAGCTGGACCAGGAATGCAAAGACATTCTCCAAGCAGGTTTGTAGCACAAGCATAATTTTCACTGTGTATGGAGATAGTAAAGAGGCATATTTAAAGCATCAATGCACTCTTTTAACTGTCATGTCGATGTGACATTGAGGAGATTCAAACACAAAAAATAAAAAACTTGAGAAGTAGGCTATTTTTTTGTCACCAGCTGGTGACAAAATAGATCTATTAATATTGCTTACAGCTTTCATGCCACTTCTCCACTTAAAAAAACAATTAATTCAACCTAAATATCAAACAAGTGATTGATCAAATCATCACATACAAGATGGGATTTGACCTAAAGGCTGAAGTCTTAGAACTACACTAAGTCGATGTTTATATTTCTTCTAATTTTTTCTTTTGTTCTGTCATAGGGGTTAAATATGCCCCGCTGGACAAGAAGACCGTGGAGGGGGTAGCAACTCATGGAGAGGTGGCCAGAGGTCAGCCTGAGGTGCCCGAGCCAAGGGGAGCAGATGTGAAAGACATCGAGGCTCTCCTGAAATCCATTGAGGAAAAAAGAGAAATCCCAGAGGACGAGCGCAGCCAAGAATCCTGGAGTCTGGGTGACGAGAAGGATAAGAGACACGAGGACGGGGAGGAAGAGGAGCGGGAGAAGAGGAACAGCTGGAGGCCTGGAAGATTCCACCAAAAGAAGCACAAACGGGGAGAAGAGGAGGAAGACTACGAGCGCAGTCAGGAGAGCTGGGGGCTCGAGGAAAAGAGATCAGAAGATGAAGGAGGTGAAGAGAGAGAGAAGAGGACCTGGAGGCCTGGAAGATACCACCAGAGAAAACACAAACGAGATGAGGAAACTTTAGACGAAGAGAAGGATGAGCCAGAGGAAGAGCGTAGCCAAGAGTATTGGGATGTGGGCAAAAGGAACGGGGATGAGGATGAGGAGGAAAGACACAAGCGCATATGGAAGCCCACACATCGCTACCACCACAAGAAAAAGCTCAACAAGCGTGGCGCCGAACCTTCAGAGGAAGAGGAAGATGGCGAACGCAGCCAGGAATCTTGGGGTCTCGACAAGAGGGACTGGAGGGCCGGACGGTTCCACCAGAGGAGACACAAACGTGACGAAGAGCTCTCAGAAGAAGCCAGGGAAGAGCCTGACGAAGAACGCAGCCAGGAATCTTGGGGTCTCGATAAGAGGGACTGGAGGGCCGGACGGTTCCACCAGAGGAGACACAAACGCGATGAAGAGCTCTCAGAAGAAGCAAGAGAAGAGCCTGACGAAGAACGCAGCCAGGAATCTTGGGGTCTCGATAAGAGGGACTGGAGGGCCGGACGGTTCCACCAGAGGAGACACAAACGCGATGAAGAGCTCTCAGAAGAAGCCAGGGAAGAGCCTGACGAAGAACGCAGCCAGGAATCTTGGGGTCTCGATAAGAGGGACTGGAGGGCCGGACGGTTCCACCAGAGGAGACACAAACGCGATGAAGAGCTCTCAGAAGAAGCCAGGGAAGAGCCTGACGAAGAACGCAGCCAGGAATCTTGGGGTCTCGATAAGAGGGACTGGAGGGCCGGACGGTTCCACCAGAGGAGACACAAACGTGATGAAGAGCTCTCAGAAGAAGCCAGGGAAGAGCCTGACGAAGAACGCAGCCAGGAATACTGGGACTTCGATAAGAGAGACTGGAGGGCCGGCAGGTACCACCAGAGGAGACACAAACGTGATGAAGAGCTCTCAGAGGAGGAGAGAGACGAGCCCGACGGAGAACGCAGCCAGGAGGACTGGGGCGTCGACAAACGAAGTGGAAAAGAAGAGGCAGGAATAGAGAAGCGCATATGGAAACCAACCCATAGATACCATCATAAGAAGAAATTTCACAAGCGTGGCGGAGGCTCATCAGAAGATGACGAAGAACAGAGGGAGGAGTCAGAGGAAAATGATGACAAGGACGAAGCAATGAGGTACTTCTATCTTTCGTCATATCGAACAACTTCTACTCCTTATTTCTGCAAGTTTGTATTCGGCACCCCGGAGCACAAAACATTGCAGAGTTCAATAACAACAGTCTCCAGTCAGTTGGGATCAAAACAACATTCAGCACAAGAAATTAATAAACCCCTGTAGCAGTGTTCATGTGCTGACATAAAAAAGAAACTGTTGGTAAAGCAGCGTGTAATTGGGGCTGTTTTTCAGGTATCTGGCCGAGAAGCGTAATCCCTGGATTTTTAGAGGTTTCTACCATCCTGCCTGGTACAAAAGGGATTCAGATGAGCAGGCTGCAACCCCAAACAAGGTAGGCATTGTGTGATAGATTTGTTTGTTTTTGGCTGCATATATGAAACAATAATTTTGTTGCAAATTGCTTAAGAAATAAATCTGACCATGCTGTCCACTCTATTTGTTTTTGTTTTTACAATAATGTCCTTGGGTCATTTTTTACATTTTCTTAGCATTTTAAACATTTAAAACACTATTATGTAATATTATTTACCCCAACATCCATTAATTTTCTTAATAATAAACTTCTTTTTTTCATCCCTACCGGTACATTTTTGATTGGCAGATTGTTATTTTGGCCGCCACAGTTTATTAGACATAATCTGATTCTGCCTTGAATGTCTTCAGATGGATGGACTGGCCAAGTTGCTGAGCTATAAGATCAACCAGCTGGCTCACCACCCGAACCAAGAGGAGCCAAAGAGGAGCATGCACCAGAGAGCACTAACCCAGCAGGAGGTAAAAAAAAAAAAATGCTTCTGCTTACTGCAGAAAAAAGGACCTTTATGACTGATGTGAGGATGCATTTGCTGTCATGTTCACGTCGTTAACCCTCGAACTAGACCAACGGGCCGAGGTGAAAATACGCTGTTATGTTATCATCCTGGGATTTACTGGTACAGATGAACAATACTATGTAGCAGCCAGAAAAGCAAACTGACAATATAGAAATATTATGCAAATCTTAAAAAACTAGTTTAAGACCAATAATCTACCCTGAGATATTATTGAGAATAGAAACGTGTTTTAAAAATAGAAAAAAAACCTCTTCCCCTATGTATTTAGCTGACCCATTAAAGCCACGAAGCACATCAAGGGCCTCCACCCCACACTGACCACTGGGGGGGAGAAGCAGCCATGCTCATTATGGAAATCTCTATGGAGATGTCAGGACTTAGCCTTCAGAGCCACAGACCATATTATGCATATGTGCAAATGCACATCGAGAGCTGTAACCCATGAGCATGTATGTCCCAAATACATAAAGGAAAAATGTGACCAGTATTTTCATGGGCAGTGACTCGTTCCTCAACTCTGGAATGCTGAGATGAGTTTTTATTGCCTGGCTCAGATAATTTCTTCACGGCACCTCTCTTCGACACGTGCCTCCCCCACCCCCCTTCTCCATTTGCATTTTCCACATCGGCTTTTTATGGCTGCTGCAGTAATCACACTAAGAACCCAATGATTATGGCCTCCCAGTGCAATCAAAGTCATAATAAGCCCATTAAAAAGAGAGAGAGAGGCGGCCTTTTAGATCTCCCGATCTTGTCACATTACTTTGGAGCAGCGAAACAAATCGGGTGGGGTGAAACGATATCAGTTTTACAGCACCACAGCTCAAGGGAATGTAAGGCCATGTTTATTAACCTAAATGACCAATTTATGCAGATTTTTGAGGAGTCATCAGTAAACAAGTACAATTTATGATAATTTAATCCTTTTTTCTATTCCATAAATGGTAGGGAAAAAAAAAGTAAAATCTGATGTCATAATAGAAAGTGATGGGGTTTAGTTGCTGATGTATTACTACTCGTGTTTTTCAGGAGAAAGATCTGGAAAACCTTGCGGCGATGGACACGGAGCTGCAGAAAATCGCTGCCAAATTGCATGACAATGCATAAGCCAGGATGGACAGCTACCAGTGGATAAAATATGCTGTCTTACTGTATGTCAGCTAATTTAGTATGCTTACAGTGTTAAAAAAAAAAAGAAAAAAAAAAGACAAAGATCTAGAGCCTTGCCAAAAAACGATTTATCAACTTGTTTATCAGCGTATTTGTGATATTTTGATGTTATCAAATTACTCAGCATGGGAATGGTTTTGATGTTTATATATATAAATATATAATAACAGAAAATATGAGAATATAACATATACATCTGAGACAAATTATTCAAATCATCGTGTTCTGAAGAGTTTGTTCAATCTGCACTCAATAAAAGAAGTTATTCTGGGACCAAACAATTATCTCTCAAATTATTTCTTGATGAAACAAACCAGTGTTCACACAGCAGGATCTTTAATTCTGTGAAGATACAGATGGAACTTACAGTCAAGCCACATAAGCAGTTGGATCATATAACAAATCGCACTTTCTGCAGGGATAACAAAATAAAAAAAATAAAAAAAAAGTGTCAACATAGATGCTGGAGAGCATTAACTGTGGAAAAAAAAAAGAAGTTTTTACTCCTGGTCTCGAGGCATAAGAAACAAATGCATTACTTACTCTCAACACACACAAGGTTATTTCCACGGTTCCTAACATAATATACACACTGAGATCACACTGCCTGGCTTGTAGGTGACTGCTCAGCATTACGCCTTCCTCTGCGCTGATCTGACTACACAAGATGGGAAGAAAGGGCTCTGATGAATGCAAACCAGACACTCCGTCTCGCTTATACCAGAGGTGTCAAACCCGTTCAGCTGAAAGAGAAGTCGATGCTGGAGGGAAAAAAAAAAAAAAAAAGGCCGCTGGTAATGTGCCCGTAAAAGATTTGACTCTTCTTGTATTTGTTTATCCTTCAGTGTCTGTCAGTTTCAGTCTCTTTGCTGCCGGCTCCTCAGCTCGCTGGGTGTCCGCGGGTTTGGAGCGGTCCATGGCAACCGTTGTCCCTGAGAGGAGGTAGCCCCCGCCACCGCTCATCAGTAGCACAGGATGCGTCCTGTTAGGCAACACCTAGGGACACGGCACAGGAATACAGTCAGGAGACATTCATTCTACAGAGAGGGCTGAAGGGGGGGGAGAATAACATTCTGGTCCTGAGGGGGAAGACCTCTGAGTATGCATCCCGTTGCTGCATAGTACACATTTCTGAAAGAAGCAGCAGCAAAAAAACAAACGGAGTGGGCAGTGAGAGCAAAGTCTCTGTAACAACGGATCAGGAGCAGTGACAAGTATCTCAACGCAAAGAATTTCTGCTGCTGCCAATTGTGGAATTCCTGCATCACGGTTCCACCAACAATAAGATAGAAATGAAATAGCACTAAAAGAAGGATTTAGGGCTGAAACAATTGGTGGATTGATAGAAAATTAATCTACAAAAGTTCTGATAATCTATTTCATTGTTCAAAAAGGCAAGGATAAATGTTTTTACATTTACTTTTATCTTGTGTAAATACTTTGTAAATATATATGGTCAAACAATAGAGACAGCAACCAATTTTTTGCCACCTTAAATGTGGCAAATTGTCATGGAGTTTTCTTTCTTCTTTTCAGAATTTGACATTTTATAGGTCAAAAGATTCAGAGTAAAAAAAGAAAGAAAAAATGTATTAATTGCTTATGAAAACTTTTAAAAGCAATTTTGAGCAGTATGACAAATGACGCTGTTAATTCTCGTCCATACTTTGTAATACACCTGCATTGATCGACACTAACAAACGATCGCCTCATAAAGATTGTGTGACAAACAATAGGCAAAAGGTTGCCTAATACACATCCAGAAAGTCTGTTTGGTGCCGAGGAGATAGTGTGACGCTGCCGGATGCATCTGAAAACAAAGCTGATGAGCTGTGAGTCTTAACATATAAGTTGTGGACCGTGAAAACCAAAACAACGAGCTAAAAAACGCTAAATCGGTGAGCTGAGCTGAGGGAAAGTCCAGTGATAAATCTGTGGACGTTCATCACTATAAGTGACTCCTTTACACATTACACAGTCATCTGATCCACTGTTAATAGAAAACATATTGATTGGAGCAGCTTTAACAATACGACTCAAACAAGAGACACGATTCAGAGTTTAAATTTGTACCTGGTAACGTCTGAGCCAGGTGTCTGCGAGTCTGAGGTTGATCGTACCGCCATGCTCCTTGAGTTTTGTGTAGCACTCGATCAGAGGCTGCAGAGACGGGAAGCGAAGGAAAAGGAGCATTAAGAGGACTGCAGAGTCAACAAGTTGACAGACACAGACACACATATCTTTTTAGCAACACAAGCACAACAAAGGTAATGAGGGCAGGGATGTGATGGTAACCAGCGATGCACCGATTGCAATTTTCTCGGCTGATTTGGAATTCATATTGTTTTTTTAAAAGCCTCACGGGCCAAACTTGATTTTCTTTTTCTAAGAACTATAATTACGAAATAAATATTTGTTTTTTTACCAAATTGAGCTTGAACGCATCATAATGCAAGTCAATGCAACCGCCGTTAAGGTTAGCCGTTAGCTCCGTTATCAGCAGGACCGTGCTCGGGAGAGACACCATGCCGTCACTACGGTTACTCTGAGCAGCATGCATGGGAATTAATTACAATATAATAAGCGTCTGATTTAGTTAGTTGTTCCAAATGTTTTTAAGTTGTTCCTCCACAGCTTATTTTAGACCTGTGAAAACCACTGACGACATATATGTGTGTGTGTGTGTGTGTGTGTGTGTGTGTGTGTGTGTGTGTGTGTGTGTGTGTGTGTAAAACTATCATGCCGCACTCGTGTGTGAATCTGAGACCGGTCTTCAGGGCGATTTCAAATCGGTGCATCTCTAATTGGAACGTGGCATTGACAGGAATGTCCCCTGCAGGACATTTCTCTCTGGAACTCCAAGCAATTAATGAGCGATCTTTCTAAGAGAACTAATTATCCTCCTTCAGTGTGTTCCGGTAAATACCGCTGGTCACGATGGGCTTACCTCTTTGTATTGGGAGTAGACTACAAAAGGCCTGGAGGGGGAGAGGAATGGGAGCAGGCCCAGCAGGACGGGACACGGGTGAAACCGACTGGCTATAACCAACCTGTGTGTGGGGAAACAAACGGATGATCAGGCAAACCTGTCCAACATGAACTACACTGCAACCCAAACACTTTGTTATTGGAAGTGTGTTGGTCGGCAATATCGTAATTTAGCTCACAGGGTGCTGTAGGACAGTTATGACTGGAAGACTTGGGGATTTAGTGCTTACTGTAGACATTAATCTCAGCCTTTATGCAGCTGGATACGAGTCAGTGAAAGAGGCAGATTTAAGACGGTCTGGGAACCGTTCATGATACAGCTGCTTCGGCGTAGAGAAAGTCAATCGGCTAACCAGATCAATACTTGTACTTCTGGCTCGCTCGTCACCCTCACAACGCTTCACCCATCGATCATTTATAAAAAAAAAAAAAAAAAAAAAAGAAAAATCTATAAATCAAGTCCTTCATTTTACATGACAGGAAACTGCAAAGCAATAACTTTGTTCACCTTGTGAGGACACGCCGTGCTAATCGTTGCGTGCGCGCGAGCTCAGGGGAACGACTTTTATGGACACGCTTAACAATACGTTTAATCATTCGGCACTTTCCTTTTTTTTTTTTTTTTTTTTTTTTTATTTTTAATTCCTCATAGATCCATTTTAATTGCTGCTGTTTACTGCGTGGTTCCAGTCCAGCACGGATGAAGCCGAAGAGGAAAGAGAGCTGATGCAGCAGAGAGCAGAGAAAAGCAGAGAAGCTTCGAGCTAAATCGGACACCCACCCGTCCGCATTCCTGCCTTCCAGCAGGGCCGCAGCGGATGCCAGCTTCTTCCGCTTCTCCTCCTGCTTCACCTTTTTTTCCTGAGCCTAAAAAAAACAAAAAAAAACCAACATGAAGTAAGGACATTGACCCTCTCTTTCAGATCCAATTCTGCCATTTATTTCACATACAGGCTTATTCCTGTTGCTTGCCGATATAAATTCATGACAGTAAAACTAAAAGTAAAGATGTCCTGAGTGGGGTTAGTAGATAGTGGGCATACTTTGGCTTCCATGCGTTTCTCCCTCTCTTCTTTTTCCGGGTCGTGGATTTCATCGGCGCCACTGTTGGTCTCCATTTTCACTTCCTCCGGACAGCTCGTTGGTTCGGCCTTCGGCGGGTTTTGCTCCTCCTCCGCAGCAGCAGCCACGTCGGACTGCTTAGAATCTGTAATAATAAGGGAGGTAATTTACACCAGATGAATATCACAGCATCTTAGTCTATTTGTAGTTTATAAAAAGGTAAAAAATGACCAGAGGAACACATGCAAGTTTGTAAAGTTGTTAACCGGTATATATTTAGTGTTTGCAGGCATTTCAGCTCTAGTTTCCAGCCTCTGTGTTTCATCTGAAAACAAGGCTATAAACATCTTAAAAGAGATAAAACAAATAGGCAGGCTTTACCAGCAGCAGGGTCTTTGGAAGTGGTGTCCAGAGTGCCTGCCAGCAGAGCATTGACATGGCAGATGGGAAACTCGTGCAGCGTGTCGTGAAAATGTGCGGGGAAGCCAAAGCTCTCCACACCCGCCCGCACGGGCCCACCTCCCGGGTACATTTGGACCACTGAGCCATAGCCTGGATGAGGAGGAAAGAGAGGGTCATTATGCGAAGGGCAGAGAAAGGGCTTTTTGCTCGGAGAGAAAAATGCATTCTCTGTACACAAAAAAAAAAAAAAAAAAACACTCGAACCGGTCGGTCAAGCAGACGACCACCACAGAGAGGTTCACAGGACTGACGTACCCCCCATTCTTTCCATGACGGACCCCAGCACGAGGCCAGCGCAGGTCTCGAACACCAACACTTTACTGCCTGCGTGGATGTTTGCCAGAGTCAACATCTGGGCGAGTAGGTCATACCGCAGGTGGCTGCGTCAAAAGGAAAACACACACATTAAACCTTCATCCCTCTCTCTGCTCTACTAAAAGACAACTTTCAGACGGGCTGTTCCTGCATGTGCTGACTCACCAGATCTTCCCTGGCTCCCGGCCGTGGTACATCATGGCCAGGATGCGACAGGATGGTTTTAGAATCGTCACAGTATTTTCATACCTGGAAAAGCACAGGATCGGGAACAAATAACATTGATTACAGCCCACTGCAGTATTTTAGGTCTGAAACAAATTGTGGGTGCATCATCATTGGAAGTGACTCACTTCTTTTTCTTCTTCTTGATGTACTTATCCTGGGCATATTTAGTCTTGTCTCTGAATGTTGAGCTGTTGTCTACAAGCTGCTGAATGATTTCCTGTGGAGCGCACACACACACATAGATCCTAAATATTAAACGTAATATTTTCTTTTAAAAAAGGCTAAGTAATTAGTGAAGTAGTAGTAAACACTACTGAAACAGGACTTGTTGGGGCCCCTTTTCAGCTGCGGATTGAAAGACATTTCGAGCACGAGTAAGTATTAATGACACCAGGACCGTGTACGTGGATCGACTCGATTTTAAACTACGATGCTAACATCACAACAAAGGAACGTGCATTCAGCGCAACAGTGTGACTCATCGACGTGTTTTGCAAACAACAGATCTCTATGGAACAAACAATTTAGCTCCATTGTTGGTTTTGGTTTTTCACAAAATTATGACACTAACAAAAAAGACCCAACACCTGCCAGTTCTGCCAGACTTCCCCATTCATGTGTGTAATCGCAAGACCCCTTATGTACCTGATCCTTCAGACCTTGCTCTTTCAAGTTCTCGATGTCATCCCTGGTCAGCTTCTGTGATTTCCCATCGTCTACAATGTTTCTGTTGTCTGTGCCGGCCTCCTTTGCATCTGGGAAGAACATATGCAAGGAGATGAATCAGAGTGACAATGAAAACATAACAGCCTGCAGTAGTCCTTGACGAGGTCCTGCATGCAGCCTGGAAATAATGAGACATTCATCACGAATTAAAAAAGGCCCAGTGCCAGTGACTCAAACATGAATGTATGCGCGCGTGTGTGTGTGTGTGTGTGTGTGTGTGTGTGTGTGTGTGTATTTAACAGCAGGTAACACACACCGGTGGAGCTCTCAGTGTCTTTGGGCTTCCTTGGCTGCAGGACCCCCCCGGGCACAATCTCAAAGACGCTGCTGTACAACTGCCCCACGGCGTTGTCCAGGAAGAACCACTGCTTCTCAAAAATCACCTTCCTGTGAGCAGATCATGCAGAGATAAACAACAAGAGACGAACCAAATGAATGGCATCCTCCAATGTGTGAGACGTCAGTTATGGGTTTAGCTCGCCCCAGTTTGTGCCTCTCGTGACATTTGAAGTTATGAGGCACACACGTGAGGATTTTGTTTAGTTTTTTTTTTTGTTTTTGTCGACTTACCTCTTAGGTTGAATTTGCACAGCTTTGAAGATATCTCCCCGTTTCAACACCACGTAGTCCCCCGCTTTAATTCTGCACAGAGAATCCTCGTCCACGTTGTCCGCCATAACAATTCAAACGGATTAAACCAGCTGAGAGGTGGCTGTCGCCTTCCGATAACTAGGGACGGTTTAACAGAAAGCACCACACTACCTACTAAAGGCAAAACACGGCAAAATCACTATTTCCACGTGTTAGCTTTCATTTCCCTAGCTCCCCAGGGCGAGTAGACGATCGCAGAGTGATGACATTGCAACGCTTTCGACATGCTCCTCTGTGATTGGCTGGATATGCGTCGGCTGGGTTTTCTGACCAATAGGAGCGAAGTGCGATGACTGGGTGGAAATGTAGATTTCAGAATCATCGATGAACGGGAACTTCTCGTCTGCCTACGAGAGGGAGGGGGCGCTAAAGAGAGAAACGTGGGCTTTTCCCAATTGGGGAAAAGTAGAGATAGTAGGAACAGCGCGAGTGCTGATGAAAGGACGAGATTAAGATGAAAACGGTTGACAATGAAGGATTAAAGTAAACGAGACGGTACATATCGATGGCCGAAGAGCAAAACCTCATATCTGAAAAATTCACTTTTTTGAGAATACTAAAAGAAAACTTGTTTTCTTGCAGAATACTATTTGTTAAGGATACCCAATACATAATACACAATTTAAAAAAAATACAAAAAAGAAAAATATACAAAGTGCAGATAGGAGGTTATTCCCCACTTTCCTGGATACTTTTGCAGATAGGAGGTTTTGCACTTTGGCCATCGAATGGGGAAGACAGCCTACGTGACATGATTTTCATCAACATGACACTGTATCTTGCATACAAATTGTAGGAGATATATGGCGAATTCATTTTAGATCAGTAAGTGAACAGGACTAGAAAAACACTCTTTATTCAGATGTACAATGGCTTATTCCCAAACTATCGCCCCCATCAATTAAACTCTGTTCTCACAATATTTCAGCATGTTTGCAAACATAATATCATGGCATTACATGATATTTAAAGATGTGGAATATGTAGTATAGTTGTACGCTTAAATTAATTGAAACAAACTATTACCAGTTATTTTTAAAAAATTTTTACACAAACCATAATTATCCGACTAACTGGAAAATAGATGATGCGCAGTAATTCTGTTAAGTCACGTTAACAATATTTACTTTTAGATTTTATGACACCTTACTGAACACAATATTGAATTCAAACTGGATTTTATTATGTATAGTTATATTAAAGTATACACTTGATAACCTATACCGATTACCATGGGAGCTGATACTGCTGAATTGCATTTCAACACAGTTTGTAAGGCAAAAACATGGCAGATGTGTGACCACGTCACCACTCACCCATGGGTGGGTGCGTTTCATTTCCCACCATGGAGGCCACAATCTGGTGTTTTATAACTGCCTTTAAACTGTGTGCCAGCTCCACCTGCCCACCACTAATGTACAGCAGTGGAGCAGTGCAGAGCAAAAGATAGCATCCTACACGGCACAAGCAAAAAAACACTGTTTGGTCAAACTGAACAGATCTGATGCAACCTGGGAGACATCTTGAGTCACTTGGAAGTGTCAAGTCATTTTGAAATGATCCAACTGCATTCAGACAGTAAGTCATAGTGACTTCAGTCCAAACCTATTAAACAGATTAAAGTTATAATAAACTTGACACTATACTGTAGTATTTATACAAAACATTATACTAAGTATGTTCTGAAGCTTGGAGTGTTTCTGAAAGCAGGTTATACGTCACATAGTTTATGAAGTCCTTCATGAATTCATGAATTTCGAAGCTTCTCTTTTCAGGCCGTGTGGCAGAGGTTCACAGTGTGTGTACGGCTGTATTATGCATTCAATACGTTGGCTTTTGCAAAATTAGGCATGACATTTCCTCATCACATTAACATGAACATGAGCGGAAAAAAATAGATTCTCTGCCTGCAATGAATTCTGCTTTCAGAATATAATATTTGTGAATTTGCATTTCATCATAATAAGCATCGAAGTTCATTACAGTACATGAATTAAGATGATCTTAACCTTAAATGAAAAAACTTAGTTGTGTTCGTGCGGCAGCAAATTAACAAATGTGAAACACGATGTGAAATACAAAAAAAACTGCCTTTAATGTTTTTTTACAAAATTATTTTCAGTTTTAAACAAGGGCATCTCTTCACCTTAAAAAAAGCTTAATTCCTACAAATATCAATGCATCCAAGTTTTGAGAGAATCTTGACTAAATATTTACATCAACGCCATAAATGTTTAGTGCAGGGTAGACGGCTATAACTGTTCACAGCAGGATCTATAATGACAAAAGAAATTGTTGTTCTGTGTGCGAACATGTCAACATTTACAGTTTACAGAATTACATTGTCCTTGGCAGTGATTCGCTCATTGTTTAGGGTTACCATTGCTACAGTAGATGAATGCTGCATGTTCAGATTGCAACATAGGAAAATAAACAGATGTACTAAAAGACGCACAGGCTTTTATCTTTCCTCATTCTTGGCCTCCAGTTAGTTTATGGAACAGTTCTTCGTCTAGCGTCTCGTTCTGGTCTTTAGATCTTGTGGAGAGGAAGATGTACCCTCCAATGAACTCGTGGACCACCTTGCAGTCGCAGCTCAAACAGCAGAAGGCCATTGACACATTCTGGTCGAACTGTATGGTCACCTGGAATCACATAGAAAGTATTCATGCCTCTGAAGTAATACCGTCTGTAGGTATTACCCCCCCACACCCTTCAAAAATGCATCCCTGAATGACAGAAATCATAACGCATCGATCCCTCACCTGTCTTATCTCCCAGTTAACGTTCCACTGCTTCATGTTGGCGAACCTCCATGTGGTGACAGGCACACCAGAGGACATGTCCATACGAATCAAACGGTTGTAAGAGATCCCCAGAATCTCATCCTTCTTGCTGCCTTTGAATCTGAAACGCAAATATAAAAGAATAACCAAATTATCACTCATAGACAACATTTAGCTGTGCAAATATGTCACCGGTTGTAAGTGAAACACACATCAATATATAAGCACTGTACCTGACAATGTAGTAGTTGATACCGAACTCGGGAAGCGACTGCCAGGCCTGGATGAAGCGCATCTTGGCCTCCACTAGGGACAGCCGTGCTATGTTCTGATGGGCCTCCAGGATGCGTGCTGTCAGCTTGAAACAATCACCACAGGCAGATTTAGGAAATGCATTCGGTGATGAGAAACAGTGATGAGAAACAGTGATGAGAAACAGTGATGAGAAACAGTGATGAGAAACAGTGGCGTAACACTGATGGCTGTACACCGCACGTAGCCCTGAGACCGACCTGCTTGGTCTTGTGCTTCTTGGTGTAGCGCGGGGAGAAGAAACATTCGGCATTCATCTCCATAGCGTCAAGGTCAGGAGCTGCCTGACCAGGAGGGGGCGCCAGGCTCTTCATCTGCAGGAAGGACTGGATGTTCCTCACTTCTGACTTGTAGGAGCTGTAGGCCATTGTCTTGCCCTTGGAGGCCAGGATACATGCAGCTTTCCACTTGGCGTACTGCGTTTGCTGCGGCAAATTTTAAGGACGGTTACAACATCGGCCCCCTTTTTTATGGACGCACACTTTACAGGATTTTTTAAAAAAAAAAGAGGTAGAATTGCTGGTTATCACCAGAAAATGCTCAAAAAGCATGGGGAGGAAGAGGAGGGCCTTACATTGTCACATCGGATATACACCTCATTCATCCCGTCAGCAACTGGGAGCAGGAGCTTGATGCCGAACTTCTTCTCCGTGACGTTGACATCGGGGACGACCTCACAACCTGTCCGGTGAAGAGGAATGGATAGTAGTGAATTTAAAGGGTAACTTTGGTATTTTCAACATGGACCATATATTCCCATGTTTTTGTGTGTAAGTGACCAATGGGGACAACAACTTTTGCAATTGGTCCATTATTGAACGAGAACGCTGCAGATGAACGTTGTTAACGTATGTAACAATAAAAGTGCATGTCTCTGCCGCTTACCCTTTGCTTGATTCGGTCTGTTTATTAATGTGTCATGAGACATGTTACCTGAAGACAACGGTGGAAACGTGAGTAAGAGTCGGAGACGTTGTCAGTTTGTTGTGTTGGAGTAGAGAAAGCGTAGCTTAGTGTTAGTCAAAAGATTTTCAATGTCATGCCTAAATATTTAGATGATTTTGACAATGTGGATGCAACGCAAGTTTTCAGAACGAGACTTCCCCATCGAGACACGTAGTCACAAACAGCCCGGATCAAGCGAAAGGTAAAGAAAAAGGTTTTATCTCTCTGTAACGCCCTGTCCATAATTTTGTCGTACAGTTATGATAACCACTTGAGCATGTCAGTGGCCAAAATAGGGTCAAGGTTGAAAAAAACCTTAACCTAAACTTTAACTACAGAAGCAGATAAGCAAGATACAACAGATCTGCTAATATTACCACAGAATAAAACTGCAGCTACTGTGGCAGTAGTAAAGGAGAATATCACAGATATTTTATTTAGACTGAGACTTTTCACAGTCTCACTGTTCCCATAACCAATACAGGAGAATACAATTTGTACAACATTCAATTTATTATTAAATAATGAGAATATCTTGGTTCTCAGTTTTCTAGTCTTTGTAGGAAATTGCTCCGGCTCACACTCAAAGACGTAATTACCCACCGTGGGAACGCTTACATCGAGGGTTATTAATCCTCAACAACACAGAGCACATTAAGTTGTGTTTTTCACTTAAGGAAGGGGGTTGGGGGGGTCCCAGTCAACGCAGCGCTCTTTTTTATATTTATTATTATGACAAACATTATATTTTTCATTATTATTATTGGTTTCTCTTTTCTGTCTTTAGATCTTTTTTATTCTGCCTCTCTATTATTTCATTTCGATACCACCCCTGTGCCCCTTTATTTCATTTGCTAACGACAGCTAACGCAACATGCACAAGAGCAAAAACCATGAAAGTGAGTCTTGAAAGTCCTCGTGAATTGTATAAGTGTTTTTCACATCAGTCTTCTTCACTGACCTCGGAGGTGAAACTGCTCCATGGGTTCTCCGCTGGAGTTCTCCTTGTTCTTGTAGTAGGAGATGGTGGTGTCCTTGAATACAAACCAGTACTCTTTGTACGGCCGCAGCGTTAGTCTTTTGGGCCTGATTTAAGGCAGCAGGAAATAAAAATAAATCATTGCTTTTTGGCTGCAGTACATGTTATGACCTTGATGCCTCCGAGTAAAAGACTCTAAGCGAAACAGCATAAATGTTTTAAGAAGGTTATGAGATACATTTTTTACTCAGTGAGCAGCTCAACAGAAGGCTGTTTCCTTTATTCAATTATCAGACGACCTATAAGCCATTATAAGATTAAAGTGAATACCAGAGGCATAAATACACACAATAAATTTGGTATCGAGAATATTTCACCCCTTTAAATCAAACCGTATGGCTGCAAGACACTAAATAAGGTTGATTTAAATGCACTAGAAGGTGAGGGTTTAAATGACAGCAAAAGATCAATTTCAGATGGAGGTACAGTATTTCACTTCAGTTATTCATGATGGCATCTTCATTTTATAGGAACAAAGGTGGGTTTACCTAAACAGCCGGAGGGAATCTGCCAGCTCTGGAATGTCTGTAATGTCTTCCTGGGGGCGGGACAAACAACTGTGAATTATCCCGTGACTTCTCCTGACATCACCGTGTTAAGACATGCAATCATCGGAGGCCTACCCATCACTCCTGCTTAAAAAAACAGGTGTTCTGCCGTAAAAGAGCTGGAAACCTTAAAATTACGGTCAACATTCATCCCAGTGTAGCACCGTCTAAAAAAAATATGTTTACCAGAATTCGGTCGGTGAGTCCGCCTTCAAGTGTCACCTCCAAGTTGGACAGAGCGGCCTCTACTTCATCTATCTCTGGCTCGTTGGAGTGGTCTAGTGGTTCACTTGAAATGGTCAGTTTACAGATGTGATACTGAAAATGAAATACAATGAAAGCTTTTACCACACAAGTCAGTGTGTAGTACTCGAGATCGGTCTTGGTCTCCGTCTCTGAAAAAAGACTCCGGATTTTATTTCAAGACCACAACTGTGAGAACTGCGTGTGAATTGTCTGAATTATTTTTTTTGACATAATTACTGTAATTGTTTATAGAAAACAGAGGACAATTCCCACACATAAAGTTCCCCCCCGCGATGCCTTTTGATTATTTTAACAAGACATTTCTCATGATACACTTATACATGTACACACATATGCAGTATAATATATGACGGTTAAAGAGGAATCTTTATTTGTTTTCTGTGGGTGTTTTTTGTGAGAATGAGTGTCTCTGGTTTGCATGTTCCACAGTTTATGGTGAGTGTGTCCTGCAGTGTGGGACTCGCCCTGACTCGGTCTTGACCTCAAGTCTTGATCACGACTTCGTCTCCATTTAAGAGGTCTTGACTACAACATTGCAATAGGTAGAAAACTCTCAACTGACTTTTCTAATACAATCAAATATTTAAAAAAAGTACAAGTCATTATGACCTAAGAAGGTTTTGGTGAGGCAGGCATGAGTCAGAGGGAGCCCTGTGTGCCAGCCGCTGTGCCAACGTGTTGGTGAGAGCAACAGTGATCTCTCTTTGAATCACTGTGAGTTCTGAATCACCGTTGCAAAATATCAGCTGAACGGATCAGAGACGTCCTGAAATTTAGACACAGAGAATGAAACACCTAAAACTTTATCATGGGGATCATTAGTTCCTGAGAGCAAATGTGTCTGATGGGGAGCTTTAAGTTTTACCATTCTACTTTTCCCACCACTCAATCTCTCTTCCTTTATCGCTGCCCCACCCATCCTCCCATCCTCCCATCCTCCCATCCTCGCATCCTCCCATCCTTCCATCCTCATATCCTCCCATCCTCCCATCCTCCCATCCTCCCATCCTCCCATCCTTGCATCCTCCCATCCTTCCATCCTCATATCCTCCCATCCTCCCATCCTCCCATCCTCCCATCCTCCCATCCTTCCATCCTCATATCCTCCCATCCTCCCTCTCTAGTGGGATTTTCCTCATGTCCTCGACACGTCCTTGCATGGATTTAGACCCCAAACCGGCTCTCCTGGATGGATACTATTCAGAGCTCCAAGACCGCCATAGACTGTACATACAGCTGATTTAGGCCACATTACCAGCATGCCAATTACACCGCGATCACAAGCCAAGTTAAATTAGGAGCGCCATTCGCTAGTTTAGTTCTAAGTGTATAAAAAAACAACAGTCTGTGAATGTATGATTTATAGATTGACTCTTCTTCCTGATCTGTCTACAGAACCGTACGTCACTTTCATGACTGTGATGGCATGTTATTCACCTGTAGTGAAGCAAACATCAGCATCTCCTCCTCAGTGCAGTCTATCTCCTCCAGCAGGATGGACCAGCGAGCTTGTTCATACAGCTGGGTTATTCTGACGCCGTCGTACTAAAACACAAAAAAAACATCCATTTAATTCAAAACCTTCAAATTGAGTCGAAAATGTTTAGTTTCTTTCCCATGGAATACATTTTGTCTCTCTTACTTTGGGATTGAGGTCAAAGAAGACATTGTACTTGAAGCGAAGCAGTAGCTTTTCTTCATCGAGAATGTCTTGCTCCATAAGAGAACGAGAAGAGTCCAACCACCTGTTGTCGATCATAGCGAACAAGCAGTTAGAAGAGATGTGGGAGTATCAAATCTATGAGCGAAAAAAAAAAAAAAACTCTTCTCATCTACCCTGCGTTGTTGATTGCTTTGTCCACTGGCGTGAGCGGCTGGTACATCTTTGCCAGCTCAGCAGGCGGCAAGTTTGGCTGCGAGTCGGCCAGAGGGTTTTCTCCAAACCAAAGGCTCGTGGCAGACACCGGCATCCCGTTCTCTGGGTCGTAGGTGGCTGTCATGGTCTTACTGTACATGGGGCCTTGTTCAAGGAGAATAATGGAGTAGATAAATGATTAACATCAGCTTTGCCAAAAGGATTCCGCATACCTTCATAGCGTATTTAATGGAATTGTAAAAGGAGACGCACTTGAAGTTGAGATCAACTCACTGTCAGATTGTATCAGAGGACGCTTAAAAGCAAAGGAACATTTTCAAAGAAGAATGAACAGCAAGAATAAAAGTTGAGACTCTTAAAAACTAAATAAGGCACGGTGAAACCGGGAAGCTACCAACATTAAAGGCGACAGAGATCAAAGGTCTTAATAAGAGTGATCTTTAGGTTGGTGTGAAATCCGAACTGGATACGAGAGGAGGGACACGGCAGCATACTGAACAATTCTTTAACATCTCACTGATGTAAAGTGGGGCCTGTCATATCTACGCAGCACTATGTATAGAAGTTTCTCATTTCTTCTCCTCCTCTAGCAGAAGTAACTCACAGAAATAAAGATGCTGTCCCTTTTAGGGCCTGAAATTAATCTGAATGTTTCAGATTACAGACATTATTAATATCCTTCTCACCTAAATTTAGTCATAGCTGATTTTGCAGGAAAATTTGTGACATTAAGGACGGCTCTGTTCCAGCAACTAAGTTATTTGTTACACCTGTTTTTGCCTGCAGTGAAAAAGACCTATTGAACTTTAATTATTAAAATTGAGTTGGTGAGTCTTTTTGGAGCTAAATATAAATCAGCAATACTTTTAACTGCAATAAGACATTTTACGTTGTAATAAGCAAACTGATGAAACCTTACCAGGCTCTCCGGAATCAGACACAAGTTTATTTTATTGTGGAGGCCAAAATTACGCTTTTGCTGTGTCAAAATAACATAGGCTAAGACACGTTTATTAAAACATTATAATAATATTATGAGTATTAGCCTGAATCTTTCCAGAGATGCTGTGGATTGCTTTTGGAATAAGCTCATGTGCTGGGAAGCTTTCATTTTTGTGGCTTCGTTAAGAAACAGCAGCGTATTCCACAGTACCTGTGCCCCCTGGTCCCCCGCTGAATAAATCAATGTCCCAGATGTCTTCTTGTGCCGAGTTCTTGTCTTTCTTCTTCTTCTTCTTGGAGGGATCGTCGGGAGGCTTCAGCAGGGACAGTTCCTCTGATCTTCTGATGTCTGAGACGGGGCGAACAGGGGACGGTGTGAGGGATGAGGAAGAAGGAAGGAAGGAAGGAAAGAAGGTGAGTCTTCATTTTAGATAAATCAAGAATGACACGCTGCAAAGGGACACTGCAATCGGAGAGGACAGAGAAAACTCACTGAGTATCTGACAGATCTCCGCCACCGCCTTGAAGACCACACTGGAGAAGCTGACGGTCATTTTGATGGTTTTCATATTGGGGAGCTGCAGCAACAGGGGTTTGTGCTGCGGTGTATAGCGCAGGTCAGCGTCAGCCTGTGTCGAAACAAATTGGGATTTTGAACCACACCTGCAAAATCCATAATTATGCTCTTTCCTTTCTTATCGAGCTGTAGATTTTTGCAACGTATTCACAGAAAATGGTAGATGTATTATAAAGGGTTCACACATGCAATCTAGATAAAGGACACAACAAATAGACAGTGAGCCTGTTTTTGTGATTGAACTTTGACACATAAATGTGCATTGCACTCATATTGTACACATTGACCTCATCTTTTTTTTTTTTTTTTGCATGAATTAGGCCGTTATGGCTTTGTTGACAGCAAAATATTCACTCTAATTATATATTTCTTCGTGCTTGAAGTCGAACAATGCTTGGCTGTACAACATGTGTTTGAAATATAGAGCCAACAAATGATTCAGGCCGGAATGACAAGATAAAACAACTGATGGCTCTTCCTGCCTTAAGGAGCTGCAAACACATGCACATAATAGAATGATTACGGCTTTGACTCTTCTACGCCACAGGCATTCAAATAGTTTTCGGCCATCTTAGAAGGGAAGAATTTTGAAATGTTTTTTTGGAATCAGAATATTGACATTCTAATATATCAAATAGCAGCTTAATTATAAAAAACTGATTCAATCACTTTGGCATCTACATATTACCTGAATTCCATACTTGTCCAAGGTCCAGTGGGTCCTGAGTAGCCAGCATTTCCTCTGCTCCCACCACAGGGCATGGTCTGACCAGTCCTGAGGAGCCTCTGCGGACGCACAGATTAAGTAGAAGGTATTACTACAATGCTACTGTCATATCTCATGTTTAATGGGTCTTGAGGTGGAGCTTCGGCTCCGTAACTGCCACATCGGCCACCAACAGAAACACGTCCTGTGCCCAGCGTTGCGTGGGTGGCTGGGCATGATTAAAGTGTGGTTTTATGAGTCTACCTGACATCATGTTATGGTGCTGGTCCGAAAATCCGCCCGTTGGTGACAAACTACTTAGTCATCTATTGTGTCTCGTGCTGTTTGAACCACCTTACTAAAGTTGCCGACACACTACGGCGGCTCCTCTGAATTTCTGTGAGGAGATATCAGATCAGGTTGTGGCTGAACTTTGGCCCCTGGGGCTACACAAGCCAATGCATTGTGGCAAAACAATAGTACCGCGCCGTAGAAAAATGCAGGGCAAACAAGGGAGTGGCTTCACCTGTTGTGGCAGCAGGGGGAGGTTCGAGGCACTGCACTTAACAACAAAGTCGAATGGACGCACGCTTTTACCGGGTGAACCAAACCAAAATTGTGTGTGACAGATTGCAGTCAAACATCTGAGGCACTTACTGATCTTCTCCACCAGCTTCAGCATGAGGCCTCCGATGTGCAGGTCTCCCTTCACCCTCAGCTTAAATTTCATGGACTCATCTCCATCTTTTTGATCCACCTGCACGGACAGCTCCCATGATGTTTCTCCATACTCTGCGGCTGTGATCATGGCCCCGTTCTGAAGAGAAAGAGGTGCATATATATATATATTATAGACAGTGTGCACCTGGTTTTAGGTAACGCCATCAAATGTTTATTAATCACACGGTGGGGGAATTCCATTATGATATGTTGATTCGGTTCATGTTCTCTTTTGTTTGGAGGATTAGGAAACATCTGGGGTAAAAAAACATGACTCATAGGGATAAGTGTTTCTCAACATCCTGTGGGAACATCCAAATTATCTTGGCCAACGGTTACCAAAGACAGATCCTCTCAGTGTTTCTGTTCCAAGCAGCAATGGAACAGATTTCAACCATGCTTCTTCTGCAGTATTTTCTGCAATGATACCGCAGCCCCTGAAGTACTCCCCTCAGCCGATACATTTATGAATAAGATATCAACGAACACGCAGACTGGCAGATATACAGGCTGGTACCGGGCAGGAAAAGTAGATGAGACCACAGAACACACAGTAAACATAACACGGCGGCATACACAAAGAAAGGCGTAACCAATGGCGGAGCATTGTTGGTTTTTAATTTTGGGAAAGGGTAAATGGATGAAAGACATCGGGCAGGTATAGGAAAGGGGAGAGGAGCGGAGGAGGAGCAGGGAGGGCACAGCTGTGGAATGTGTGACGAGCAGGGACACGAATCTGCTGCAGGAGAGACCATGCAAAACAACAATTTCCACACGCTGCACCAGATCTCCACCTCTTTTCACATCCGAACTCTGAGAGTGTGGCGAACAAAGAGATGCCAACTCATACATACACACACACACACACACACACACACACACACACACACACACACTCGTCTAGACTGGGGCTATCAATAGAAATACCTCTTTCATTTGTCCTGGGCAGCCCAGTGGAAATGTAGAATGTTACTGTGTGAAAGTGTGTGGCCGGGAGGCTAGGTTTAATGAACACACTCTGCTTTCTTTGCGCTGCTCCCTCCCTATGCAGCTGTAGGGTACAGTTAAAAGTTTTAAGCCTGCATATCTGCTGAGGGAAGGCTTGTTGAGATGTGTTGGAGCGTGATGAATTGACTACCACAGTATTACACAAGCTGAATAAAGGCCAAAATGTGATGGAATGAGCAATGATGTAATTTGGGCCTACTGCCTAATGCAAACAACATGAAAGTAAAATAAATTTAAACTTTCCACATCAAATATGCAATGGTTTCAAAGAGCTCTCATTCTCTTAACTCATTCAGAGGTAGCCAGTGTGACCAGTGTTTAATCTGCTATTTATAATTTACAGGTGTTTTAATTTCCAACCAAAACTGCATTGTAAGAGCGGATTTAATATTGGAACAACTAGAGGAATGCAGCGTTGAAAAAAGACATCCACACTCCATGAAAAATACAACAGCCCTTCCTTTACAGTAGGCTATAAACACACACACACACACACACACACACTATTATCTGAGACCAAAAGCATTGTGCATCTGTTATTATAAAAATCCTTCATACTAAAGAAAATGGTCTGGATTAAAAAAAATAATACTAGTTTTAGTATTCACAGAATACAGTAGAGTGTCAGCCCAGGCTTAGTACAGCAATAATAGCACAATAAAGTCCTCCAAATGAATCATTAACTTCTTTCTGTGTAGGCCTGCCACAAGTCTCAACTGGACCCAATCATAGGATATGTGTGTGTGTGTGTGTGTGTGTGTGTGTGTGTGTGTAGGTGTGTGTGTGTGTGTGTGTGTGTGTGTGTGTGTGTGTGTGTGTGTGTATGTGTGTGTGTGTGTGCGCTTTTCTCCTTTAGGACATGAAAAGTCTGCTTTATTCAATAACCCAATAACATTCAACAACATCAAGACTCTGAAACCACTCTTACCTTAATTCAAAGTTTTCTTCCGGTGAGCTTATTCCTAGAAATTTTCTTGTGAGGTGGAATGATCCAGGAATGAGGCACCTTCGGGAGTGAAGACACGCCCCGTGTCCAGAGACAGGTAACGTTATCAGGCAGGAGGAGGAGGAAGAGGAGGAGGAAGAGGAGGAGGAGGCGGAGGAAGTGAGCTGGGCTCAGGCTCAGTGGCCTAGAGCAAAGGTGGGTTTGACCCAAAACCCGGTGTCCACACGATTCCTCATGCTTGGGATTTAAATAATTAAACCAATGTTTGCAGGGCTACTTCAGTTTATAGTATTCAAATGACAAGCTAGTCAACTCTACATGACAGACAGACCAAATTAATTAGCTAGCCAACACAAACATGGTCAATATATAACCTAACTAACTAGAACAGCCTATCTCTCTCATCATTTTTTTTTATTTGAACACAAAAAGTTTCAGATTAGAATGATGTATATTAGCATATTGCACAATTTAAACCTGTCTTCAAGGTGTCTATTTTGAATGTATGGAGCCAAATATGAATTTATTTATAGCTAGCTTAAATCGATAAGGGGGATTTTTTTTAATTTTTCTTTAAGACTGCAATTGTGCTGAGAACAAGAAGAGTACCTTCACAATTGACTTGTATAATTGCATTATTTAAAAAAAAAAAAAAAGTTTTCCTTGTCATCTTTTTGTTTTTCTGTCAATTTATAATGACAGAAATGTTTCCTCAACTTGTGGATAGCAGCAAGTCTGAAGTTGTAACATATTCCTGGAACACAGTTAATACACACCAGTGGATACAGGTGTTACACCTGAAGCTAGAATACATTTAAATTGTTAGCTCGGTCAATTAAAGTTAAATATTCCTAAAGGGGCAGTCCACCCTCTTGACACAAGTCAGTTTACCTGTCATTGGGAGTAATTATACTCGACTAAAAAAGTTTAAATCTAGTGTTGAACTGACTATAAGAAGAAAGAAAAAACAACCCGGAAGGTATTGAATTAGTTTTAAAGGGGGTTTAGTTGTTGCGTAAATACCATTTCAGAGCTGTTGCTCAAGTTTAAGTGGATTTACAGAGACAGTCCCACAACATGATGAATACTAGTTTACCTCAGATGAATCAGCCCACCTTCTTTAATGCCCACACCCTGTCCAATGAGTAAACCAAGATGAATCACTTGAGTTGTTTTTTTTTCTCCACAAAATGATATTGCCAGCTTATGAAACTAGTATAACAGAGTGAAAAACGTTTTTAGCCAGTTTTGTAGATTATAATATGTAGGTGTGATTCTTAAGCATTTGTGCACGATGTGGACTTTTCTTCTGTTCCAGCAACTTGGTGATTAGTGGCGCCCACGAGTGAAGCCTGCCACCCCCTGGATTGTATTGGTATCTTTTGACTTGGCAGGTACTTGAGCAAAATGCATACTGTAACATGTGGACATCAGAGTAATGAATTCAAATGGAATACATAAATAAGACTGCTGGGGATAATAAGGCAGCTTGAGCACAGAACAAGGTTGAAGATAAAGTTTTATATATATACATATATATATATATATACTGTATATAGGCATATTATAAGGCATATTTTAAGATAACTCTTTACTTTGAAAAAAAGCAAACATCCAAATTGTGAATGAAAGATCTCAAATCCTGCACACTGTCACCAGTTAGTTTACTTAAAATGCAATGTTTCAATCATAGACTTTTGTTTATCACAAAACAATATGACAGGGTTCCGACACATTCTGGATAACATGGAAAACAGTTGACCAAAGTTTATAAAAAACACATGGAAAATGAGAGAAAAAGTCAAATGTCCTGGAAAATATTGTGTTTTGTTACATTCTTGTATTTTCCTTTAGCGGTGAAACAACTAAAAGGCTATCTAGAGGTCCCGAGAACGGGTAACATTTCCATCTGAAATGACCTTATGCTCAGATCATTAAAATTCAGGATCATTAACGTTGAAATGGTAGATTTTGGACCACATTATTTTGAAAAGCTGTTATATTGTGGAAACACTGTGAATCTGAGTAACATCATCTGTCAAATGTAAATGTTAGTCACTGCTGGCTGGTAACTGTGGTGGTTTTTATTATTATTTGATTCCATGTCAGTGATTTCATAGATATGTTGTGGCCATAGACTGCACGTCTTTTAAATGAAACTTCCACAGAGAGGAACACATTAGTGTATGACGCGATCCCTGTCCGTCATATCCGTTAGATCATCAGTGAAAATGTCCCAGAAACTGATCTCTAGTAAAGAGAGGGAACCCTGTTTGACATATTGTTCTGTTAAATCAACCAATTCATAAGTAGAGGACTTTATTACTTTAATATAGTTGCTGCCACACAGTGGCGCCATTAGACCACACCAGAGTTGGAGGAGGGCAAGATCCACAGCCTGTGAGCCGGTATCTAAAAAGAAAGGTGCTTCATGTCTTTGGCTTAGAAACGGGCCACTGTTTGCTCAAACTCTGTAGTTCTTGACGTGTGTGTTTTATGAACCGAGGAGGTGCCGCAAGCGACAAATTCAAGCCTGTTTTGAAATAATTAAAAACATCTCTGTCATCCCCTTCATCACATTATATTTTTCCCGACTGGAAAAAAGCAGGAGCTGGCAATCGCCACTCAAGTAATCACAATATGAAAACGACCTTTAAAGGAACACGGTGCTACAAATGGAAGGCAATATTTTTGAGTCACTCTTAATAAGTGTCACGTGACTAGCTGCCCTAGCCAGCCACACCAGCCACAAACCATCACAGGGGACGTCTGGAACGGTTTCTCATTTTGTTTTGACAGGATGATATCATACTTCATTGATTACGTGAGGAACGTGTCTCTTTATTTGTCCCATCGAAGGAGGAGAGATGCCACTGTGGCGACCCTTAACGTGAACAGACGAAGGAAGGAGACGGGAGGACAGCTGCAGAAGGACTTGCCCTAGAATTGGTTAGGACACTTCAGCATGGTGGGTGGATGCCAACACAAGGGCTTAAACCCTTCGCGCACCAGTTAAAGGACAGTTTCTTTGACCACTTGATCATTTTGACCACACCCTAAAGATTAACTGTAGCAAACACGCCCGTGAGTTTCTCTCTCTAAGCTCTCTGTTCCAGCTCAGTCTTTAGTGCTGGCACACAAGGTCGCCTTGAGTCCTTGTGTAAGAGAGGAAATGTAAATTCCATGACAAAAACAAACAAATAAACCCTGAGCCTCATAAACTGTGTCATTGGTGGACAGACACATGGAAAATAACATCATTTGGACCTGTCAGGCCTGGATGGAGTACAGACAAAGTAACACCATGTCCATGTCATCATGACACCTGCGGCCCTATTGGCAACACAGCACACAGAGTCCAAGCTGAAGGAAAGGACAAATATCAACTTAGCTTTACTACAGTGCCTGGGAGAATGATAAAATGCAGTCTTTGGAGTGATGAGGAGAGAGGGAGCGAGAGAGGGAAAAATGTTGGACTGTGGTTTTAAACACAATAAATTACATCTACTGCCTGAAGCTGGTCTGAACCTACTTGGAAGCGGGTGGGAAACAACATCTGTAGAAGCCTTCGCCGGCTTTCTGTATTTATGGAAAGAGAAACCTCCTGGTGACCTGGGAACACGCTTACCCAATTAGCAGCCTCGCCGACGGATCAAATGGAAGTGAAAACATTCACTGCCGTGACGGAGACGCATCACAATGCCCTATTCATGCTGCCGAGCCCCATGCTTTCGGGGTGAGGTGGGGTAGTGGGGTTGTTCTTCGAGGGATGCAGTGGGGAGGCAGGATAGGCGGGAGGGAGTAATGCATGCAACAAGAAACTAACTTACCTCACCACCTTCTTTGACGTGTCGATGGAGGCCTCATTCGTGGCTTAATACGGGATCGGAGGTAAACACTGTTCAAAGGTGTTGTTTTCATAAGGTTGCCGACCACTGCTCACCTTGGCGTTCCACATCCCCTTCACCTCAGCCCCTACATCCCCTTGGACGCCCCCACCTCTACTACCCGACAAAACCTCGGGTCTTGTGCTGTGGGACTAGGACTGGGAGGTGGGAGGGGGTGGGGGGGGGTCAGCAGGCCTGAGAAACGGCACTGGAGGAGAGGCTCCTGACAGCACGGGGCTCTGGGGAGCAAAGGCTACACTGCCTCATGGCCTGCAAAGTGTTGCAGCTCTGATTCACTTTCCCTCCCCAAAACTGTCAAAATCCCATCTTTGTTCTGTTGCTTACTTTCTTTTTTTAAAAAAAAAATGGGAATAGATTAATTCTTAAGCCACTGACCTCCAAAGCTACCGAGAAATTCCACACCAGTCCCCTTTTCAAATAGAAAAATAACACTCAAGAAAGGACAACCTTCACCTGGCAGGTTATTTGTTTTACAAATGTCAGTGAGATGTGAAATTCTGTCGTGATGAGAGTCAGGCAACAGGTGTGATGGTCAAGAGAGCATCTATGACTTAGAGCAGAGTGACTGGCTGAATACAGGCATGTGTTGACCTGCCTAAATATTGGACCGACCCTCAGATAGACTGTGTGTAATCCTTGCGCTGCAGTGAAGGCTCAGTATAAAGGCTCTTTTATTTCTAAAATTAATTGTTTATTTATATGGGTGGAGCAATGGGTGCTTCAGTAAGTGGCGTCTTACGTCCACACTTGTGGATGTTTCCATTGAAGCTTATAGACACGAAAAAAAAAACGAAAAAAAAAAACTGAAAGAGGGTTAAACATGCAGGAAGTTCATGCATTTTGAATTTTATTTGAACTTTCCACACCACACAGCCAAGACTGATTTTCTGTTCACCTCTCCTTGCATGGAAACATGTGATGGAAATAAAACTTTTCATGGTGTCAGGTCAGATAGCCATAAATACAGGGTTGTCAGCGCAGTGTGACCCTCACATCTAGAGGAGAGGCTGTTCTGAACCGTGGTTTGGAACAGGATATCACATGTTTAAATATTGCACTTCTTTCTGAAAAGTGGCTACTGTAAAACAACTTCCATTACTGAGTATCGCTTTACCTGTCACCGGCAGTATTTCATCCCTTTGCTGCCCAGAAACATAAAAGACATAGATGAGCACAGCCATGTGGAAAGATGGTGATCATTCACCTCAGGCAGATAGGCTCTGCTAGTCCAAAATTGAAACAAAGAAAGAAAGATAGCCTTTTTTTGTGTGTTGATATTAAGCCTGACAGATTCATTGTCCTTGTTGTGTGCAGAATTTACGATCAAATGCTGTTGCTTAAATTTAACGGTCTCCATCCTGCTTAGCTCGTTTTAGCAGGTGTGTATTAGAATTTGAAGCAGCTGACATTTGTGTTCCTGTGTGAATATCAAATGTGTTGACTAAAGCCATATGCAATGCTGTGAGTTTTATTGGGTTTGTTGGAGCACACAGAGACACAGTGGGAACACTGCCCATATTCTGTGAAAGATTAAAAAAAATAAACTTTTCTTGCAGGTCCTGTATGCAGAGGATGTCGGGCGATCCGGTCACATGCGCACGGACGCGTTTCGATGCCGTCCAGCCTCGCCCCGTGCTACAGAGCGACGTGGAAGAAACAAGCCTCCACGCTGGCCTTGAAGTCGCCGTGACTGATCTCACAGGTACGGCGTAAGAGGAAGCGGGGCGTTGTGTTCCTTTCCCTCCCCACATCAATTTGCCAACTGTTTGTGAATGGGTGCCATTTTGAAACATGCAAATGTGGGTAGCCTCTGCCTGTATCAGCTGATGCAGGTCAGTGTTGTTTTTGGCCGGGCCTTAAAGGCCTGAGGGGAGAAAGACGTACTGAGAGTTAGAAAAGGTCGCATAAACTCCAGCGGGATTACTTTACCAACACTTTCCATGGCTGAGATCCTGTGAATGGATCCATTGTGGGGTGGGTCTGTGCTCTCGGAAAGCAAACCCTGTCAGGATCCAGTTCATTAGCACCTAGTTTACTGTTTGAAGTTAGTTATTTATCCGGTGTCTAAAGGGGAACCCCGTTCAGACGCGTGTATGTGTGTGTGTGTGTGTGTGTGCATGCACAAGTTATGTGTACTTGTATAAACCTACAGTACTCATAGGATCTACAGGGGGTTTCCAGAGCAAATTGCTCTAGAGCAAATAAAAATTTCCATGGCGCAATAAAATGTATGGAGAACGAACAGGAGGGACATTGGTGCAAGTCTGAAGGTGGGAAACAACCTTGAGAATTTTGTTGAAAAAATATATACATAAGGGTTTGATATAAATACGTTCTGACAGCCAGTGACCTTGACTCTGTAAATAAAAAGTAGTATTTCAAGCATAGGAAGTTAGAAATATTAAACAAAGAACATTTCTATTACATTGTTATATTTTTTAGGAGGCACGCTTGCCGAAAAATGAACAATGAGATTATATTATTATAATTTTAGCGATTCAATATGAAATAGAGTTGGTGTCAGTGAACGGTGCTTGTGAACACTGTTTACTTGTGGAATAACACTGAAGCAGCAGTAGTCCGCCCTCTTCTCAGTTATTCTACTGTATTTCAAACTATCAAGAGTGTGCCTGTGTTTTCTCTCTTTTCCTTTGTGACCTGTTTGTTCTCTGGAAGGCGTCCCTGCGCCTCTGGTCAGACAAAAGTGCCGCGTTGAGCAAAACCTCCACTCCAGTTTTATGGTCTGTGTGGGCCGTCCTATTTGTACATGCTTAGAGCAAATTAGACCAGCAGCTGCGCATGGCCGTCCCATTCCATGTTGGCTTTTCATGATAAAAATATGCTTCGGTAAACCTCGCAGCTTGGATCCAGAAATACGCGGCCCGTTTCTTCTGGCGCTGACACCTCTCCATATTTACTATCAGCACTTCCCTCTTCCGGCATAAAAAAGAGAAAGACAAAAGGAGGCAGAATAGAGGGGTGGGAGTAAATGAGAGGGGCAGAAGAAAAGAGAGGGACCACCTATGCAGATGTTTTCCACATGTAGAAGGAAAACAAGCTGCAGCAAGATGAGTATGAGGAGAGGGAAGAGAGAAGGCTGCACCTGTTATGGGGTGATGATCTGGCCACAGGGTGACGTCAGTCCTCGTAACGTGTCACGCTGCTTGAGTCATTAACCGACTACAAACCAGCGAAGGCTCTTTCAGAATAATATCTTCTCAGTTCACTTTGATGTCTGGAAATTTAAAGAAAAAAACTACATTTTTGATAAAGAGTGATTAAAATGTTAAAAAAGGATTGTTATTAATAACACTTAATAATTTACATTCTGTAAATTATTAAGTGTTATTGATGACTTACCATCTATTTTCAAATGGTTATTTCATGATTACTTTTGTTATACATGCAGAAAAAAAACAAGTACCTGGATTAATATTGGTGCTTTTTCAACACATCTTGAACTAAATTGAAACCTGTCATGAGAGCACCTGTGTGTACCTGAGCGTGACACATTCTGAAATGAGTACTGTGTACTTTTTAATATTTAAATCAATATCTCACTCCTGCCCGATTTCCATTGATCGGTCAAGTCTCCCTTTATGTCTCGGGACAAGTCGGGAAAAGTGGTAGGTAAATATCATTTCTGACAGTGTGACAGGAATAAGGAATAGTCCCCGCTCGGAATTGAGTTCTTAGGCTAATCGTCCATGATTACTGCCTCGGAAGCCAAAACACACTCCGTGTGAAAGAGGTCGTTTTCATCTGCATGCTGCAGGGGCACGGCTGGCTGACAGAGTTACCTATTCTCCCGAGGGCTCTCACTCCCCTTCGGCCTCTACTGGACCGACCCGCAGCAGGTCTCGTAGCCCCCGGGGACTGTCCTGGGAGACCTGGACAACATTGGCAGCAGGCGGCTTAGCGGTGTCATTTCGCCG
The DNA here is from genome assembly GCA_016806645.1 of Ophiodon elongatus. Classification (NCBI taxonomy): domain Eukaryota; kingdom Metazoa; phylum Chordata; class Actinopteri; order Perciformes; family Hexagrammidae; genus Ophiodon; species Ophiodon elongatus. Next base: position 181,931 of record JACSYO010000293.1, on the reverse strand, counting down.
TGGTGAGCTGTGGACAAAAGCATCTCTTGTTGTCGCAAGCTGTATGTGGTGCTGCTTTCCCAGCCCTGTGGAAAGGAAAGGACAGCCAATGACCAATGCCAAACAAACCTGCTCCAGCTCACCTGTGCAGTGAATGTGGAACGGAGTGACCCAGATCTGGATGGAAACCATTGCAAATATTTCCCAGCAAGGTCTGTGGAAGAAGCATTTAGCAGGGCCTCTCAGCAGGGACTTTAACTAACTGTAAATGACTCTGACTCCCTCCAGTTTGTGTCATCTGTTCCTAAGAAGTAGTAAACAGTCGGTTTACCATCAACCCATCCAGCACATAGCTCAGTGCAATACAAGGTGTGGATTGAAGTGTAATAAAACTTCAATGCCAGGGCGATTGTGTGTTTATCCCTTTTTCAGTTGCTGAAGAATGTATTGCACAAACAGAGCAAGAACTGAGAATGATAGTGGGATTCGAAGCCGAGTTGTTGTTGATGAACAGTGAATCTGTTTATTGCCGTGTCTGTGCAGTGCTACTGGCAGGGCAAACCTCTTTTGCCCAAACTACAGCTCAGTTTAGAAGCGTAAGCCATGCTGCAAATATTTGGCTTGGCCACAGAAATTGAATTATATTGGCACAGAAAGCCTAGAAATAAAAAACAGCAACCTTGGGAACAATTATGCAAAGTGAAACGCGGTTAAACCAAGTGCTACTGGTTTTCCTTTCCATCCAAAAGGGGGGGAAAAAGGAAAACAATCTTCTTTAGCAAAGTTTATCTCCCTTAATAAATATGTTAACATTTATCCTTGCCATGGAAGATGTAGCTATAGCTCATTTTTGTGGTGTTGTATAGCTTCCTGGTGTGACACACAGCCTTAAAAGTGAACACATCTTCCAGAGAGTTCATGCATGTGAACCCACAGCTGTGGTGACTTGATGGGCCATTTCAACCACAGATAAAACCCCATAACAAAACACATTTAATAAATGCTGTGTCTGTTTCCTCGGAACATGTTGTGCTCTGACAACCCAATAAATATTGTTTGAGATAAACAGTAATTATGTCAGCCTCGGCAATGAGACAAATAGAGGATGATTTATGCATCTGTTCAAGTATTCATTTCTTTCCTCTACTCAGATTTATTGTAGGGCAATAAAGGAAGGCCAGCAGTATGATGGCGGATATGGACTTGGTGGATTACACCGGTCACAGTGCTAGATATTCAGTCAACAGGTTACAGAATCACTTGTTATTGCTCTACAATAACTTGGCAACTCTGACGTAGCTTTGTGAGGTTTACACTGTTTACAGCGTTTTTGCTTACAGTGTTCAAGTTTGATTTAAGCTTCCCCACCTGTGACAGCCAACTAGCAAACAAATGTCCTCCTCTTTATTTGGAGAAGCTCTGGACAGGATGCAAAGACTGAGTTAGCCAAATAAACTGCAATAAAAGCCAAGAGGATACACAACATAAAATCGAACAGTGACTATGAACTTATTCTGCTACTGTATGAAAAAATACTATAAACTGTTGAATAGTTATAATAAAACAAACAGCACGTGACCATGAGATGAATTTTAAACATATGTTTGGATTAAGTATAGTATAAATACAACATTGAGAGACAGATGAATATCATGAGTTAATAAACAAATATTTTTAAATGTTGTAGTGATTTAAAATAAATATGGATGAATCCTAAAAGATAAATTCTACCAATAAATCCTTGTAGGAATATTATTCAGACCGTTAATGCTGCATTTACCAATAGCTCTGTTGTCTGTAAACACCTGTTTGAGCCAACTAGAGACCACAAATGTATCTGTGGATGGATTTAACTGTGGATGATACCAAATTTAAACGATCAATGTCTAGAGTTAGATATTTTTGCAAGGCTTGTAGCCTGCTTACCTGCTGGCAATTAACATTTCAACAAGAATAATTCCAACGACCGCTAAATTCATTGAGTGTTTAATTTGGATCACATTAGGAATCCTTGAGCTCCACTCCACACCAACCATAAAAAAAACGGGTTATTGGTTTTTATAATGGCCTCATCAGTAAAGCATTGACTGGGTCTTCTCTCATTAGCCATTGAAGCACCACCTGCAGAACACAGGAATCACAAACTCCATTGCTCTTATTGACACAAACACTAACACGGCTAGCCAGCTAGCTAGCTAACCATCATGCAAACCTTTAAGCCAGCTTTGTTTGCTCACAGCTGAGGCTCAAAAGAAAGGCAGGGCCGGTGCAGAAAAGGGCCAGCTTTGACAATTTTCACACAAAGGGAGCACTGTTGGCTAACAGTGAGCGGCCTGTTTCTGGGAGGTTTGCACTGTTCCTGGGGCCCATTTCATGGAACAGTTAGCAAGGCCAAAGGCAACCCGTGGACTGGAGTGATAGTTAAGGCCTTCGGGGCCAAACCTGGGTCTGGCCCTCTGGCTCTCCCCTCTGTCCCCCACCCAGTTCAGAGGCTTTCACAAAGCCGACTGGGGACGCTGGGTGCTGCAGGTGTCCTCTCATAAAGACCCACATCACATGGGCTGGTGGACTGACTGACTGAGTTGGCATGTTTGGGTTATTTTTTTCCCCTCCTCCCGGGTGTTGGAAAAATCAAGACAATAATAATACAATATTATACAAGTGCCATATGCTCATTATAAGACTTGTTGAATTATTAGTTTTCATATTTTCACGATGTGTAAATAAGCAGTGAGTGCTTTGTCAGTCAGTAAGTTTAATGCTGTTGTGTTGATGGTTTATGGTACCATTACATGTGAGTGATCTGCATGTGGATTTAATAGGAATGTGGTCAGCTTCAGTGGTCTTGAGTGTCAAGGAAGGTGTGGTTGACTTATTCAGGTTAAAGTAAAACAGTCCAGGCAATTATTAATGGAGAGATGAACATAAAAAAATAACCCAGACCTCAGCTTTGGCTGCTGGTACTATCCATCACTCTGAACTGGGTTAAGGCCAGATCATTAATTTCTTTCTACCTCCCATCCACAGTGTTAGTGTTTGAGAGGATACTTCCTCCAGCTGCAACTGTAATTGCAACAGCTATCAAAATGAACAGTCTCTGCCTAAGTTTGATTTAGCCCTAATGGGATGGAGAGCCCAGAAATACGGCTTGCGTGGTGAGAAGGGGGAAGAGGAAGAAAGCATGTGAGTAAAGAAGAGAGAGAGAGAGAGAGAGAGAGAGAGAGAGAGAGATTAATATCCAGGCTTCTCTCCTCCTGACCACAGAGTGGGCATAAAGAGCCCGGCGCCTCATTGATGTCAACCCTAGCTGTGCCTGTCCTGTAGTTTTCAGTTTGGTTTGGACAGAACAGGCGGCCTGGCCTATAGGGGTTGGGAGGACAGGGCCCAGGGTTTCCCACATCACTCAAGGGCCTCTGATAGGCGGTCACACAGCCTGGTAATGACAGGGGGAGAGATTTAGTATTAAAGTCTCCTCTGCTGCCTCCTCTGCTCCTGTCTGACGTCAGGCTGTTAAATACGGGGATGAGAGCATGGCATGGCCTATGGGGAAGGGAGTTAGACCTGTCTTAAATATACAGCGTTGTGTGAGAGAAGCCTGGCTGGGTTCCCTTGGAGTGTTGCTAAGGACACAAGCTGTACACGGCATAGGGGGAATTTGGGATCATAGTCAATCATTAAAGGGATTTGCATCTGCCATAAATATGAATGCAGTCAAGGTAAATGGTGATAAGATTGAAGGAGGAAAGACTTCCCTTTACTAACATAGTGACTCATTTTAAGTGGTTTATAATTCACTAGGTGGACTCAGGGTTAGCAATACAATAAAGCGGGCCAAGACTACCAAGAAAAGTATTCTTCGTAGTCTTTAGTTGATCGGAAGTCCTGGCTCGCCATCTTTTCTGTTTTTTAACCACTATCCCACATACAATACTGAGGGGTTTTCCCTGGTTGTTTATAGAGCGCTGTAGCATTTGAGTTCAAGGCTAATGAACTTGGAAAGCCTACTAGATGGCTGGAGACTGGTTTATAAATGTCATGTACTCTCAAGTAAAAGACTTCATTGTCTTTGCCAGTTCGCAACTCAACCGTACAACCAATACCCAAAGCAGCTCCGCAACATTAAAGCAGCCGATTGCTGCACCTGCATCCACAGATCATCACACCATTGTGGCATTTAAAGAAAAGGCCTCAGTCAAACACGCCCCCTGACCTTCCCCAGCTAACATAAACTAATTAGGCTGGCTCTGAAAGGAATGGCCCGCCATTGGCTTAATCAGCCTCCACAGATCTGGACCATGCAATTCTGCTCCGGCCAGCTCTCCCCACTAGAACCTCATTATCTCACGTTTTCAAAGGAGCGCCATGGTAAATAGCAGAAGGGGCTGAAGGGATGGAGAAACGGAGGAGGTGGTGGTGCAGGAAGGGGCTTCCTCAGTTCCTCTCTTCTCACATCGGACTCAGAAAGGAAATGTCAAGCGTGAAGCTCAGAGAGTGGTCAGTACCGCTCAGTCCAGCAGGCAGCACAGAGGGGGCCTTTGTCCACCATCACTTAGCGCCAATTACAGCCCGTCAAAATAGTTTTTCTGCTGTGGGGCGACGTGTTAATGGGCCCGGAGTTGGGTGTGAGGAGCGACCTTGTCCACACACACCAACCAGGGGTTAGGGGTTAATAGGGCCCCTCTGATGTGGCGGATGAGATTTCGGCAACCTTTAGCTGGCAAGGGAATGCCAGGACAAAGCCTGTAGAATGTGATACAATTAGGCGGACAGCTAGCCATCCTGAATACTCCATAGAAGTGGGATGGCTGCATTAGCTGGGAGCAGATGGGCAGCCGGACGCTGGCCAAACAGGTGCCACAGACGGTCAAAACCTCTCCGAAATGCGAAAGAGGACACAGGTGAGGACACAAACACCAGCCAAACTCGGGGCTCTATTGGGAGTGAGCAGCAATTAAAAATCCTGTTGAACAAATGACTCCTCTGGACACAAAGAAGGTCCTTTTGTACTTGTGAAAAGGTCAGAGACCGTCCAGTCTTCTGTAGAATTTCCCATCCCAATCCTGAACCCGTGGAGCTGAAGCTTGGCTTCAACAGAGGACTCTGCCAGAAAGCCTGTAGACCGCCCTCAGCCAAACGTGGAAGCTGTCTACTCTCCCATATGAGAAAGGGAACTTGGCACGATTGCCGTCTGACCTATACAGTGTTTCCTGAGTTTAAGTAATCAGTGATTATCTGATGTAAGATGAAAAAGTCCTGGCAAAATGAAACGTTCATAACATTGACTTGTGCTACGTGTGCCTGGTCTGGGCATGTGAGCACAAAGCCAGGCCTCCGTTTACACCATAAGTGTGGGAACAGAACCAATGCCAAACTAGCCATGGGCCCTTCGAAGGCCCACAGCTCACTGCCAGGGAGAGCTGGAGATTTTTGAAAAAATATCCTACACCACACTGAGCAAATCCAACCACATGCAAGCCTGTGGGAACCAGCGGATGACATCTATCCACATATAAATACTCTCAAAATACTTTCTGGACTTACTGGTGTACACATCATTCCCCCCACACAATCCTCTTGGACATGGTAGCGGTGATCTGGCCCCCAGCTTCATCTACTTAATGTTGAAATAAAGGAGGTGATTGAACTCAGCCTCCAAATTGGATTTGTTTAATCTGCATTAAGTTTGAACATCCTGTGTAAACACAAGCGTGTGCAGATGCCGGAAACGCCACGGCTGGAAGCGTAAATGCCCGTGGTTGGCTTTGGCAGAGAATCAGAAGAGCAAAAAGGGGAATGAGGCCTGAATGGAGGGCGGAGAAGTTCCATTGTTAGTAGAGGGTCAAAGGCTACTTCTTCAATGTATATATGAGTGAATTGAAATGCTATATATTGATTATGAGTGAGGCAGTGACAAGGGTTAAAATAATTTCTTTAAGTTTGAAAGTTTACAGATAAGAACACCCCACTAATATTATTTTTATCAGTTCATAACATATATCAGAAATTACAGTCTTGTTAGACTCACAATCTCTGGGAACAGAATCTGTAACCTCTCCTCATGACCTTTAAACCAAATTCTTCTTTGGTAAATGATGTGGAAGCAACATTGAATAAACACAAACACCATTAAGAGTTCAAGTGTTCAGTTAAACAGCCCTTTGGTTAGACTCTCATTTCCTTGATGGCTTTGCAGCTGTATTTCACCCCCGTGTTAAGTCACCAATCATTGGCAACCAACATGGTTTCTTTTGCTTTGTTTTCCTCAGAGGTAAGTGAGAATATGACTTTGCCTTGATAGGATTTATCTGCCTTACAGCAAAGGCTGCACCGCTTCGAGCCCAACTCATTAGGGAGTGTGTTTTGGGGAAGGGGGGGAGGAGAAATGAAGGTCACTCGAGGTTAATTCCAATCGCAGTGCCTCCTTGAAGCAGCATGACAGCATGTCTCCTCTGCTCACAGATTGGATGAGTTCTTGGTGATCAGACTGGCCTGATTACAACGTGTGGAAGATGGAGTCTCTCGCTCACACACACGCATTTTCTTCCTCCTGCATATATACATTTATTGTGGCCATTATTTAGGGGATTTGCACTGCGTGTGCACATTTGTTGAAGTTAGGGTTATTCAGGATAGTAATGATTGTAACTGCTAAAGGATTTATATGTATATTAGGATTTATATAGTATATTATGCCACAACAAAGGCGATCCAATAAACCGAATTCTAAACCTGATTTGGATGTTTTGACAGTTTCACTGTCTGGTGAGATTTATTATGTCCGATGTCTGGCCCGGTTGATATGTGATCGTGCTGCCCTTGTTCATGCTATTGTCTTTTATTGTTTTCATCAGCACAAGCTGCCTTTTTATGACTTATCGAAGTGCTACACCTTGATCTTGAAGGCAGCAAAGAGAGCAAAGGGGAAGAATGAAAGAAAATCAGAAGAGATGAGGGAGACAAAGGATTAACCACAGAGCAGTGAAGACATAACAGCAAAGAACAAAAGAAAGAAAGAATGCGAAAAAGAGAGAAAGAATGCGAGACAGAATGAAAAATAAGAATGAAAGGAAGAAAAAATAAAACAAAGACAGGCGAGAAAGAGTGAGATGTGGGCCATTCATAAGCAGACTTCTCCAAGGGATCTCGGGCCAGCACACCTGGTACTATTCACTTCAGAGGAAATAGACACTCTGTGGAAGAGAGGCTCTTGGCCTCGGGACAAAACCGCTGCAGCGCCAAATTAGAAACAGGAAGGACTGTGGGTAAGGCTCAGATTAAAAACGCGCTCCCCACATGGACTCAATATACTGCAGCCCTGATCCCGCTCTGGAAACCCAAAACCCAACAGCACTATTTTATGTCCCAGTCAACAGAACGCCTGCTGTTTGCACAGTGACAGTACAGAGATTCAGTCCAATGTCAACCCCCGAATGTTGGTAAACTGTTGCTCTCCTAATGCTGCCCATTCGAATGAGGAAAAGAAGTTTCTAAGTATACTTTATCAATTTCCGCGGTCACGACCGTGGATAGTTAATAATAGTGCATCACAACGGCATTTTCACCAAGACGGCTTTGTCCTAAACAGACGATGCTGTGCTTTATATCAGTCCAGTCACGAGGGAATCATGTAGATGTCAAAGTAAAGTGTGTCTGAGCCTTCCTTCTCTCTCGCACTGGCCTCTTTCTCGTCCACACCATCTATCAGCACCAGGACCAGATGAATGTGACACACACACACACACCGAAAGGGAGAATACAGCGCTGAGTTTCCCACAGACGACCATTAGAGCAGCTAATGTTGTCAACAGGCAGCTAGCAAGAACTAATGGTCCATAACGCACTCTATAAAGGAGTGAAACTAGCAAGAGGTCTGTGAATGTACCAGAAAAGGAAATGAATATTGATATATGCCTGCTGCCTTCCTCTTGCGACCCCTGACCTCTAACGGGTTTCTCCTCTGCTGACGGGAGCTGGAAGGCATTTCCTGCTCGTTCACGTACATACAAGTTCAATCTGAGGGAGAAAAGAGCAAAAAAAAGTTGGTTTCGAGAAAAAAAACAAAAAAACATCACCTCTAACGGCCCATGAGGATGAGGGAAAAAAGTATGCACTCATTCTCATACAATATTTCCATTTACTCATGGGCCTGTCCAAGTAGTGTGTTCCCCTCAATCTATCATTTTCACTGCGGTCACCGATGGTAGAGAGGCCTACTGTAATTATTCCTACAGATATTGAGGACATCTAGAGGTTGTTTCTCTTCACTGGAAAACAGAACTACTCCTTTTCTCATAGAGGTCAAGTTTTCATTACGTGAAGCTCAGTGAGGATTCTCAGACGGATTGACCGAGGAGTAATTTAATCCGCAGACACAAGGAGGCAACAAATGGACATATTTGTATTTTAGGGAAGAAGGAAGCAAAGGAAGGGAAAAAAAATCACAATAATCCAGCTCTGGGACAGAATCCATGTTCCATCTACCACTGTCCTCTTCCTCCCGTCTGTTTGATGTGCCTTTCTACGCTGCAAAGCCTTTCCCTCACGGAAGAGGTCATCACCGAAGCTATGAAGGGCGGCATTCACCGCAGGTCCGCTGACTGATGTTTGAGCCAGGCATGCTGATGGATGTACACGCGTAAACACACACACACACACATGCGTGTACGCACGCACGCATGCACGCGTTGTGCCAGACGGGGGAGTGTGCTCAGTAGTGCGACTCCAAGAGGAAAACCTGCCATGACATCACCCAGGGGGGAGTGCAGGTGCAGGGCCGGGACAGGAAGTGAGTCACAGGAAGCTTGGTGAGGCAAACTTTGCCATGCCACTGACAGGCTGTGGGAGAGCGGGGTGAAGGAGTGTGAGTTACACCTCGTAGCGGAGCTGGCTGGGGCCCTCTGGTTGTGGACCTGCTCTTTACATAAACAGGCTTCTCTCATCTCCCTCTGCAATCAGGTCGATGGAGACTTCCTTCGAAATAGCAGACCAGCTATGGAGAATTATTTCTCCCACGGACCACTTTACAAGCGGTGTACAATACATAATATTTTTTTCAGCTCTGTTTTATTAATGATTGCATGATGTTCTGAATGTCATCAATGTGTTTGGTGTACAGCGTTGGCATTTGTGGCATTTGTGGCATTTGCAGTATGCTATTATCATTTTTGTATTATGCAATTACTACACAGCTTATGACTTGAAACAGTAATATGAATACAACACAACACATTTGATGTGTACAGGTTGAACATTGTTCAAAATAGGTGTTTGAAAGCATTTCATCCGAACATTTTCCAACCTGCATATAGCTCCAGCACAGAGATGTGTGATGGATGGATGGACGGACGGATGGATGGAGGAGATGGTGCATGTGTCCTTGACAATGTCGGCCCACTGGTTTATACAAAGCTTATTACGCTAATGAGAAAAGTGTGGGGAATGGATTCGTCCCATACCACCCAGGGAAAGAGGGCCTGTTTCCCCTGGTGCACTGCATCTGGAAGCAGCCTCTTGGTAATCTGCTCTAAGTACAAAAGGTTCAGCACCAGCTTGTTCTCATAGACCACCAAGCGAGGCCCCGAGCTCCATAACAGGTTTCATTTCATAGCTGGGGATCAACTGATGCTTGGTGGACTGGGTTCCAGACCCGGAGATCCTCAAGGTGCCGCATCGACACTGCTGCAACTCGCGACAGTGATATTAGTGTCAGCGTTCTGTCGTCCGAAATCGCAGAGACGTGTACTCTGGTCATAAAGAAGTCACACCTTCCTTATCTTTCTTATCACCATTGCGACTGTCAGACGGGGAGATAGGAGGCGTTGTGGTATCACCCAGGCAGAGCTGCAGATGGGTTGTTGTCATCGACTGGCTAAGGACAAATAAAAGGTCATATAAGCTCATTGAAATATAACATTATCCAGCATACAACAATACAAATGCAATACTTACATTTACAAAATACAAAAACACTTGTAAATGTTAATAAGAAAAACATATAGAGGTTTTATATATATATATATATATAGTAAATAATGTAGATAGTGGTCATCATTTTTAAGTCAAATATGCAGTTCTCTTCCACAGGTGACTAGGTAGAGTGATCAATATCTAGGCTATATGTACATATATATATATGTATGTATGTATATCTATATACATATCTATATATATATAGAACCATTCTGCCAAAATCTTCAATCGCAATAAAGGTCTTTTATGTCGCAATACTGACGTATACCAAGATATAGTTTTTCTGCTAATTCAATCAATAGTCTATATGAAATAACCACATGGTTTTGAATACTTTTGTGTGAATTAAATACTTGACAAATGAAGAGCACTGATTATTTTAACATTTAACAATTTAAGTACAAAATAATGATTTTCTGAGAAGGAAATTTGAGTTAGTATGTGCATGTTATTGTCAATTTGGACGACGTAATTGTGTATCACGAGTGTGCTCTGTTTTATAATATAGCTATTTGGCATTATTCATTCACGCGACTATCTGAATTTTGAGCTTTCTTTTCATTGCCAGCTCTGAATCGGCAACATTGCCGATTTGAAGCTGCGTGCGTGGTAATGCACGAGATTTATTGCGCTTGAGATTGACATTTATTTAACAGGCATGCTGGGGGATGTCATGTAGCTCCCTTTGATTGATCTCTGCACTTCCTGCTACAAAGATGGAGGCCGCTCCCGTAACCGCACAACCCCTTTCAAGCACGGGGTGTAGGAGACGCCCTTCGGCAAGGTTCCAGGATTAGTCGGGTCCCCCGCAACCCCTCCCCTCCCCCCCCATCCCTCCCCCAAACCCAACTGTAACCATCAGAGGAGTAAACGCGACACTGACCTTAGATCAGTATCTCGAGGCAAATCCATCCACGAGCCTGTTTTAGAAGCCCATATGTGGTCCATATGGAACTCCTTCCTGTATCCTCTGGTTAAAGTGCAAGGTACACATCCTGAAGACCATTCGTCGATCTCAGAATAACGGTTAAAACTAAAAGGAAAAATGATTTATCTCATTGATAATTATTGATAATTCCTCCAGTATTTTCTCTCCCCCTATTTTATATATTTTACTGTGATCAGCGAGAATGAGCAGGAAATGTTGTGTGTGCACATTGAGTTATTAGAAGTCCTTGGGTGAGAGATGAACAGCTCCGATGTTACGAGGTCGTTTCTCTTGCTGCTGCCCCCCCCCGAACCCCAACCCCTCCACCCCCCATCGGCCATCGATAAAAAGTGTCTGGCTTAAGGTCTTGTCCATCCTCTAAGGTTTCATTGCCTTGTTCTCGAGAGTATCATTATGGTAGACAGGCTTTTAACTCTGCACTATAGCTCAACTACAAGACTCTTCTGTTGTGAGTATAAGGCCATATAATGGTCTCTTCCATTGAGTCCCAGCCAGGGGTAATGATTTCAGCATGTCACTCCAGGCCAACGGCACCGTGATTGCATGGATGATTAGCGCTTACAGTAATGGTTGTAGCCGAGCATATTTCAGGAGCAAGTTAGCGGGAGTTTTAAGTCGTTTCCTACATGCCTTTTATAATGCGGACCTACAGACACATTCGGTCCTCAAAGCTGGTGCATTTGAGGCACATGCTCGCAGCTTTAATTCATATGTGCTTGTAAAAGCAGACATATGCACGTGGAGGAATGAAAGGCGAAGATTGTATATATGTAAAAGTACAATCATCCGTGCAGTCATTCTGGAAAAGTCATTTCCATATTTGCTCTGCTCCTGAATCTGCGGACGCCCGTCTGTTTGATGTGTTCAGAGCTGCAGCACAGATGCCACAGTCTTAGCTATGCCGGACGTCATCTCACTGGCTGTTCTCAGAATACAGAAGAAAAAAAAACACACACCATGTGCACCACCTCTAAAATTAGTGTGTGCAGCACATAAAGGGAGAAAAGACCCGAAGTTAGAAAAAGACTCTAAAGTGTGCACTGGAGCTCTTCACTTCTCTACGTTTTCGTGTTCCACCTTGGCACAGAGCCAGTCGAGATCTCCCATAGTGACTGAGCCCTCCGTCTCATCAAAGATACACGGCACGCCACATACTTTCCAATTCTGGGCCAGCCAGAAATCTGGAAATCTGATTTTATAGCCCTTATGATTTGGGTTGTTTGGGGCTGCAGATAGTTTTGGTGTGGTTTGCTGCTCACCAAACAAAAAAGCGAACGGGCCATGCCACGCTAGTAGGTCCCAGCTCCCAGTGTTATGCTCATCAGTTGTGCGGCTACTCTGTTGTGTGTTTTGTGCGTAAACAAAGACAGCGAAGGACACCTTTAACAGATTTACCAGATGTTCGCGGAGAAGGAAAGGGGAAAATCTGTTTTCGGAGAGCGACTTTGCAGAGGTCTGTGTAGCAGGTGAAGAGGATCTTGCCAAGAACACATATCTCACAGTTGAGCTTTTGAAACAGAATCATGGAATAAACAGTTACGCACAGACTAAATGTTTAGCTTATCATCAACTCTCCTGTGCCATGAAATAGGTGGATAGAAAGAACGGACTCTGAAAACGCAAACGTGTTCTCAGTCTCAAGCAGTGGCCGACCACTCTCGGAGTCGCGAGCCCGCGATGACGGGACGAGCCGGGAAGTCAGTCAGTCAGTAATGGCGGAGATAATAGGTCCTTATTACTTTGACCCTCGACCCCTGTCCTTAGTGAGAAGTTTAGGAGTGGTCCCCGAGGAGCTGTCTGATGCTAACGTGGCTCTAAAAAGAGAAGCACCAGAAGTCGAGGAACAGTGGCCGACTCACAGTACAACCGGAACCCAGTTCAGCTGGGACGGGGTGCAGGAGGGGGGGCGGGTTTCAGGAGTGCTACCCATGTGTCACCCAACCTGGGAGCAGTATTTCCACCCAACCCAATGAAAGGTTTATGGACTTGAACTATAAAGGCAAAACCACTCAATCTTAACACTTTTTTGCTCAACACAAAGATTTCCAGAAGCGTTTCTGGAGGTTAAGGATTTTTAGTGTTCATTTGTATCAAATGTTCATTAAGTGTGCCAGCGAAGTGACTTCCTCCCGAAGTCCATTAAAATGGTGCTGCTACTGGCAGAGGTATGTGCAGCCCATGTGTGGGGTTGTGGTATGGTGGGGGTCCACAGAGGAGAAATGGACACCAGATGGGACCAAGGGTGGGGGGGTGGAGATGCAAGGTAGAATAAAATAACACATGCAGAAGATTGAAACTGAAATGTGGTGGGAGGAGGAGGTGGAGGAGGTGCGTGTGTGTGTGTGTACACGTTGGGAGGGTATAAAATAATTGGATAGTTGCATCATCTAGAGTAGACGGGTGCAAACACCCTTGGAGGATAAGAATAGGTAAACAGATATGATCTGAGGCACGTAAAAAAATAAAGTGACATTTCAATGTTTTTGCTGCCCGTGGATAAAGTCTCACGGCCCCTTCTAAAATGTTTTGATTTACATTTCCTATATAAGTAACAAGCGTATCTTTGTCCGACGCACATTTTGTTTTTTGAAGAGAAAAAGCCCACCAGGAAACCCTTGAATAGATGATTGAAAAAACAACCACGTTGGTTTTCCATGCAAGCGTATGCATGTGTCTGAGATTGAAAACCAACATTCCACGGTCCCAATGTGCGCTCACATAAAAAACACTCTATTTAGAGCATTTTGAGCTGCCTTGTGATCCCTCCAAACCCTTTCTAATGCAAACACAGCAGAAAACGCAGTCAGTCAAACTCCGCAAAACTCTCCCTCTCTGCCTCTCTTCTCCCTCTCATTATCTGATCCGCTATTGTGGCTACACTTTAAGCTTCCATCGGTGTCTCTCTGGAGCAGTTATAGTCTACTTGCCTGGATACTATGTTGTTTCCATCAGAAACATTGCAGGATGAAGATATTGACTCAGGTGTTCATGATTCAAACTGTCATGCAACATATGCTATGTTTTGTTTTTGTCACCGTGAATAAAAAACGCGAATCTTAAGCTGTTTTCAGTGTCAGTGTTTGGTATTGTTTGTGTTGCACTTCATTACTTGCTGCAGCTGAGTAGTTTTCTGAGCCGTGCCCCCTGAATTTCTTTCTTCTTTTTTTATTATTTTTTTTTTACTTCAGTGCCGAAAAACATCAGAGCCTTATGAGTCAGAGACGACAAAGAAAGGCAGCCAACACTGAAGTGGGGAAGAATCTGTCTGAGCATGTGCATGCAGTATGTGGACAGGTGCAGGTGTGTGTTTGTTTGTCTTTATTAATAATTAAAGTGCCAGTAGGAATCTTTTCTTGCCGAGAGCCTGTTGGTGTGTCTCACTGCCACAGTTTGCGAGCTTTCCGTCTCCAATCGTCTTATAAATAAACCCTGCGCCCTTGTCAGACCTTCCTCAGAAGCCCTGCAGATTCACCTCTTCCCCCTCCAACCTCCCCCCTCCGTTAATATTGGTTTGGACCAGAAAAAACACATACGAGCTAGTCGAACCTTCCCAGGGATCTTTGCAGTGACATGTGATGCATGAAAACATGCTCTGGTGTTTTTCTAATCCTCCCTTGGGAGTCTATCACATTTGCGGGCTTGTAACTTGTCACTCCCGTCCTGTGACCCTGCACCCCACTGCAGTTCATTACACCAGCCGGCACCCTGACCCGGCTCGGTCGCTTCCCCCCTCTACGCCTCTATTGTTGTTGGTTTCCAATTACATTTACCAAAAGAGTCCAATGCTTGGTTAGCAATCAGTGCAGTGTGAGCTTCTTGTCATGTGCTGTGTTTGTGCAGCTAATTTCTGTCAGAATTTGAAACTCTTGTTATTCATGTCAGCCACACACGTTGGCCCCTGACATGGATACGTCAACAATGGGTGACTGGTTCACTGTAGCTGCTCTTGGAAAATTGGAGTGACCACGTTTTTTGTTTTTTTTTCACGATAAATACACATAATTTATTTACAAATAAAGTGGTTATAATAGAAATAAATACAAAATAAAAATCTGAGCATTATACTTCATGTGGTATTGCACCCATTTCGAAATGTACATCAGAAATACATTTTCAAAACCAGTAAAGGAATATTCCTCTGATTAAAATATTTATTTTTCCCAACTTTACGTAGACATAAATATATTCATATATAGCTTTTTTTCTTCTTCCACAATAGCTCTGTTTTGTCTTTCATATAAATAAACGTCTTCATTGGGAAACCGGGTGTCCATAATAACCTCTGATGTCTCTTTCAGTCTCTCTTGCCCCCGCTCTCTTTCTATCCACACCACTGTCAGTTTCTCACCGGCAGCCACATCCCTCCACCACCATATCCTGGTAGTTTTTCAGGATGACCTTCTCGTATTCATCCAGGTAGAGCAGGGAGATGGGGCTGAGGTCAGTGGGCACGCAACAGGCTCTGGGGATGTTCGAGTTGACCGAGTTGACCAGCGTCTGCACAATGGCGTGATTGGTAGAATTGAGATGCTCTGTCAGGGGGAACGGACATTCCCCATGGCAATAAAAGGCGTGGTAGCCGGGGGGCGCCACTATCCACTCGTTCCACCCCACATCGCTGAAGTCCACGTACAGGGCGTGCCTCTTGCAGCTGGCCTTGTGCTGGTGCTTCCTGCGCTGTTTGCGGAGCGCCGCCTGACGTTTTTCCCGCGTGTGGAGCACCGAGTCCCCGCGGCCGTCATGGCCGTACGTCACCAGCAGAGGCCGAGCCTGAGGCCACGAGTCCTGGTCCCGGTGCAGGGACCGGCTCACCCTGATGTGCTTACTACGTCTCTGGGCATGCTCCCCGTCCATCTCCCCCTCCTCCGGATGATGCACCTCCACCATGAAGCCGTGGTTGTGACCTTTCCCAGAGGTCCACTGAGACACGGCGGGGCTGACGTCAAAGCTCTCCCAGCGGCTCAAAGAGTCCTGCACTAGCCGAGTGTCCAGCAGACGTGCCAGGGGTTCCCTACCTTGAGTGGAGGGAACTCCGAATATCTCATAAATGTTGATGCGATGGAAGCCACCAGCCGGAGCGATATCACTAGTGCTGCTGTTTCTGGAGCTGTTGTTGGGGGGCGCAGCTCCCATGACCTGATCCCTGTAGACGCGAAGCTCTGCAGAGGTGATGAGCTCCTCATCGGGGATGGAAGTGAGGTTGAAGTAGAACTGCTGGGTCGTTTTACCTTTCAGCCTGGCCAGAGCCTCCATAGACTCTACAAGAGATGGCACAGAGACAAACATAGCGTAAGAGGATATGCGTGAAATTCATGCCAAGGATGAAACAAAGAGTGTACGCATGGTACAAGAACGAGAAACAACATCTATGATTAAAGCCAAGGTGGCTTTGTGGTTCGTCTGTGAGCAGGGAAATATTGGCCAAGGATGGTTTTCTCGCATGGTTTCTTTCTCCGTCTCTCTCTCTCTCACACACACACACACATGGACTCGCACACAACTTGCAGCCTTCTTTCTGCGCAGCCGGCCAAGCTGCCACGTGGTTACACCGAGTGGGTGTGGGCCATTGTCACACAGGCTTTAACACACACATCGAAGCTTTGCACGTATGACTCAGTGTAATATTCTCACGGTGATGTAATGCCGTCATTAGTGTCACGCTCATAGATTTACCATGAAAGCGGTGCGCTTCCGTCTATTGATAACATCCAACATTCTCGTCAGTCTGCCTTCAAGTGGCACATTTGCCCTCGAGTTGGCTGCTGCACACAATTCCCACAATCAGTGAAAGAAGACATAAACATAAAGACATAACATAAATAGCAACTGTTGCATTAACCTTTAGAGAACTGGCCAGCTTTGAAATATCACTTGATGAATTTGCAATGGGAATGTAAATAAATCCCATAGTAATAATCCTATGAGAAGACATAGGATGCTATTAATATCTAAATTATGGAGAGAATCTATAGTCCACAAATGGAAAGCTGATACAATGCTTTTTTATTTTATTGTTAACTTTATTGCTAACAGATCAGAGCCTGCAAACGCTCTCCTCTCTGAAAGTGCGAGGTATTCCCCCCTCTATATTGTACCATAAATGACAGAAGTTGAAGCTGCAATTTTCTTTAAGGCAGCTCCACTTTGAACGTGTACTTCATGAAGTTCATAGACGATGTATAGACACACGTTTTAATCTGTTTGGTGTGGTGAAACAAACACAAACTTTGAACTCGGTGCCGTTTCAAAGGAGCCATTTAGGAAATTCCACCATCTCATCCTAAACCTCCCTCCAGAGGTACAAAGACCTCAATTAGGCCTATCACTCCTCATTTGATGTGGGAAAGCCCCCTGTCTCTCGTTCCCTCTCCCGTGTCCCCAATCCGTCTCTTTCTTTCCTTCCTCAGCTCTCAAATCCCCTTCTCCCTCTGTTCTCTTAGCCCCAAATCCTCTTTTCTTTCCGCCTGCCTGTCTGTCACTCTTTCTCCGTTTCTTTTTTTGCGGCAGCGTTCTCACTCTCTCCCGTCTGTCTCTCTTCTGTGTGAACAAGTTGAGGCTTGTCGAAAACGTGTGAACCACAGATATGAGTGTATCAACATTCCTAATTTCTTTTTGCGCTGCATGCCAAAACAGAAGATAAAGGCTAATGTTGGGTCATTCATCACGGACCTGTCTCTAGGCAGCCACTTCCTGTGTAATAGTGGAAATGTTCTATTTGGCACGGGAAAATGGTTATTTTTGAAAAGTAATAGGAGAGAAACTAATTATCCGAGTGAATTTAATATCAGAAGGCAGATTTGATGAACGATTGGAGCCGTTCGCTGCGCTTACATCTGTAGATACATGCTTATTACGCGGCGTAGCCATCAATTGCACGTCTCTTGACGTGGGAAGACTTAACAACCCCGCAGCTCTGTTAGCATAGGATGAAAGAGCCAGCGGAGCATGTGTAAACACAGTCTGAACACATTGGTAATGGCCGGTGGTGTCAAGGTGTGTGCTGGCCCGGTGCAGAGGTTTCCAGTAGTGGGCAGGGAGCAGTCACTCAGCCCGGCTGCCCGGGCCAGGCTTGTTTGTAGTGTGTCAGTGTAGCCACTGGGTGTCATTGCACTGGGCCTCTGGAGAGCACCCAAGCAACCACTCAACCACCCCTCTGACTCACCCCTGATGGAAACTTCCCCACTCAAACACTTAGGACTCTGTATAAGGACTCTGTGTAGAGCCCCTATGGACTCGGTAACTTGTATGTTGTAAAAACTGGAATATAGGAACATTTGAAATTGAATGGTAGATACAGAGTTGCTATGTTTCACAGTAAATTTTTTTTTTATCATACATAAATCTTCTTGATATTATGACCAGGTGTGCCGCTCTGCTGCCCAGTTATATATATGTATGCATATATATATATACATATATATATAAAGCATCAGTCATGTTTAAATTTCACCTGTTAGATTATTTTAGGCAGCTTAAAATAACCCTTGTCACCAGTGGCATTGTGTAAACACGTAGTGTACAGCTGGTGAACTAATGCACTGTATCCACGTGTGTGAGCCTCATTCATCCGAGCAGCATATGTTAACTTGGAAGCAAAAATGGAATTGAAACACTGAATTCAACAATCTGCGCGTATATCCACCATGTAAACTAAGTGAGCAATTATGGTGTTGTTGGAACGTGCGTAATGGCGCACGGCGCGGAGAGAGCGGCGATATGGAAAGAGTAAAGGCGCGCAACCCCTTCTCCACCCGTTTTTTTTTATTTATTTATTTTTTACCAAAGACTCATGTAAGTCATGTTAGAAATGACTCAGAATTCAGTCTGACACGATGACTTTGTCATAACGCGTGTTGGCATAATGTCATGTCTTGTGTCATTGAAGTAACAGGGTGATGACTATCACCTGCGCACAGGCGCACACCGCCCTTTATCCTGCTCCTGTGGTGCGTGTCTGGAAAAACTGTTTTCAGAGCCCACGCAAACACCATCAATTATTAAGAAACAAATTACCCCAGGGACACCACCGCCCCCTTGATGTTTTTGAAGACTGTGACAGCTGCGCCAGAAGGTGGGTGGAGGGGATGTTTCGGTAAATGTTGCATCACTACATGTATGAGAGTTCGTTTAATTGATATGCTTGTTTGTAAATCGTGTCAGCGGGGTTTACGCTTTCCCAAACGCATTAAAGAGTCACACATAACGCGGACGCGTGTCACCTGTAAATGACTAACGCTCCATAAAACGGTGAAGACTCTGAAGTTCAGCCTCGACGCACTGAGTCATGTTTAAATATAGGTCCGGGCCGTCTGAGAGAGACAGGTACAGGTATGTCACTAATACATACCTTCGTGGTGAAAGCTTCTAATCGTGTTGGCCTTGCTGGCGGCTCTCTCCGCGTGCTTCCCCATGCTCTTGGGCCGTTTGGTGCTGTGGTCCCCGTTCGCTGAGTGCATGCGGTAAAGATCCACCATGTACTGCGGCACCACTGCTTGCTTGCTCGGGGTCGGCCTGCGCCTCAGTCCAAACATGGTGAGGAGCCGGAGCTCGAACTCGTGGAGGAAGCTCTCCGACTGCTCGGGGGTCTGCTTCCCGGATTCGCTGTACTTCCTCCGGCCGACCTCGGGGATAAGTCCCGTAGCACCTTCCAGCATCACCTGAGCGAGCAGCAGTACCATGAAAGAGCGGACCACGCCGACCATGATCAGTCAGTCCCTGTGGAGAAAGTTGGTTTCGTGTCAATACACTGGCGCTGAGGTATTGACATGAGGTAGACACAGCAGGGGCTTCACTGCAGCATTCTCCAAAGTGAGCGCGGACCCCCCCACGCCCTCCCTCCCATACAGTAGGAATGATTGAAGGAGAGCAGGTTAAAAAGGGAAGACAGCTCCTCACTTTGAAGTAGAACAAAAAAAAAAAAAAAAAAAGAAAGAAAAAGGGGCGCTGTGAGTAACAGCCCCTCCGGCAATATAGCGCGTCTAACTGAAACAGAAGATTGATCTTAACATGAGCAGAAACATAGAAATATATCAAGGTGAAGGAGTTAAGAAGGAGTTATGAAAGAGACGAACAACAAACAAAAAAAAAAAGGTTGTGGGGGAATGACAAATCAAAGAAAGTTGCAGGGGGAGGGGGGGGGGGGGGACACCGCAGACATAAAGTCTCCAATTAGAAGAGATAGGAAAGCACGTTTAAGCGAAGTGATATGAAAAGAGAGGCAAGTCGTCTGCGTCGCCCGAAAGATCACAGGAGGCATGAAAGAATGTCGGGAGAAGGAGTCGGGATACACGGCAGCAGGAGAGGCAGTCAGACGGCGCAACAAGCGTCTTATTTGCGGAGGCTTTGACGGTCATGTATAATCATAAGGGATAGAATTACTTCAAGAGGCTCGCAGGTGCTAGATCTGACGTGCGTATGTATACCAGAGCCAGATGTAGCCCGGGACGAGACATCCCAAAAAAAAAAACACACACATACACACACACACACCAAGAACTAAATGTCATCTGAGTAGCGCAACCCTCCTAATAAAACAACTTTTTCTTCTTTTTTTATTCTCTTTTCGCTTAGTTTTTACCTCCCTAGGTTGAAAATGGGAACGCTTTAACTTTTACGCACACACATACACACACACACACACACGCGCGCGCGCGCGCGCACACACCCTGTCAGCATAAGTGGTGCGAGAACTGTTGATTTCTAGCCGTAAAGTCAACGTTTCCTCTTGAAGCGAGTTCGTTTATACTTTGCTGACATTGTTATGATTTGGGCTCTTTTTTTGGGGTAAAAGTTGAACAACTGGATGAGGAGTCTTTACCTGACGAGGAAGCGCTGTGTCCGGTCGTCGTTCCACCTTGGTGCTCCGATAAATTCCACATTAATTCGTGTTTAATCCACGCTGCTTCTCCTTGAGGGACCGAAGACAGCCCATGCCCTTCGCCGATCGCCTCTCGCACATATTCTCACCAGCTGCAATTCGGGGTTAGGTCTTGGTCAGCGCGGAAAGGAGGAAGAAAAAAAAAAAAGAAGAAGAAGAAAAAAAAAAGAAAATACGTTAAGTCTATGAGGAAGCGGGCTCGCGGAGGCAGGACCGATCTAAGTATAACGCATCTTGGTTGAACATCTTCAACAACAACAAAAAAAAAAATAGAGAGAACAGTTCGCCGAGACAAAAAGTTGCGCGGAGCTGGCTTGAAGGGAGATAAGCGCACTCAAGTGTCGCTCCTTGGACCTTGTTGCCTCGAGTCAGGGAGCGCGTCGCCTCTCCTCTGTGCGCCACAGCGTAGTGGTTGCATTGATTGGTGCCTTCTCTTCCCCCAGCGACTCTTTTTGTCGTGCAGTGATGTCACCGAGGGCTGTCAATCATTTGTCCACCATTAAAAAAAAAAAAAAGAAAAAGAAAAAGCACCTCCTGCGGACCTCCGTAACCGGGAGGCTCCAAACCTTTTCACGTCTAACGATGCCAAATAAAAACGCACATTGAGAGCCACGGACCCAGTTTGGATGAGATTCGCTCCACGGGGAACCTCACAGGAGGAATTCTGTTCTGTAAAGGCTCGGGTCAGTAGAGTGGTAAACAATTGGAACAGTCTTTTATACCGTCTTAAATTTGAATAAAGTCCTGCTGATTTACAGTAAAATTAAATTATTCCACAAAATGCAGAGCCCCTCCTCGATGAGCCATGTGGCCCCTCAGAACGCTAGAGAACCATATATAAATACAATATCTGTCGTTGTTACAAACAACTCTCCTTTTTCCCTCATCTATACATGTCCTGGAAATTCACGCCATAAAAATAGTCATTAAGTCAACAGTTAAAACCATGCTGTTGCTTTTAGTTGTTTGTTTTTTGAGGTTATGTTCCATACGAGCAATCGTCTATTTGTGTAATGTGTTTTAAATAACATCAAAATGGCTTGTTGTAGTCCCTAGGCGGTGTAATATTCCTACGTGACTTTTGACCACACGGTGCAAAAGAAGAAAAAGAAAAACACAAACATGTCACCTCATGCTGCTTCATAAATAGATAATTGATCAAGGTGTTAATAGCTGGATCCAACGTGTTTAGCTTTTGGATTACAGCTAATAGATAAAGGCATCACAATGTGTTGCGTTTGTGGTTTTAAAGGATTAGTCCCTGCAGAGGCACTAATCACCTCCTCCTGCTGAACTTCACTCTCTGTGTGTGTGTGTGTGTGTGTGTGTGTGTGTGTGTGTGTGTGTGTGTGTGTGTGTGTGAGTGCGTGTGTGTGCGTGTGCGTGTGTGTGCTTGTACATGTGTGTCTGAGACCAGAGCAGATTCATACACCATCAATATATCAGTGGCAGGTTTTGGCTCAACATTTTAAAAGCTCTTCTCGCGTAAACTCGTCTCCTAAACGGGCTGCATTGGTCTGATATGACATATGTATTTGTTCTTTTTTCTTTTCCAGTGGTAATCATTTGAGCCCCCTGTGTTTGTATACAGTGCGTGCTCTCATTGAGGTGGGTGAGAGGAACTTTGCCGCATTGTTTTTTAGCCTGTGGGGTGTAGCCAACAGCAGTAATGTTTGGGTCATCTCCACAAGAAAAGCCCCCATTGATTCCCTCGAGTGACTTCCATCAGGTGATGATGGTTCGGGCAGGCGGCTGTGTTTTGGCCAAAGCGCCGGGCCTGTTTTTCGGAGAGATAGCAATAGATTAAATCCGCCCCAGATCACAAGATATCTTTCTCCCCTTCCAGGACAATAACATTTTATGAGGGATAATCCCAGATCTTCCACTTAGCAATTAAAATACAGAGAGGCCCGTGGGTGCATGCCGTTACCTGAGTGGCAGTGTGCACAGTTTCTTGGCCTTCCCCTCGCTGGATCCAAGCCCTTTTGATTCTATACTTTGATTCTTTTGCTTTCCAGATTCTTTTTTTTTAACCTTTTTATTTCATCAACAGATTCAGTTAAAGGTGGCTTACAGTGACATATACTATCTGTCCATTTGAAGTTATTACTTTTCACTTCATTCATTGGAATGTTCTCCCATTCATTCATAAAATCAGAGTATGGGAGAACATGTAAATCCATACTGCGTAGATTTGCTCTATTGTCATGTTAATCCATTGGCAGTGATAGTTGGGTCCCTGCTGTTGCCAAAACACCACTTGGTGAAGCGAGCGCTCTAAACCCAAACGCAGGTAAAAGCCGCTCGGCATTTAGATGCTTTAGATTGGAGGATAAGGCCTCACACAGTAAGCTGTGAGTATCTTTAATTACCCGAGTGAGAGGATTAGAAAGAGAGGGCTTTATCTGAGGCCTTCTCCCTCTTCTTCCTTCTGTATATATATAAAAGTGTTTTGTTTGAATGACTGGGCATATAAAGGTGTGTGCTTTGAGTGCACGGTCATGCACATAATGTATGTGTGCGTGCGCCTTGGCACAGCTTGTGTCAGGCCGGGGCTGAGGAATGTGTCTAGCCAAGGCTGTTGAGGGACTTGATCAGTGATGCCCAGAGTGGTCTGAGAAGATCATGCGGCTCTGACACTGTATATATCATTGTTTTGAGCCAGATACATCATGCTTATCTAATCGCTGTGACTGATCCAATTACATGCTGATTGAAAGGACAACATCGCGGAGCGAAACCTTGGCGGCCAAGAGAGGGCAGGTCGACATACGCTATCTGAAGCACAAATGAACGACCTGCTGATGAGGGCTCTGAGAAGGTTAAACTGTGCCTCAGCTGGACGGCGTTAACCCGGCACCACCACCACCGGCACTAGCGCCGCTATTTCCTTCCAACAGCCATTTGTTTGTTCGTCATGGCGGTAAATAGTGAAAGACGGAGCATGAAGGTCAAGACAGAGATACTCACATGAATCTCAGCTGTTCTACTAGAGCCGTCGGCCCATAAGGACAGCAGTTTACAAACCTTTGTCCTGGCAATATTTCTAGATGTTGAACTCTCTTGACAACATCTATTTAAGTCAAAATGCAATTTTGTCAAAACAAATGCACATGCTGGGTTTCCCACAGCTCAATTCCATGGTTTTTCTATAATATATATACAGCATATATATATGTATATATATATATATTTATGGGGTGGCGGTTCCTCAGCTTTCACAGATCCTTTTGCAATGAACATTTCTTTCCCATATACACAGGAACTTAAAAAAAGAACGCTACTTTCTTTTAACAGTAACATTTAACTTTTCGGCCTGCAGGAAAGCCTGCAGGAGAATCTTCGGTGAAATCTCCACAGGTGTGCTGGAAAAAAAAAACAATGGAGCATCTGCACATCCTCATAACGGTGGTTTAGCTCTAGACTGTTGTTATCAGCTTAAACTGGAGTTTCTTGGAAATCCTCTTGTCCCAGCAGTGAGCACTAATGCGACTGGTCTCTGATCCGTCCCCCGAGGCCTTCGGTCTGTGCTGAGGAACAACACAACTGAAAGCTCTCAGACAACTGAACACTCTCTGTTTGAATCTATTTTGAGGCTAAAATTCAGGTAGAGTACAGCATTGAACACCAGACTAGGTTTTGTTCCGTGAAACGCACATTCCCCTCGTCGGCTGAATATTATATATTATTCTAACCATTTGAAAGTCATATATCTTCTCCGGCATGTTTCATTCATCCTTCACCTTTTGGGGAAATCATCTTCAGTAACCAAAAGAATAATATGGAGTAAAGCCCCATCATGTACTTTTTCCTCGCCTAATAGATGTATCTTTTTCTTTTATGGAAACCCCCTTAGGGGAGAACAATGTGCAATACATAACACTTATAACAAAAGTAACCTATTCAAGGGGGAATCTTTGTGGTTATTTGAGGGAGGTGAGGATAGAATGTGTTGTTTTAATACGTAAATCCTGCGGAAGACGAGAAGACATGGTTTATTGTCCTCTGCTCACCAAAGTCCTGTACGTGCTCATTTCTTTGCGTGCCACAGTGTGTGTGTGTGTGTGTGTGTGTGTGTGTGTGTGTGTGTGTCCACGTGTTGTGCTGGATGTGGATGGTGCGGCCTTCTCTTGTCATCACGTACATTCCAGGAGTCAGGGGGCAGACGAAGCCCTGAGATGACACTGCAGATCCAACTATTAGCCTTTCACCTGCTGTTAACAGAAACTTGGCTAGACACAGGGCCTGCATTCCTCTGCCTTGAGCCAGATGTAGTTTTAACACACAGTAACATGCCTACAAGGAGATAATCTTCAGAGATGTTGCTCTCAAACCAGGGAGCGATTTGTTGCCGTGACTCGCTTCTAATTCGACGCCCGGGCAGAGTTGTCTTTTTAATTTGGAAAACCACGAAAACTTCATCAATCCACATGTGTTTGACAGCAGAAGCACGACCGACGGGCTATGCAGAGCGCGAGCACATGGGGCATGAAAGAGGTTGTGGGGAAATGGGACACATTTCATATAGGTTGTTCCCAAAATGGAAACCCACCAAGGTCAGAGACGGCCAGCTAGAAAGCCAGAGTCAATATTTATGGATACTGAACATGTGGCACACTTCTCTACCCACTAATTTGAGCAACAAGTCCACCCCCAGATTATATGGCCTCGCAGAGATCACAAAACCTGGTCCAAACCTTGCTTGCATGTTTCAAATATTGAGGAGCGCGATGGGGTTGGTCGCTGAAGAGAAGCTGTGCGCAATTTGGCAATTTGGCACGCTGTTTATTTGTTTGTGTTTTAATTTCCTGTCTACATAGGGGACAAGGGAGCTTTGATCAAGGCACTGAGGGTTGCTCCTTTTCCCAGACCTGCATTTTACAGCATTGTAACTATCATATTGTGGAATGCTTTGCTTTTATTAAAACCAAATATGGAGAATTTTCATATTCAAATTTTAAATCCTCCATCGCTTTTCTCATATTAGAAAAATGCTCGCGTTGCTTTTTCTTTATGAGACGCATGTGTTTTGAAGTCAACGCCATGTCTTTGTTGCTTGTTCTTACACTCTCTGAACAAAGGGAAGTTCGGTGCCTGATGCGCTGACTGTGTAACGTATTAACACCACACGGCTATAAAATCAGTGTACCCATACGGAACATTTAGCTCTGTACGGACCTCACACTTAAACAACTTACAATAGGAATTCATATGAACACATGCTTCGTTTAACGAAGTCGATGGGACGAGAGGCAGCTACTTCCATTTTCGAGAGGGATAGAGGGAGAGAGAGAGAGAGAGAGAGAGAGAGAGAGAGAGAGACATAAATACAGGGATCTGCCCTTTGAATGCAGCTCCACTCATAAAGACACCATGCGTCACTCAATTATACGTCTGCATGATTAGAAGCCTGGGCTACATAAACAGCCAGCGTCAAGATTTACATTTTACTGCTTAAGCACAAGCAGCTGTTTACGGGCCAAGGAAGGAAAACACTTAGCAAGTATCTATACATGAGAGGGGATTCGGAACTGACACATCTCCAGCAAGGACGGTTTCAATTAATAGTTGTTTATGTAGATCGACTGCAATACATGGAGGAATAGTGGATTGCTTTTTGTACTCTCAATGCTACTGCTTTCGGGTTTTAAACATGTTAATATGTGTATGCAGCTGAGTTAAATTGCGGAGTGCAATGAAGTGCAATTGCGAGTCCTCTAAAGGTTCAGGAAAGCAAAAAGACAAATAGAAACATCCTGATAGAAGTGTTGTGACCTTCACAGGCAAATACAAACTGACAGCGTTTTCAATCACTCGCTGGATAAGATGAAAGAGCAACAAATATTTCATTCTCCGCGTCGAGCCGTGAGCAATAAAACGCACTGTAGCTTCAAATGCTCTTCGCTTTCATGGGGGGGAAAAAAAAAACGTTTCCAACACACGATGAGATTAAGGCCGTTGCGTGACGTAGGGAATTGCTTGAATCTGCGGGTTGCATCGCGTGCGAGATACTGAGAAGGTTAGACAAAGCTGAGCATCTCCGGGCATTTAGGGCAAGGCCAGTTTATCAACTATTTAACTGATAAATGGTAACCAAGGTGCTAAATACCAAAAGCTATGTTGTTGTTGTTTTTTGCATATAGATAACATGAGATAAAGTGGAACACATTGTTACTGCTGATGAAGTAAAAATGCCTAAAATACACCCAATGTTGGGTAGAAGTATTGCATTTTCTTTAATCCCATTAATACCCAACAAGAATACCCATTTCACCGCCCAGCTCCACTCATCCACTGGTATGATAATATTTCTATCACAGCCACCATTTGTACTAAACGTATGCAAGTACAATAACACTTAACAAAAAAAAAGACGTTGGATAAACAATTAAAACATTTTGTGATGATTGTTGAAGGTATTCTGCATTAAATGTCACTGTTTTGATTCATTTTCACGGCTCTCATCAGCGGTCATCTGTTTTCAGTGAGAAAGGTCTTGTAAACCCAGTATACCCTGCCTCCACAGCATTTACCAGCAAACAGACGAAGTTAGCGTCTAGCTAGCTGCCCATGACATGGGAAGTCGTGTGCACAATACGTGTGGCGTTCAAGTGGTTAAGTCGTGAGATCACCGCTGCTAGGCAACGGCGACTTGGTACTGTCGGCGTCCAGAAGCCACAGATGCTAAAAGTTAAGCAAGCTAGCGAGCAGGTAACGTAATGCAAAGGTATAGTGACGAAAAAGATGAGTCTGTTGGGAATACCAACATTTTCCTCAAAAAGCTCTATATGACCTGATTTATAGATTTGAATATATTATAACTTAGCATCCACAGCGGCCTCCATTTCTGAAAATGTCAGCAAAACACGCCACAACTCGTGAACTCTGAGCATTCTGAAAATTACACTTACGAGGTTGTGAATACCACAAGAGGGGGGACAGTAAATACAACCTCATTTGAAGGAAGCACAAGTTGAGCATTTCATAGCTAAATAAAATGTAATTTCATTAAAGAACTGGCGGAGACCAAAAAAGAGCTAAAAGAAAGGGAATTTTGGACGTACATTTGCCAGGTAATTCTAATGTTTTTTCCAAAACATCTGGATGTGTAAATTAGCAACTGTTTGTTGTCAGGATTGCTGTATCAACTCAAAAGGTGATAATATGTCAGAGTTGTGTTTATAACTTGCGTCTGCTGCCCCCAAGAGGCCAACAGAATCATGTGACGCAGGCTGTTGTTCACAGTTTAGCTAATGCTAAGTAGTGCTAGCAGTGCTTGGCACACTAAGGTTAGCTGCTCTGCTGCTGTTTTAGCCCATCCTTTTTCATAGTCGTGTGTTTTATTTTAAAGCTTTAAAACTGTCACCAATATTTGTTGAAAAGCTGGGGTGTGAAAAAACAATAATAATCTTTAATCCTATAAAACAATTTCCCTTGATTTGAACACCTACAGAGTTAAAGTAGCATTGCGCATTGCAGCCATAATAAAAAATAACCAAAAACAAAACAAAGGCATCTTTATAAGCAGCTGGAACAAAACGCGAACACTGGCTTTCACAAAATCGAAAGTTAGTCCGGAACAAACCCATTTCATTGTCACATTTCATTATTATGGTGTCGTGCTGAGTCCGAGGCCAGCCGTACAGCCTGGAGGGAGCAGAACAGCAGGGTTGTCTGACAGGGGGAGAGAGGAGGCTAGTAGGCTATAGGGAGGACCTGATTGTACTCTGGCATCCACAGAATGACATTATAGCTGTGTGGTTTCATGATAATAATAATCTTCAGAGCAGCTGTATAAACATTTAACTGACATCCACTCCCTGGGCATGCAGTATGTATCTTTAACTTCTACTAGGGCCAGTCTGATGCAACTATTCATATCTCCGCCCATCTCTCTCTCTCCCTCTCTCCCTCGCTCTGTCTGCTTGGGATACATGATCCATGTTAGTATTTGCTGTAAATGTCAATGGAAAAATGAATGTTCACATCACATTAAGCCTTCAGCATTTGAAGGCAAAGCACATCGTGTTGGGAGAACGAGCTCAGCGGGATGATTTACTGTGGGGACTCGGCGCAGAGCTGCGACAGTTGTCCTGCTTCAT
This sequence comes from Ophiodon elongatus, assembly GCA_016806645.1. Lineage (NCBI taxonomy): Eukaryota > Metazoa > Chordata > Actinopteri > Perciformes > Hexagrammidae > Ophiodon > Ophiodon elongatus. The sequence continues at coordinate 153,055 of JACSYO010000293.1, read as the reverse complement.
TCACTGTGAAAAACTGGGAAGCAGTTTTCAAAAATTTGGGACTCAACAGAGGCCAATAAATTCAGACAAACCCTCGCTCCGGCCCCTCACAATGTAGCCTATTTCCTGGTAACATTTGTCTTAATTCGTGGCAGTTTGTGTAAATATTTATGTCACTAAACCAACTGTTCTGTATACAGTAAGCCCCCCAATCTTCCCTGGAATGTGATTTAATTGGCGGTTTCCTCTGTTTATCCTGTTTCATACGGTTATGGGCGAGCTTACTGTAATGAATAATCAGGTAGATAAACTGTAGCCTTAAATTAAAGGTCCTCCTTAAAGGAAATCAAATGAAGGTTAATACCCGTTTCATGCCCCCCGTCTATAATTCACGTTCTCTCATCACATGCCAGATTACCATTATGTGTCATTTGTAATACAATAAACAGACTCCAGATGGCTTGGATTCTCTTGAATATACACAGAGCAACAGAAGCTATGGGGAGAGCTGCTGTATTTTACGGTGTAGTCACTTCAGAAGCCCAGCTCTCTCTCAGTAGCTTATTATATCCTAAAAACTTGCACGGTTTCCTAGTGTGAGACAAGGAAATGAAGAAAACTATTAAAAAAAGAGTTCAAGGATTGAGGCTTTGTGTGCGTTTGGTCAGTTACAATAAGAGCAGATGACTAAGCTTGAAGAAATGCAACTATATTGAGAAGTGGGTTGTTTTCTTTCTGCACGGTTTCTTCCTTGATGTAGAAATATAGTAAGCTATATCAAAGTAATTTCCTTCTTCCTCACACATCTTTGACATTGTGCAGCGGAGCAGGCAATGTAAACAGAGGGCAAGAAATGAGACTTTCTGATCTGCCAATACATCTTGGCTCTTGCCTTGTCATTGCACGCTGCTGTGCTTTTTTTTTTTTTTTTTTTTTTACATCCGTATCGTGGAGTTTTGCCACTGCGCCACAAACGAGACGTGTGTGAAGGCCGGTTCTCTTCCAAAGCACACTAAAAACATATGCGTGACATATGAGACGTCAGCTGCAGACTTACCTAAACACCTCCGTTATGATGGCTCTCTCACATCCGACAGTGATTTATCTGTGATTATTTGGCCTCTCCGCGTTTTGGGGCAAGGGACAAGGAAAAGACCACTCGTTGGGTTTATGCATGGATCATTGAGGAACACTGGGCCTCTTGTCAGTGTGTCGAATTGTAGCCCAGAATGAAACATTCTATTTTCCTAACCTGGTTAAGTAATCACATTACCCAAGACTCCATAAAGTGGAACAAACAGTAGCATATAACCCTGACTTCTTTTTATGTGCCTTGAGTGACAGATTGGCTTTCATCAAAGAGGCGAGCAAAGAACTTATATAGTCATTTTGCTATGCTAAGAATACTAAATTGATCCTCATATGTAGAACATCTGGTGAAAAGCAATTTCCACCCAAGTGTTTTAGTATTTCCTCCTAATTAATTTCACATGTACATGACAAGAGTGAGCGGCCTCCCAGAACCAAGGCACAAAAGCCAGCTTTGTTCCACCATCAGAAAAGTCATCTGTGGTTCCTGGCTTTTTTTTTTTTAAATCGCTGGCGCTTTGACGCATGAAATCAATGCCGAAAGCAACATTTTGGGGGGAGAAAAGTCACATCTCTCGCCTACGGTGGCACGGCGGGGGCTAAGGGGGTTCACGTTTACATTTGGTCAATTGGTGACTCGTGGAGCAAGCGGAGCATGTCGGGCAGGAGTTGCATGAAACAGGCATGCGAGGTGAGGGAGAACAGGCGCAGAGCCTGCACAGGAATGAGTGAAAAGTGAGTGCGAAAGCCACCTATCCGAGCCATAATGAAGGAGTGTGCTTTGAAAATCCAGAGTATTAGAGGCAGTTCTGCCGTCTGAAAACGTACCAATTATGTCAAAGCAGTGGACGGAGGAATCCCTGTTAAAATGCAAACCTCACTCTTCTTTGCAGCATTGCCATGTAGAACAGCGTTTTCTAGCAGACGGTCCTGAAGTAGATCAACCATTAATGTCCCGTCGCAGCGCATACGTCACAGCTGTCTGAGAGACAGGCGTCTCAGGCGCTTGTGAAGGTGATTTTTGAAACTGCCGTAAGACACAACATTTCTTGTTATTACTTGTCCAGATGACAAGTCAAAAGAGCGAGAACACTGGTGTCGACAGATGAAAAGTTGGCTCCGATCAGATTAATCATTAAAGTGAGAGATATGAGCACACCATCTTGATGCCGCTCAATCTGAGACCTCTGTTTGGATAGGGCGCCTGGGGACCACCTGGATGAATCTGACTTTTGTCTGCCAAAACCGCACATTTCTCACCTGAAGGTCTCGTCTTTTACAACGGGTTTCCCCCGCACCCCCCTCGCCCCCTCACCCCCAGAGAGCCAGAGAGTCTGCTTTTCATCTCCCCAGGAGCTCTTCATCTTGAGAGGAGATGTGATGCATGGCCACAGAAGAAATAACTGTCCAGAGGTAGCTAGCGGAGGTCTTGTCTGTACACAGGCGAACAAGAACGGGCGGTATTTACCCACACAGATGCAGAGGTGAGATACAAGCAGGTGTTTACAGGAATGTTTGAAGTTGAAGGGAGATGGTGTGTTCCGATTAGAGCCCCGAGTGAGACGGACACTGTAGGTGTTTCTGCTCACGCAGAGTCCTCATCCCTTCTTATCTTTTCATTTCTTCTTCCCATCTGCTCCCTGTTTTGATGGCTAAGCTTGACTTTCAACTCAATTTGGCACCGGGGAGGCATGACATATTGCCATTCCGAACATACTCTTGCTTTGGCTTTTTTATACTACCAGTGACAGCATAATAGCCGCTGTTTGTCTTCTGGGAAAGAATCCATCGCACTAACCTCCGGGTTTGTTGCCGTGTTTCTGTTTATAGGATAAAGAGTTGAAGGATTTCTATTGTCCCGAGGACGGCTATTGCCTCCTCTTCTTGTGGAGCTCAGCGGCTGCGCCCTGCGCTGCACTGGCCGCAATGAAGAAGCCCTCCTTTCTATTGTGGCATCAAAGCATTTTTCCCCGGGCGGCAGAGTTACAGGTTCTTTGTGGCATTGGGTTATTTGTCAGAGGGTTTGGAGAGTGACTTGTTTAACTCTGTTCTCTGAAAAAGGCCCGTGCGTGAGTGCTTGAGCAGTCTAAAGTTACAGCCATGAGCCCCAGTATTACAACCCGATGACTGACAGGAAAAATGGGGTGAGCTCTTTTGCTGGGCTCTAACAAAAACACCAATAAGACGGAGAGGGAAACAACAGATTAGACTACTGATCTCAATCTGCTCTCCTTTGGTTATTGGGAAATAATAGCTCTGAAAAGGAAGTCATTTAAACAGGGCCTTTAATCAATTCTCCTTTGACGAGCGCGCAGCATGAAAGGCCGGAGTGAGAGGAAGAGGGAGAGCGTGCTCCTGTAGCCCCAACGTTTTGGTGTGTGTGTGTGTTTGTGTGTGTGTGTGTGTGTGTATGGGGTGGGGGGTGAGGGGTGGGGGGGGAAGCACGGGAAAGATGGGCTCTAATTTGTGTTCTCATGGTGTCCAGGCATCTCCAGAGCACTTGATCACCACCACAGCGGGCCTTGATGCCATGTGTGAGTGTAAATGGTTCCAAGGCTCCCTGGTGGTAAAATCACATTGCCGAAATGACCACCAACTCTAAATGAAACACTACCCCCTTTTTTTTTAAAAGGTCCCATTCAAAAGCCAGTGTGTTTTTTTTTTTTTTTAAAGGCGCATAAGGTAGCAATTTCCCCCAAATATGGTGTAGCCCAATAACTGTTGAAGTAACTGACACCATGTCAGGGTGAATGAAAGAATTTGTAACAATATTTGTGAAACATTAACTTGATCTAAGATAGTAAGCAATGCAAACGCGCGCAACCTCAGGAGTTGTACACTCTGGCCGTCACAGTGATTCTTTACCTCTTTTTGTTTCAGAGTTCCAGCCGGAGTAGAAAGGCCTGTGTGCTGAGTGAGTGCTTTGTTCATTCCAAAGCATGCACAAATCTGTTTTAAGTTCAAGGGAGGAGGAACCCTTTAATTTAAACCCTAAAAATGAAGTCATTCATTCCCTGCTAAACTGCACTGTGACCCATGAGGTTAGGTAAACAAGTGTCCCTTGCATTACTGTCAAAAAGATCCAGCCCCCTCGCCCCGCCGTGACGTAAACTCCCACTATCCTGTTACAACTGCATGAGGAGGAACCGGAGGGATGGCAGAAAGGAAGGGAAGAAACGTATTCATGTGTGCTTTTTTTTTTTTGATGGACAGAGGGGAGGGAAAGTCAGCACCTGAGGGCTGTTCTCAGGAAGGTGTCCCACAAGGAAAGAACGCCGTCTTGTTCCAAAGCAGAAAACTTGAGGCAGGGAGGACAGGCCGCAATGCGCTGGGCCCAGCAGGCCTGCTCAGATCTATTACCAGCTCCAGCTCCAGCTCCAGCTCCAGCTCCAGCTCTAGCTCCAGCTCCAGCTCCAGCTCCAGCTCCAGCTCCAGCTCCAGCTCCAGCTCCAGCTTGGGCTGGAATGTGAGGAATCCTACTGGGCTGGGGTTCTGGTGCAGGGGTCCAAACCTCACATCGCTTCATCTTCATTTTTAGTATTGTATTTGGATGGGCGATTGTAATTCAGCAGGGACTGTTGCTGCAGAGTAACAGCTCTGGTGGATAGCTGTGGACATAGTTGAGGCTTTAATTTTGAAGCGTGCACGAAAAGTGTACTGATACATCCTGAATATTGGAAAGAAGTGGATTTTTTAAGATTTCAAATTAAGAGTTTGAGATGAAGTGCATAAAAATCCTCTTCTTTTTTTTAAGGGAAAAAATGAGCACTATGCAGCTTTGACATGAATAAGAATTATACCCTGGATATGGCTAATGTGACACTAATTGCCTCTTAGTCTGTCAGAGGACAAGAGAGAGAAGAGACAGAAAGACAGAGGATGAGAAGGAAAAAGGGGGAGAGAGAGTACCGGGTGCTGACTGAGACCAGTAATGACTGCCAATGGAATGCCTACACCCATAATCCTCTCTGTCACCGCTGACAGATCCTCTTGACCTCTGAACTACCGATGTAAGGAAGGAAAAAAGAGGAAGTCACAACTTAATAAAATTACCTGGTGGTTAGCACTCGTGGCGGTTGTCTTTGGCTGCTGGACTGTTTACATAGGTAAAACGCGTTAGTGACAATCAGTCAATACCCGAGCTGAGAAGCTGCGAGATAGAGTTTAACCTCCTGCTGCTCTGGATATGCCCTTTGATTGTTGCTCCGCGCATGTGTGTGCTCCCAACACGCAAGGTCAAAGGGCAAGGATTTTGCAACAATAGCAGTGAGTGTGTGAAGATACGTGGAGGTGCTATTTCACATCTGCTAGTACTTTTGAAAAACAAAACAAAAATCCAGATATTTCAGATAGCGTTTCTTTTTCTGACATGGGCACCGTAGTGCTTTACTGTGGTTTACCCAGCTAATCACTCACACATTACACCGAGTATCTGACAGTGTGTGCGTGTGTGTGTGTGTGTGCGCGTGTGTGTGTGTGTGTGCGTGTGTGTGTGTATGTGTGTGTGTGTGTGCGTGCGATCTATATTTCAGCAGTCGGGCTAGGTCTGAAGACGGGGGCCAAAGCTGTCAAAAGTTTGTCATCAATTCTCTCTGCCTTGTCATCAGTCTTATCTGATCGCACTGTGTTTCTCACTCCATGTTCTCCTCCCTCGCGGCTAATGCAAACACAGAATCCATGTGCTACGGCAAATTCAAGGGAGGGCCTCCAGAGAGGCTCTGTGTAGTATATTTTTTTATTTTCCGCCCCTCATGCTCTTCTTGTCAGTTCACTATGATATGATGCTATTTGTCACGTTATATTTCACTTCATATTTGTCTTTTTTTGAAATCGTGATCATTTTTTTGAAGTGAACTTTGAACAGAAATAAGAGATTTGTGCTGTCAATGTATTTTCAGTCAAAGTACATTGTAGGATAGAGACTATAATCCTTTTGTTGATTGATACAGTTGTAGGTGGAACTCATTTTTGTGAAAAAAACTTTCTTCTCAAAACATTTAGTCTCTCTTTACATGATATGTACAGTACCAATATACTGGCTTTACACTTGTGTACTACAGTGCCATTTCCTTCCCAAACTGTGGAAGGAAGTGGGATATAACCTCTTTTCTTCAGCATCCTGTGACTTCTGTGACTAGTAAAGTAGCCTCCAACAAACAGCACACATTCGCACACTTTGTAGTGTATGCATTATTTGACCGGACAGTGTTTTAAGGTCGCCCTCTAGATCCTACATGACTACAGCATCAAACTATTGTGCACGGTCCAGTGTGTGTGAGCGAGTCATCTTCATGTTTCTGGCCCTACTCCATTCCTCCTACTGAGCATGCTGCACTGACAATTCGTTTGACAAACATGCAATCAGCGTAGTTACAGACAGCCCCTTTAGTTAGGGTAGAGCGCAGTGTGAATTATGGTTGAGATGGAAACCTTTGAATTATGGGTAAGCTCTGAAGTGCCTCTCGTCCAGGGAAAGAAGAAGAGGAGGAGGAGGAGGAGGAGGAGGAGGAGGAGGGGGAGGAGGAGGAGGAGGGATCTTTGCTGACTTGTGCCACAGAGGAGTGCTGACAGAGACCTGGCTCGGCGAACTGCAGCAGAACCAGAACAACAAGAGGCTAACCCAAACACGGCCCAGCAGAACCAGAGAAACCCAGCCTGGCCAAGGTCAGACGGTGCATCTCACCGCGGAAGCAGCGAGGGAGGTTGACGGCGCGTAACCTCTCACCAGTCGATCCGCCATTTGCTCAAGCCAGCTCTGCGAAACACACGCTCGGAACGCAGCATTGCACGCATTCCTGCCTAATTGTACATTTGTCCTCTTTCAAAGGGAAGAAGTGTTAGGCCAGATACAAAGAATCTTGGGATAGGGCGATAGGGCCAGCATCCGTCCCGAGCCTCCTGAGGGCTATTTAAAGGTACAGTAGGCTGTATTTTCCGCCGCACAGTGAGGCACCCACCCTTCCGCCTGGCTCCATATTGGAACCAGATGCTGCTGGATGCGAGGCCCCACTAATTTAAGTGGACGGGGCAGATGGAAGCGACTCGCCCTGCTTGCATACCACCCCCTGTTGGCTTTCATGTGATGAAAAATCTCTGCAGTGTGGCGGGGGAGGTCCACTCAGTGATGCACACATGCACCATACACGCACACATGAACACAGCATGAACACACATGGACACACGCACATTTCTTGTACTTAAAGTGACTGTTGTACGCAGAGACATAGCAACGCAACACACACAAACACACACACACACGCACTCTGGAAGATATGTTGGACTTTTTCGGTCAGAGAAAGAGGGATTATACACCACGAAATACCAGTGTAATCCCCAAAATAACCGAGTTGTACTCCTTCCAAATGTCTGACAAAAGCGTGGTCTGTGGCGTAATTGAAAGCACAGAAAAGATACATTTTCGGTAAAAAATAAGTAAAAATATGTTAAGGTAAAAAAAGAAATATGTATATGTATATATATATCTGTACCCTGAGAGCAAAGTTTTGACAGTCTCAAAAAATATGTGATATTGTTGGCAACCACGATGCTGGTTGTCTGGCAGCTTTCTCCTTAAAAATTGATATTAAATTCTATTCAAAATCTCAAAACGGTCCAGAAGAAATTCCACTAGCCCCAATAGAAAAACACCACCTGCTAAGTTACTTATAACATGTCTGCTTGCTTGTTTGTATTCCAAACATTCAGCGAGTGCTGAAGTCTATGTATTATGCTGAATATCCCCACCAGTTAGAGGAGAAGGGCTAAAGCCCTGTCAGCCAACGTTCATCACCTGGTGCGAAGACACCGATGCGGCGCTAAGCCTGCAACCCAATCCCGCCATAAATTACAACAGCGCCTAGCAACCATAAGAACTATTGTATCATTCCATGGTGTGCGTGTGTGTGTGTGTGTGTGTGTGTGTGTGTGTGCAACTGTGCATGTGGTGTGAGTGCATGCCTACATACGTACGCGTATGTCTGCATAAGAAATAGCCCTCCATACTGTGTCCTTTGTCTGGCGAGGTGACAGGTAATTGAGTCAAAGAGGATGGAGGAATTATGGCTGGGAAGCAATTTGAAACGTTGCAAAGTTTTACAGCCAAACCCTCACTGGTGGTTAATTGTTGTGTGAAACAGCCTGCATACCGTCCTTTTGCTGGCTCTACGTTAGCGTGAAATTATATATATGATGTGCATACAAAGTTATATATGACATAGCAAATCCCAAATCTTTCTATAATACAAGAAATTCTGGAGGACAAGAATAGTTTATAAGTGAGTATTCTCATTTAAAACGACCAAACTGGGATTGACTGCTTCGAGAAGTGTGAATAGTTTCATTTGTAGATGCTTTCCGCTCTTCGCTGTCATAATTAATCTTGAGATAACTGTGGCATGTGCATTAAGGTGACCAATCGACAAAGTCCCTTTGTACTTGCACCCACTTGCACACACCCGTCGCCTCGTCCTTTTGGGATCATCTGGTGAATGTACACTAACTGTGAAGAAGAAAAACTCACAGATTGGACAGGAAATTTCCTCTTTGATAGCGCCTGTTTGTTTAGCTGGACTTGGTTGACCTGTGTTGACCTGATCTCCTCGAGCTCAGCGGTCCGCAGCCAGAGCCGTCCACCAGCAAAACAAAACTTACTACACTGCTTCATAGCACACGAGGGAAAGCGCTATCCAAGCGGTTCCTTCTCCATGACACTGACGGGGAATGGGAGTACATCAAATAGACTCACATTCAGAGAAACATGAGTGGAATTTGTTTAATTGCCGGTAAAATCTGTCCGTTGAACGCATACTCTGACCCCAGGTAATGCATTAAAATTGATTATATATTCTCGTCGATCTTAAACCTCTGTTATACTTAAGGTTAGTCTTGTATTTCCCCCATGTCCAGTGTAGCGTGACTATTTGATGACGAAAGAAGAGAATGCTGAAACAAAACTTTTGGAAAAAAAAACATTACATTAACATTCTCCACTGTGTTAAAACTGTTGCCCTGTTGGGGTTTGCTATCCTGGCCGTTGCACGACCTTTTGGGGCATCATGGTGTTTGACAGCTCCATTCAGCGCATATTCAGATAAACATGTTTTGGGAATCCCCCCCTTCCAGGTGTACAGTAAATAGGCCTGAACTGTGTGGCATTACGTCTGATTAACAGGATTCCTGCCCAAGCCCAGCTCCAATTCTGAGGAAATTAAGTAGGTGACTCATTTAGAATAAATGTGCCGTGGCCCCAGAATCCCTGTGTTAAGAATAAGGGCACCTTTGGACCAAGAAATCCGAGCACAGCATCGACAACACACACACACACGCACACACACACACACACACGCACACACACGCACACACACACACACGCACACACACACACACACACACACACACACACACACACATATATGCATACATGCATTAAGGAACCCACACAAACAAAGAGGGGTTAAGGGGTTGCTTTGTTATCATGGAGGTGCCCTGTGGCTGTGATTAAGCGTTGTTTTCACTATCCCCCTGGTGTCCTAAAGCTTAGCTAGATGTCACAGCTATGGCAGGAATGCTCGAGCGGAGAGGCCAAGAAGGGGTCACAGCTAGGATGTAAACATCAACATTTTCTTTCTTGAAAGGATTTAGGCCCACTTGAAGGGAAAAAGCTCCACCACAGCACAAAGCCTGATCCCTAACTCCACACCTGGCCTTAGGCACAGACCTATGACCAGCTTACCTCCAGCTAATCCTCCATTTAAAACCATTTTTGGGGCACAAAACTGACCTTAGATCAGCATCTTAGTGCGGCCTAGGCTTAGTCAGCACTGGGTAGTCGCTGCATGTAGGGATTGGAAGAAAGATCGCTATCAGAGAAGACAGGAGTTTTACGCCCTCTCTGGATCTGTGCCATAGCGGGCCATGGACAATAGACCCTTTGTGCGTTGCTGATTGGCAGATCTACTTATAACAAACACACTTAATGGTAAAGTCACAGTGGGAGGTGCAGGATTCTTATAAATCCTGGTTTTCATTTAGACACAATGATGCCTTTTGCTTCATCTCAAGATGTCAGTTTTGAAATGACAATTGGACATTGTGTATCTTGAAGATGATGAGGGGAAATGCCATCCAGACAAGCTCTGGCTGTGATATAATAAATGGCTGAAGAGACATAAAACATGTTTCTCTCCATTTAAATTCTCTCCAGAGGAGAGCCCACTTGTCTCTCCCAGCTGTGTGCGGATGGTTTGAATTAGCCCCGCCGTCTCCCCAGAGGATGAGCTGTAATGATACAAATTTACGGCCTTTCTGTCAAGACCTTGACACTCGATATGTTGGTCAACTCCCCGTTCCATGTTGGTTTTACCAATCCATAAATATTGAGTCCACAGGGACCGGTGAAAAGAAAAGAAAAGACTGAAAAAGATTGGGTTAAATAGCCAGATCCCCCCCCGCCCCCTCCCTCCCTGTTAGTGTTACAGACCTGCAGCCCCATCTACTGTTGCGCCACACAATAGGAGCAGAAGATGCCCAGAGGCACAGATGTCTGGGTTGAGCCTGTGTCTTACCCAAAGCAATACCCAACTAGGAGGGAAGTGGTCGAAAGGGAACGGCAATCGATTTCATCCAGATGTCTCAGTCTTGTTTGTCATGTGTTTGTTATTGTTCAGAACTGCAGCGTAAAAAGTAGATTTCAGCCGATACGTCTCTCTTTCTCCCTTTGCTTTAGTCACTCCCTCAGACATGTGACCCGCGGTTATGCTAACACAGCATGGGGATGTGAACCATTTTTAGGTCGCGGCCACAACCATGGCATCTGCAGCCCTTCCACTGGCCTCATCTGGAAGTTGCAAAAAAAAAAAAAAATCTGGATTCATGTGGCGGGTGGATATATTTTAGTAAATATTAATTCAAACACAGAAAAGTGGGAGTTTTTTATTTTTGTTTTTAGAAATACTGTGGAGTTTAATGGCGTCTGATATTTTAATGACAACTTCAGAGATTGTGTGTTTAGTTTCTTTGCTTTGAGTAAATAAAACGACAACATGACAACTGCTACCATGAAGACAACCTCATGCCTGACAGTGTGGCTACCCTACCACCGAAACATAAACATTAGAAGACACAAAAACATCACAAACAATACGAAAAGCAATGCCTTCATCCTCTCCATCTTTGAATATTATTTTTTTAATGGTTAGAGCCAACTTCTGTATTTCGGCCGCTGACAAATGAGTCCGGTGAAACTCTGACGTGTCATATGGTTACTCCATATCTGCATGGGTGTAAACTGCACAATTACCAGCATTTGAAGTGGCTGTGTTTTCCTTCCCCTGATCCTTTTGACATGCAGGTAATGAGTTCTGTCTGACAGAGTGAAACTGGCCCAGCTGCAGCTCTGCAGGTGAATGATGTCTTCTACTTCCTGGCTGTGAAAGGGCTCTGTGTGGTCCTAGTTTCTTTACATCATACCAAAAGGTGCCCGCATCGGGAACCTGTCATCCGTGTTGCCATTTGATATTCAAGAATACTTAGTTGATTGTTGACATTACCAACTGACCTTTTTTTTTGTTTTTGGTACCGTGTGTGTGTGTGTGTAAAGCTTCTGTCGGGGTGTATAGTGTCCACAGCTGTGAGGTAACTGCGCCTATAATCTGTCTCACCAGAACTGTGTAACCTGAGTTAGAGTGAGGTTAAGGGTCAGTTATTGAACTTGAATTACACTGGGAGAGGCCTCCCTCGGCCCCTCACCACCCCTCTCAGCCACCCTGTGGGGTTTGTTTGTTTTCTCTCCCAGTCTCTCCCAGAGCTTACCCAGTCCTCTGTAATGAGTATTTAATACACACCCTCAGACATGTTTACACTGCATGTAACAGCACTGGCCGTGTGATCTTGCAACACACTCAGACATGTGTGTCAAAGTATATGCTTGTGCATGTGTGTGTGTGTGTGTGTGTGTGTGTGTGTGTGTGTGTGTGTGTGTGTGTGTGTATGTATGTATGTATACATGCATGCATGCTATTCTCTTTCATTCCAACTCCCACCCTCTATTTTCCTCATTTCTGAAGTCTGTAGCCTGAGGGGAAGAACACCTGCCAGTTTTTTTTTTTTCTTCCCTCCTGAATCTCAGATAAGACAATAGAAGTAGTAGAAGTGTTTGGTTACACACAGAAACGGAGCGAGGAATGAGACATATTAAAGCCTCCCCTGTCTCGCCCACAAGGTCGCTGCAACTCTCCAGGTGTGAATAATGTCAGGAAAACACATTTTTGTGTCAGTAGAGTCGGGGCCGGGGAGCCAAAAGAGCCACAGCGTTTTGCTTTAAACTCATAATTTGACCTGAACCACAGGCCCGGGGCCCCCTCTGCAAGCTGTTAAGTTTTTAACATATCGTTTTTCACTGCACATGTTCCGTGTTATTTTAGTTACCAGGAATTTGGATTGAATGGACAATGAAGTTCCTGAACCTTGAGAGAAGGATTATTCTTAATCGTAAGCAGAGCAGAGCCACCAGGGGAAACATAAAGTTGTGCCACAGCACTCTCTGTTGGTGAACTTGATGCACTGTCCCATTAGAAGCCTTGAAAGTCCCAGTTTGGCTTTGGTCTTTTTATAGGCAAGAAACCACATCCCCAGTGTCTTTGAAGAGCTCGTATTCACTAAGTAGTAGTTAGGCCTGCCAGTACTTACTCACTATTTTATAAGTACGAGTGGTAGAGGAACTCTTTGAACTGAACCCATTTAGAATCCCAAGGCTGATGGTTTCATAATACAGAAGTAAATAGACTATAGTCACATAATTAGCAGGGAAGCCCATGAATTACTGAGTGTTTTCCCTTTGCACAGGTGCATAAGAGAAATGGTAGAAACCACTCGGCTTCATGGGTTTTAATCCCATGTAGTTGGCGCCCAGCGTACAGTATGTTGATTTTTCACACATTAACACACTGCTATATACACAGAGCAGAATTTCTATGGTGACACACAGCTCAGGATGTCAATGTGCACCAGAGGCTGGAGACACATCCTGTCCAAGTAATTGTTAGAAGGGTATTTACAGCCATGCGAGTGTCGGGTCCCTCAAACCACACCAGAACGCACACAGGAAACAATTAAATTTTGACCAATAAAACCTTCCAATTATAGTCAAATTATAACCACATAAGTGTGAATTTAGCAGTATCCGGGATTACAGAATCTCTGGCTGACACGTAAGACATTTTACTCCAGTTACGCCAATGTTTGTTATTGAACTTATCGTGTAAAGGATTCTGATATGTTAACAGTAAAACATCTAAATCCATCGTTAAATTGATTGAGAATTGGAAAAGTAAAAAATAAATAAAAATGACTGTATATCTTTTGACTGTATTTCAGTATTGTGTCTTTTGTGATAATTATAAATAAGGAATGATTGATTATGACAATAAATATTTCAATCAGGGTGGGGCAACATTTTGATCACATGTTGCTACAAATGAGTCAACTGTGGAAAAGTGTCTGGCCATACCATTTATACCATGGTGTAGCTACTCCTTTACAGGGATATCTGTGGGTGTATTAGACCATTGTCGGCAAATTGGCATATCAGTGTGTTGGACAACCTCATGGAAATAATCCATGTTGATTTTTGCATCACGGTGATGAAGCAACCTGATTTTGTCTTTAATTTTATCCGACGGAAAAGCCAAGAAAAGGCATTTCTTTCTGGTTATAAAAAGTTTCCATATTGATTTTCCACAAGATTTTATATTAAAAAAACTGATTATTGATTATGCAATATAATATATAGCATATATACAATATATATAATCGAAACATAGTTTGTGCTACAAAGTTTTGTCTGTGATGGAAGTTTTTCCTGAAACACATTTCAAATACACTTCATGAAAATTAGTTGCGAAATAGGATTTTAATCATTCAGTTTTATGATTTAGGTTCAAATCTTAAAACCTTGCATAATTGTTTCTCACAAAGCCCGTTCATATGCCACGCTTGAATGCTGTTTACCGAATAACGGACATGTGTCACAGATCTTCAACGTGCACTGGCAGCAGATGACCAAAAGATGCTGCTAATGTACTGCCTTTATCCTGCAGGAGTCTGTGTGGGTTCATAGAGGGGACAGTACCAGCTTCAACTTAAACAGACCCTTAGCCATTCCCAAAGGCATCGTACGTGCAGTCACACACTGCAGCGACACAGCCCCGTGGCACCTGAAGGGCCAGATAAACTGATTCTAAATCAATCATTCAAGTTTTATCATCGCCTCAACTGCTCCGACTGTGTGGTTGGTAGCGATATGTTTTTTATTGCATTCTGTCGGAAACCCAGCAGGCAAAACGACACTGCATTGTTCTCCCATAGAGCTGAAGCTCTGAAAATGAAGAAGTGTGAACAACAAGTGAACAAGTGAAACGAACATGTTGACACTCGGCGGAAAGGCGTGCAGCTTTGACGCGTTGGGCTTTGGCCCATGATTCAGAGTGCTGAATGTGCACCTTTGGAGATATCTTGACTTTATATTGATAATGAAAGCCCCAGCAGGCAGTCATTTGAGAACACCTGTTCCTCATCATGTGCACGTAGGAACACTGTCACGCTGCTGAGCTGCTGTTCATTCCCTCTTGTCGCTCCACATAAAGCAAATCGCCCATCTCGCCTCCTCACCACTAGCAGGGTAAAGGGCCTGTCTGTATATGTATATATTTATATATATATATATATATATATATATATATACTGTATATAAGGCAGGTTCTGCTCAACACTAACTTTTAAAAGCCATTGCTAGGCTGGCAACCAGGCATCAGCTTTTAGTTGCCGAAAATGAAAATGTGGTTGGCATTTTTAGTCCCCTTATAATTTAAGAAGTTAAGCTGCTATGCAGTTATACGTCAGCTTGATAATGAGGATGGATTTGCGATATCTTTTTCTGTCCAGCTCAAAGATGCCGGAATACGTCGCCTCCAAAGACTTCAGGTTCATCTGGTTCTTTGTCAGTTTAATTAATTTGTTCATTCGTTCGTGATGTTGACGAGTTAATCGCACGTCTCATCCCGCAGTCAAACAGCTTAATTTTCTTTTATCATTGTTTTCTAAAATGCAGCGTCGTTTGGTTCCAGTTCTGACTGTAACAGCAATGTTTTAAAAATCACTAATGCAACAAATATTTAAAAATTCACCTATTCTGATGTGCATGTTTCGCTGTTTCTACAACGTCACCAGTTCTTCATCAGCAAGTAGACAACCAGTGACCCTACCTTCCATAGAGGTGATCGATATCAACCTTGAACATGAGGATCACACTTTTACTTACATCTGCCACTGTCTGAGTTGTGCAGTTTTCGCCTCCAAAGCATTTCTGTGAGAACATATTTCAAGGGCACAAACTGCAGGTCCATTTACTTCGGCTGTAAATTGCCAGTTTTTAGCGCATTTCTTCCAGCAGATGACCATTCATCGTCACATGATCACCAGGATTTGACAGAGAGATATACCAGCACACTGGAAACATGAAGGCCGTGTGAGCCGTGACGGTGCAGCGCCACACGTACCAAGGTCGAGTCCTTACTGCAGCGGCGGGGGTTCGAATCCCACCTGTGGCCCTTTGCTGCATGGCGTCCCGTCTCTCTCCAGTCCATCTGTCCCGTCTGTGATAAAAAATAAAATGTCCAAAAAAAGTTATCTTGAAAAGAAAAACGGAGTCTCTGCTATGTTTTTAAGATATTTTTTTGGTTTTAATACCTTTAACATTCAATGTCAACAGTTATTTATAAACACATTTCTGTTTCATCAATGTATCACAAACTTGAATACAGCAAACCTTGGGTCGGGCAGTATTCCAGCATTGGACTACTGGTTAGTTTCTGGGACAGTTTGATGGAGGAACATGTATTTGGAGAGGCTCAACCATGGCCCACAGCTGATTAATGCTCACGCTGCTAATGCTAATAACCCAATGACAGGTTAGTCTGGCCCTGCGCTGGAGAAAGTCAGTTTAGGAAGTGAAATAAATCTCCACCACGGCCTCCAGAGGACAAGCAGTGGTTCCAAAAGATGAGATTGAGCCTCTCCACCAACTACGCTGCTGCTGCTGCCACTCGTCCAAGAACTTTGTGATCTTCTGATTGAGGCGCACGTAATTGTTTATCAGGGCCTTCTTAATTCTCATCTCTGACGGAAATCTTCCTGCCGTTTAACTGATAACTGCGTTTTCAATACAATCACCCACGTTTTATTTGTTTCAACAAAACAGGAAAAGAAATTGGACGAACCCTCCTTTGAAAAGCTCAGTGTTTCCCTGAAAGAAGGTAATAGGACATTTGTGGTCGAATTACTTTCATATACACCGACAATCCAATTATCTTTTTCCCTTACTGTGGGCCTTTGTCTCTCATGCGAGAGTGCTGTGGCAGATTTTTGGAGCGAGCTGAAACCGCAGGGCTGATAAGACGAATGACGAAAGTCTGAGGCATGGAGGATAACAATGACTCATTTGTGGTGTAAAAAAAAATATTAGTCTCCGCATTGCTATGACAGTATTTGGTGCATTTTTTTGTTCTCACTTCAAACAAGTGTTTGTACTTTGGATATCTGTCATCAGTAAATACCGTCTTGAAGGTGATTTTTTTCTCTCATGCCACTCTCTCTCTCTCTCTCTCTCTCTCTCTCTCCCTCTGACACACTTGTATCCCTCCCTCACTTTCCGGAGCTGTCACCCGACTATGACTCTATCCAGGGCCTGGTCCCCAAACTGTCACTGCTAATCAATCATTAATGACAGGAGGCAAACTCAAACAAACCACTGTTACGTCTGACATGAGAAGTGCCAGTCAGACTTTGACAGGTTTGACTAGTTTGACACGTCTGGCGGTCGCGGGGCCGGCCAGTGACTGACCACAGACGGACGCGGAGAGAAAACTGCTCGGAGGACTCGCATAGTCTGGAGTCTCCTTTTTGGAAACAAACAGTGTGGGTGGAACAAAGCCCAGAGGGGCTCTATGTTTTATTTAATAAGAAAGTTTTTTCCCAATGGCGGTGACGCACTCTTGACTCACAGAACTTTGAAGAAGTTTAGTCAT
The DNA here is from genome assembly GCA_016806645.1 of Ophiodon elongatus. Lineage (NCBI taxonomy): Eukaryota > Metazoa > Chordata > Actinopteri > Perciformes > Hexagrammidae > Ophiodon > Ophiodon elongatus. Next base: position 135,908 of record JACSYO010000293.1, on the reverse strand, counting down.
GAAGAAGTAATAAGGCCCACAGCCATGTGTGGGCACGGAAGCAGAAATCAGTGTCCATTCTAGCTGATGGGTTTGGACTGATTTCTGAAATTAAAGAAGCGCCTGTTCCCCCCCATATGCAGTTATGAATAATACATCTTATTTGCCTTCTGATGAGGATGGATAGATTACATTTACATGATGTCAGGAACAAAGCCAGGGTTTTGGAAATATTATGGTAGCGCATGCAAATTTCCGAAAAGAAATGTTTAACTTACCTGCATGTATTTTATTTTTTTATTACCATTCAATTATTCCATCATGTTTTATGTAAATATCCCCCACGCATTGCCTGAATATTTTGAAGCCTTCTTAAAGAATACAAGAATTCAAATCTGTTGGAAAAATATTAAATCCCTTTCTTTTATTAGATTTAAATCGAGTCTGCTGCTACACTCACATTCTCCTCTCACTGCAACTTCAGGGCACCCCTTTTGATTATGGCTCTGCTCCTAAGCCAGTCAGTGCTCGGCTCTCTCTTCGCTGCACACCTGCTGCCACACTAGTTGACTGAAAACTGTGCTGTCACATGCTGCCCCCGCTTCTGAAAATATAGCATTTTCAAAAGCCTCACCTCCACCCTGCATCCACCTGTAGTGGGCTCTGGATCTACGTGCCTCTAGAGGGGAAGTTATCATCGCTCCGTGCTCTGCAAAGCCACAGGTGCTTCCTTTTGGGGGAGAGACGAGGTCAGATATGTGCTTAATAAACGCTATATCCACATAATGATCCATTTCATGTGGGCTGAAATCTCTAAATGTTAATCTAATCCATCGTCTTTGCCTAAAGCTGTCAAATTTAATGTTGAGTCCGAAGAAATATCAAAATCTGCCTTAAAATCCCAACACAAGAAACTGGGGCCCAATGGTCCTCTGCACCTAAAGGTTCAATCACGATGAGACATTTCTCATCCTCCAGAGCGCATCATAGTGATTCTTCAACAACGGCACCCAAACACAACATGATTTAATCTTCCAAGGAAAAAAGCAATCTTACATAATCCATTAATACTAATCTCCCAAACCAACAATAACCAAACATCACTGTTGCATGCACCAGCTTTGACTATACTGTCACTTCAAGTTTTTATTTCTTCTTCTTCAGCTTCTCATTCATCTGCCTCAAAGCTTAGGGGCCAACTTATTGTCATCGTCTTGCCTCGGACGCACGGAGGCGCTAGTTCACTTCAAGCATCGATCCCGTCTCTGCATTGACTTGTTCAATGTGAAACCAGACGTGTAACTCATTCAGATGCCCCCCTCCTTCTCTCTCTCTCTAACTGTGTCTCTCTCCCTCCCTCTCTTTCTCTCCTCGACTATGTTTTAGCCGCATGTCGCTCAGTCAGTTAGTGGCCCCGGTCCGCTGCGCCTGCGTCCGCCTCCACAGCTCTCCAAAGCCGAGACGCGCCACCGCCGCCGTCAATGCGGGCATGACATACTGGCAGCAGTATAGTGGGCTTCCGTCAGCCTGCTTCTAAGCAGATCACACAAAAAAACAAAAAGGAGAGGAACAGAAGAAAGAAAAAGAGAGTAGTAGAGAGTGTTGTGAGTCATTTCCAGCCCTGCCGCGCGTCGAGAACAGCAGACGAGTCAATGGCAGGGGCACAGCCTGGAGTCCACGCGCTGCAGCTCAAGCCAGTGTCCGTGCCCGAGAGCCTAAGAAGGGGCAGCAAATTTATGAAATGGGATGATGTAAGTAATGGCGAGAGAGGCCGGCAGTCAGCCTTTTTCTTTTCTTTTTCTTTTCTTCTTTTCCCTGCACGCTTTATCTGCATGCATGTGCCACTAGAGTGTATCACACAATGTCTATCTGCTGCTCATGCAACAGCAACCAGCACAGCCTGCTTTGGTCTCGCCGGTTAATGGTATGAAGAAATGCAGCGGTGTCTACTGACAAGTGCTTTGTTTACATTTCCTAAATTTACAAGATGTGTGTGCGCGCGCGCGCGCGCGAGAAAGAGAGAGAGAGAGAGAAAGAGAGAGAGAGAGAGGTTGCGTGTTTGCCAGTGCTTGTGTGTGAGAATGAGCGTGCTGCACATTACATAAAATATTGTTAAATATTTGAATTACGCCCCCTACCCCCTTTCCCCCATTCCCCCCTTAACTGGAAACGTTTTTATTTAATTATTTTTTTTTGTAATCAATTAACTACAATTAATTGTCTCAACCTCGCAGAGTAACACGAGTTTGAATAACGTTATTTTTCTTCTTCTTTCTGTTTTGTTTTTGTTGTCATTCGTCCGGTACTATAGTGGCTGTCTAGACGGAGTGAAATGACCTTGAATCAAATTGATTGCACGCTCCTGTTGAGTAGTGGGCGAAAACATAACAGTAGTAGCCATTTAACGGACCGCTATGACGCACTGCACCTTCCCCAAACAACCATCAACGCATCCCTCTAATAACCGCATGGACAGGATTAACCCACAGCTGTTGCACTTCAAATTGAATTTTCAACTGAGTGACCTTATTGCTTGTTATGCTTGTTTTTTATATATATATATATATATATATAGCTATTGTGCTGTCACTATAATGGCGTTCTCTGTTGTGAAAATGACTTTCTGTGATATTCTTTTCCCATCTTTCCAAAGCCTGTCTCATTTGAACAGCATTCCTTTGGTTTCTCCCAAACCGTTACGCTTCTTCATCGCGTGAGCGTCTGAATGTGAGCACAGTCGTGATTACTGCTGGTTTTTCCCTCGCTGAGGATGCCAAGCGACTTTCCCCCCCTCCCGCCTGGAACTGCTGTCTTGCGGCCAGTGAACGGCACACTTATTGTCTCGTGTGAAAGTACACAGGACGAAAGATCATTAAAAGATCACATTAGATGCAAATCGCACATGCAGACCGGCGTAGGCGCTCAGGTGTTTGTAATAGGCCGTGCTGTTTGGCATGTGTGACGTTTTGAGATGATGAGCGAAATAATCCTGATTCACAGAGCTCAGGTGATGCAAGTACAGCCCAGATGGCATCAGTGAACGCGTGTTATAAGAGTGTGAATGTGGTCAGTGCAGATGGCAGGGAGGAAATCATGCACACTTGCAAACCTACCACTCTGTCAATCATCAATTTTAAGCACAGATAAGAGAACTTGAGTGTTTCAGTAGTAATTACCAATGAGCGCTCGCACCTTCAGCTCTGTGCTTGGTATGTTGTCAGAGGGGGAGGAGGGGTGTGTGTGGGTCTGTTTCCCCGAACAGCTATGTTTGTGTACCATAAATTTGTACGTGTGGGCCCGTGTCCAGAACCAAATGCCCACCAGGCCTTTCCTGTCAAAACACACAGTGTCAAACACAGATACGTTGGCTGCTTCGTTTCCCATGCACTCCTTCCTGCCTCTGTCCTCTCCGTATCATTTCATGGAAAGAATCACAGAGGGGGGACTGGGAGAGATAAAGCTATAATACATCGGCCGTGAAAAAGGGATTAAAATTAAATCACTCTCTTCTTATCTCGGCCGTGGTTGTTGGGTTCCATGCTAACCTCTCCCGACAGAACACCGTACAAGCAATTCCAACGTCTGAATGCGTATGAGCAGAGGGAATTTTAGTTTTGTTTGCTTCAGTGAAAATTATCGATTTTCTTTTTTTATCTCACTGCTCTGGAGGCTGACAATGTGTTGAGTTTTGTTTACTGTGTAAAGAGGGGGAGGGGGGTGGGGGGCGGGGGGGGGACATACTGTACTGTCAGCAGCCGTGAACAGACTGTCTGAAGCTCTGCAGACTCCAGCACACACTGCCTGCTCGCTGCCTGTTGAAACAAAATAGAGGAGCAATCAGAAAACCTCTCAAAATGTTTGCGAGATCCTCGAAGTCCCAGACCTCCCCAAACTCTATCGCACAGACGCGCACCAACACACCGCTGCAGACAGCTGGCTGCTGCTGTGGCTGCTGCTGTGGCTCATGAAAATGCCCGGTCGGGGTTTAAAACACTGCATTTCTCACTGTCTGGAAGGGACTGGGAGCATTCTTTTAGGCTCGACTTAAACACGGCTTTTCTAACTTTGTAAAACAAAATGTAACAAATAAATACAGTGATATAAATGCACTGAATGCACTTTATCTAAATAATTGATTTCGGATGCGAGATCCCAATCCAGCTATTTGAGTCAGTATCGGACCGATATCCGATATCTGTATCGGTTTATCTCTGATTGTATTATTCGTCAGTCAGTTCAAACGGCACATTTGGCACCAATGGGTGCTTAATGCTGCTTTCTCATAAGAAGGAGAAGAGGAAGAGGATAGGCGGACAGCCAAAAGACCTTTTTGTCTGACAGATCACTGACCGGAAAGATGTGAAAGATGATGTAAACAGTGCATGTAAACAGAGATTTCTTACGAGCTTACGTTTGTATCAGGCCATTCTGGTCTACTGCGTATTGAATGGGATATTATCGGGCTCCACAGGGGAGCCTAATATCCCTTAGAAGTAGTAGAATATATCATTAGCATAAAAAGCAGAAATCTGCTGCGCTCAAATCTCCTCTCTAAGACACCCCCTCAGGTGAAAGCTGATGATACAAACTCTTCACTTAAAGAATATGCAGCGTCTCTTGCCCGGCATCGGTACCCTCGGGGTATTTGTACTTACGCAAGTCAGTCACTAATCTTCTCTTAATTCAGCAAAAAGCAGGCTGCCGCCGCCGCCTAATGTCTTCCCATTAATGACAAATCCTCAATGTAGTCGAATGACAATAAAAAGCATGAGCTTCACCACTCCGGAGGACGTAATCTCAGCAAATCACTCCACAACTGTAATCCACGGTGTTATAAGTACATGTGTTTTTTCGTAAATGTGCGGCCCCATGAGAAATCTTTGCTAAGAGTCCATAATGACTTAATGTGTTTGTGGTGGTGGCCATGGAGAGAGAGGACATTAGGAAAGAAAGCTGGTGAAAATGACTTCTCTCACATCATTAGGCAGATTCCCCGTGCTCTCAAACCATTTTCTGTCTTTCTCTCTGACATCACAGACGATCCATCAATTGCCACATCTTCCCCGCAGAAGACGATCCAAGTCATTATCATTTTATAAAAGTTTCCCTGGAGTAAGTGATGTCTTCATGGAGGATGGGAAAGCGATATTAATGTGTCACAGCTAAATTGAAGAAATGGATTGTAACTGGAGTGAGAGATCAGAAATTTGGCGCTGCAGTTGGTATGAGACATCCAAGAACTACCAGCAACAGGCCTTTTTTTTCTTCTTGGCCTCGGGGCTGTATGTACGGTGTGTGAGGATCCTGCATGCGTTCAGCGGTACGAGGTGATTCTCTTGCCGCTCAGTCAAGCCTGCGGATATTGTGCCGTCATGTGAACGGAACCAAGACGATTCCTCTCGAGTCTCTTTAATAGATTTTCGCGGGAGTGATGGCTTGTCATCGCAAACGTCACTGTCGTGAATTCTCCCCATGCCGTTCCAACATCCACAGTTTCTTTCTCTTTCCCTCCATTTTTACAATTTCTCCACGGGTTCACAAAGGGCCTCGTTTCTGTGTATCACGGAGCCGGTAATGATTTCAGACCGCTAATTGTCTGCTACACCTCAACGCGGACTCCTCCGCCGCATGCTGGCTCCCGGCTCAACCCTTTCATGATATCCTTCACTGCAAGTCACACAGGGTCAGACCAAGATAGACCATTAGCTATGTCTCCCAATGCTGCAAAAGGGACATCATTAGAAGCCTCATGAAGACACTTTGAAGATTTTCTTGCTCTGTGCAGCAAATGCGGTTTCCATCTCTCTGATCTCACAGCCGGGGCTGATTGAGGAGGACAATATGCTACTGTTGTGCTGGACCCCGGCTGCTGTGGACACACACACACACACGCACGCACGCACGCAAGCACGCACGCACGCACGCACGCACGCACGCACGCACGCACGCACGCACGCACGCACGCACGCACGCACGCACGCACGCACACCAAAAAAAAGAAAAGGCTCTTTCTTTTTATAGAAGCACCCAATAATATCTGGCGTTGCCATGTCAGCCTCAGGGTCAAACTGTGCTTGTGTGTGTGCTTGTGTGCGTGTGTGTGTGTGTGAGGCGTGGAGCCGTATGTGTGAACTGTGTCTGTTACTAGAGGGGGGAAAATGGGAACATCAGGTGTGAAACAACCTGTAGTTCATGATTGCAGGCGTCTCAAACGAAGACACACACACACACACACACACACGCACACACACACACACACACACACACACACACACCAGGCTCCTTGGTCATGTGTGGTGATACGATTTCACAATGCAGAAAGCACCATAGAAGGAAATGATTGTGTGCTTTTTGTTTTTTTCACAACAGAAACCGCACTTTTAATGTCATTTCAGATTCTGGTACGCATGTGGTACGACAACAAATAGGCTATTAATTGGCTTACACAGAGAGTTTTCTGCACTCTTGTAAGCATGCGCTCTTGTAAAAACACAGACTCAGACACGCACACACATTGACTCCAGATGTCTTTTTCTTTGTTTTCCTCCAGGATTCCACGACTGTGACCCCGGTGACTCTAACGGTCGACCCCAAAGGTTACTTCTTGTACTGGACCGACCAGAACAAGGTGAGACTCCGCACACCAGCTCAACTGTTTTTTGGCTCCGCGGAGCCTTGAAGCCTGCAAATGGTCAAGCTCTCCTGAAACTCTTTTTGCAGCGTTAACTTTTGAACTCGAAGATGAAAGTCAAACCAAGAAGCCAAAAAATTAAAGCTTAAAAAGCCGCAAGACACCACACAACCGTTTATGCTCCTTTGAGCCCAGAGACTTATGACAGAAGCAATCATTTTTTTTTCTTCCATCTCAGTTTTTAAATGTTAATCATCAAATTAGCACGAATACGCAGTGCAAGGTATTCCACCTGGACTGCGTGCTAACAGCGGTAAAAGAATGAGGAAGTTTCCTCTTAGTGGGCGGGGAAGGAAGTGAAGCACAGACTCACATGTATAAGAAGCTTTGGTGTCCAACAAGTTGTTCACACCTCGATGATTGGTCAGGGGAAAGTACCAAAGTACTTTTTCTTTTGTTTTTGTGAGAAGATAAAGTGGAAAAAATGGCCAACCCTTTTTGTTTTATTTGGCATGAGTCTGAGCAAGTGTCAGCAGAAGATAGAGTCAATGGAGTGCGCATCTGCAGTCGCAAATTGGAAGAAAAAAAAAGAATCAGATAGATACAATAAAATCCTGCCACACAATGTGGGTCAGCTGTCAGAGAATTGTAGTATTTGAATTGTGTTGCTATGAAATGTTACAGTGCTCGTGGAGCTGGTATATCACCGCCGCATTTGTTCACAGACATTTGCTTGAAACTGTCCAACGTCCTCATGTACTACAGTATTGTCATCGCACCATCCAGCATGCATAACCATGGCAACACCATTCGAATTCTGTGGTGGCCAACCACAGAATGACAGTGTTTAAGTTTTAGAGTACGAGCGTCTTCCACTTAGCTTCTCTACCTGTCGTGGGGGTTTGCCATTTTTGAACGTGTGCTTGGCGACGCTGACCAAGCTTTCATTCATAATCTCAGTAGCACACCAGGTAGGAAGGTTCTCAGTTTTAAAGTGCAGCGCTGGAGAACGCCCCCACACACACACACACACACACACACACACACACACACAAATCTGAACTGCTGCACCTGCAGTGCTTAACTTGACACCTGTGAGAATATCCCATAGAGCATTATGTTTTTCTTTTTATTATGTCAAAAGACTTTCGCACTCACCAGGAACAAGGTTGTGAAATCAGACACTATCAGACTCTGTAACCTTGTCAATCACTTGACTTCCTCTCCGTTTAACCTCGAAAGTCTGAGCACAATTTGTAGAGGCTGTTCCAGTTTGGTCCCGTTGTGGTTTACCATGTCCCATTGTACCTACAGCTTCAGTGCAAGTCGGCCTGTCCGACGCCTTTGTTAACGTGCAATGTGCCTCCAAACAGCTCGACGGGCGTATTGTGATCCTGTTCTCAATGTGTTGGTGTGTATCAGCAAACGCAGTTAGAGGTAGACTAATTAATAGCTACCATTGATTTTATGTTTTCCTAGATGGGGATATTTCACTGCAGCCATACCAGAGCACAGACAAAAGTGCTGACCGAGACTTCACCTCTGTACACGTATACGCATGTCGTTGCTAGAAAGGATGCTGTTGTGTTTGCAACCCGCTGTAAATGAATACGCGGTATGTGGACAAAAGAAGGAATGTCTTCGAGGCCCATTTAGAGTTCCACTTAACATTCAATAAGGAAAGACTTCCTTGTCTGGAAAGAGAGAGACAGACGGACAAAACGATGAGCCTTTTGGTATGTGTGTGTGTGTGTGTGTACGTGTGTGGGTCAGGCATGCAAACTTGTCTCCTTTAGGCAGAGTGCGCCATTTTGAATCAAAAACGGGGATTTTTTTTTAATTTGGGAGGAGGAAATTGAAATTCAGAAGCGGCCCAGAAGCAGCGTCCGCTCTGCTCCGCCCGGAAACTTACTAGACGTACGCTGTTAGCAACATATGCTGAGGTCAGCACAACGTATGCTGAGGTCAGCACAACAAGCTGAGTGGCATGCAAGTCTGTCACACTTATACGCCGGAAAAATTAACAGCGTGGAAGCGACAAAAACGGCAGTTCCTCAAATGGCCACCTGAGGCCGAGGCCAAAATCGAGTCAATCCCCACAGACCCTCATGTTAACCATTAACCTTGTTCCTCAGTTTTATAGCCCATTGTAACCCGCCTTTTGTAAATGTGTTCGGTGTTTGTTCTGTTTTATAATGACAATAATTGACCAAAGTTAACAGTGCAAACGCGACTTCAGGCGCCCCAGCAGGAGGATTGTGTCTCTGACACTTCCACTACCAGCATATTAGTAAAGATTGTCAGTATGCAGCTACACATGTTAATATGAAAGTGACAAGAATCTCGCCTTTAAAGTTGATAAAGATTGTAAGTACAGATATTAGTGTTATTCCTATTCTAAAATAAGATAAGTATAAGTATTTTAAGTAGACAAATAAGACTGCATCATCACTAGCAGCATACTTTATGAAAGGAAAATGTTTTGTTTTATACTTTTTATGCATAAATTGGTGCCTTTGCCAGGGATGGAAACCATCGCCACGCTGCACGCATCCTTGTCACCTTCCTCACCCCTGATGAGTTTCCGTGCCTGGTGGGTGTCTGTTCTGTCTCTCAGCATTCAGCGCGGTACAGCCGCACGCATAATAACTCTAATTGATAACAAGCACTGCGCGGACAAAACTCTATTTGGGCATAAAGAAAGGCTCCCGCGGTATTCCTCTGTGCAACAGTCGACACAAAGGTAGCGTTTGTATGCGTTTGTATAAAGACGTCATGTCTCGTGTTCCCACTTGCGCTTCTCCTTGATGGTATTGCACATCTGCTCAGCAGACCAATTTAAACAAGCAGCGATGCTGTGTCCAGTCGTTATGTGTGTGTTTGTTAGAGACTCCTGATGCCTGATGGCCTGCAGCGTAAAAGCATTCCTCGGATTCTTCAGAAGCACAGCAGAACTGTACTCGGTACCCACTGCGCTCACTTTCAAACACATGCTGTCACTGATATATACAGTTTATACTTTCGACTGTATTTTCAGTTTTTGAACCGGAACTCATATGTGAGAGTTAAAAACCTTATTTAACGACTTTTTTTTTTCATCATTTATTGACTCAGGCGGTCTGAAATACAATTTTAATACTATTAATGGTGGGTATCAAAGACTTGAGTCATTTGATTTGCACTCTTGTCAGACTAAGTCATGAATCTGATTCCTTTTGATTTGACGATTGAAGAAAGAAGAAACTCGACCTTGACTTTAAATCCAATGACCTTTTGACTTGGTATGACATAATGAGCCCAATGATTAAAAAAGGTTGTACACAAAAGTGCAGCAAATCAACTCAGACAAGGTGCAGACAGACAAAAGATGTTATTATCACATTCAAATATACAGACCAAGCTGTGGTCAATGGCAACACTTTATCAAATTTGAGGATGCACAAAAAACAGCAAGCTGAGGCTAACATTAATGTTCTTTGGCCAGCTGTGGCTCCAGCCATTGGCCAAGAGCTAAGCTTTTAGCATCAATAAACAATCGGCATTGTCTAACATTAGCTGTCTGTCATTGTTGGGTGGGCCAGCAGTAGAATTAGCTCAGCGTTATAAATTTCATAAGGACTTGTTTTTTTGAAAACAAGCTTTATGACACGGGACTTGACTCGGGACCTTATAATGGAGACTTGAGACTTGTGACTTTGTAACAGTGTGTTGGCGTGTGTGACTGAGAGGGAAAGGGTGATGGAAGGACATCTCTGCTAATCCTAAAGCCTTTTCCATCTCGTCATGCGTTTTCCTGATCCAGCTGTGGATTCCAGCCATGTTTTAGGGTCAGAAAGGCAAAGTGTAGTTTTGACAGCAGTGAAGACTCAATGTCACATCTGTTTAGCCGTGTTGTTCTTTGCCTTTTCTTCCCGACCGGCCTTTTAGCTGATGACTCAAGACTCAGTGCTCTAGCCTCGTATTGATGCCTTTGGTTGCAGTCACAGTCAGTCGTGCTGGCAATGCGGCCTCAACTTCAATCATACAGTATTCTGGGGAAAATGCAAACAGAAAAAAAATATGTCTGGGTAATCGAGGTGACTTAATGATGGCGGCAGCACAGGAGACGAACTCAGACACACTGGATTCAGAGATAAGCTTAATTTGATTCTTCGCTTCCCTCCTTCTACTAGTGGACGCTTGCCAAGACGGGAGTTTGAACAATGCCACTCAAGATAGTTTATATAGCCTGATATAGTTGAGGGGTATTGCACAATCACTCCCTTTTCCTCCGTGGATAAAAACAGGTGCAAACTGTGTAGATTACTCTGTGAGCTCTGTCTCCATTGCTATGTAAACTCCTGCAGTCATAACTCTCCCGTGTTTGTATGTGTTTGGTTCAGAGTCCATTTGGCTGACTTTTTGTCTTTGCATGCTCTCTCCTTCACCTTGAAAGACCCGCTGTTTTGTACACACACACAAACACGCACACACGCACACACACACACACACACACACACACACAGACACACACAAAGCGTACAATCACCCTCACAGACAGAGATCGGAAAATCTGAACAACAACGATTCTGATGAAGGTGCTGACAGCGACGATGATGCTTTTTCGATGACAATGACGGTGACCATGACAACGTCGGTAACAATGACATCAGTAGCAAAACAGAACAGAATTTGAACTCAGCTGTAAATGAACGCCACGCTGTGACCTTTTTCCGGTCGACATATTCCTCCATTAGAAATACATAAACCAAAGTGTCATAAATGTTGGCGGGAGGTCACTACATCTAATGGAGTGTCACTGTGAAATGACACCTTTACCTCCTCTATTCAATAACAACCCCCAGGTGAGCTGCTTTCCCTTATTTGAGGAAAAGTACAGAACACACTACACACAACAGGGAAGTTGAATATATACTTCCTTAGGATCCTTGTTCACAGTTTTGCAATAACACTTCCTTTTGAAGTTATTTTTTGCAACAGTGACTTTGTAATGGGCAATTACATGGCTTTTGTCAAACTGCGCTGGTGACGGATTAGCAAATTTGCACAGCTTCTATTTCCAGAGAACGGCTGTTTGGCTTCTACTCACAAGGAATTTGCTCAGAAATGAGGCAGAAATAGTTTGCCTCTGAGTTACTTGATCTTGCAACATCGATGTAAGTCACTGAGTCACCATGTCCACCCTCAACTATGGTTCACTACTTTACATAGACCAGTTACAGTGCCATAGCAACTGGAGATCAGCCTGAGGTATTCAGACCCAGCTCATTTGACCACATTTACATACATGCAAATGCATGTATGTAATGTAACGTATGTAGTTGCATGCACCAAAACAAAACATACTGGCAACCAAAACAATGCTTCCATTCACCCACACACAGTCACACGTGTGGGCACCTACACCGGCATACCAACATTCCTGCAATGTCCAAACAGGAACAGGTGCATCTTTTCGTAGGTTAAAAATAATTCTTGCTCCGGTTGGTTGAGCCTGCTTTCAAAGGGGAGGAGCCATTCCACACCGAGAGCTGGACTGACTCAGTCAAATTAACAGCCTTTTGGTTTAGTTGCCATGGTTGCCATGCGACAGCACACACCTTGGAAATGTCACATTCTCCTTTTCGACCCCCGCTTATGTTCTGGAGAATGTTACCACTTTGAAACTGATATCATTGTTTCCTTCTGTGTGTGTGTGTGTGTGTGTGTGTGTGTGTGTGTGTGTGTTCTCCGAAGCGGGCTGTGGTTATAACAAAAGGTTAAATGATTTCTCTTGGGAGATTTATGTTTCAGCCGCGTGCCAATTTCAGGACGTTTGCCCGGACAAGCACTCAGCCGATGACATTGAATGATGTTCGGAGGTGAAAGACAGTTCAACTGGCCCGCATCTGGTGCATGTGGGGCATTTCTGAATTGAAATAATCCAGAGCATGAGTAAGGCTGTTTTGGGATCATCTTAAACCAAACACACACTTGATGCCCAAACACAAACACAAACACAAACACACACACACACACACACACACACACACACACACCCTCTTCTCTCCGTCATAGCGAAGTTCACACATCTGTTTCTACCAACACAGCAATTTTCTGTGATTACCGAGGCTGCTGCTCCTCCACCCTCCGTCAGCACTATGTAGTGGTGAGAGACGGGGCATAAATCTGCAGCCAATCTGCTGAAAGTGAATTGTGACCTCTGCCAAGTCATAGCCTGGCGCGCAGAGGCCCTATTTCATCCGAACCAACGGTGAGAAACGGAGACACGGACAGAAAATCAGAGAGAACGCAAAGATGACGATGCTCATGATGAAGAAAAGGACTTATGTCACGCCCCCTTTGTTTAGCTGTGATATGATATCAGTTAATTTACCTAGTTAATAACAATCTACTGGTTACAGAATAATGACACCATTAGCGTTCTTAAGCCTCGCTTTCACTACGCAATTCTGTCTTTCTCGGTTGTTGTAAAATGAAGGCTGTTGGCGGTTGCTATCGATGGCTATCCCCAGGTAGCGGAAATGGTGGAAAGTGGAACAACCGGAGTCTTTTGTATTGTAATATTACTGTGTCGTTGATAAAGTTTGGAATAGAAAATAAAACAACAACTGTGGGGGGAAAAAAGAGTCCCATTGACGGAGGAGCCAAAGAAGGTGAAGAGGAAGAGTAATATAGACCAATGTGAAAAACAGAGTGAACTTCTGCCGGCCATTCGCGGATAGAGAGAGCTCCGGGACGTGAGAGGGCTCCAAACCGACATTCAGTTGGAATTCTTTCTACTAGATCAGAAAGTAACCAAACCTGCTGAGGTATTTACACTATCGGGTGTTTTACTCAACCTTTATCTCTGTGTTGTTGGTAGTTGCTAGGCTCTGAGGAAAACAGACAGTGATCCGGTTGTCCTGGCGACAATAATACCACTTGGAAACGCTAGGGGTGGGGGTGGGGGGTTAAAAAGCTATCACTTTAATGCCACATCAGCATTTTGGTGACATAATTTAGGCTGACATTTAATTTTGATTGGCTTTCAGGAGGTTGGACCTATAGTGATGTAAAATGACTGTACCATTGTTGAAAATAGCCAACTCAACACCTACAGTAACAGGTGCGTCCTAACAATAATGATGGGTTTGGAATAAACTATTTATAATTTAATAATCCATCATTCCATCAATCCATAAATACAGAATTTGCGACTTTCCTCTCATTTTAATACGGTGACATTATTTATTACAGCGGAAGTTACTTATATTTCATTCTGTGTGCAGTTCGTTTGACTCTAAAAATGATGACTCTGAAGGTACACCTGTCATTTCAGTTACATTTTGGATAAATGTTTCCATAGAAGCACTGTTTTATAGCTGCAAGTCACAGCCCGTTCAGTCAAGATCTGCGCTGCAGTCACAAACGCCGGCAAAGTCTTGTTTCATTTTGACTTGGCAGATGGGCTGTCGGGTTGTATCCAAAATGATGGACAATATTCGGGTCACAGAGTGAGTCTGATGGCTCCTGATGAGCTCTGGAGCAAATATTTGCTGCCGTGCACAGGTGATGCATTTCAGATGACGAAGGTAAAGTTAACCGTAGTTAGTTACCTAGCACTACCGGAAACGGTTCAAGCCACGGTGCACAATTTTTTATTTCTATTGCTAAACTTGCAGAAAGATTAAACTTGATAAGTCATTGAACACGCAGTGCTGCTGATTGTCATTTTGATTGATTAATTATCTGTTCTAAAATCAACTTGTCATGCCACATGAAATTTTCTATTATACCGGCTTTGATAATTACACGAGCACATCATACTTATAGTCAACCTCACTCAGTGTTGCTCCCATAAACACTGTTATCTATGTTGCCAATGTTGATGCTTAAAAAGTTCTTGTGAAAGCTGAAGAAAATCTTTCCACATCGGGTAAAATTACTAAGATAAGGTGTTCAGACAGTACCATTACCTACAGTAGATACGTTATCAGCCACAGAGAGAGGGTTAGGCTTTGCAATCAATCCTGAATAGCTAAAGTTCACATCAAAAGGTCAGGCCGGGGTTATTGGCCGCAGATGTAGAGTCTTTATAGATGTTATTCATTGTTTTTTGTCAGTGTTGTCACTGCAGCACTTAAATATTATAAGTTAAGCCAGCCACTCCATGCCATGTTGTTCAGGAACAGCAAATGTTTCCGACAAACAAAATGTAAAACGAAGATAACTCTTTTTATTTATTTTTTTTATTTCCATCTTTCACTTTTGTAGCAGGTGGCATGAACAGCATCTTGGCTCGGAGCACCCGACCGAAAAAACACGAGAATGTAAACCGTTGATCTGCATTCGCGGGGCAGAGCTTTCACGTCGATGTATGTGTGGACCCGTGGCGTTGTGGAGTGAATCAGTGAAGCTGAGAGTCAAAAGCAGAAAAAGAACAAGTGTTAAAAGAAGAAAAGCGTTGCCAAACTCTTTTGGATTAGCAGTTCCCGGGTGACTTCAGAAGGCTCTGTTTGCGCTTGAGTTGGTCTTGTTTTTCTCTTTGAATTCCGATTAGGACTTCTTTTCCACTGCACTCTGCTGGTCTACGGGTAGAAGAATACACGCTCCATCAGGCACGCACACACAGAGCAACACAGAGGGGGAGGAGGGACACGGTTCTGTTCATTTCCTCTCCCGAGCAACTGGAGTCCGCTCACAAAACTTGGAGGCTCAAAAATCCAGAAAGAGTTTTTTTTGTTTTTTTTTGTCCGTTTAGAGCCTTTTGGCTGATTAAAGATCTCAGTTGTTGCCAACGCTTTTCAGTGTGAATCTCAGCGCCTCCGCTGAGTCTGCCAGGGTAACGGAGGTGACTTAGTGATGGCAGCAGCTCCGACTGGCCAGCTCAGACACCCTGGATTCAACTGATAAGCTAAACAATCACACGGCTTGTAACTGATGTTTAGCAGCTGCAACTGAAGGATAACAGTCACATCCCACAGTCATAATAATAATAATAATAATAATAATGCAGAGGTTGCGCAAAACATAATTTTGCATTGGTGTTCATTACATGTCAAGAATTTGTTGTATTTATTTTGTCCTCTCTCTGTACTTACTCCTTCAGTGTTACAGGGTGTCAGCCAGAAAAGTTGTTAGGCCCAGCAGTCAAATTTCTTTTTATATATGCAGAAATACACTGACAGAAAACCTGCAGTGCAACAACCAACACCTCTGAACCATAGACTGTATATAAGAAGTGGACACTGTCACCGTGACGACACCCATTTGTTTGTGGACTACAGTTTTGAGCTTCTCATTTTTGGCTGTCGCCATCTCGATTTTTTTCTTTGCATCCATAAGTACAAGCGAACGCTGAATGAGACATTTCAGCTGACCAAGAAGGTTACAATTAACTGTCATGAACTGAAAACACACTGTTTGTTCCAAAACGCAAACAATGACGACGCCTTGGCGGCGAACTGTCAATCGCAAGGTAGCCACGTCATAAAACACCCTGCTTTATCATCTAATTGGTTCTAAATGAACCATAAATTACTAATGAACATCATGCTGTATTGAAGAAGACTTGAAACTATAGAGATTGAGACCATAAACTCATGTTTGCAATGTTTACTGAGGGAATAAATCAAGAGAGAAGTAGTCATTTTCCATAGACTTCTATACAACTAGACTTCTTTTTGCAACCGGAGCGCCCCTGATGGCCAGTAGAGAGAATGCAGAGTTTGAGGCACTTCTGCATTTCCTCCACTTTTCAGACCTGGAGGTTTTCCGTCTGCTCTTAACGAAATGTTTAACTGTTCAAACTGTAACGTTGGTATGATCGTAGTAGTCTTCTATCACTTTTATAAATACCCATGAAGAGTGAACCTGCTGTGTTCTTGTAGCAGTCAGAAGCCTTTATAAACCTTTATAAACAGCCTGCACATACATTCTGCTTCATAACTCGTTATAGTATTTTTTCACTTTGACTTTAATAACACAGCAGTTTTTTTCTTCTTCAATTGTATGCATATTGTGCAATTCTTTGGGTATTAAATGTAACAACATCATTGTGTGTATTAAGCTCTTACTTTGTGTTTCTGGTGAAGCACTTCACTGCTGAAAAGTGGCGTAAAATAAAATGGCATTTGAGTTATTAATTGAAAGACACATGCACACTTTCAACATAATAATTTTACAGCTGTAATGTATATAGCATTATTACAGCCTGTAAACTGGCACACAATATATGTTTAGCTCAGTATTCTGGATTTATACTGTACATTTTGATGGCTCACTGTCAAAACGTGGCTGAAGGAAATATGACTATTCTAGAAATTAAAAGTACTCCAGTTAATTTACGAGACAGTTAGATCATAAGCGGGCAATCATCTGTTAAAAAAAAAAAAATCTGAAGCTTATATTAGACATTGATGACATAATGACTTATTGTTAAACAAAGTGCTTGTGTCCAGTATAACGTACTGCCAACAGACAACGGCACATGCTGGCTCAATCAAGAGCGCGCCGTGTGACTGAGCTGTTTCAAATATGACAGCCGAGCGAAGAGGATGATTAAGCTTCTCAATTGTCTCGTGGGTCCAGGTATTTATAACATTCATGCCGGCCTATTTCTAGACAGCTTATTCAAAGGCGATTTCTATTGTGTTGAATCATTTTTATCTGACACAGTTCACACAGAATGCTGCTGGAGACTGAGCGCCGAGCATTTGTATGACGGAGGTGTTTGCACGCAGTCACAGGAGTAAAGAGAGCGGAGTGTAAAAAAAAAAGACTGAGCGAATGAAGAGAGAGAGAGAAAGAGAGCGAGAGACATACCTAGAATGAGGAGGACTCAAACAATTACGCTGCAATTTCTCTTTAGCTGTCTTATTCCACTCACTCGAACAATGTCAAAAAGAAAAAAGAAAAAAAAACCTCTCCTATTCCAAGCGTAAAGAATTTAAGGCTGCCTTTCTGGTGCCAAAGAAAGTGTTTAATGAAATTTTTATGTGGAGCGCTGAGATGTATGGTTAGCGGTGATGCCGGTAAATTGACTTTATCTCTGCTCAATAGACTGAAAGGTCTGCTTCACTCTCACTCACTCTGTTTTCGTTCAGCTCCGTCTCTGTCTGTGCTCGGGTCTGTCTTTCTTGGCGCACTCCGCCATTACTCTGTTTGGACGCGCTGATTACCTCGTCATTATTACCCGCCAGGTGCTTTTATTGGTTTTGGTGCAACAATAAGACGCCGTGCTCTCAGGTTAGCCACCCCTATTTCACACTAGTAATTTTATTGTCTCGATGTGATGACAGTCTGAAGCAACTGTTGTTGAAAGCTCATTAATAGAGTGGCTTTAGCCAAGTGCCCCCCAGATTGCTCTTTCTGATACCAAGCAATAAAAAAATAATGTTCATATATTCCATACCCTAACTTGCGTGCGTCATCCTCTTCCTCGGCAACTGGGAGTGATTCCGTCGCAGGCAGTAAAGAAGCTGAGCAAAACGTGAAGCTTTTACCATGAAATGCCAGAAGTAGGGTTTCTGTAGCTTAACAGGCCCCCAGGCAGCGGCTTTCGCTGGACTTTGGACTCGTCATTCTGACACAGCCATGATTTGAATAGATTTAAATGTGCAGCGGAGGCCATGCTGCTGCTGTAGCTGTCAGTTAGATATTTGCATGGCTGCAACAGATCTGAGCCGTTGGTTGAGCTCTGCATCACAACACACAGCTGAATCAGTCAGTGTCAGCTTGTTTATGCTTGTTTTCTTCTGGCAGTGCCACCAAGCTGAACCAGTAAAGGCTGTTCGTGGTGCACAAACAAATCATGTCAGAGTTGGACCGACCACAATGGCCATTCAATTCGCCCTTTCCTCTAATGTCTTATATTGTGGGAATTCTTGACTTCCCCCGTTCCGCCATTGTTTTCGTTTCCATTTTCTTTCTCCTATTGCTTATTAACTCTATTGGGACTGATTTCACAGCTGAGTGCTTCCTAGTTAGATGTTGGCTGGACATCGACTGTTCTGGGCACAGTCAATAAAATGTGTAGATTAGAGGAGAGCTGTATGTTGCAGTGGGATGACCTGACATTTGGATTGCGGGTTCAGAACTCAGAGGTTACAGTCGGTCACAGTACTTTATAGATCTCTGATAACTCTTTCACAGAGTAAGATAAAGTGCTACCATCACAGGTCAGAAGGGATGAATTCAATCTCAGTTTTAATTATGCGATATCGATTACAGTAGAGAATTTATGGGTGAGACATTTAAACACAGATGCTTCTGGTGAACTGACATTCAACATTTGCGAAGGCCGTGTTTCGTGAGTCAACCGGTAAACAGAGACGCCGACTGACTCTCTCGTCTTTCTTCTTCCCGTTCCCGTCCTTCCACTTCAAATGCGAAACCCGGCCCAGTTGCCATGACAATCCAATCCATGCAGCTTGTTTTTTTGATGTTACAAAGTACTCAAAAAGCCCCCTGCTGCTGCGTTTTGACTGCCATCGCTGCACCAAGCCAGGTGGCTGCTTTCCTCAGGGAGCCCTTTCAAATAAAGGCATTCAGCCAAAAGACTTTGAAGTCCCAGTGCAGACAAGCCCTCAAAAAGAGAACACACTTCCTTCCTGTCTCATCCCTGGCTTTGACGGGGGAAGCTTAGCTGGAGCGCAACCCTCATGTTGCGGGGTAAACGCTGCAGAATAAATAAATACACATGACTGTACTTGCTAATCCTCAATCCAACTCATTTACACTCCAAATACAGAATGCCACAGAGTCTTGGTTGTCAAATTGAGGGACTAGAATGAAATCTTCAAAATGTGTGACCAAATGGCGTTACTGAAAGCTCGTCAGCTGTCGGCAAAGAAACACTCTTGACTTTTGGTATTGTATCCAATCCCGGGTTTATAGGCAGATAGAGACAAGCAGTCATTTAAACAGACCGACACGTTCACGCTCACACGCACACCTGCGACACACCTGCGATTCAGAGGCTTGATAGAGAGAGAATATACCTCTCTTTTGTTCAGCAGTTTAGTTCACGTCTAATTTTTTGTCTTAGTGCGGGTCAGAAGTTCATCCAGTGATGAAGTTCCCCCATTCTCTTTCTCCTCTCTTTCATCTCCACTGTCGCTGAGAACAGAGAGGTGAAAACGGAAATTAAAAGAAAATTGAAAACAGAATTGCACGTCTTAAATTATTCCTTTCTCCTCTGAGGAATGATGTAAAATTGACAAAAGGTGAAGTTCGCTTTGATGGCGGCTTCTTGATGAAGAGGGAGAATACTAAGTGTTATTGCTCCTTCGTGCAGTGCCAACATTGGCAAAATGGTTATACATTTTTCTTTTTATGCTGACAGTGGGAAGGTGATGTTAAAAATTAGCAGTCACATAACCATATCCTTAAAACACATTAAGCGCACACCAAGTAGACACCAAGAGCAATTTCTGTCGAGCACATGGAGAAACTGTACGTCAGGTCACATATAACATGTCAGTTCATACTATTAGACCGAACAGAGAAGAGTATTGTTAAATATGTTGCTAACACCACGAACCTGTCAACCAGATTTATTCCTTTCTAGCAAATATAGTTTAGTTGGTTTGGTCTCTCAATTCAGTTATAAATATATATAATTCAACAATGTGATGCTTGAGAGAGAAAAGATTAATAGAAAGGCACTTTTCTTTTTGGTATTAATGGTATTTTCATCATTATAACTTGTATTGACGAGCCAACCGCGGGCGATGTCAAGCAACCCGCCCCGATGTGATGAGTTGCCCAGCGTCTATTCTTTCTTGACGGCGAGAGTTGAAAAATGTTCTGCTTTGGGTCGTACGCCTCGCTCGTCGCTGTCACTTTTTACCCAGCCTTCCAATCATGGTGGAGGAACCGAACGCCACATCCTTCATGTCGGCTACAAGTGCCAACGACGATGGAGGAGAAATGAATACACGTAGACGAGCTGGTCTGTCCTCTTCCCCTTCATGCTTCAGCCGTCCCATCATCCAGAGCAAGCACTCTACCCGGTGCCGACATTTTTGCTTCTCCAGATATTCCATATTAAAAGCAACCGGAGGCAACCAAAGCGTCTCATTGCCCTTCTGTGTTCTCCATTCAACAATAAACAAGTATTTAATTTGTTATAAAACTGTCATCTTTGTCATTTAAAGCGTATTTATATAGTACTAAAATATGGCAGTAATATGGCATATATCACTGTTGTGATCAATAACACCACTGGGGGAAATTCCTTCTTCACTATCAGTGTGTAGCTTGTAACTTGTCTCTAGTCTAAGAGACTAGTTGCCCGCGAGTTGCAGGATGCAAACAGAAAAATCACATATGGCTTTAATGTCTTTTTTTTCCTCTTTCTCACAGCAAATTAAATAACCATGTATCATGCTCATTCATTCTAATAACACTGCACATAGGCACTCTGCATTTATTCGTTAACCTAATTAATATATAACGAGCTGTCGTTTGTCTTTCTTCCTCCTCTCTCGTCTGTCTCTCTCCTCCCCCGCCTCCCTGACGTTTCTAGCTGTTTCTTTTTCCATATTCAGTGAAAGCCCTCAATACATTTTATTTAATTCATTTTGCTGGAGAAGTTTGGGCGGTGGATGGCTCTTACTCAAGTCCCATTTGCTAATGCTAATAAGGCAATTAGAGGCATTTTTGCTTTCGAGCAATTTCCAGTGTTTCCTGTGCATAAAAGGAATGACCAATTGTGGAAATGGGCGACTGGTAAGAAGAGGTTTTTAACTCTATTTCAAAGAGAGACACAGAGTGGTCAATAGGACACGGAGTAAAGATAATCACAGAGAGCAAAGACCTGTCTAGTTCATCATTTACAAGCTGCATAGCTTGTGTTTCATTCTCAACTTTGTAGATCACTGTGATACGGAGTAATTGTAAATATTCTAAAAGGGCCATAATTCCCACCAGCTAGGGGTTTCTGTGTTTTCATGCCGTCCTGCTGCTTTTCATTTTAAGATGGATTCCAGAAAGCTTAACAACACAGCGATGGACTCATTTTGGCCTTAAGTGTAGATGATTAACATCTCTATATAGACAACCATTCAAACTGAATAAAAGTTAGAACAAAGAAATCCTGTCAAAACCAAATAAAGTGCAAGAAAGGACTTTTACCCCAAACAGAAAGCGTTACATTTTTAACCACAACCCCATGTGAAAGACTCTATAAATATTTCCACTATCACAGCTTTGTGTGTATCTTTACAGTGCAGACATCACCTGTCACCTCAATCTGCTTTGACGGGTAAACAGTGTCGGGGTGAATTTAGAAAGTTTTTCTGCTAAGCAATCATTCTTTTGTCCATCCTCGAATTTTCCCCCTCACGCTCCCCTCTTCCTCCCCGCTGTTCCATTTCTGCCCGAGCAACTAAGTGTGTCACAAATGTGGGTCAGTCGCCTTTTCTTTCCCCACTAAAGTCATTTCAATTTAGTGGAATGATAAGAAAGGTATCACATTTAAACAGCTCGGAGGTGCTCTGGGGCAAGACAAGAAGCGCTGCAGTCTGCCATACTTAAGATACCAGCTCCTCTCCGAGGGCCTTCCTCGAGAGAGAGAGTTACGTGACAGGAGGGAGAGGAAGAGGCAACACCTCGCCCATTAGAAGAGAGGGACATGGAGAATTAGTCTTCATCAGTACATTAGCAGTCAAGCTGAAACCAGGGGGGGCAGTGAAACCTTTTACACCGCTTCTCTCAGCCTCGTTGTGCTCCGCTGACGCCCGTATCGTCTGTGCATCCGTGGCTTCGCTCCATGATTGGAATCAAATGCTTTTAGGACCTGTTGACGAACACACATAATTGCCTGTGGTTTCTTTGACACGAAAGACGGTTAAGAAAAAAAGGCTCTTTAAAGTAACAGAACCTGACCGATACATGGGCTAATAGTAGAGGCTAATTAAAGTGAACGCAGCTTGACTGGCAGTGAAAGCAGAGATGTTTAGGAAGACCGGTCGGCAATCACCTCCTCAGACAGATGACGGTAGCCATGTGTTGAGGTGGACGACACCTGTGTGAAACATCTTTTGTTGTGGGGGGATTTAATGGCTGCTAATTATCATACCCTGGATGCCTTCGGTTGCCAACACGAGAATGGATGCGGGCTTTACCTGAACCTCATTGCGAGGTTCTGTCCACCTGATCCTTTTCTCGTGCCGCCAACGTTTGCGTCGAGCTTTGCGTTTGGTTTCACAAAAAAAGAGACACAGTTAGGAGGATACCAGGAGGACGGGGGTTGTCAGTCATCGTCCATCGCGGTCCAACACGCCACTTTCACGTGTCCGTACCCCTACTGTCCTCTGCTCTCTGGCACCACACCGAGTAAAACCTTCCCTCTTGAGGCTTGGCAACCAATCAAAACCTGCGTCAGTTGCGATCCATATATTCTTGCATTTTAACCATATGAATCGTTCATTAAATACCTGAAACATGTAACATGTAAAAACATACATGTAAAGGTATTTAGCTTGAAAGAGACCTAGTGCATGTTTGAAAAAGGAGCTTTTTACTGTTTACACTGCCATTTAGGTAAACCATATTTATCAAAGTTATTAGTTTCGTATACTCATGCCAGTGTCCTGTCCTCTACTCTCTCTCCTTTTGCTCTATTTGCTGTTTACTTACTGATCAAACTGCTCTAGTTAAGAGACAGAAGAGAGGAGGAAGGATAACCAGAGGGAGTCTGAGGAAGGAAGTTATAGAAGAAGAGACATAGAGACACAGAGAGCTTTGCCTGCAGAGAGAAAGTTAAAGAAAAATGCATTTCTCTTAGCCGTCCGATTTGTCCTGACTTCAAAGGGCCCATGGATTGCACTTAGGAGGTGTCTAAATGAGGTGATGTGAAAAATGAGAGCCAGAGCTTCGCTGTATCTGCCACTGGCAGTGGTTCTCAAAGGACTACAGTATAAAGAGCCCCGGCACAAGCACACACAGACACACTGATCACGTTCAGCCCGTAGATCTGAAAACAGAGACATGGTGAGGTTCAATATACATTTTCGCAATTGCTTGAATGCCCAGAATTTCATTTGTATTGCCCGCAGAGACATGGTGAGATGGATATTCAGAAAGAAGAAGCATATAGTGATATGTTGCACAGACAAAATTCATTTTTTATACTTGAATAGAACGGGCTGCTCTCCTGCAGCGTTCTTAGCGATACCTACAAAAAGAAATGACGCTGTAATTCTTAGATATCCCACAACATCAATGTGTATGTACAGGGTCTGTTCTGCCTGTGAATCAAGAAGTCAACGTTAATTTATTTGGCACGTAACTTCTGTATGAAAGTAACGCCACTTCCATAGTTATTTTTTACCGAAACCACAAACTAAGTTTTTTGGTTGCTTAAACCTAACTGAGTTGTTTCCTGTGAAAAGACCGCATACATGTAAAGAGCGGAAAATCAACACGTGTTGCTGGACCTTCGTAGGAAAATGCACGTAAATTAAGACATTACAGGAACTGTTACATTAGGATTCATTGGAATAGAAACAGTATGTGACAGTTGTGAAAATAAAAGTTGTGCGTGTTTATAAGTACATCATAGTCTGTAGTGTTTGTATAGTGTCTGTGTCCTGTCTGGACTTTAATTACCTTAATTAATCCTCTCTGGGGATTTATTGCAGATGTTTATGCGTTCCTGCAATTGTGTTTAAATCGCACCAGGACTCTGAAGTAAATCTCAGCTGTTCCTCTGCAGCAGATATGAGTCGTCCACAGTGTGCCTGGGGGAAGCCACACAGACTGACAATGGTGTGGAGGAGGAAAGGGCGGAAGAACATGGTGGAAGAGCTGAGGGTGGTGCGTTAAGCATGCGCGTGTCGGAGGGGGGGATCAGACAAGACAAGATGTGAGCCGTCATCCGTCGACGTGGGGAGCTGCTGTCAAGAAGACAGTCGGGAAGCGTGGAGGCCGGGCAGGATGAGGAGGAACGGAGGAGGCAGATGTCCATGGAGAGGACAGTTGAGAAGAGCGAGACGGAGAGGCACGTGTCCAAAGACGGCAGAGGCGGGGCTGGACAAGAGAGGACTGGGGCGAGCGAGGAGAGGAGGAAGCGAAAACAATCCAGCCAGGAGCACAACAAAGACGGCGTGAGAGAGAACATCAGAGGATGATGGACAGATGAGGGTAGAGGCTTTGCTTTCTCTGTCATCCCACTCGGTTCTACCATCTATCAGCGAGGAGTACACTCCCTGCAGTGTCCTTCGCCACGCTCCATCCGTCACCGTGCATGTGGGTGTGTGTCCGCACATGTGTGTGTCCAAGATTTGATTGGTCTTGCAAGCTCCAAGGAAAAAAAATAATTTGAGACCAGCGTAAGCCGAAGAGCCGGTCCCATCATCGCTCTCAGTACCCCCCCGAGTGTTTATGATAACACGGCATGCGCTGCAGATTGATGATCGAGAGGAGGTTGGAGTTGTGTGTGTGTGTGTGTGTGTGTGTGTGTGTGTGTGTGTGTGTGCATTACCTGATGTGTGTGCAATCAGGAATGTGCGCCCTGATGTATAGAACAAAGCATCCTGCGGCCTTTATCTCCGCATTGGTTGTTTTGTGGAGCGTGTCGGCCTCTGATAGCGACTATCAGCCACCGCCATGCTCCTCCATCGCTCGGCACCACTGCCCCCCCCCCCGCCCACACACACACACACACATAACCATTCCTCCCTCACGCCTTCCTTGCCCCCTCTTCTCCTTTCTTCCCTCGTTCCCTCTGACCTCTAATCTCCGCGTCCTCTCCACATCTGTCTGACCATTAGACTCAAGGTGATTACATACATATTCATGACTTAACTCGTGTTCTCATGACGTGCATTTCTTCATTCAACCCACTGAATTCAACCCACATGTTTATGTGCGTGTTACTTGACTACGAGGGTACGGTGGTATCTGTGAATCTAAAGCCATAGAGACAAAGAGATAGAGTTTTTTTGTATATTTCTCGACGCGCCTGGCGAATAAACTTACTTTGAGTGTTATCCTGATTCTGACTCGACAGATAACTTAAAGATCTTTCACGGTGCAAGGAAATACATTCTGTAAGCAGAGTCTTTAATCTCTTCGGCTTGCTTGCATATTATCCTCGCCACATTACCGGCTAGCGTTTGGGAAAAGTCACCTCCTACATTTTAAAAACCTGCATTAAGCCTGTGAAAGCTTGGCTCAGCAGTCTGCATTGTAGTTAGTGTCCAGGAGGGTAGACATACAATTTTACTGTAAAGTAATGGGACTGCTGAACAGCATTAGTTCAATAAAGAAATTACTGCTTGCACCAAAACCTCCCTATACATTTTTCTTTAAAAGAACAGCCTACAAACGGAAGTCCAGAGTTTGAATATACAGTATATGTTCTTTGGGCCAGGGGTGACTGCACCTGCTTAAGGTGACGAGTGGATGGAGAGCACAACTCACACACTCAAAAGAAGTGACTCTTTCTATGATGAAATCATATTGTATAAATATAATACAATAATGAAAGGTGACTAATCTCTGTTGAGAACAGATAATGGAAACAAGCGTCAGTTGCAGCCCCAACGCCAACCCATGTTTAATGCTTTAGAGTGCTCTAGAGCGTGTCAGTCACGTCTTTTCACTTTCACTCATTTCACAAATCTCCAACTGCATCCACATCTTTTAAATGCCAGAGTAAAATTGGGGGCAGATGAAACTGGAGCCAGGCCCTGTGTGGCTGGTGCTCGGGATGCCTGGCTGAGATCTCTGCCTCCGCACACCACGTTTTGTCGAAAGAGGACTTTAACCCTTTTGAAAACCCAGATTTTGCAGCGGTGAAGGTTAGAGATGAAGCCCAATGTTCGAAACACTTCTCTTGAGTGGATAGGCGAGCAGCCCATTTGACTGCGCGTCGAAATTAGGCTTCATGAATTAATACTTGAAGGCTTCACTCATCCGATATGTACTGGCACCAGTTTATCCTGATGCAAAGCAGAGAAAAAAATGCTATGTGATTTTTAATGTTGAATTTACATGATGAGACATGGTGGGTGACTTTGTTGCTCCTTGAAAACTGCAGAGCTGCCAACTCTCCGAGCGCGAACCAGGCGGAGCGGCCAGATCGCGCCAAGTGCGTCGGGAGAGTGGCAAGCTCACTTTCAACCTCCTTTGAACAATCTCCAACACTCATGTTGCTCATCACAGCTACACATCTGCCAGTATTGTAATAAAAAAATGTGGCGCTCCATGCGACATTTTGGCCAGCCTTGTTTAAAGAAAATGATGACGTGCACAGCCTTTTACCACGATGACAAGGTGGAGACACCGGGTGTTTGAAGACAATTTATGGTAGAGCTGTGGGAACTCTTTTCAAAGTGTCTAACACACAACTGACACAAGAAACTGCGTGGAATAATTAAACAAAAGGACAAGTTGGACGTGCGCAGAAGCACGAGAGGCTCTGTGGTAGTTTTAAAACCCTGATGCTGAGTATATGTCGATATTTACATGTTGAAAAGAACCCAGACGCCTGCAAGCTATTGCTTTTGCCATGATTAACCCAAGGCAGCCTATGAGTGCAAGATTGATTTTCTACTGGGAGACGTTTTACCTTTTTATAACCAGGAGCCGTTGAGAGTTTGAGGGAAACATAAGGAGGGGTAAATGCTCTTTCAATGCCTTTCCGTCACACTGCGAAGGGAAACTGTCCTACGTCGGTTGCTTGTGACAGAGCTTTGATTTGTTTTGATGATTTCATTGAATTTTTATGAGGTTGCAGAGGAGGAGAGGGAAGGGATAAAAACTGGAGACACGGAACAGAGTGGACGGATGAAAAAACGAGTGAATTAGTTGCTCAGTTTAAATAGGCCCTTGGGCAGCCTCATGGCAATGCCAGACTCTCCAATTTGGCTCAAGGCCTTTGTCGCATGCCATACCTCATTTCTCTCCCACTTCTGCTGTCATTCCCCACTTCATCGCACGTATTAAAGCATTTAATCCACGGTGAAAGGGAATGATTTAACATGTAATAGGGCCTCCCGTGAGACACTATGCCATCTTCGACTACTGATAGGACAGGAGGCAGTCAATCATGACCTCAGTGCCATGTCTTTCCACACATATATATGTGTGGAAATGTGAAAAAACAAAATGTCCCCACAGTCACTCTCCTCCTACTTCCACGTTTTTCTCCTCCTTCTGTCTGACTGTTTGCATCTCTCCATACATATCTTTAGTCAGCCTCTCTCAGGTGATGAGGTTTGTAAGCTAATCACAGCGGGGCTGTTAGTGTCGCTCCATAGGAACCGAGGACGGGAGCTGCAGAGTGGATGCGACTCTCAACCGAGTTCAAGCACAGCTCTCCACGAACCATTTTCCCTCGTAACAGGACGTGTTTCCTGGCAGCCGAGAGTCACTGGAGGGCCACTCACAGAGACAGGCACAGCACCTGTCTGGCTTTAGTTTGTTTTGTTCCACATAAACATGGTTAGGTTGACACATCTGTGCCCAGAGTCCTCTGACCCTGAGTCAGTAGGCCTTTGAAAACTCTTATGTATAGAGACTGCAGTGGTGTAATTTGTTACGCAATAGTCTCATATAACTCTGCATCACAAAAAAAATCCTCATTGCATTCCAAGTTGTGCATGCTGTGTGTGTGTGTGCGTGTCTGTGTGTGTGTGTGTGTGTGTGTGTGTGTGTGTAGACAGGGCCTTGGCGTCCAAAGAGTCCTGGCATACATACTATATTTATGAGAGCTTATTTTGGTCCGTGAGATGGCACGAAGGGGTGAGGGGCCACCCTGACATGTTAAACCAGTACAGTCTGTGTGACCTCATGACACAAACCAGCAGCTTGTCAGCGGTCCTGTAAGCAAACCACATCTGACTGGCCAGCAACCGGATTCAAGACATTAACATGCATTGCTGTAGAGGAAACATGACACAATGGAATAAACCATTAAAAGACTGTTGGTGGATTAATGATTTGTTTGATCTCTTTCCTTCTGCTTCTTCTTCATTCAAATAGGTTATTAATAGGTTAATTATTATAAATGATAATGTTTTGTTATAATTACGGAACACTCCTGACAATGTGATCCTTCCATGGTACTCCATGCGAAGCAGTCCGGTCTCAAAACGTCTCCCCCTTTCATTTGCCCCGTGCGTATCCACCTCCCCCCTTCCTTCCTGCCTTCACTTTCTTCGCTTCTTGTCTCCGTTGCTCAGCAGAGGCCCTGAGCCCTGTGGAGTGCACATCCATTTTGAACCCGGAGGCTGTCAAGCATGCTGTTGGTAAATGAGCAAGCAAACCTGTGGCTTTCAGTCTCCCCACTCCCACTTATCCCTTTTTCCCGTCTCTACCTCCCATTCCATGTTTCCCTGACCCTCTCGCCTTCTTCTCACACAGCTACATCCCTCCTGACTCTGCAAGCCCCACCGTCGATACTCAGTGAAGACTGTTCTATTCAAAGCACCTCGGAACAGACCTTTTCTCTCAAGTTAGCCTCAAGTCAAGTTTTGGATATCACATTTCATACACCAGTGAGCTTCCTGTTCTTCAAATTAAAGGAAAACAAAGAGTAGTCTCACACAGGAACATAGTCTATATATATATATATATATATATATATATATATATATATATATATATATTAGATGTAGAGCCTGAAGCAGAGGCGTATTTGACAACCAAATGACTCACAGATCAATGATGAATTTCCTGCAAAGTTTTATACAAACACCACCCTCCTTTCTTGCTACTTGGAAAAATTAATGGGTTTCATTTTAAAAGAAAGACAGCATGTTGCAGATGTTGCGTGAACAGCAGGTATAGACAAGCAGGCACAGAAAACAGAGCCCAGGGCCAGCGTATGTTAAGCATGTTCATTAATTTTCGGTTCTTTCGCTCCTGCTGGCCCTGCTTGTTTCCTGGACGTGCCGTGGATCTTAATAGGCTTTGGATCCCTGCTCGCTGTTTTGATGCACACACAGAAATGCCCAGAGAGGGGGAGGGAAATAAGAGAGGGAAAGGTGGAGCAAGATGCAGGGTGATAAATAAAGACAGAAATGAACAGATAATGAACAGGTCAGTGGAATAGGAGAAATAATGGCAGGACTGGCTGACTGAAAGAACTTCAATTAACTAACTGTGCAGTGTCTGCACATATAAATCCAAGACAATATTAATAAGAAGTCACTGGCGTCAACATTTGGTGTACTTCTGCACAATAAGGAAGCCTCCGCGCAAAAAACGCTGATACATGCCTTTTGTGATGTCACGGTAATCGCTACACGTGTATCGTCTTAGTCGCACACTGTGTGAGCAGCTTGTCACCCAAACAGGCTGTTTGCTTTACCTTTAATGGGTCGGCTCTGTAGGTTAACACATAACCAATGATGCTGAACCAGCCCAGAGTTGCGTTAACTATGCAGGGCTGGAGGGCACTAAAAAGGACCCCATCAGCGAGCGGCTTCCTGTAGCCCCACTGTTCCACCAGGGCCCCCATGCGGAGCCCCGTTTCTCCAAAGAGACTTCAAAGGCAGGCATTCGCAGTGCCGATGTAGGCGTTAACCTTTGACTCAGAGGCTCTCTCTGTGCAAACAGGGACAGCCTAATTGATGCTATGCACTGCAGAAAAGGAATAACTTGTCCGCGTGGATTGCAGCCATAGAATAGAGTGCTTTAATTTCCGCCTCTTACAGTTTATGGAGACAGACAGTGGCTATGCATCTGCTGTAGCAAAGTAGTCACATTATATACGACCTCTGTTTACCAAGAGTGTGCATCTAGAAATGCTACTGTATATGGCTTTCTGGTTCCTTGGGTTAAATATGACCCGACACTGGAAAACTAAATGATCTGCACTCCGAGTTTACGTGCCGTTGTTGTACATCCAGCAACTGAGTGGACACACAGTTCACTCATTTTCCACCTCATGTCCTGGCTCAACGTATCCTCACAGTTCAAATGATTCTCCAGAGAAAGTCCAGCAACACGTATTAATTTACCCTCGTTACATTTAGATGGTCTTTTGAAAATGAACTTCATAGGAAGCAACTTTAGGTTTAGCTAGGTTTAAGTCAGGGTTAGGCAACAAAACAACTTGGCTAGTTTCCTGGTTCACGATCAGGTGGACTACACACAGATTGATTTCATGGGATATCTACAGATAATAGTGCAATCATTTTCGAAGCTGTAGCTACGAACGCTGTATGAGAACAGCCTGCCTGGCTCCCTCTCAGAGAGGTGGAAAAGGTAATCCAGACTGATAAAGGGATGTGGTGACTTTAATTGAACGTAGCAGGGGCCTTCTGCAGGATAGTATTTTATGTGTATTTACCGCTAACCACATCACCGGCTCATTAAGGGACTTGCAAATAAGCATGAAACAGTTGGTCCGTGGATTGGTGGATGCTTGGACAGACGGAGGAGTTGATGGATGCATATCTGTCATGATGTCTACAGATAGCCTTTCCTGAACTTGGCTTACAGGAGGGGAGATAAGTTCAGCTCACTAACAGGAAGAGTCACATGTTTTGACTGATTTGGAAAAACAAATCTGCGGTTCAAGAAGAAGGAAGGGGCGTTCAGTGCTTTGCACAAAGTTAAAGGAAGCTTTCCCTGCGCACATCACTTATTGTTGTCAATATTTCGGGGCTCTCATTTTGGATTCTGTCCAACTTTTCCTCTGCATTACTACGGTGCCACGTGAAATATTGGAGCTGTAAGATGGAACAAGAAGCTCTGACGTGGCTTTCCACACTGCCAAATCAATAATGAATTCAACGGTGGAGCCAAGGTTTCCATCTACTGAAAATGCTTAATACTTAACTTTTTGGTTAAATCATGATGTTGACATCCATGTTGTTTTCAAGGCTGTCTTCATCAGGGTGCCAATTTATGTGTCTTTGCCAGTTCACCGCTGCTCTCACAGCCGACTCCATCCAGACGATGGCACGGTGTTATGGCAGAGCAGCAGAACATTGTGTGTGTGTGTGTGTGTGTGCGTGCGTGCGTGCGTGCGTGCGTGCGTGCGTGCGTGCGTGCGTGCGTGCGTGCGTGCGTGCGTGCGTGCGTGCGTGCGTGTGTGTGTGGAGTGTTTTGCATCCAACCAGTTTTTTTCCTTGCCAACAGTGGTGTGCTGCAGCTGAGGATATTGTTTGTCCCGAAACCCAACCTGTGCCTTTTGGTTTCTGGCATGTCTCACCAGCCCCGTGTCCGACTTCATGAGGAAACTCTGATCCAGAACATGTGTGTGCACATTTTGCTGGGTCATCACTCAGAATGGGAACTTTACTCGTTTGTCCTAATTTTGTGAAAAACACTACAATGAAGCTTCTGTAGGCCAGCGTGTCATTAGGGCAGCAGCTATCTATACTGAACGACTCCCACATGGCATCTGGTATTAAGGCTAATGTGTGTCCCTAAACCCTTGTTCTCACACACACACACACACACACACACACACACACACACACACACACACACACACACACACACACATACAAAGCGTACAAACACCCTCACAGACAGAGATCGGAAAATCTGACAACAACGATTCTGATGACAGTGACGATGATGCTTTTTCGATGACAATGACGGTGACCATGACAACGTCGGTAACAACATACACACACACACACACACACACACACACACACACACACACACACACACACACACACACACACACACACAGGGCCTAAAGCCACAGGTGGAAGGTTTGGAAGTAGAAAGGCTTGCTAGAATGTTTCCCTTCAGCCTGGATCCCAAACAGCTCCCTTGGCCTCTAAAATGTCTTTGTGTCCCAAACTACCTTTGAAACCTTTGAATTGGTTCACATTGATACTGAATTAGCTGTGCTTCTTTTTGTTTACAGGATACGGATCTACTGGATATATCGTACATAAAAGATGCCAGAAATGGAAAGTGCACCAAAACGCCAAAGGTAAGCCTGCAATGAACTGATTTGAGTTGCTTGCCCAGAGTGCTTGAATATTTTTATGTCTCTGTGCCGTCCCATTCTCTTGGATGCGATATCCAGGGAGTGTCTTCAAATTTGGCACAACTGTCCACTTGGACTCAAGGATGAACTGATTAGAATTTGGTGGTCAAAGGTCAATAATTCATATGCTAAAAATTCAAATTTCTGATAAGATAAAATGATAAAATAATGGCATTTTGGACGGACATGGATGTAAACTGCAACCTTACTGGTTGGCGGAGACACACGACTGCGAGACAGTAATTCTAGTTTGTCTACGCAATATTACGTATTCAATCAAGAACAACAACTTCAATATTGTTCTTGTTTTTGTCCGTTGAGGCTCTGGAAACACAATGAGCCATGTACTGAGAAGACAGAGTAGGTCTTTGTTTGGTCGACGATACGCTTTGTACGTGTTTATTTTTGCACAGAAATGAAAGCCATGAGTGGGTGGGAGCCCGACCATGAACTGTCTGCATCCATCGAGGCGTGAACTCGGTTACAGACAGGAATGAAATTGTTTGAGGTGGTTGTCATGGTTGAGATTTGTATATTTTCAGAAATGGGTGTAGTTGTTTGTATGGCAGGCTCAGTTAGTGTAATTGTCTTTCATACGACCTTCAGATCTTCATTCTTCGCATTGATGTGACTTGATATGTATCGTGTGTGGCTCTGTGGATGGTGCTCATCATTCATCTGCATGTATTTTATATAGTTCTTAGACAGCGATGTGAAGACAAGCGTGAGGAAGTGAAGCTCAAATGACAATTAAGACTGAGAAAGATGATTTGAATTCAAACCCACACAGTACATGGATGGTTTCCACTTGCCAGGGTATCCAAATTGCTATTTCAGAGCTAATTAAAAGTTTTTTGATTGTGAGAATTTGTACACATATTCTTTTTAAATCTGGCACGCTACAAACTGTCAAATGAATTTGGCACTTTCTGGTGCAGTAACAAAGCCAAAATCTGTTCTCGCTGTTTAATTTCCCTTCTTGCCAAGCAATGTTTAGAACAATAAGCCTGCATTCTTTTTCACTTTCTTATTGTATATACCTGCTTAATGACAAAATCCCACATATGTGTCGGATCCATTTAGTCTTGTGATGAGCTGCTGTTACATAGCAGCGGCAGTCTTCATCGTTTTGACTCGGTGCAGCGGGAGAAGCGAGTGGGGGTCGCGCACTGCTGCTCCGTCGGGGGAGTGAGTAATAATGGAATGAGTACAATAACACAGAGAGGATTCATGCATTTCTAAACAGCTTACAGAGTGATGCTACCCAGGGAGGAGACATGACCACGTGACAGGTAAGATGGTCGAAGCATTGGAAATCCATTACTGGGTGATGGAGCGGTGATGCACCCTGGGCATTGTAATGGGAGCACCAGTGAGACACATTGTCTGAAGAGTTGATGGGATGAGGAGAGGAAAGGGGAGAGGGAGGGGTGGGGGGAGAGTGATGAAGAGACTGTGGGATGAGAGGAGGGAAAGCAGAGAGAGGAGAGGAAAAAGCAAGAGGAGGATTTTATGTAAGGTCTGCAGAAGGATGAGAGGAAGGACACAGAGATGTTCAAAGGAAAACGTATAACACCAGATAATACTTACCGCTGTGAGTGTACTTTTCATGGCTTATTTTTTCCTCAAGTATTTGTCCTTCACACGTTTTAAGGATCTTGTCCGAATGTTGAAGGTTGTTTTTTATTCTCCAAAGATCACTGTGCCGTTAACTTCAGCCTCAGAAAAATGCACAAAAGCCGAAAGATTTTTGTCTTCCCTAGTCAAACAAAAAGCTTTTTAAATGATGGTGTTGGTTATGCAGAACACGTAATACTGATTTAGACAAGTACAGAAATAAGTTGACAATAGAAGACACGTGTGAGTCATGTGACGGAGTGCCACATGGAATATGTGCTCAAAAATACACAATAATGACATTTAAACTTGGGCTGGACAATCTGGTCAAATCGTCGATCACAATGTAGATCATTTAATTTCTTTGTAACGATATATATCACGATATTGCATATTTTCTAGGAGTTCAATAAATAAATAGTCTGTATGAAATAACCACAACTAAGAACTTTAGTGCAAATTATAATCCGAGTTTCTGAAACATTTGCGTTGTTATGTGCTTGTTTTCATCAATTAAGATGATGTAATTGTGTATCACGATACTTCGATATATGATTAATCACGATATTATTCCATTGAAAGATGATAATAATTATATGGAATTATTGCCAAGCTCTAATTTAAACATTTTAAACAAATTTGAATCTACCCCAGTTAAAAATGCTTCCTTCCAATGCATTGTACTGAAACTGGATGAGGACGCAGATTGAAAGAGGAAAATCTTTTTCCAGTCAACATTTCAAGTCTATATTGAATAGTTTTCAAGTCGTCTTGTTGTTGCGTCTGTTGATTTTATATTTATATGCTCTCTAGTCTTTAAAGCCCGTACCGCTCTTTTTCTTCTCTCGCTCAAGAGCTCCCTTGGCAGCGTTCATTCATTCATGCAAATTGCTGGCAACCAACACACTCACCGAGACGAGACGAGATGTTGAACTCGCGAGGACATGCCGGTAAAAAGCTTCAGAAGTGCTTTTATTGTGCCACTCAAGAGTACCGCGTCGAAGCCCAATATTGTCAGACTCCGATGCAATCATCCTCAACAGACTGGGAACGGACTCCAGATGGAAAGGCTGTTTTGGCTCGCCTCCTTCGAGCCCTCGTTTCTACTCCAGCTCAAGTTATTTCATATTGTCTTTTGAGCGCCGTCGGAATTTTCTGTCTGAACGCCATTTAGGTTTCTGAGCCCGCTGCTGTGTGTTCCCCGGCTCGTCACAGCGTGTGGGCGGCATGTCTGCCCTCTGATGAACTTATGCCACCCTGCCCACGGGCTCCTGCTCCTCAGTTGGGATTCATACATTTTCACTGCCAAGACACATACACACACACACACACACACACACACACACACGCACACACACAGACAGACACACACACACTAAACACAATTACATTTGATGGAGAGGAACGCTCACTACCACTTGCACATTGCTGTGATGTACACTGAATACACAAACACGTGCTGAGTAGAACAACAAAGCGCGATACCAGTAGCCTTTTTTTCCCTTCTACCGCGCTCACAATGATGATGCTAATTAGCACGTGTCCACCCCGTCATAGCTCCGGCTGATTAGATCGGCCGCTTGTCAGAACGACAACCTTTGTTTGACGGACGGCTCCAGAAATACACCACACACCCTTAGGTCCGGTGAGCAAAGCGCAGCACTGATATTCATCCACTTCATATCGCCACAAATAGCTGGCAGATTTGCCATATTCAACGCGGAGAATAGACGGCATGAAGCGTGCCTCTCATTTTTTATGGTTCTTTTCACATGCATGGTTATTATCACGGAGTATTCAAATGGGTGGTAGAGCGGGTTGCCCTTTCACTGCGAGGTTGCCGGGTCGATCCCCCGCTCCTACTCTCCGCATGTCGAAAAGGCCCTGGAGCGAGTCAGTGAACCCCAAGTTCATCTTATGCAAACCCATCTTATGCAAAAATGCATGAATGCATAAGATGGGTTTAATTTAATGTCATGATTGTAATAAGTACAGTTTAAACTGTGGTGGCTCTTTCATGCTGTATGAACAGTGAAATACCCGCTGGCAATCCCCCCCCCCCCCGACAGACTCAATATATTTTATGGAACCAAGGCAACTAGGCTGCACACACATCACTAAGGCTTATATTGTTAACAGTAAGGTCGCCACAACAGCGCTCGGCGACAGAATACAAACAGCACATTCGCCTCTCTCTCGCTAACGTCCTGCTTTAATCCAGCTTCTCACGACATTTTATCCACAGGGGGTCCAAGAAGGTCCACAAACAGACGTGACGACAGGCTCGTTTTCACGCAACCTGTTATGCCTACGGCTAGCTGTGTCATTTACGGTAGAAAATCATCTTTCGCAAGTCTAGTCAATTAACAGAGTCTCAAAAAAAACAAAAAAAGTACACAACTGATCCGTGGAGACACATGCAGTGGAGATTATTCATTTCAGAACCACCTGAAATTTCATGAATATTAACCTTCCATTGGTATTTGTTCGCCACCATAATACTGTCTTTATAAGGCTCAAATTTATTTCAAACACTTAAAGGGAAAGTCCAAAAGAGTCCTATTTCTAGTTAAATAAAACCATGACGATGGACGGTAACGTGGCGCCAAACAGCGTTCAAGTTCCATAATAAAAAGAAATAGAAAACACATAACTTGCATGCCAGATCATTTGTTTTACTTCATACGTGTGTATAAAATGTATGTGAGCGTGTATGTATTTATATATTCAATACATTTGGGGAAAAATGGGACGTGTCCAAAGCCCCTGGTCACCGTACTAGACCCCACTGTTTCAAACCATTCATTCATATTGTCTCCTAATTAAATCTGCAGATTAGCTTGTTCCTGCACAGCTTGTTCTCTCTCCTCAGCACCAACCAAACTGCTAAAGTCACATCTGCAATCTCTCGAGTACACCGCGCCGCTAACTTCTACACGACGATGTTCAGATAACTTCTCCCTCACTCTGTCTGCTTTCCCCACCGAGAGGGACATTAATGTCGGGCCGCC
This sequence comes from Ophiodon elongatus, assembly GCA_016806645.1. Taxonomy (NCBI): domain Eukaryota; kingdom Metazoa; phylum Chordata; class Actinopteri; order Perciformes; family Hexagrammidae; genus Ophiodon; species Ophiodon elongatus. The sequence goes on along the minus strand of JACSYO010000293.1, from coordinate 98,713 downwards.
CCTCTGCTTCCTGGAACCGTGCTTCTGTCTCAATTGTTCTCTCGTAGCCGAACTGGCAAGAGGGAAAATGTAATCAGCAACTCACCATGCTGCTTACAGTAGGTGTCTTCCAGACAAAATTACATGCTTTCTCTCTGTCTCTTTGACAACCAAGGGAAATGTCATGTTTGTTGCTCATTGCCCGCGCAGCTCAGGGTTGTACATACATCCTGAAAATAGAAAAACTTAATGATTTTATGTTCTATACCGCAGACTTCATTCTCACGTCTTTCCATTTTTCTTTTACATACCGGCTGCGTGAAATCAAATACAGCTGCTGTTGGAGTGCAGAATGTGGTCAGATAATTCAGATATCGTTATCTTGCCCCAGCCGGAGTCTGCCGTGTTCGAGGTGAATTATCTTGCCGTCCGCGTGTTGAATTAGACATGAGCATCACGTAGCTCATCCAGCCAGTCCATGATGCATAGGATCAGGCCGAGGCACCGCTGAATGACTAAGTGTAGCAAAAATGGCTGTATAGACTCTCGCATGCTCACACACAGACACAGAGGGGTCTGTCCTCAAAATAGCCTTTTCTGTTCGCAGTGTTGGTGGATTTCACACGCACACACACACACACACACACACACACACAAAGGCATGCATGCTGGTGGTGGTTAAAATAATCAAAATCAACTGAGAGGGGAACAAACTGATTTCCATGCTGCTTTCATAGAGAATAGTTAACAAAGGGGGTGTTATCAGCAAAGAAACACATGGAAATCTCTCACAACTCCAAAAACAAACTGGGAAGCAACCACGATCCTGCTGCTACAGTATTCAGGTATAATACAAAATGAGTGGCGTGGGTCATTTTAAAAGATGGACAATTTATTCTAGGTGCTTAACATCAACAGCAACTCTTAATTTGAAAAAAAAATCTTTTTTTAGCTTTCCTTGTTCCTCGTTGTCTTGACAAGGAATAACAATGTAAAGAACGGGTTAGCACAATCAAGGCTACGATATTCATTTCCTCCGGAGGTATCTGTTCCTTCAGACTTTCATTGTGAGGTGAGAGGAAGTGGCCGCTAGCTCTGTTACAGTCTAAGCTTGCAGCAGAGAGAGGACTGCTGCTAAATGCAGAGCAGCTTGTGTGTCCCCAGCAGTGTAACAGGATCTGGGAGAGGCCAGCAGGCCATTATCACCACCGCTCTGTCTGGCCAACAAAGTCGGCTAAAGCTCCGTCTCCCCCAGCAGTAAGTGCTAAACAGCTCCTCCGAGTGCACAGCGAGCTACTGTGGGGTTTAGATGTGCCCGTATCCAATGCACATTCAAAGCGGCGGTGTTGTGACAGTGTTTACGGCGGTGATTACATAGTTCAGGCAGCAAACACCAAACTGGTCAGGCAGTATCAATGCCCTGGCATTTATTTTTGGAAAATGTGGAGCGGTGCCTTATCAAATTCATTTCCTTTTCTTTAGTTACAAATCACACAAAAAAAGACCCAGATCTTCACTTACAGCCTAAACAAATGTGAAAATGAATTAATAACAGCTTCTTTAATCGTACAAGCGAGGAAGGACATTTTTTTAATCTTCTCTTCGAAAGCATGTTTGCTTTTTTCGTTGAAGGGCACGAAGGCTCTCTCGCTGCGGCAGTGCTTATTTCCGTCGTCTGTGCCGTCTGGTGTGTATCGATGAAGGACCGAGGTCACAGTGTGAGCTCCAGCCGCAACAATCACCGCCCTTCGGATCTATCGACGGAGCGGTGGGCAAGGCCTTTGTCTGACCCTGGACACGGCTACACTCCCGCATGACAAGATGAATAGCTGAGGAAGCATGGAAATATTATGTAAGATGAATTCAGTTAAAGTAGGCCCGGTCGACTGTGCACTTGTGACGAACGCTGTATGCGGTCAAGCTATACGACCTCTGCTGATATGTGAAACGTTTCTCAACAGTCCACGGTAGCTTTAATTTCTGATTTGCATTACAGCGGCAGGGGGAATTTCTTTTTTAGAAAGCAATAAAATCTCCAAACATGGCCTAATAACAGCTTTGATGAGTATGCAGGTGCATCTGCTGCTGGTGGCATATTGTACATTGTGTTACGCCACATTTATAGCAAGTCTTGTTGAGCCGCGTAGCACCTTAGCACGGAGCCAGCGCTTTATTTGTGTGCGTGCGTGTGGAGTATGATAATACCTGCGTGGTTTTTATTCTCTGTGTGTTTCAACGATGATGTGTGCATAAGTAATATATATGCAAACAGCCATCGTCTCAAAAGCAATTCAAACCCTGGTCTCACCTGCTGCACGACTACACAGTCCCTCTCGTAGTCGAAGAGGAATAGCAGTTGATCCCTGCTTACTGGCTGACACGCAGGGATCAGTGCTATGAGATTTAGTCCGACGGATGTTGGCAACGCGTCTCGCTCTCACTGATTGGCCGTAGATTAGTGTCACATATCAGTGTGTTGAAATAGTGGACTTGAGACCATTAGTGTTTTGTAGCGTATTAATGATCAAATCCTTAAGAATGGCAATTGGGCAAAACGAGCACTGATGGTTTGAGAGATGAGCAGCTGAATGTAAAAGGACACGGTGGGAGGACAATCAATGATAATGAGGCTTTCGTTAGAGGAGGCTGAGAGACACATAGAGAGTGTGTGTGTGTGTGTGTGTGTGTGTGTGTGTGTGTGTGTGTGTGTGTGTGTGTGTGTGTGTGTGTGTGTGTGTGTGTGTGTGTGTTCAAGAGACAAATAGAGATTGAAGGCATAATATCTCTGGCTTTTGTACTACAGCAGTAGTGCGGAGCGGAAATCTTCTATATGCATTACAGTAAACTGACGTCATTTTCTGATCTGTTCTAGCTGATTGTATTATTTGCCTTTTACCCACTTGGTCATTATGTCCACACATTGCTGACTATTTATCAAAAATCTAATTTTGATTTTGTATATATTTTGTATATTTTGTAAAAGCGCCAATGGTCAACAATACAATTTGAGCATACTATTGATATCAAGGTATTTCATAAAAAAATATTGTGAATTTCTTGCCCAGCACTAGTAAACACTATTGTTTTATAGCAAGTATATAATTTTGTTTATCTTGTATAACCATGAATAGGAGTGGGTATCCTGGACATTTAGCAATTTACAAGATAGTATTCAGACTTGAGACTTTAACAAGTAAAAGATTAACTTTTACATTTTTTATGGATTGGTTTAATGCACACATTTAAGTCTGTGACAAAAAAAGAAGTGTATTGCCAAACCATAGTTATGAATCAGTTGTCAGTTAATTTCTTCTATTTCAAAGCTTAATGCAATGAAGACTTTATGAAATATCTATGCGGAAGATGAATGCATATTATAGAATAATTGAATGGAAATAAGGGAGCAATTTGTATGTGGTAAATGTAAATGAATGGAAGTGCGGCTCGTCTTTCCTTCCCAGCAGACTCAGAGACATTTTCAGTGCACAGAGGCATGACTGAACTGTCTGTCAGTTGACAGGGTCTGGAGAGAGAACTCCCACACACTCCCATTTTAGATTGACGCATTCATACACACACACGCACACACACACACACACACACACACACACACACACACACACACACACACACACACACACACACACACACGCACACACACACACACACACACACAAGCAGGACACAAGCAAGCACACACAGTGTCATACTCATGGCACTCTGTCTTATGGTGATCACTGAAATAAACATGCCCTCACCATATAGCTGCATATGAGATGTGGTCACCGTTTCGGAGCCAATGAGTTCTGCATTTTGGCATCTTGTTTTTTGCAACCAGAAGTGAGGTTGAAGTGAAGTACAACCGCACTCTGAATAAAACATTTTTTCGGCAACCAAAACAGTGACAGTAAACTTTCATGGACTGAAAACACACTGTGAAAGGGTCCTGAAGCATACTCTGCTTTATGGTTTATTTCACTCTAAATGGGACCATAATTTACTAAATGAACATAATGCTGTATTGAAGAAGTATTGAAACTAGCAGTTTAGACAAATAAAGTCATGTTGACAATATTTACTGAGATAATAAATCGAGGGAAAAATAGGGCCATTGTCTCATAGACTTCCATACAATCTGACTTCTTTTTACAACCAGAGGCGTCGCCCTCTGATGGCCATTAGAAAGAATGCAAGCTTAAGGGACCTTGGCTTCACTTTTTAGACCCAGAGGTTGCTGCACTATCCAAGCATGTATCTTCCCCTCCACATTTGACTTTCTCTCTCTCTCTCTCTCTCTCCTTGCTCTCTTTTTAGTCAATCTGGCAATTCAGTCACTTCAGTCAGTGCCAATATGTGGAGAAGAGATTGGATACCAATACCATTGCTCCTAACTAGCGTTTTCATCAGGGGGATTGGCCGCGGGGCAAATGGCAGTTTGCAGTAAGAGGTGATTAAAGTAAACGGGTATATAGACTCATTGATTTTCATAAAAGAACCTGCAGCACCATCAGTCAAAGACAAGCAATTGATCAGCGCCACGCATCGATGTAACCTCCAGGCAAGCAGCAGCAGCAGCAGGGATTGAAAAAAGGCGCAGCAGAGAGAGAAAAGCAAAAAAAAAGCAAAGAGAAGGTAAGAATGATGGACCCTGATGGGTTTGGGTTTGATTCTTTAGTCAATTACTGAGGTTATACCTGCACACAGATGAATTCCCCCTGTGTGAAGCTGGCCATCTCAATACCGCTCATGGAGGAATCAAAGGTGATGCTCGCTCGCTCTCTCTCTCTCTCTCTCTCTCTCTCTCTCTCTCTCTCTCTCTCTCTCTCTCTCTCTCCCCCCCGCCCCCTTTTGGGCTACCTCAGAAACTGCTTCCTGTTCCCAGCTAACGTGAGACCGAAACTGCTGGATGAGGATGAATGAGGGGGGAAGAAATGACTGAATGAATAAACAGATGAAATAGAGACTGTGATGAACAGAGCGGCCTGTGTCGGTGCAAAGGGAGAGTTTCTCAAGTGCGTCCAGAGATGGCAATCTTGGTGAAAAGGCCAGAACAAGGAGCACAATGGTGCACCTGTGCAGGTAAAGTTTCCCAACTTTAGCAGACCCTCAGCTGGAATGTCTCAAACTATTTACTCGGGAAAAGATTCTTCTTCCTTCTTCTTTTGTATTATTTTAGCTTGGTAATGATAAGAACAAAAGAGAGAACAGGGGAGTTTAGTGGTCTGCTTTATGTTTCAGCCAAAACAAATAAGAATCGTTTTTCACCCGCAGCTTCACAAACAAGCTGTTACATCCAATAAAGACATTCACTGTGTATTTGTTTCTTAGTTAACCCTGTTATTGAATTTGGTGAAGTCAACTCTGGGCACTGCACATTGTATCAAAGAAATTCAAACAGAAGACTATTGGTTAGATGGAATAACAAAGTCTCATTGAATCACAAATCCATTCAGATATATGGCAACAGGAGAGGAAGACAAAAACAAAAGCAGTATACAACAAAACAATTGCAGAAGTATCGCAATTGAAATATCTTAAAATTGACAACAATGTTTATATGCAAATATAAAGGTTGCGTTGAAGGAGGTTTGAGATGTATCACTTGGGGGGAGTAATTATAAGATATACAGTATCACAACTGAGCTGCTTTACCGGAAGAAGAAAAGTACTAAAAACAAACAACTGTGCTGGTGTCAGTCTATTCCAGTGAAACTTGGCACACGACTCCAAGTTACATGATGCTCCCAATGAAATCAAATGTGACATTTTGTTAACACAGCAAGGGTCTACCCAGTGGAACTGGACCTGATCAAATAAGTATGTCAGCATTTAAGCTGGCAAAGAAAAATCGGTGTAAACACGAAACCCCATTTGTCTTTCAATGTAGCTCCTACAGGCAGGGGAGGGCCAGTCGACACTGACAGTGTAGATAGTCCCCACACATCTGATAAGGTCAAGTACCGTTTCATGTCTTTGCCCACATGTGTTAATTTTAAAAGTGCCAATTTTTAAATCAGTTTGTGCCTTAAACTTGCATTGTTTCTACTGGCCATCAGGGGGCAAAAATCAGTTTGATTGTATAGACGTCTATGAGAAAATGACTCTAATTCTCACTTGATTTATTACTTCAGTAAACATTGTAAACATGAGTTTATGGTCTCAATCGCTAGTTCCAATACTTCTTTAATACAGCATGATGTTCATTTAGTAAATGATGGTAAACAGGGTATGCTTTAGGGCGTGGCTACCTTGCGATTGACAGGTCAATAGCACTTTGTTGTCCGGTCCAGGAGTAGTCTGTGTTTTTGTCTTAAAACTTTAACCTTTTTACAGTGTGTTTTCAGTTCATGTCAGATAATTGTAACTAATTCAGAGTTCAGTTGTACTTCACCTTCTTGTTTCACTTCTGGTTGCAAAAAAACCAAGATGGCGACGGCCAAAATGTCAGACTCGAGGCTGCAAAACAGTAGTTTACAAACCAATGGGTGAGATCATGGTGACATCTTTTGATATTTACAGTCTATGGGAGTGACAGAAACCAACTCTTTCAACCATTTATCCAATAGTTTTGGCTAATTATTTAAACAGTTTATGTATTTTTAGCCAGCTATTTCAACTGGTTATCCATTACGTTTAATTAATTATTTACATAACGAATAGATGTTTGCTGGTATATTAATGCTTTGAATGTTGCATATGTCTTCTTTGATATTTCAACCATTCATTCATTACTTCAAGCTAACTTCACCCGTTTATCAATTAAGTTTCGGTAATTATTTCAACTGTTTATTCTATAATCTATTACTTCACCTCTGAATGCATTCATTTCAGGTAATTATGTCAAATACGTATCTGTTGCTTTTGGCTAATCTTCAAATATGTATCCGCTAACTATTTCTGTGCTAGCCTTCTAACTAGGTTTCATGCACTCTCAATGGCTTTACGGTTGACTTACTGGGATGTTTGTACTGTGCAGGTGGCCTGTTGTAGCTGGTGGCAAGATAAAAGATACATTTACTAAATATCGGTATCAGATTGATCTGACTAGCGGCCATGAATTTTGACTGTAGCTCGTTTAGCCTGCCACTGCCAGGTGACTTAAGTCTACAATCAGTGGCTCTTAGCAGCGCCACTATCGACTGGCCTCTGTCTGGATTTAGCTGCTCTTCTATGTGGAACAATCAATCAGTGTCAATATATGGAACTGGTTGCTCTTTTCAGCCGTCAATAGGGATCCCAATAATTACTTAGCATGCAGATATTTGACTACACTGAGTAGACTGACCCGGAGTTTGCACCTTATTGAGCTTTATTCAAAGGCACTGATTGGTTTGTTGGTTTTTAGTTTGAATTTAAGTGATTTCAGTCTCTGTATATCAGAAAATTATCCCTGAATACAAATACATTTTAAATACATACAAATTGACTGGACAAAGAATGGAATTAACTTTCAGTAGAGACATTCAAACCCCCGCACTGGTACACACACACACACACACACACACACACACACACACATGCATACCAATATACATCACCCACCTTGCAGATGAGCATGAAATATGAGAGGTTATGGCCAGTCTGATGGGTCTGTTGCCGTGGGAACCATAAGGAGGAGAGGACGAAGATAGAGCTAACAAGGTCAGGAAAGGATCCCTGACACACGGTAACTTTACATTTGACAGGAGAGCATAGGAACAATCGCATGAGCCACTAATTAAGTCCCCTCTCATCTAGAAACGTTCACACCTCTCCTCTTCTATCCAGTCTGTTTTCGCTGATATGTCTCCGTCAGTCTAGGGAGTTTGTTTAACTGCAGTAATTGGAGCAACATTTGCTGAGATCTGTCAGCGGTTCCAGACGAGGGATTCTCAAAGTGATTGAGGGACAAGAGTTAAAAACTCACAAGTTGTTTTTTCTGCTTGACTGAACACTTCATTCAGTCTCAGTAAGAATCAAACTTCTCCAAAACACAGTCTATTGCAGCATCTGCTCTCGATTAAACCCAGCAAATGTGACGCTTGCTTGGTTTTCGGTGGTCCTTTAAATTTTCACAGAATAGTAAGCTCTAAGACGGACTGGGGGATATCAAGCTCCACTGGCACAGCTTCAGAACCATTTTCATGTTAATTTCCTTGAAAGTTTTTCGGAGAAATGAATCTACCTTTTACAAGTTGACGATTTTGGGAGCGAATATCTCAAATGACTCATCACTAATTGGAAACTATAATCTTTGCTAATGATCAGGAACGCTAATGAAGCAGCGGTAACGATCATTGATGATTTCGAACTGTGGATATCTCATTCTTGAAACCTGACTCTGCAATTGGATGGTTAATAAACATCCAGACGAGCCTGCAGGCAGAAGAAGGTTTCTCCCCTTTCCTCTCTAATTTGTTCGGATTTAATTGGGTTGATCAATATCATGTCCAAGTTTCCTGCCATACTGTTATCATCCATCTATTCATAACTCTTATGCGGTGAACGGACGGTGGAGGATGGATGAGCTGAGAGAGCAGCTCTTGGGAATTGTGTTGATTGCCGCCTCGGCCACACTAGTCAGCTCCTAACACCATTAATCACATAGGTGAGACCGGGGAGAGGAGGGGGGGTATGGGGGGGGGGCGGCGGGGGGCACTCATGTGATGTGGTTCTGTGGCTGTATGTATAAACGTGTGTATTTAAGGGACCTTTTCATTGCAGAGACATAAAGAGACAGGTGACCTTTCTCTCTCCCTCTAAAGATCCCTTCCAAGCACACAAGCGAGCCGAATCCTTAATTGGTTTTCGATAGTAAATCTCAGGAGGGTTAGTAAAGAAAATGTCTGATTCTTAATGTTGCTGCTCCAGAGACCACAGAGCTCTCACAAACTATTTCCTCTCTAAAGAGCCAGTGCAAATGGAGATGGAAGCCACATTCAGTTTTTTTTCTTCACCCTCACTTGTTTTTCTTCCATTAAATGATGATGGGGCAAATTGAGTTTGGATCCGGGCACTTGGGAGACTCGGGAGACTTTCTTCTTCTTGAATGATTTCACTTTCTGTGCATTTGTTTCCACAGGAAGTTGTATTACATTTGTTGCAGCCATTTGTTTTGGACACTTCCATTCTGGACACCACATGGTTTTTGTAGCTGACAGACTGCAGGTTCTGTTTCACAAGTGTAACACTTACCAGAGATGCTCTCTGGAAAAACATGTCCACTTAACACGTATTGTCGCCTCGTGCAGTTCTATAAACCCTATCATTTTAAAAGCAAGGCAAAATCATGTCAGTAGAATAAGCCAGCAATTTCCTCTTTTTATTCTTACACATATCATTATACCAGCCTTTTGAAAGAATATCTTTTGTTAACATTCAGTACTAAAGCAAGTCAATTAGCACCAGGAAAACTTGATTCAGACATATCTTCAGTTAAAAACAGGTGGAATTATTTCACCCCATTGTGTATTGTACTGCAATTATTGAAATATTCCTCCAAGCCAGGCTTTTCTTCTCAAAGTTTTATCGTTACATACTGTACTACACGGGAGTAGGCAATACTATATAGAGCAACTTGCGGGCATTAAGCTGTAGTAGGATATAATGGTCTCTGCCAGTAAAGTCATGAGTGCAGTCTCCCTCTGCCGATTTTGTTCTGTTTATATTGATGCAATTTTTAAAGTCATGACATTGATGTGTGCACTCGCAGTAATCTGAGGCAGTTGTAATGATGTCCACCAAGCGATGACAGTTCTCACATGCTCTACTTCAGGGGGAAAGGGACATGCAAGAGGGGGCATGTCTGATTTGATTTGTCCAAAATGTTCTGGCTCTGCATGGTACTGTAGGCTGACGAAGTTGAGGAAAAGGCAGTGAGGTTATGTCGGTTGTGACAGTAAACACTGACATATTGTTGGTGAGGATGATATCCGAACGGCTGTCAATTGTGACGTTTCTGGAGTGAATAAGAGGATTGACAAGCACGATGATTATATGAAACCCTTCTGGCTTGTTTCCCTAATTTGTTCTGTTTCTACTCCTGAAGGACAGCCAAGAAACAGAGAGAGTGACTCAAGTGAGAGCTGAGGATTTTAAATGGTTCTCCCTCTGTTCTCGTCTCATACAGAAGAAGAAAAAAAAAATCCCCAATTTTTTTTAAGCACCGTGAGCAGCAGATGACAAGTCAAAGGTCTCTCTGGTAATCAGCTGTTTTGGATTGTCTGTCTTGTTCACGGGCAGGCATTTTGTCTAGACGCATCTCCTGCACTGCCATCAGAAACCGAAACAGGCTAATTACACTTGGAGGTGAGATAGGTGTCTGTTAGAACAGCCGTGAACTTAAAATCATCTTCTATCAGAGATCGGTCTCTCCGAATCAAAGCCAATCAGATACGGTGGCTAGTTCCGCATGGGGTGTTGATTTTCTCCGGTCGGGCGTGTCATTAACACCGTGGCATCTTGAAACGGGGTGTCCCCCCTCTCACCCGCCCCCCCCCCTGTCAGCTCAATGCATTAGCTCGAGCATAGGATCAAACGGCCATTTGAGTATCTTAAATATCCAAGCGCTTGTTTAAACATTCCGTAATCCTTTGTTGGCAGATCGGCGGAGCACACAGATGCCATACCAAATGGGGCGTTATTGCGAGGGTGGTAGGTGGCTGGTCGGTTGCTGGCTGGCATGGCCTGGACCGGCAGATGGTCTGGGGATGTCGGGACAGCAGGCTCTCTGTGTCACGGGTGTTGTTAATGATGGCAAAAGGCTAAATGATGACTACAGACAGAGGATAAATCATAATTATCACTGCACGATGCTTACCAAGGATCCTCAGATGTTTGCAGAGGAATTTGAAGACCCAATTAGGGCTGTTTATGCACGGAATTATGTCAGCCAGTAAATTTTGCTCTCCATGGGCGGGACCAGTGTGTGAACTGGCATGACAGCATGGTGCTAAACAACTGTTTCCTCAGGCCTTTTTTATGAAGGCTTGAATGACCCAGCATACCTTGCTGTCTGAAGCACATAACACCTGACAAAAGGTGTTCTCATGAAATAGTCCTGCTGTGATTTCACAGCAAAAAAGAATGAGCTTTGAAGTGAGGAACAATGGAAGTACAATGCTGTAGATTGTGGATTTGTCCTTTGTCTCTTTAATGGCAAGCATGAAGGCCTCAAGAGTTTGACATTGATTTTGTAAAGCCACTTTAGGATTTTCTTCAAGTTTGAGTACTGAGATGCTTTAAAGACACGGTGAAATAAAAAAAAAAAAAACATTTTCAGAGGTCAAATTTGAAGAAAAAATTGTTTACATTTACAAAGAATGTGGTCGAGGTCTAATTTATTCATTTCTCCCTCGCCGTCCTGATCTAACGACGGGGATGGGGGAAGCGTGGGTGGAGGCCAACAGTCCTCTTCTGCTCCATATCTCAGTACAGCCCTGTATCTGCTGAGCCGCCCCACTTTTGAGCCGTCCAATCAAATCTGAAAGATCTGCTTTAAATCCATCTCTCGTAATGTCACATTATGTAAAACAAGAACGCTTTAACTTCAAACTGTGAGGAAGCATGTTGTGTAAAATCTCTCAGTAGTTTAATGTGAGTAAATTATCAGATATGAATAGCTTTTAATAGCCAGTGCAAGAATTGTTATATCCTTATTTCCTATTTGTTTGATTTCCTTCAGTTTATGTTTTCCTCCATATTATGTTTCGTAGAGCTCATATTATAGTCTGTCTGTCTGACTGTGACTATTAGTCAATGTATAAACAAGAAATGCTCATGATGCATGGGTTAATTTCCTTCAGGACACTGGCAATACATTTTGGGCCTCTGTAGTCTTGAATGAGAGGCCGGTACTTTCTTACAGGCCACGCACATTATTGCACAACCGCCGTGCGTCATTTATATTAACCTGCGTCTCTGAGATGAATAAAGGCAGGTCTCTAAGTACGTCTCCATCAGCAGAAAGACGAAGCACAGCCCCGTCTCCTCAGCTTCCCTATTACTTTACACAGCAGGTCGGCGACTTCTGATGCTGCACAGCCCCCCCCCCCCCGCCCCCCTCCTGCAGGAATGTCCCCCAATAAACCCAATTGGTTCTGGTCGGAATTACTAAAGATGTCATTGGGGCTGGAGTCTGCTTAGTGTCCTCTACGCAGCAAGGAGCCCAGCATATTGGACTGTTTTGTGAAGAAGGAAGGGGAGGGGAGGGGGTGGGGGGGTGTAAGTAAAAGATGGCAAGAGTGGAAACAGCTAGAGGGAGAGGACATATGCTACATCCTTACAGCAGCAGTAGTGGTAGAGCATCTACAGCCCGGAGGCTGCACTGTGCCAACAGGGACTCGCATAAATTATTTACTCCCGGACCCCATTGTGGACATTTCCCCTGCGGGGGCCTCCCTCCACAGGTCTCCAGGCTCTTGGAGGGCCCGAGTAGGGTGCCAGAGGGAGGTCTAAAGGCTGGAAATGGCCCTCTTTTCCAAACACAGCCTGAAATCCTGTGAGTCTTTTTAGGCCGCTTTGAGGAATTAGGCGAAGACATATTAGTGCACTTCATAAAAGAGGCTTATCGGTAGCAACTTCTTTTTTTTTTAGATGGTTTAGATTTTTGGGGTGTTGGGATCTCTTTTATGTTTTTCACTTTTGTGGATGTGGTAAGTTGTGTACAAGGTTTTTGCTGCAAGCTGGCAATACAATCTACCGTTGTAGCAATACAATTTGTAAATGTGAAATTCAGAGTTTGATGAGATGAATTATCTATGGTGGATTTGTCTACCTTCAGCGTGTGTTTACACAACTTCTAATCCTACTTTATAATTGATCTCTTTTTAGTATCCCCCTGCTCGTGGAAGTATGAGTTCAGGGCCGAGTGAGGCCAATGCAGAAGTGTCTTAAAACTTGCATTCTCTCTACTGACCAGCAGGGGGCGACTCCTCTGGTTGCAAAAATAAGTCAGGTTGTATAGAAGTCTATGAGAAAATTACTCTACTTCTCACTTGATTTATTACCTCAGTAAACATTGTAAACATGAGTTTATGATCTCAATCTCTAGTTTCAAGTCTTCTTCAATACAGCATGATGTTCATTTAGTAAATTATGGTCCATTTAGAGTAAAACAGACCATAAAGCAGAGTATGCTTTAGGGCGGGTTTACTGTGATTGACAGGTAATTGCCACTACCAGAGGCGTATATGCCGTCTCTACATCACTCCTTTGCTTTCAAAATAACTTCCGTTCATTGGTGGCAAAAAACAAGAACACGGCGATGGCTGTAATCCAAGATGGCGACGGCGAAATCGCCAAACTCGAGGCTTCAAAACGTCAGTCCGCAAACCGACGGGTGACGGGTGGTTCGGGGTCACTTCGAAAATACAGAAGGTTTAAATTCCGTGTCTAGCTCCAGGATACTGGTTCCACCAGTCTCCCGGCGGGTTCGGCTCCGTGTTTATTTTTGCACCACGCATGATTAAAAATCTTTGTGTGGGTGTTTATGCATCTGTGCCTTCGTAGATGTCAGTGCACATGCCTGTGTCGCCTCCACGCGTGCATGTATATGTACACAGTGTACTGATTACTGTTAGCTTTCTCTCTACATTTCCAGAAGTCTGCCCGCACTGAATTAGAGCTTTTGAATGACTACAGGATAATTACTGTAGTTATGTACCTGCCAGTATCTGGCGCCCGGGAGCTGTTTTTAGTGCCACCCCTGAAAGACTGCCACTTGATGGACAGCTTGAACAGAATGGGGTTCATCCACCTCACAAATTGAGGCGAATGACTCACAGAGTGTGGGTGGGAGTAATGATCAGAATACCTGGGGCACGCTGAGATGGAAGAAGTACTTCGAAGTAACAACGGGAACAAAACTTTGTCTCACGCTGGTTTCTTTGGGTGACGCGGTATCAAATGGGCATTTTATCATTAGCTCATTCTACCTTGTTTTTTAACCTTTGGACTCATTTATTATTTATTTATTAGTATGTTCTTGTACTGAGATTGTGTTTAACGTAACCGGATCATTTGACCAAGAAGTTTACTTCCCTTTCTCTCAGATTAATTTAGCTGGTTTCTTAGATGGCAGTAGCTACACTCAAAAGCGCTCCAAAACCTGTGAGCCCATTTTTATTCTTTTCCACAGTTACCTGTTTAAAAAACTTCTCAGCTTTCGTTTTTTGTCAGTCTATCATTTTATTACACACTGACCACACTCATGATGCTTTACCAAATTCTTCATCCATGTGAGCCACGCGTTTGAGTTGATTTCCAGCTCAGCTATTTTGACCTGTGCGCCACCGACTTCCCAGTTTTGTTTCGGTGGTTCGCCGTAATGAGAATTGCCGAGCTGGTGAGTCACAGCGGTTGATTATTTTTTATCCTGCTGGAGTTCGTGTGGTGTATCTGAGGTCGGCTACCTCTTGTCTGTGCCTCTGCCTTCCTGTCTGACCAATGTGAGCTCAGCCAGCGAGAGGAAGCGCGCATGCCAGGTAGAGTGCTTCCACCTCATCAAACCTGCCCCTTGCCCCTTCTGTCTCTCCGTTGTTCCCTCACAGTGATTCACACGCAGCGTGAATCGTCCTCTCGCCTCTTTGTTTCCCCTCTCTTTCTCTCTCTCGCTCGCTCTCTCTCTCTCTCACTCCTTCTAACTATCTCTCCCTCTGACACCGACCCGCTCTTAAGAGGCCCACAATTACCCATGAGTGCACACACGCGAGTGTACGAACACATGTAAAATTTACAACCTAATTTTTTGCCACTGAATACGGGACGCGTGTCCTTGTAGCAGATTATTATGCAGGTCTCTCTGTGACAACGATACGGCTAGTCTCCTCTGTATAATTATCCTTATGTCCTGCCCTCCAAGCTTTTATGTTCCCTCTTAATCCATTCTGGCAGTCTGCTTCCCTACAGGTCTCTTATTCCCCGTGTGACTCGGGCATCTGCTACAAAAGTCTGTTTCGGGCCGTTAATAGCAGTATTATCTTGTATTCTCCGGTGTCTCGTCCAGGTGTTGTTGTGATTGGGTGACTGTGAATGTTCACGTAAAGACTCGGCCGTTAAAAAACCTATTTCACAATGAAGTATTCAGGGAGATTACATCACTGACAAACATCCTCCTTTAAGTTTAGTGCAAAACATCCATTTTCTTTATGGCTGCCACTTTGTCTGGTCTGTACCCACCATATGGCTTGAAAACTACACGACAACAGATTCTGTCCTCAAGACCTTTTTTAGTTATTGAGATACAAATGTAAGTGAAAGCCAACACAGGGTTGACACCTGCTTTCATTGAGCAACAAGTAACGTTTTATACAGGCTTTTAGTATCAGTCATGATCAGTGATGAAACAAAAAATGATTTTATATCTACTATATATCTTATTAAATAGGTGTTAGGGGGAGGGTGTGACTCTCCCTCATCCTGTATTTATAGTTAATTCCAGCCTTTCCTTGTGTGATTTATTATTCAAGATAAATAATACATTTAAACTCTGCGGTTCTGCTCCCGCTTCTGCATATTTGAAAAGCCTCGTCGGTGTCTTTAAAGGTGCAACGTGTAAGATCTGGCCAGAATTTGAGTTTTATCACATTCAAAAGATGAATTAACATTATCCAAAGAATGTAAAGGTCAAACAGTTTTGACGTATTGTGCTGCAAAGATATCTACTGCCAACCAGTAACATCCCGTGAAAAAGTTTCTTGTTATGCCACTTGTTCCTCGTGAGGCGATAGTGAGTCACCGTAACGCCAGTCTGCCCTCAGTCCAGAGACCGAAGAAGAAGAGCTGCACGGAGGGCTCAATAATACATCCGTTTTGATAGTTTGTCTGTAAGAATAAATCTAAAGTGGCAGAAATGAGAAAACGACCCTCGCCTCGTCCTCCCCTTGTAGGTAGTAGAGTGTCCGGCAGCTCCGGGAGATCCCAGTTAGCAGTAAGTATTCAGCCAGTGCAAACCCCAGCACCGGGGGTTCGATCCCAGGGAACTGCCCCGACTCCACGCCCAACCCTGGCTCCCAAAATTACGGTTGTTTTTGATGTACAACAAAAATAGGTTTCAAAGTCCGTGGAAGTCCGCATTGGGAGGAGGCTGGTGGACGGATCAAAAAACACAAGGCTAAACATAACCAAGTGGAAGTTTTGTTGCCTAAACTTAACAAAGTGGTTTTGTAGCATTTTGTATTAACCATGTGTTTCAAACTGTTTCAAACGGCAACCGTAATCCGGGAGGAAATGCAGTTCCTTGCTGTTGTTACACAGGTTATTTAAATGAACAATGACTGTACATTTAGATTGTATGGACCCAGTAGTAGAGGTGAAATGCTGCCCCCTATTTGTTTGGAGCAGGTGGCCACATGTTACACATCGCACCTTTAACGGCCGATACACATAAACCAGTCCATACACGAAATAACCGTACTTATTTATTCCAACAGAAAAATATAAGAAGTCCTTGAACAGTCCTTGTATCTTTAAACAAACAAATACAAAATGGGATTTGGAGGCACAGCGATGCTCTCTGTGTCTGGTTTTCTCATTCAGTGGCTGTAATAACCTATTATATAACAGCTTTCTTCCAAATTTGACAGCGGCGGTTGTCCACTGCCATTTTGTTTAGTTTGCCATGAATATATTGCTTTGTTTTGTTTGTAAAATGAAATATATTCACCCCCCCGTCCCCACATCCAACAACGTCTGTACAGTCCCTATACTGTAAGTGATCGTTCTCACTTATATATATGTATTTTATGAGATGAAATTGTACTTTGTTTGGCCTCTAAGCATTATTCCAGCTGTAATGTGTGTGCCATAGCATCAGAACTGATCTAGTAACTCCTCATGCTTCTTGGTGCCACTGCAAAACAGATTTGTCAGCAAGATTGTCCAATTTCCTCTCAGTTTCTTTGGAGCATTACTCTCTTCAAAGCCCGGCGGTCATCATGTGTAGTCAATAGAGATTCTTTTAATATTTGTTTTTTGGAAAGATGGACGGTAAAACATTAGTTTAGCATGCTTTAATATCACAGGTTATTTGAAAAAAGAAGTGGTATAGATGAAAGAATTTATATTGCCATGATTTAAGAAGTGCAATTGTGTCGTTGTCATGGACGAGATATTCTCTTGTATGACGTGTCCACACAAAAGTAGACACACACACACACACACACACACACTTATGAGTTATTGAAAAAAATGTGGCGGATCCTCCGTGACAGTCTCTGTCGGGTCACCGTTAAATCAGATGGTTTAAATTCGGAGAGGGGTGTGATTTGCAGACAAATACTGTCAGGCAGAAGAATATGTTTCTCCTCAGCGACACCGCAGCCTGAATGAGATGTCAAGAGTTTTCATATGCGGGGTGGTGCACAGACTAAATGAGGAGTTTCTGCCATTTTGTGGCCCAGGCTGCAGCCACAGCTGTCAACAGCAGTTTTATTCCACTTAAACACTGTGATAGTGGGCGGCCTTTCAGACTCCTTCAAAATATGTTTAGAGCCCAATGGCCTTTGTTGTTATATATTAATGATCAAATAAACTGCTTCGTATTCAGAAAAAAAACAACCTGTATTTACTGTCATCAGCATGTTTGCATTACATCACATTTATGCAAAACATGAATACAGATTGGCTACCGCTCCAGGCATGAAAATCCAATAAGTAGTTTTAGTTTAGTGCGCCGGGTGGAATTAGGCGTAGTTCAATGAAAAATATTAAAGTTTTCGGAACGTTACATCAAACACACCTCATATTCCTTCGATTTCTTTCGAAATTCATCTTGGCCCGGGGTTTGGAGTCCTGCTGCCCTGCAGGCATTCTGGAAGTTTGGCAGAAGTCTGGCCGTGCAGTAGAATGAAGTCGGATCTGTAATAAGTTCCTGCAGTCCACGATTAGATTATTCATGATAAAAATGTGATATTCCGTGGTTGTATAACTGACTAAGAAATATTACACTTTTCACTTTTCCCTAAAAGTGTGTGATGCTCAGTTCAGTTCCACTGAGCATCACGGGATGATCAGCATTGGGTGTGAATGCTCGGCCACTTCCCCAAGACGTGAAAATGGGCGCCTGTCAGCACAAGTTATTGCCCGATGTGCTGGCATTTTGGAAATGGCGTGATATCTGCTCTCTGTCTCCCCTCTGTCCTCCCCTCCGTCTGCCGCTTCATGTGTCACTGCTTCGGGGGTTAATGAAACGCCCCTGTTGAAGAGCTGGAGCGTGGGGATTTTTTATTTTTTTTAAGCTTTCAACCTCTTCCCACGCATTTTTTCAACCTGTGCCGCGATGCATGAGTGCCAACGACACATCTCCACTGGCAGATGCGTTCCCGCGGAGAGCTAATGACGATCTTAAGCTTTTGCTTTAATCAGGTTGTGATTTCTTTCCTCTATTTCCCTTCTTAAATATTAAACCCCTCTATCAAACCCATGCGGTAAAGATAAAGTATTAAAGGAGGAGGGTTAACGGTTTAAATCACTACATACTGGCTATCCCGTGTCCTTGAACTCACAAACTGTGTTTACTGATGCGTCATTGATGGACAGTTTCCAATACATATGCATTACAGCCAAGTGAGCCAGATGGCTTCAAGGAAAATAAGTATCATTTTAAGTAATCAGCATCATTTTGGCACACTCAACCACTAGCCAACCCTTTTCCCATTTTTGAGAAGGTCCCACTTTTTTGGCTTTTGACAGCGACACACACACACACACACACACACACACACACACACACACACACACACACACGCACACACGCACGCACGTACGCACACACACATAAATCCAAATGCGTGCACACTTGGTGACTAGTCAGTGATGCACAACCTGACAGCTGACTGATGAAGCGCTGACCTTTTACTCCTGGCCTTGTGGGCAATTCTCCGCCTCATGAAACTGTGGCGGTCGGCATCCACTGACACTTGAGTGCTCAAATGAATTATGACCATGTGGGAGAATAATGAAAAAGGAGCAGAGACAAAGAGCTTTACAGATGAGAGCGGGATGGAGATAGGAAGGCCCCAGAATCAAAGACTCCCTCCTCCCGCGCACCTCCCATCTTCTGTTCCCATTCACGTTCTCTGATCTTGTTTACAATGCAGCTGTTTGTGAGCGGTTTATCCGCGGCTCATCCTCCGTCTGTACACACTGCACTGCATAGTGGCCGAGTTTCACCCCGAGCTAGAAAGAAATTAGCAAGGCAGCTTCCAAGCCGAGGAAGTTTAAAATATGAAACTGCGGAGCTGTAATGGGAGCAGACAGCTCTCCCGTCCTTAAATGAAAGGCTGCTGCTGCTGCTGAGGCGGAATCAAACGGGCCGTTTGATCAGCAGAAAAGCTTTAAAGCTGAACTACATGATGTCCCCCTGTAGCAGAAATGCTCCTTACTGTAGCATCCCAATGTGAGGGTGTGAAGTGTACCATTTCTTTCTTAGAACTAAAGTTGTGGGCTCCTTTTGTTTGTACGTCTCTTTGTGCGTCTCTCTGTTTGTGTGTCTTTGCATGCAGCTTCCGCAGTCTGTTTAGCTGCAGGGCTGTTTAACTTCCCAAATCTTTTAATCTGCTCATCACCATTCTGGAGAATTTATTTAAAAAAAAATGTATGTATGTATTTGATGTAATGTACAGTCTACGCAGAAATGTATTATATCGAGATGGACTCCTTGAGATGCGTCATCTGGTTTTCACGGAGGTCCCAAACAAAGGCTCAAAAAAGTAATGAAAAACTGAACAATATCAGACACAATGTCTGATAACACAACAGTGACCAAACAAGCAAGAAATAATCAAACACATTGCAAACTAAGTCTCTGAGAGAGAAAAACAAGTAAGAAAAAGAGTACAACCTTGAATTAGACACTATCAAACAAACAATAATCAATCTCTCGATAGGGAGATGAACAGTGATGGCATTACTGAAAACATTGGCCGTCGGTTTGAAGATGGGAAAACTAAACTTAAAGAGGCTAAACTGTCACAGAAAACAGATATTTCAAGATCATCGATTCCCATCCGAAGTAGCCTGAGACATAAAAAGCTTTTATACCAACTTCTTTAGATACAAAGAGGACTATATAGAGGATCTGATCAAAGATGAATAAGGAACAAATATTAGTTTTAGACAATATATATGGACAGTATATAGTCACACTGTGCTGAGATCTTGTACAATTTGCTGTAAAAGGGACAATTCACCCTAAAATACAAATCTTTCTTCTTTGGTTCCTACATCTATTATCTTGAGTGACCCGTCCATGATTTCTCGTTACGACTGATATCTCCAAAACTAGGCATCTCACACCAAAACAATCTAGATTGATAAATAGGTAAGAGGTAAAAAAAATGTATATATATATATATACATATATATATATATATATATATATATTTTGGGTTGAACTGTCCCTTTAAGGTACATGCAGCATGTACAGTGCAGCACATCATTTGCAGGGCAAACATATTCACCAATACGGTGCCTATGTGTGTTTACTTAGACAGCTCAAGGTATCCATATGTTGAATAATACGATGTCTACATTCTTGTGCACGCGTGCGGATGATGGGGAAGGTCATTTATGGCAAACAGCTTTCACTTGGCCGTCTTTCTTCTAATGGAATCAATGTTCCTGGCTGTATAAGCTATGATGTGGCTAATGTTTAAAACATGCTGTGCAGATGCAGCGTGACCCTCTTAAATAAATGACTGCATCGCCAGGAGAGGGAGTCGTCTTAGGATTAGCCCTGCTGAGGGTGAAATGCTCTGTAGACTCTGTGACTCATGCTGGCAGATAAACAAGAAGGCACATGTAACGGCAAATAGGCACTCACACACACACACACACACACACACACACACACACACACACACAAACAAACCCTTCACACAACAGTAAAATTACATAAAGGTAAGTGACTAAATCCAGCCATTGTCACCAAATCTATTCCCACACTTGGGTGCATTAAAAATGAGAAAAGGCACGTCTGCACTGTATTTCTGTGGCAGAATGAGCACACCACCCCCCCCCCCCAGCTTGATATCCCACAATTTCCTTCCAAATGCCCAAGGCTCTTTTCTGCCCCCACCAGCAGCATCTTGCCGCTCTGGTAGTTAACAAGGCGAGCCAGCAGCAGCAGAAAGCCCCGCTCGTGACCTACGGTGCCGCTCTGCGGTGTCACAGCGCCAATGCGTTAACATGCCCCCTCCCCCTTTTTTGAATACTGATGTGAAGTCGTTTATAACTTTCAAGCCTTCCCACTCATGAGAGGTTATGTTTATCTCTACCTGCGGTTCTCTGGGGTCGAGAGGGCCATAATTGGGTGTTTTGTTGGATGAAGGGATTAGCAATTCATGAGGAGTGAGTAAAAGTGCAAGGTCACACGAGGCGATGCACAGCCAATGATGATAGTATCTGGCTGTTTACATTGGCCTCCAAATGCTAAATGTAGCTTATATAAATCGTACAATATTTCATATTTGTGTTCCAAAAGAAATCTCAAACCCCCGTGAAAATGAAGCTGTGTGCTTCTTAAACACCCTCCAAGTGCAGATGCCTTAAAAAATGTAGCGTGAAC
Source organism: Ophiodon elongatus (assembly GCA_016806645.1). NCBI lineage: Eukaryota > Metazoa > Chordata > Actinopteri > Perciformes > Hexagrammidae > Ophiodon > Ophiodon elongatus. The sequence continues at coordinate 77,190 of JACSYO010000293.1, read as the reverse complement.
TGCTATAAACTGCACAGCCTGGCAGGGTCAGATAAAGTGCAGCCGTCCTCAAGATGCCAACAGGGATGGCTTTTTTTCTTTTATTTATTTTTTTATAACACACGACTCTGTGAACTGTACGTCTTGTGAGAGTTGGCACATTACAGAGGGAGGAAAAAAGAAGTTCCCCCGAAGACACTGTGACATCGATTTATATTTACCAGCAGCACCTTCCTTGAACGAGGCACCGTTCACTTATTAAAGCAGCTGTCCTTGACACCTAATCAATTATTTCAACTTGTCGCCACCAGCACATTTTTTTTTTTTTTAAAGGAAACGCTTCATAAAATGTTTTTTTCTTTTTTTTTTTAAGAAATATTGCCAACACTACTCCCTTTGTGAGGCGTTGTCTTCTCTTTAAAGTGAATCTCTGTCGGGTCGGTTCACTTTTTTATTTTATTCCTGGCATCACATCTGTGGTGCAGCACATTAAAGTGTTGAGTGGCAAGTGCGTAGGTAGTTGGGCCATCATCAATCATTCATATTGACATTTCCTTTGATGTGATGTCCCCCGTGTGTGCCACACACGTGATGGCGTGCGCATGCATGCGCGTGTGCGTCGCGACGTGTTCCTGCGCCAGTTTACACGGGTGTGCGTGTCCTAGCTGCCGTGCGCTTGAGTTTAGACCTGTGCCGTGCTGCAGGTTTAACGACCTGAGGCGCGGCTGGCATGCCTTAGCCAATCGGAATCCTCTTCCCTTTGCGCCCAACGCGAGTGTGACATACGGTTTGAGTGCGCGGCTGATGGCAGGTGGGGCCTTGTGGCACACGAAGGCAGGAAGAGGAGCTCTGTGTGTTTCAGCGGGCTGCAGCTTCACCTGAATGCCAAGTGACTGCAAAGAGCTCCGGCGCCGACACACTGCAGCTGCTAACATGCCTGAATGAACACACACACACACACACACACACACACACACACACACGACACACATTCACACGCATATATGCTGAAATGGTAGGCGTTCACACGAGTGATCAAAAGACTGTGAAGTGTCCTCTTGCTTCAACTACGCCAGCATCCCAAATTACATCCAACTTTTAGGCTGGTTGGCTCTAAATCTCCCATCTTTGTGGGGACCGGGTCCTCAGGCATGCCTCCAACGGCTCCCACAATGCACCAGCACAAATTACATTTCGCTCACATGGCCGAGCCCACTCCTCTCCTCTCCTCTCCTCTCCTCTCCTCTCATGGCTTCGCTTCTTTTTCTTTTCATTCCTCCTCCTCCTCCTCCTCCTCCTCCTCATCCTTATCCTCCTCCTCCTCCTCCTCCTCCTCCTCCTCTTCCTCCTCCTCCTCCTCATCCTTATCCTCCTCATCCTCTTCCTTATCCTCCTCCTCCTCCTCCTCCTCCTCCTCCTCCTCCTGTCCAGCAGGGTCCGCCCCCCCTGACATCAGCTTGTTTCCTTGAGTCCTTTCCTCCAACATAACTGCCGATGTCTCTCCGGTTGATGTGCTGTGACCGCCTGCAGCTTCCTTTTCCCAGATCAGCCCCGCGCTGGCTGCGTAGAAGGAGATGAGCTGCATGTAGCATCAAACTAGTACCAAATGGTATTGACGTTCAAGCGCTCTAATGAATGAAATATGCATCTCACTGTCGTCTTGTCTGTTCTCAGAAGCCTTTGATCTTCGGCAGCCTGCCAAAGCATCCCTCAAAGGTTTATTGTGCGTTGTGTGTTTTAGCAAATTGAAAGTGGCTTTTTATGCTTTGATTGATGGGCCTAGTGGCGTTCAGATTACGTAAGTGGATGCTGATGGATCCCTATTCAAATCAGCACTCTGGGTTCAATTGATCGGTGGTCAAGCCCGGCGTCACGCAACTCTAACCTTCCACTTAAATCGCCTTGTCATTTTTTTGCCATGTGCAGTAGAGTTATGTCTTCTTCTCTTCTGGAAATTATAGTACGGCATATATATTTTTTAAAAGTTGCTCTTCATGCCGCCACACTAAGCTGTCAGAGGGCAGAGATTCTTCACTCGGGGGGGAAATGCATTGCCTCGGATAAGTTGGGCATGATAATAATGGGCGCCACTAAGTCGCACAATGTGATTGGGGGACGTGAGGGACGTGTAGAGGACATTTATCAGCGTGACACAGGACACAATGCTCTTTGTTTGATTGGTTAAATTAGTGGGAGCTCATTTGCTTTCACTGCAAAATCCTTTACAGGGCTTTTTTTTGTTGTGTTAATTAAGCCGGAAGAACCCGTTTTGTATGCTGCTCGCGCACTGGGCCGCAAAGGAGAGAAACAGATCATTGTTATTCCTCTCCTGCGCCTCAGAGGCCAGTTTTTTTTTTTTTTTACGATTCACGCCAAAGATGAGCTGCTTAAATGTGCATTTGTAAAAAAAAAAATAGGTTGGTTTGGTTTTTCCTCAGACAGTTACCTTCGCTGAATACAAATCCTTCCGCAGTTTTTTTTTCTGCCACCGTCTGTTCTGTCACAGCAGATACAACAGACTCATTTAACCTGGAATTAAAGTTGTATTAAACATGAAAATGGCATCGCTCGCGGTGCAGATCATTTCCTCCAATGAATGAGCAATATTTGTGAACACATTTAGTTATAATCGTCCTCGAGCAGACACAGCATCATCACGGGGATCTCCAAAGTGAAGTGAATCCATTGATTAAATCTGGTCACGAGGCGTCACTGTGCATTGGCTGCTCTTCCTAGGGCCACTTTCCACGGTTAAACTGTGAATTTGATAATATTGGGAGTGTGTTTTCCAAACTGAAAACCACTAAGCTCTAAGGATTTGGAGAGTTGTCGTGGGGTCCTTTATAGTAATAGCCCCATAAATCTCCTGCAGACATTTAATGGTCTTCTGTGCTTTGAAACAGTAAAAGTCTACATATTCTTCCAGAAAGCTCACCAGTGTCAGCCCTTTAGCATCAGTACAAACCTCCAGCCTCCTTTAATTAGTTTACACTTGAAATGTCTCCCATCATAGCGCCGATGAACCCACCTTGTTTGCTGTCTTTATAGACTGTGATGTGGAACCTGCAAAATCTACAGGGGCTGCGGCGTCTCACCTCGCTCCTCACACCGCCTGCCTCAGACAGCTGACCTCTCATTAATCACATAAATCAGCTGGCAGACAAGGTGCGAGCTCCCAAATACTGGCAGGTCTCGCTTCAGTTCACTGCATTCAGAGGGCAAATTTCCTTGTAAAGCAACGTTGAACCACAAACCAATGAAACTGAGAAGTACTGTCTCTCACTTCCTTGAGACAAAGCGTACCTGTTTTATGTCATTTGCCTTTTTTGTGTTTGTGCGGCGAGGTTTTTCGGATGCAGGTTTCAGCTGAACTGTAGTCCATTGTGGTAAAGCTGGGCTGGTGTAATGTGGAAGCTGTTGTGACATTAATAGAACGGGTTTTGATATGAAAATGATCGGTTTGATCTCGTGTGTCGTTGCTCAGGAGGCCAAGCTGCGCGAGCAGCTGGACGTTAGCACACTGGCGGGGAAGATGGAGAACAGGATGCTGACGGTGGTGAGCGGCCTCGACATGGTCAACATCACCTACCTGAACTTCATGGCCTTCCAGGAGGAGACGGCGAAGGTGAATATTCTGCACGACAGCAAAACAATTCATAAGGTGCTCCATTTGGCGTTTGTGAAAATGTGCCCTTTAAATGGGTGGAAATAAAACAAAGTTCACATTAATTCTCTGTTGAGCTTGGAGGTTTTTGACGGAGGCAACAATCTTTCTGTTGGGTTAACTAGATGGTGTATAACTTCAGGGTCGACTTCGCATCAAAGTAAACTAAACGAGCAACAGCGTGTTTCCGCTTCTCAGCATAATTATCCACATGAGCGAACTAACGTCTTCATTTATTCCCCACAGTAATAGCAGACCACCACATTCCAACCTCTCAGCACTTTGCTTTGCTCTTGACTCTGTATTTCCTTTTACTGCAGGAATGGGCGGAGGAGCTGTTCAACCTGGCATCCAACCTCTTGGTACAGAACATGTCCAGAGAGGACTGCCTGGAGAAAGTGTACGTCATCCGCACTCACATGCTGCACAAAAAAACATGTAAATCCCCAAAATGAATATGAAAATCCGGTCTCCATAGAAACAAAATAAATAAATAAATGTCATTCATCCCAAGGGTCACATCAGGTACGTACTGTATTTTACATAAACAAAAAACGCAGGGGAAAGCAAATGAGGCATCTTGCGTGAAAGAGACATACAACACAACACTTGGTATCTTACAAATGCAACCAAGGACATAACTGTGTAGAGCAGCATACACACGCAGACACCTTCATGCACACACACCAAGGTGAGCTACACTCACACACACACACACACACACACACACACACACACACACACACACACACAGGAGGTTGCTTTTCACAGCTCCCACAAGGCAGCCTGGGGGTTTGAGTTTATAAAGGTCATTTCACCTCACATCGATGGGGAGAGAAAACAGACAGGAAGGACGAGGGAGGATAAATAAAACAGCTGGGAATATGTATAGGTTTGTGAACCCGACTCGGCTTCTCAGTGTGTGAGTGGGCCTTCATGAGGAAGCCTATATTCCTGCTGCATCGATGACATAATGACAGATCCTTAAAGAGGCCGAGTCGCTGCCCTGAAATTGTCAAAATGCTAAAGAGAGAGTCGCCGCACCTTTTGGCTCCTGACTCTTTCATAAATCACCCCGAGCCCTCATTCATTCGCTCTTTGTCCAGCGAGACCGTTACCATCCATCGCCCTCACGCCACCTCTGATCCAGTGCAATAACTGAGTCTAACAGCCAACAGCTCCGCGCACGTATTGATCTGACCGGAACACACACGCTGACCTATGGCTCACAGCTGATTTATGCCGCGCGCTGAGTGACTGAGCGAAGCTCAAAAATGAATCTGCTGCCGCGTCACATTGAGAGATTATGCCGTATGCTGTGCTCAGCGACAACTCCCAGCTGTCTTGATGTTTATCAGCAAACAGAAGCCATTAACTCGCACCCCTCAGGAGTCTAATTGACTTATGAGACAATAAAAGTTTGCCATCGACCACAAAGTACACAGAGAGATGAATATAATGGAACAGAGCAGGTTTCACAGTCACGCTGGTTGCTCGCAGCAGCAGCAGTTGGTGTGCACCGCTCACTTACCAATAAGGCGATTCTTTGCCACAACACTACTACAGCATCACCTCCGCTGATGTTGCTGTTCACAGCAACAGGAAAATAAAACTGTGTCTGCTTGCTGCAAGTTGTTCTTTTATGATCAATGCCGTACGGCCGAGGCCTTAGCGTTAGAACTGCATGCTGTACGATGGGCTGACCTGTCCTTGCTTTGTGGTTTTAAGTTTTGCAGTTCATCCCATTCCAAAAAAAGTAAGTGGCTGTTCAGAAATAGGTCTTTGTGTAACCGCAGGTGAATTAAAAGTGACCCTCTTGGCTCGGCATCACCCAGAAAGGGATGACAGAGAGGAGAGAGAAAGTGAGAAAGACAGAGACAGAAGGAGGGATCTGTTTTCCTGTCCTAATGCATAATACAGGAAGTTGTAAGGTAGATGAGGGCATCAAGAAGCACACTGCTCCCTCCTTCTTTCCTTTCTTCAGATAGCAACCGTGTGCGGCTTTAGTGACTTCAGCTGTCGCCAACTGGCCCTTTCTCCGCCAACATCTTTCATTTCACATTTTTTAGAGAACCCCCACCCCTCCCCCGGTAACCATTACAGTAATCGGTGACTTTGCCCGTGGCACCCTAGCCTGCCCTATGAAGTGGACACTGTAATGGATATTAATTATTAGCCAGCAGCCACTTAAAGCCCAGCCTGTAATGACGGCTCCTGTTGCAGCGAAGCTATTTATAGCCCAGGCTGCGTTGCCCGCGTGCTGCTGCTGCATGGATCTGTGCTGCCAATACGAGACTTCCAGGGATTAGCCGATCGAACCTGTCATGTAAACACAGCCCCCGAATATTCATGGCGTGCACAGAGAACTGTCCCCCATGCAGCCAGCCACTTCGGCGTTGCGGAGAAACGAGCGTGCGTGCACTGTGAATTGGCATACTCGCTCAGACAGACATGACGAATGTGTGTGTTCGTCAGCCACACATGTGAACTCAAGCAAGCGCGCGCACACACACACACACAAACACACACACAGACAAATTGTTGATTTCATGTTGTGTGAGGTGTGTTTGTGCTCTTGTCCAATGCAGATACACTCGTCTGAAGCTGCAGCTCAACCCTGAGGGGCGAATCCCCGTCAAGAAGTAAGTCTCTCTGACTCATCCTCCTCTCCCCAGCCTCCTCTTTTGATCAATGCGTAGCTTCCTCTGCCTTTTCTCGTTACTATGATCATGTAGATGCTTCAGTAGACACGTTCTCCGTGTACATGTGTGCATTTATTAGAATATGTTACCCCTGCGTTCTGTCGTAACAACGTTCCCCTTTTTTGTTCCTCCCATCACTCTTCAGCTCTGCGGTAGAATAATTCTTCTGTTCTCCTTTGTAGTCTACATTTAAAGAGCCCACACTTTTGGTTTGTGCATGTGTGTGTGTGTGTGTGTGTGTGTGTGTGTGTGTGTGTGTGTGTGTGTGTGTGTGTGTGTGTAGGATGCCCTTGGAAAACCCCATTTTTATCTCTCACTAACTTCAGCTCAAACTCTGCCAGAGCGACGTGTGAGAATTTCCTTTCATGAATTTCACTTATCTGGGAGTTTTGTTCGTCGGCACATTAAATCCAACTCTCTCCGTCTCCATTAGTCAAGTTGAGCTTTTCAGGCAGGCAACAGTGAACTTCTGCGATAACCTCGCTCAGAGCCGCAGAGGAAAACAGTGGGTGTCAACACAGGGAGGCAGAGAGACACTCCTTGCCGTTTAGGGAATTAACCTCCTAGCTGAGAGGACATGTCAGCTTGACTAATGTCAGCTTGACTCTGCTCGCCCACTGAGCATACAGTACGCGCTCGTGGGTCTGCACAGGAATACCTCTGCATGTAATTAAAGCAGCCAATGGAAACAGACCCAAACGGCCAGCGGTGTTCAAGTAAACCTTATTTATTGTCTGTATGCACTAGAATAACAGGACAGTAGTCCAACCATACAGGACGTCTCCCTCTAAACTCAAAATGACGGATGAGGCAGCTCCAGAGAAAACTGTGTATCTTCAAAAACACAGTGGGATATCTGAAAAATCCACAGTGGGATATCTGAAAAATCCACAGTGGGATATCTGAAAAATCCACAGTGGGATATCTGAAAAATCCACAGTGGGATATCTGAAAAATACACAGTGTCACAACTGAAATGATGAGATGTTTGCACAGGACCGCAATCACGCACACTTCTCTGTCGTGGAAACAGCTTATCCGTATGTGTTGTGTTTATTTACACGAGACAAAAGCTTAGTTTTGCAACCGGAGAGATAAGAAGTGCGGAGTAATAAGGACCATCTAAGAAATGTGATAACGACAATGGTAATGGCCATCGTAATGGCAACAATAATGGAAATGATAATAAGAAGAAGCAATGACGACGATGTACATTTATGTGCTCCTCTTTGCAAACATGTCTGTGGTGGTATCGTCTTTAATAAAGGATTGCAAACACTTTTTATGTTCTTATGGTGTTGCCATCTGGAGTTGAGACAGTGTGAACGGCAGTATTCACATCAGTGCTTTCTTCTCATTGCACCATTTATAATAGAACAATTTAATTAAGTGAATGCAACTGTACTCTTTACAGCGCAGTGTAAATATTATAGAAACACTTCTTGGTGTAATGAAATACAAATCACCAGAAACTACAGCCTCCAAAATTACACAGCAAATAAATGCAGCAGCTCTAAAAAAAAAAAGAATAGGGTGAACATAACAAAACATTCATGAATAAAGCATTTATTGCAGAGCTGTTATATTGGACTGAATTTGTTTTATTTTCCACACATTTTTTTGCATTCTGCATATACTACGGTTTAATTTTTCATCTTGGCATTTTCTTTGTCTTATTATGTCGTTTTCCCTGCAAGTTTGCGGCTGTATTGTCTCCTAATTAGTTTCAGTTTTTTTCTCCTTCTATCGTTGCCACTGTTTGCTACAACAGAACTTTCTCACAGGATGTCCTTAATAAGTATCCATTAAAAGCTGCCATGAATTCGCCAGTATGACACCGAGGATCGGAGTGAAAACTCCGCTGTCCGTGTGGCATTTTCTGCGATTACTCACGCGGGTGTGTTTTTGTGTCCCCCGCAGTATCTTCCGGACGTTCTCGGCAGACAGGAAGCGAGTGGAGACAGCGCTGGAAAACTGTAACCTTCCTTCTGTCAGAGTAAGACACCAAAATACTGACTATCTCTCCCTCTCATGTCTCTGAATCAGCTCCTGTCTGTCCCTCTGTCTTATCTCAGCCTCCAAGCTCTTTCATCCTCTCCATCCATCCATCAGGCTGTCCTCTCACCATTCAGCTCATTCTTTATTCTCCCGAAGCACCTGCCGACTGATGCTTCGCTCATTTGTTTGGAGTCTTATTTTCTGGATGCTCGCATGACTTCCCACTCAGAACTGATTTAGCCTTGGTTGTAATGGAACAAATGGACCCGGTGGGAGCAATAGAGATGACAAAAGCTGTTTTATCTTTACTTCTCACCGATATCACTAGAGAGTAGCTGCCCCGCCACGCACGGGGGTCCAAACAGTCCCACAACACAGCAAACAATCTCTGTACTACAGCAGTAGCAAGTTTGCATGTTCAGATGTGGGAAAAAGCTGTTTAACGCAGTTCTGTACACATGCTGAAACATATGCACGTACAGTAGAGCAGACGCGCCGTAGCTGTAGCGAATCGCTCCAGAATACAAACAGAATGAACACATACACACACAAGAAGTAGGAACACACACACACACACACACACACACACACACACACACACACACACACACACACACACACACACAGAACAAGCTATACATCCACTAATTAGAACAGGGAGAGAGAGCAGGAGGTACGAACGTGTTGCCGTATGACGGTCTGGTGGGATTTGCTGTTGTTCCAACGCGCAAGTTAATTACAGCTAAATGGTGGTGCTGTTAATCCCTCACACACACACACACACACACACACACACACACACTCACAGGCAAAAGCGCATACACAAGGGAGCTTGCACCGAGGTCTTCAGAATGACTCGTTGAGTTTTGGCGGGGCTTGACGCCCCCCCTCTCCCCCCCCTCCCCCAAAACCCCCCCTCTCTCTCTGTGCATCCTTCCTCATCCCTCCCAGCTTTTGGTTCTGCTCTGCTTCTTGCTGGCACAATGCCGTCGCCTGCTGCTGAGCACACCGGGTCTATATCAGACCTGTTTGGCTCTGATAGCTCCACCGGGAGCCCCGGCCACATGGCTTTTTTGTTGAAGCCCATCGCTTTAAAATGCAGGCAGTCGGTCTCTGGTTAATTATTTGCATTTTGAATTTCATATGTGTTTAATGGCTTCTAGAGGGAGACTTCAGGTTTGGGTCAGCTATAGAACATCCCATAGGATGTGAGACAGGGTCTGGACTTGTGCACATAGAAAGATCCATCATCCAACTTTGAATCCTTGTACTCAAGCCCCAAAAAAGTAAAAGAGACTTAAGCAAGAATACGAAAATCTTCTGGCATGAAGCCTATTGTGTGCAAACCTCTCAGCTGCCTGTACGTACAACATGTGATGGTGTAACACTACTTTGAAAATAGAATTGTAGCAGCACTAGTGGATCGATTCTGAATTCACTGATGCTTTAGATTTGTAGTTCTTCCACGGTGTCTCTACCCACAAGGACGACTTCTGGCCCGTGATTTCTAAGTACGGTATGTTTGTGTATACGTAGACTGCGTACGTGTACGTGTATGTGACCATGTTGCTGTTGTCTGCTGCAGAACGACTCCATCCCCCAGGAGGATTTCACTCCAGAGGTCTACAACATGTTCCTGGGTAACATCTGCCCCCGATCCGAGCTGGACAACATCTTCTCTGACGTGTAAGAGCCATGTTTCCCTCGGTGGCATTTGCCTTTTTTTTTTATTCTGTCGGGGATGTGGGAGGGAGAGGGAGACGCTCAGATGTGTAATTCTTTGTGTAATAGTAGTTTAACATAAAAAAAAAAAAATTAAAAAAAAGTCTGTTCGGAAGTAATCATCTTTTTAAACCTCAAAAGAATGCATTCATTATTTGGTTTTGAAGAAAAGTTGTTTGGAAAACTCGAAACAATGTGAGAGTGATTAATTTAAAACATTTTGTTCTCACAGCCATCTGTTGCTCGTTTCAGACGAGCAGCTTGACAATGGCTGCCATCCTTTATGGGGCAACCTGTTTTTATGCATCAGAGTCGCCGTGAGCAGTTAATTAGTAGAGCACTGTGTTGTAATGGCCCCGGTTGAGCCTGGTGGTGTGGCCCCTCACGCTGAGCTGCCCCAGTGGCCCCCGAGGGACTCAGACAGCAGGCCAAGCCACTCCAAATCATGAATCTAGATTTTAATCTCAGTTAAGTGAGATGGCATGAGAGCCAGGAGGATATGTAGATTATAATTTAGTGGAACAGCCTTAGATATGAAAGGCATTTTAATCAAATCTCATAATTTACTCAACACAAGATTTAATCCTCAGCTCCTTTGCGCTTCTCTTTGCTGCTTTAATTACTGCTCCTCCCCCCCCCCATCATCTTCTCCTCGTTACATTTCTATTTTTGAATTCTGTGATTGCCGTCCCCCTGTTTGCTCCCTTTTTGTATACCCACTACTCACCTTATCCTCTCCTCTCTTTGCAGGGGGGCGAAGAGTCGCCCTTACCTCAGTCTGGAGCAGGTGACAGAGTTTATCAACAATAAACAGCGAGACCCTCGTCTCAATGAGATACTCTACCCTCCTCTGAAACCAGAACAGGTCCAGGTGCTGGTGGACAAATATGAACCCAACGCTTCGCTGGCGCAGAAAGGTCAGTGGCTCAAGTGTCTGTCAGTACGAACACAAGAACAAAATGATGCTTATATGGATACATAAACACACATAAATGTATAGCTATCCAAAAAAGTGCAATTGGGTTTTGGAGTGAAACATTTCGGACACACACACATATTTGGCCAGGATATACAGAACCTCTTCCGACCCTACTGCTAACCCCATACTCCAGTCCCCACCACCAATGGATTTGGCAGGGGTGTTGCCATAGCAATACTGCTGCCTGGTGTCCAAGTCCTCAGAAAGTGAGGGGACGTAGCGGGGTGCCAAGGAACGGAATGTTAGAAGTCTGTAAATAACACGCACACACACCACACACACACACACATACACACACACACACACCAAAATGTTTAACCCACTTCAAACACACTCGAGCTTAACAGAGGATATTCCCTGCCATTCTAGTTACAAGTATAGGATTGTAGTAGTACCATCCTTGAGTGGAAAGAGAGAGTGTGTGAAAGAGAGAGTGAAATAATAATAACAATAATACATTTGATTTGTATAGTGCTTTAAAAGGTACTCAGGGGCACTTTATATGGTGGAAACAGAAACAATAAAAGCAATAACAATATAAACAAGGCAGAGAGATGCCATTATAATGGTAAGAAACAAAACAAAAATATTCATAACTAGCATTAAAACAGAAGAGAGAGAGAGAGAGAGAGAGAGAGAGAGAGAGACGCTGTTGTGTGTTTGCGCTTTGGGAGAACTTGAAGAAAAGAGCATGTGACAAACAGAGTGCAGGAGAGAACTTAAGTGGCACCGTTGAACACAAATGTACGTTTAAGTGTGTTAACGTGTCTGTTAGGGACTCGTATACGTCTTTCTCTTGACTGCTCTTGTTTTGTTCTTAGTGTAGTGTCCAAATCAAGTTTGTCTCTTACTGTAAATCTGTTTTTAGAAATAAAAAAGGGTTGGAGCTGCCACCCCTCAGTCAGCTAATCAGTTAATTTGGTCTTTCGTCGATTAGTCCGATTTTTTATCCTTTTGTCATTTTCCAAGCAACTAATGAGCACATCTCTGGCTTTTGTGTGATTCTTTGTGGAGAAACTTGCAGATCTGTCAACTAATATTGACTCATCGATTAGTCTAAAAGAGTGTTGGTCAACTAAGAACATCTTTGGTCGAGGACAGCTTTGGTGACTGAGAGAGCTCCGTGCACCGCAACTTAAAGCCAAACCGTAGTTTGACATATGCTTCTTCGCTTTCTGTCGGACAGTTAGAGGAGAAGTTTGATGTCCAGAGGTAACAAAACTAAAGCTCTATACCTAGCACGTTATATTTCTTTAGTTTAATCTGTACTTTAATCGTCCGTTCCTTGGGGGCCTAAATTAACTATTTCCTGGCCGGGAGCAGTTGCCAGGCAACCGGTATTAGTTTGGCAACTTTTAGTGTTTTCTGTACTTGATTCATTCTGTGCACGTGTTGTCAAATGTTTGTACCCGTTTGCGTGCGTCATCTGTCTCCGTGTTAAAACCTAATATCAAAACAATAAGAACGCACATATGGACGCACATGTTGGAGCGTCAATGAGTGCCACAGAATAATCCACCAACAGCCGAGATGGATGAGCGCAGGGGATCCAACAGCCCCTGGACAGGTTGTGCGTTGAAGAGTCAGCGATCGGAGAGCTGCCAAAGCTGGAGAACATCCCACTCCAGATATCAGGCCCCGGGGTCGGCGATGGGCCAAAGTCAAATGTGATCTCTGCTGGAAACCAAAGTTATACGTGTGCCAGAGCTGGTGACCACAGTCTGTTGATTCTCGAGCAAATCACCAAGTTGTTTTTTTTTTTACATTATCTCATGCCAAACCATTTTGAAAATAATGTAAACAAAAAAAAGACACAATGTAATAACTCTATGTGTATTTCATTCGTTTATACTCACCCAGCGTCAGTTTATTCCTCCTTCGTGGCCTAGAAAGCACCACAAAACGCTCTTAACGAGTTGTAGTCAGGACCACTCGTATTAATGTTGTTCTTATATAAAGATTAAAGATTAGATCTGTGTGCACAAACATTTAAACAAGTAGGACTTATTGATTACGCGATACATGTGTCCAGCCGATCAATACTACATGTGAGTGTGACGATATCACATTGTGCCACTTGATTTGTGAAATGTTCGTACCTTTATGTGATCAGGATCATTCGATTATTTACCCGCATACAGCTGTTCATGAAAAACCTTCGTCACTATGCTGCAGATCTAAAGTTAATAGATGGTTTAATATAGTGAGAACATATTTGGAGAGCAAACAACTAATCTGGAGGCTATTATTAAATAGAGTTTCTGCTTTCAAATTAAAAAGTGCTAATCGTTGGTGCCAGAAGAGTCTGTTTATCTAAAAACCGGTTCAGTGGATCATTATTATGCCAATCACATTTGCACATTTTATTACTGACTACACTGAAACTAAACTGACCTGAACTGACTCAAGCAGAGCATGAGTGCTTTTAATAGTCTCCTGAAGTACCTCCTTTACCTTTTTTTTTCATACATTTTTTTAATTTTTTCAAAAGTGGTACAAAATGAATCACGGGTGCCTAAATTAGATCAAATCCTTTTCTGAACGGCACTGAAATACTCCGTTGGACATTCCCGCGCTTGACTCCGATCACAGCGCTGTGCTCGTACTGTGATGTTGTGAGCTCAGCCTGTCCCGGGCTCTCTGGAAGCGTGCCCTTCTCTGTCCCAGTGACAGATTTCCCCGTGTGAAGTATTTATCTAGCCGGAGGAAGTGCTGCCATCTGCTCGGCAGAGGGGTCCAGAGCTCCGCATGCTACCTTCGCAAAAAAACACTCGCGCACACTTTTTCACTCTCTCAAGGACACTCGTATAGAAATGCACTTTGTGCATTCTTAACATGTGCTTGTAGACTGCAGAGGTAATGAATTGGGTTCCTTTACCTTACGTCCCCCCCTTCAAAATATCAAAATTGATTTAGGACGTCTTCCTCTTTGTTTTTCTTCTTTACTTGCTCTCTTTGTCGCCCTTTTTTCATTATCCGTTTCCAGCTTTGATTTTGTGAATATTAAACCCTCCATTCATCTCTTCAGCGCTCCATCATTGTCTTTCGCTGCTTTAGTCTTTGCTCGCTCAAATGTTCCTTCATTGTTTGAATGCAGATGAAAATGCTCAATGAAACGAGTCGCTTAAAGTGGCTTACATCAAGAGGAGATGGTGGCTTATCATAATATTCATCTTCCCTGATTGTAGAGAGGAGGCTCTTTGTCATAATTTGTCAGTTTGTGTCCACTTTTGTCTTACAGGTTGTCATTAAACGTGCAATATAAGGGATTCGGAGCATTAACACAGCAGCAAACTAACAGACAAACTATATGACAGAGATGGAGTAATCCACCTGACTCCACCTGAGCAGAGACTGATTAGAGCTTCTCCTTGCTTTGTTGACATAGCCGGGCTGTGCGGATCTGATTTTAGGGCATGTAAGTGCATGTAAGTGCATGTGAGCGTGCCCCACTGGGAAGCCAATCTTTCAAGGATTTCAATGATCATTACTTGTCATCATGCATCATATGCATTCACAACAAAATGACGTTTCAGCCCACAAGAAAAACAAAAACACAAAACAAAAGCAAAACAGTAGGGCAGTTTTGGGAATTTGCATCAGGAGGAACGCAACCAGCAGCAAGAGACCAATTCTCTGATATGGCTGGTAACATGGCAACCTTGAATATGTTTGAGCACCAATCGTCACTGATGTAAATTCAGAGTCCTGCACTCCGTCCTGCTGTCCGCCTGTTAAGTGCAGCTCAATGGAGCTGGGTTTAAAGATGTGGGCACAGCAGTTGCCGTCCTCCCTTTGCTGGGCTCGCCTGAAGTCTTATTTCATCTATCATATTTTCCTGCAACCGGACATCAGATAGCCAGGAGCAGGCTGGGTGGTGGAGTAGCCTTTGGTCCTAGTTGGACTAGCGTAGCTTCCATCTCGGCTCCCCTCCTCCTCTCCTGAGCAGTCGACTCCACTTTCAGTGCCGTTTGGTCCGGCTGGTGCCCTTTATCCATCCCCCCACGCTTCCTTCTCCAATGTTGATGCGTGTAATTTGTCATGCTCCTGTAACAAAAGAAAACTGATAAAGACAAAAAATGTGCAAAATGAATAGGAGCTACAGGACTCAAGACACAGGATAAGATATCAAAACCCAGGAACATAACACGAGGAGAACCGCTGGGACACTTGACACAGAGGACGGAGACCAACTGGCAAAGAGACAGGGGAACACAGGGTTTAGATACACCGGGGAGGTGTAGGTGATTAGACACTTGTTATGAAGCCTCGAGTTCTGCGATTTCGCCGTCGCCATCTTGATACGGCTCTGGTAGCGGCAGCTGTCAATCACAGTAAGCCAGCCCCGAAAGGACACTCATGCTTTATGGTCTATTTTACTCTAAATGGGACCATAATTTACAAAATCAACATTATTGAAGAATAACATGTATTGAAGAATAATTTAAACTAGAGATTGTGACCATAAACTCATGTTTACAATGTTTACTGAGGGAATAAATCAAGAGAGAAGTAGAGTCATTTTCTATAGACTTCTATACAGCCAGAGGAGTCGCCCCCTGGTGGTCAGCAGAGAGAATGCAGCTTTAAGAAACTTCCCCATTGGCTTCACTCGGCAGAACCGGAGGTTGCCGCCAAGACAAAAGAGGCAGGGAACTTCAAAATAAAACATGAAACAAACTAAACCAAGATCATGACAGTAGGTCAATAAGGTCAAAAAAGCAAATAAGAAATTTAGAATACTTTTACATTACAGTCTCGTCCCAGCTCCCAGCTCAATCCTTATTTTGGCCAAAAGCCACACATGGAACCTTTTATACTCGCTTCCTTTCCTCACCTTTAGTTTAACCTGTAGGTCCTCACTCAAGCGCACCTCTAATCCCGGCCATGTTAACACCTATTTTCCCTTATTGACCGACAAATGTCTTGGGGACCGGGGAAACACTGTGTGAGTGCGAGTGGTACAGAGGTTAAGCCTCCTCCTGGCGAAGGGAGGTCCCGGCAGTCGGCGGGGAGTTTAGACGCTCAGTGCGATTGGGCTTACATGTCATAGACAGCAGCCAGCGTTAATTAGTCCAGCAACTCTGCAGAGGGCGGCACCGCATTAATTAGCATAAAATGGCCGGAGGGACCTGCTGCACCCGTCGAGTTTGCATCACTTAGCATATTTAGCACACCTTCAAGTGTGTGTGTGTGTGTGTGTGTGTGTGTGTGTGTGTGGGTGGAGGAATGTTTTTGGTTTCGCTTTGAGCGTTTGCTATATGTTGTACTAAAATGTAATCCACGCAGGTGTGTGTGTGTGTGTGTGTGTGTGTGTGTGTGTCTGTGTGACGTGTATGGTAATGTGTATGGAAATTTTGTATCTTGTGTCTGGATGACTGGAGCTCTTCTTCTGCTGCTTATTACTTATTTATTCAGCGTCAGTCGCTTTCTCAAGACATGAGTTCAGTGATGACAGCACAAAGGCAAACGCTTAACTTGAGTGACCTTGACATACAATCGAAACAAGAAAAATAACAACGTCAAGGGCAGTTCAGCTTTTTCAGATCCCTGTACTGTCTGACTGTATTACAGAAAGCTAGTGGAGCCTAAAATGAAGAAGATCAGGTTTGTATTGTGAACTACCTCTGAAAACAGGAGCTGTTTTAATGCATTTATCCACCTAGACTTTAATATTTCTAATGAAGGCTAATAACTGAAAGTATACACCCACAGTAAAATGTAAGAAACTGAAACACTGAGGTACAGGCTTTAAGGATTAACCACAAAGGCTTTCGGCAAACAGCGAATTAGGGTTCCGGCTAAATTAAACCACTAATGTAATCTCAATATTAATTAGTGATTATGAACGTTATTGTAATGTAACCTTGAACAACATTTGAACACAGTCTTCCGACAGCTCGTTTGAATAGAACCTGCAGTATGTGCACGCAGTAGAATGTGTACACACAAACACTCAAATGGTACATGTTTTATTACATTGCAAAGGGAAAATTGTGTAAAAAATGATTTTTCTTCCCATCCTTAAAAAAATGGCACACCATATGTCATGCACCATGTTTTGGTTATATAGTATAAAGGATAAGGCTGGCGATATTCTATATGATTGTTTGTTGCAAACAAATCCCATGAAAAGATCAAAACTAACAACGTGTTAGTGTGTCTGTGAATAAATGTACGACTTCCAAAACTCGCCTCTGGCACCAACCCCATCTATTCCTACAGAAGGTGTAAATATTTATAAACAAAAAAACATTTTTAAACAGAACACAAATATCCAATTACATTTTTAAAGAAGGCTCGACCATTTCCAAAAACAGCAGAGCACTGTAGTTTTTAGCAAGCGTTGCTCAGAATAGAAACATTTTTGCATTTATTTGTCCAATTAGTCATTCTGAAATTCCGAAATTTTTGGTGTACTAGTGAGTATTTAAGGCAGAAGGGATGTGGGATCGATTCAAAATGAACTGCAGTGCCCAATACTTGAGAATGCGTGTTATAAGAGCAAATCAGTGTTACTTTTGGTCTTTTCGTTGGGATTTATTGTCAGTAAGAAGCACAAAGAATATCATTAGACTTATCCTTTCACCCCTTAGTTCCAGGATTTGTAGTTTTTTGTGCGAGTCTGGAGTACATCATTTTGACTCGCGTGTGCTGTGTTTTGTTCGTGCAGGTCAGATCTCGGTGGAAGGCTTTGCCAGGTATCTGAACGGGGAGGAGAACAGCATCATGCCCCCTGAGAAGCTGGACCAGAGCGAAGACATGACCCTTCCTCTCTCCCACTATTTCATCAACTCCTCACACAACACATACCTCACAGGTACACACACACACATCACATCACCTCTTGTCTCTCTGTCTGGTCACATACACCCACTCAACTCCATTTCGATTGCACTGGTGCATCATTTATTCTTCTCCACATGGACGGATCACTCGCTCATTTAGAAATATCATTTCGGTTGCTTAAGTGAATACCCCCGACTTCATACCTTCGCAGGTCAGTCAATCAAATGCGCCTGTGCATATCAGGCCTCCGTTTCATGTGTTACCTCCCCAGAGGTTATCCAATCAAGTCATGCCATGATACTCAATTCATTGATATTCATGAGTTAAATATTTCTTTAGACTTGGTAGTCACAGTAACTAGCTCCCGGCACTGCACAAGCATGGCAGGCTTTATGCAGAGGCCATTTTCTCCTCAATGGATATTAGAATTCATCTATTCAAAACTATTCTAAGGGGAACTGGAGAGCATTGAATCTTTCAAGTGGATCAAATTTCTACAGCGAGGGAAAAATGGAATTTTTGTAATAGGGCAGACTCATGGCCTGCGAAATGAAGAAATGAGAAAAACAAACAACGGGTCCTCGGTTCTCTCCTCACAAACACAGTTTTTCATTACGTATTTTGATAGTGACATTTTCATATTATTATCATAGGTCGGTACGGCACTGCAGAATGCATTTCTGCCCCTGCGGTGTTTATATACAACTTTAGAATAAATATCCACACAAGATAATTAGACTGACAGCAGCTTGTGCTGATGTACTTCCACTAACTTAAAGCAACATTTAAAGCAGTGAACAACACGAGACCTCATCTAGTAAAGAAAAGTGTTCGCCCCGGTGGGTTTGGACAAGGATGTCTAGCAAAAGAAGCGAAAGAGTGAGAGGAAAAACTCAGAAAAAAAATGGCGGGAATGATTGACGCCCGCTGAAGTGAGAACACAGATCCGCCTCTCACTTTGACGACGTCCCCACCGCGTTGCAGGAAAAGCACGCTGCTAATGTGAAGGGATAATTGCTTCGCTAATGGTGACAGGGTAATGATGAGATTTGCCTACTTCAGATAACGGCAGTTGTATTGTTTCTACTGCATGCTAGCGGGTGATGCGGTTAATGAGCTCTTGAAAGGTGGGGGGTGGAGGGACATGCTTTTGTAGGCGTCCTGGTTCTTTATGGATCAATAGAACATTTACCTGAAGTGCTGCGTTTATGTGTGTTTGCTTGATTACGTGCAGCCGGCCAGCTCGCAGGGAACTCGTCAGTCGAGATGTACAAGCAGGTCCTCCTGTCCGGGTGCCGCTGCATTGAACTGGACTGCTGGAAGGGTCGCACCACAGAAGAAGAGCCGGTCATCACTCACGGCTTCACCATGACAACGGAAATCTCTTTCAAGGTAACACAAGGAGAGCGGAGCAATTTGCGCATTTTAATGTCTTTCGTTACAGATGGAGACGGGGCTTCTGGGTAAACAGACCTCCTGGACGGATGGCGTAATACACATGTTGTACACGTGATACACTTACTGCGTTTAATACTGATTAGAATTCGTGTACACCCACAACTTTCTGTGTTTTAGTTCATTTGTGGTTTTAGATATTTTCACATTTAAATAGGTTTTGCATCTTGATTTCCAGTTGATTTAATTTGATATAAAAGATTTTTTACATGAACATCTACATCTTCAAACATGTGCCCCCCTTGCACCAAAATGCAGAAGCTTGTTTCAGGCTGAAAAAGAAAAGCAAATTCAGAGAAGAATGTCCAGTATATTAGATTCATATGTCTCTCATTGGCATATTTGTACTGTAGATGATCAGTTTTATGTATTAAAATTGTAATCTATTTATTTGTTGACACCGTAACAGAAAGTGCAGTTTAATACTCCAGCAAACACTCCTCGAGAAGCTACTTTCTGTCATAAATATAAAAGAAGAACTAGTGATATATAAATCTACAGGGCAGCCAAACAAACTCACGTTGTTTTAATGAAAGAAAGTCAGCCTTAATAATTGCAACAGGGACCTGATTTCACGCAGCATTGCATATGGCATAGCAGAGTGAAGCCCGTCACCTGCAACTCTTCAACAGCTCACTGTGGCTGCTCCTTCTTGTTCTATCGCCCCTGTGCCAAAATGAAAATAATATTATCTGTGACCGCTTACAGAATGGCTGCCCAAACCTTTTCCCTCAAAGGTGGTCAAATACCAAAACTTAATGGTGAACCACAGGCTCACCTTTTGTTTTGGTTCTTTGATCCCAAGTTTACTTAATTGAAAAGCATTTTGTCTGTGTGCCACTGTTTCTTACCTCATACATGCCAAACTGACTTCCTTCTGACTACCTGCCGTGCTCAGTTTATGCTACATAATTAATAACTACATATTTAAAGAGCATCTTAATGCTATAATAATCTTAATGTGGGCCAACTTTGGCCTGCGGGGCTCACTTTTCTTTCCAGGGTCGTGGCAGTTTCAAGCCGATACCAGCTGACAAAAACGAAAAATACTGAAAATGAAACACGTTGACGCATTTTCTTTTTGCGTTTAGCACTAACTGCTGTGACCAACACAAGACATTTAGTGTGACTGCTTCACAAAACAAGCCGAACCGTGTTTTCCGCTTGTTGAACACCTTCATTGTGAAGCAGTGGAAGTAGGAAATGTTCTGTTTGCATGAGCAGTAACTTAATACAGCTCTGACACGATGTAAAGAGAGCAAACTGTAAACAGTCAGGCTGTTATCGATGAGGTGACATAGCATAGATTACATGCAAGCCTCTGTGAATGTGAATATAGTGATTCTTTTTTCTTTCTTTTTTTGCGGAATAAATGCTCGCCATAACTAAAACCTAAATATGTAAACACAGACAGAAAAGCAGACAGATTCAGAGTCAGACGCTGAAGATGAAAGTAAGTATGGAGGGAAAGCACAGCCGGATACGAAGTGGGATGAACAAAAAGTGGGTCATGTTTTCAGCAGATGGCAAATAGTAAAGGACAGGGACTCGCTGAATGGCCCTAAAACGAAGTGCCGAGGGCCGCTTAATTGAAGTCTCGGGAGATGAGAAGACAAAGAGAGAAAAAATGGATTCATAGCAGGAGGAGGGTGTGAAAATCTAAGGGCAGAGTAGGTGTGAGAGGAGGAAAAGAAAGAACGAGGTGGGTGCATTGATTGATGGACGAAATTGTGTCCTAATGAGAGTAACAAAAGAAGTAGAACAAGCTTAATGGAATTACCCCCAGAGTGAGATGAGGAAAAGAGTTTTGAGACACGGAGGGTGGAAGAGAGCTGCAGATGGAAGAGGGCTGAGTCACAGACGAAGATCGTGGAGCAAATGGAAATGAATGCATCAACTGAACTGACACCCTTGTTAATGACGGTGTAATTGACTCAGACAATCCGTGGCTCAGAAACCCGATATCAGATGTTGAGCTGTCTTCACTGGAGTCGAGCCGTGACTCCGCTTCACGGCTCGACTCCCGTTTCCGCAAACACGTCCATTCTATTTTTTGACATGTATGACTGAGCGCGCCCGGAATTTGCGATACACATTGAACTGCATTTTCCTCTCATGTTGTGAACCCGGAAAGTGAGCGGGAAGCGTCGACATGCTGCACACACGTGCAGCGAGACGCCGTGTCATCCCCCCGGCGTCGGTGGCCTCGAGTCACCAATCAGCCAGATGACATGTTGCGTTTGGAGGAAGGTGGAGTGCTATCACCACTGCTCTCTTCTATAGGTATTGCTGTCAAGAGGTTTGGGTGTACTCTCTGGGGTGAAGCCATTCTATGAAATAAAAAAGGAAACCGTACCATTGT
Organism: Ophiodon elongatus; assembly: GCA_016806645.1. Classification (NCBI taxonomy): domain Eukaryota; kingdom Metazoa; phylum Chordata; class Actinopteri; order Perciformes; family Hexagrammidae; genus Ophiodon; species Ophiodon elongatus. The sequence continues at coordinate 55,540 of JACSYO010000293.1, read as the reverse complement.
AAAGGGATGTGATTCCGGCTGCTCTACGAGCTCAGGAGAGTTTTCAGAGTGCTTTGTTTTCGCCGCATCATATTATCACATAAACTAACGGTGACATTCATTGTTTTTAATGCGCATTACAGTACTCAAATAACAATAACAACCCTCTGACCTTAGGAGTGTGTGTATTCAACATCATTTATAGATATATTTACGAGTAATTCTTCTTTTCTGTTTGTGTTTTTTTTTCAGGAGGTGATCGAGGCTATAGCAGAGTGTGCCTTCAAGACCTCCCCCTTCCCCATCATCCTGTCCTTTGAGAACCACGTGGACTCGTAAGTCAGCAGAGTCCACGGGACGAGTGTCAACCGTCATTGGACGGGTCAACATCGACAGGCCACGATCAGCCATTTTGTCTTTATCAGTTGTGCGAACACGTTTTGGGGAGAGGGCTCTCATTGGCTGCTCTGTCTTCTAATGGCTCCGAGGGGCTTCTTAGGAGTAGCATTCAGTGAGCTATTTTTGTGATTCAGTAGACAAACCATGATGGTGTGTGTCTGTGTTTGTTTTTGTCTGTGATGACTCCCAGACCAAAGCAGCAGGCTAAGATGGCAGAGTACTGCCGGTCAATATTCGGAGACGCGCTACTGACTGAACCTCTGGAGAAATATTCTGTGAGTACATAAGATGCTCCGGCACACATTTGCTCACACATACATTCACACTTATGTGGTCTCTCTGTTGCTTTCTCTCTCTCGCCCCCCTCTCTCTATCTCTAACACGAACACACGGATGCATGGCCAGCAGCCATGTCGCAATATCACCGGATATTATCACACAGATGAGTGCACCGAAAGGCGCGTCCTTGAACACTGCAGGCCAGCTTTGCTACACATACGTACACATGTGCATTCAGGAGCCACAGCATATATACGTCCATTCATTTGCTGACATCCTCTGCTATTTCCCCGTGTTTGTGTCCTCTCTCCCTCTCCATCTGTTTCACAGACAGCAACATATCGACATAGCCTCCAGCACCTGGCACAAAGTGTTGTTTCTGTCTTTCCTCTTTCTGTCACTGCTGGCACACTACAAGTTGGCCTCCTGGACTTTACCTCTGTCTCTCTCTCTCTCTCTCTCTCTCGCTCTCTCTCTCTCTCCAGTTTTCATTCTCATTTTCAGTCACATACCCACACACACACACACACATACACACCTGTGGCTATTTACGTGCCATGGAAGACAACTTTTAGTTAGTTACCCCGCAGTCATTTTTATTCCCCTGCACCACCTCTCTGTTATCAGGGGAGAGGCTGCAAACGACAGCCGTGTAGGATGGAATGAAAGCGTTTTACGCCGTAATCTTAACGTGGCTTTTCTTGGCAGCCGTCTATCTGTCTCTCCTCTGTTGCCATGGCTACCAGTCAAAAGCTTGCTTTGTCTCTTTGTGGCCAAACTCTTTTTTTCTTTTTTTCTTCCCACAGCCGTCTTTGTGTGTAATGACGCAGGCACTTACGTGAGGCAAATGTTAGACACTTGTCGCACAAACTCTGGCGCGCGCACTCTCATGGTGTCTGGGGAACACGCATTTAAAAAAAGAAATGGACAGTCCTGCACACATATGTGCTTTAACATACCCCCCTTGCATGTTATTCACCAGGGATGCCTTGTCCCTGTTGATATAACACTGTTGAGCAGCTTAAGTTCCCAGCAGCCTTCTGAATGGATTTGACATTGAAGTATTATCCGGGGGAAGCCTTTCGAATGGAGTGGCTGAGGAAAGAAGGAGAGAGATATGAGGAGACAGACACCAGGGGAGAGTTAGAGAGAGAGAATCAGATTTCTACCACTGAGCATGTAATAACTGGGAAAGGTGAGTGCAATGACAACCACTCCCCTTTGGCATTGAGACAGGCGTGTGTTCAGCGTATCAAATGGGATATCCGCGCCATTCGTCCATAGGGGCAGGGGCAGATAGGGTAATATAGCTCCATTGGTTTCGGCTTAGCCGTAGGTGAGAATAAAGAGGATTACAGTTTTATGAGAAATTTAAGCTCTCCCCATGTATCTGCTCTCCACAAAAACGTCAGTTGTGAGTTGTGGTGAATACGAGAGACTGGGGAGAGTTTGTTTGTCTGTTGTGTTTTTTTTTTTTCAATTAAACTGAGAACAGTCTGCTCTTTCCCAAAATAATTAGCCGAAATTACATAAAAATTGGATTCACCGTGAACATGTTTTCTTGTTTGTTATATGGCTCTCATCACTGAATTCATTATGTTGATGAAAGCTGCATTGCCAAAACAGACTCATTGTGACTATGAAATATGTTCAGAAATAAAGCTATTTTTCTTGCAGTTTGTTCAGTTTTGTTGAGGCTTAGTTTTAAGCTGCGGACACACCAGAACTGGCAAGACGAGATGTAATTTCATGCAGAAAGCAGGCGGGATTGAGAATAATGTGGGCAGAACAGGAAGCATAAGATACTGGAGCTAGCGTAGCTAGCATAGCTAGCAGGACAACAACCACAAATTTGGGATGATATACCTTTAATGAAAGGTTGCATCACTCTATCTATGCATGCAGCATCCCTCCTAGTCTGTTACTTGTGTTCTAGCATACAGAAGATTAACAGGCAACACTTACAGGGTTCAACATTAATGTTTGTTTTCACTTCGTTTCAATCTCAATTTTTACTAGCCAGGTTATCAAATAACAGCAAAGACTAAAGTTAATTGTCATGTTTAATCATTATTTAAGTAAATTCATCTCTAGTTTTACCCACATTCTCTCATGCCACCCAATTAAACTCCTGTTTCCAGGATAATTAAAATGCTCAACTCATCAACTCCGAAATAAATTATGTGTTTAATTCTTTTTTTTGTCACTTGAGTTGCTAGATTTACAAGCCCGGCGTTGCATTTGACTTGCTCCAGGCAATCCTTATTATTGAGCCCTGTACTTCCAAATGGAAATGTCTGTCCCTTCTTATTAGAAATGGGCTTTACAATGGATCGTCTCGCGAGTAGTGCTTGCACAGGTTCAAGTTTCCTTAAAAGTGAAGCATGACCTGATCGTCTGCTGGAGGCGGCCAGAAACCATCAGGATGCACAGACAACTGAAACACAGAAGAATTAAGATACGTTACGTAAAAGTACTTTTACTTGTAAACAAATAAACATTATTGGCAATACCTCATCATAAAAAATACTTGTTCACAATTAAAAGTCCTGCATTCAAAATTGAATTCCAGTAGAATACAGAATTTTTATAGGCAAAATGTACTTGTAGTATCAAAAGTAAAAGTACTATGATAGCAGAAAATGACTCCTGTGAAAATGACTCCTGTGAGTGTTATCATATTTTATTATTGAATATTGACTTTTATTGTCTTAGTTGGAGCCAAACTACTTAACATACTGGTAGAGTGTTTTATAACAATGCGCCAATTTATGTTTTAGTTGATATTAACTTGATCTAGTGAGTAAAGCTCTGACGTGAATTTAGTGGAGTAGAAGAATTACATAGCATAAAGTAGAAATACTCAAGTAAAGTACAAGTACCAAAATTGAAGTACAGTACTTGAGTAAATGTAGTTACATTATTGAATCCATCCAAGTAAAGTAAGTCAATCTAACAGGTCTAGCTGCTGTGCAGTCAAGATTACGTGCCACATCCAGCGTCCATTTAAGTGGAACTGTTTGAGTGAAGCCAAGGCAAACAATCTATTTTTTATCACTTACCAACAGCCACAGCGGAAAGGTGTAGATGGGCGCGTGTGGCTGCTGGGAAAGTGGCTTATTGGACGGAAAAGCTCGGCTTAAGTTGGATCACTTTTAATACTGAGAAGTAAAAAAGTATAAAGTTTTGTTTATAGCTGATAAGTTGTAAACTCTGTTGGCTGTGAACTGATGTGTGTGTGTGTGTGTGTGTGTGTGTGTGTGTGTGTGTGTGTGTGTGTGTGTGTGTGTGTATGCAACATCACATAATGCATTAATAATATCTCTAAACACTGTGATCCAAAAGCAGTGTTCCCCATAAATAAATCAGAGATCTTCTCACTTCTAGCCAGCTCCCTTGAGAGGGCGAATGTTTGGGTTTAACGCTCAATTCCACCCCCCCCACCACCTCCCCCCAGGAAGCTGATTTTAGTGTTGAAAGTGTAAACTTTTGAGCTGTTACATCAACAGAGTTTGTAATGCTCGGTGCCGATCCTCACTGTCACTAACAAGCTCGTTCATTTTGAGCAGAATGAGATTTTTTCTTCAAACTGCCACATTGTGAATGACTCATGCCAGTAAACAACTGTGGTACTTTCTTCCTGTAATTAGCTAATTTGTCTTCAGAGTGTCGTAAAAATAGGGCTGTAATGGAGCAATCCTCATTTGTATTAGAGTTGTGTTGAAAAATGTTTCAGACCAAAATCCAACATTTCCTCGTCCCTCCATCCGGATTATACAAACATACAAAGCTTTATTTTATATTCTCATGAACACCCTCTGTCTTTCTTTGTTTAGATGACCTTATTATCATTTACATTACCTCTCTGTCTCCGTCGCTTTCTTCCCCCCCCGACCAGCTGGAGTCCGGTGTTCCTCTACCGAGCCCGATGGAGCTGATGGGGAAGATCTTGGTGAAGAACAAGAAGAAACACCACAAGACGGACGGAAGCACCAAGAAGAAGCTGTCGGAGCAGGTTTCCAACACCTACAGCGACTCCTCCAGTGTGTGCGAGCCGTCCTCCCCCAGCGCAGGTACACAAACAGGTCTCCCTGGGGCCGGTGAGTTATGAGGTTTCAGATGTAAAAAAGCAGCCTGACCGTCTGGGTCCATCTGTAATATGGACCAGCGCCTCTATCCTGTCCAGAAACTCAATCACCGGGGCTATTGTTTATCATTTTCATGGCCCTCTCCATCAGCTGACGGTATTATTGGCTGCTGGATACACTGCCTGTCAGGCGCATTCACTGCCGGTCGCTGGGGCATCTTAAACACCAGCTCGCAGTGTCCAGTAGTACATTATCACCATAACTGTCCGCTGAACTTTTATACATCGCAATTTATGGGTTTTTTATATATTTTCGCAGCTGCTCTCTGGTTTTAGTTTCCCCTAATCATTCATGTCTGCATTCTTGTTGGCTACACTTCATATATGTCCTTTCAGTGTGTGTGCATGTGTGTGCGTGCGTGTGTGTGTGTGTGTGTGTACATGCATGCTTCTTCTTTTTCTATTTTTCTATTTCCCAGTCTTGATTCATGTTTGTACATAAAGGATATCATGTAGTTGTAAATTATTTCAATCGATCGCCTTTTATTTTATTTTTTTTGGGAGCTGAGCTGCAAGCTTCATGGTTACACTGACACACACTGCCCCCTGGTGTGAGAAACTAAGCAGCACAAGTGTTTCGACTCCTGACAGCCAGTGATCCTTTTCAACTGGTGTGCATTGAGTCAGTCGCCCATCAGTGGAGTAGGTTTGGTTTTAGAGGTGGGGCAAATACATTCATTTTTAAAAAAGTCATTGAGCCTTCCACAAGAAAGATAGCCTACATTTCTGTATTATTAATGCACTAAACCTGAGATTGTATTCATATTTATTGGAACAGCTTAACAGTTTAATGATGTGAGATAATTCAGTATGAAGGACAAACCACAAAACATTTGAGGGCAACCTAGATGAGTGTATCAACGTTTTTATGAACTCCTCTTTTCTCCTCTCATCTGAATTGTCTCGGCAGGATAATAAAAGCTCATTGTTCAAAAAGATTTTAGTAGAAGTTAATAAAAGAAATAGAATCGTGAAGGGTGGAGGAATATTCGCTTGGATCGACGTGGCTGTTGTTCTTTGACGCAGCACAGATTTTCATAGTCATTCACAGTCTTATGATGTTTCCTGGTTATGAAGCACTTTGTATAATTACTATACAAGTACAGTAATTATTCTTATTCTTATTATTAACTACAGAATGCACAGTCACATGACACACTGTGCTGCATGACAGTAGACTAAACTAAGCTTTCGATTGACCTCGTAGGGTCGTGGGATGCGGGTCCGTTGCTGATGACTTTGTCTCCTCCACGCAGGTTCAACCAAAGAGGAGATGGCGGATTCCTCGCAGCCTTCTGAGGGTGCCGAGCTCAGCCTGAGGCCGCAGGGCAGAAAGTCTATCGGTGAGTCACACACACAGTGCATGACCTCAGATTCTGCGGGAGACCTTTAGCAGAGCTGTCGTCGGGCGGGCTGGAGACGCTGCGGGTCAGTTCGACCATTACTCTGCTAGAATTAATTTCCTCAGTCGGTGTGACCTCCGGTTCCGTTAGAAATCGGTAGCTGATCTGTCATTATGTGGGCGCAGGGGATGGGTCAGCTCGACCGAAACAATATTGAAATTAATTTCCTCAGTCGCCCTGGGCTCGGTGGCTTGGGACCTGTCAGTGTTAAATGTATTCATGCTCTTGCTGTAGATGTAATGGAGGCAACTGATCCTAGATAAAAACTTGATCAATAGTCTGTCCAACTTTTTTTTTCGCATTAAGTATGTGGACATTTTAATTTAACTTTGGCTCATTTATCTTTATTGATCTGTGGCCGTCGTGTTTCAGGTGAGGTGGAGGCAGAAAGTGAGGATGAAGATGATGATGATGACGACTGTAAGAAGGGCTCAATGGATGAGGTGCGTATTTTGAAAGTGACACTCAGCAATAGGTTCAAATGCAAATAATAATGGAGATTTAAAGCTCAGTGTACAGCACTTGCACGCCATGTGCTGAGGCTGCCCTCTAGTGCAAATATTTGGAAATGCATTTTATTGCTGCTAATGTGTCTCCAAAGTGTTGAATCAAAGGGCTCTTGTCAAATCTCTTAATTGCATTTTCGCACAGGACTCTAAGCATGCAGAACAAAATGTCAACGTTCCCCCATGAAAACCAAATTAGTAAAGCCCACAACCTCCCCAACAGCACCCTGAATGTTGCAAACAAAACAAACACACACATAGAAAACAGAAACAAAACAAAAATAGGGGACGGGATGAGGGAAAGGGGAAAAGGAACCATCTAGAAAGGGTCTCCGTGTCTTGTTAAAGGTTTCAAGGAGACTTTAAGGAAGACTCTGATTTTCTAAAGTTTGACACACTGTAGAACCCAGTCCTTCACAATGGTATGGTAAAGTTTGAGTTTTTGAGAAGATCATGAAACACCCTTCTCATTGTTTTCAAGCAATTATAACAAAACCTTTTGTTAAAACATTGTGCTTTTTTTTTTTTTTTTTTCATGTTCAGGGAACAGCAGGCTGCGAGGCCTTCGCCACAGAGGAAATGTCCAACCTGGTCATCTACATCCAGCCAGTCAAGTTCAACAGCTTCGAGGCCTCCAAAAGTATGTACGACTGAGCTGAAGACATTTGCTTGCAAAATGAACACGCTTAATATCTCTGTTAGTAATATATGTATGGAATAAAACCTTTTAATGATTCAATCTGTGATCAACATGTCACCTCATCTGCCCACAGAGATCAATCGCAGCTACCAGATGTCGTCCTTCGTGGAGACCAAAGCGTTGGAGCAACTGACCAAATGTCCTGTAGAGTTTGTGGAGTATCCTTCTCAGTGGTCTCAGTAAATGTACTCGCAGTGTTTGAGTGTTATCTGCGTTTTACGTTTAAATTCTGTTCTTCGAGCTGTGTCTGCAGTGCACATTCTGCATGACTTCTTATTGTAGTCCTTATGGTAGTCTGCTCTTCATCACATCAGAAAAATTCATCTTTATTGTCCACTTGCAGAGAAAAACGTGTTTGGCTTCACAGGCGTACAGACACTAAAAACAACTTTGTCTGCCGTGAGTTAGAATACCAGAGATTTAAAAAAAAAAAACAACAATAAATAAATAATAAGTGGGTCGAAGGGTTTGGATGAAAGTGCTAAAATATTAGCAATTCTTTTGCCATTTGTTTAGTACGATGACAGAATGGAATAAAAAGATCCGTTGCAGTTTTTTTTTAATTTATTAATCAAATGAACTGCACAGCTCCACCAGCCGACTCCGTATAATCTTGCTGCCAGGGTTAACTAATTTGGCAATCTTGCTTTTGCTCCTAGCCCCTTAATTTCTGCTCCGGCATGTGGTGTTCTTAGGACTATTTAATTTCCAAAAGAGAAACCATCTTTGCATTGCCTTCTTAAAAATGTGTGATCATGAACATTTAAGTTGATGTCTCAAATCATTTCTAAATATATACAACTACCTACCCCTCTCTACAGCTTGGCCCTCAGTTGTAATTAGTTGACACATTGGTGGGTTGCCAACCCGTATATTTGCCAACGAGTTCCTCGGTCTTGTTAGTCTTTATGAGCAAAACTCTCTCTTGACACCATGTTAATAGACTGCTGATGAGATTAATGTAGGATTCATTACCCTTGAACATTAAGCTCGCCATTTCCATTTCCTCTGCATACTTAAAGAGATGCAGATGACATGAAAATGGTGGGTTTAATGGTTAAGGGTAATGATGAATATAGGGGAGTTCCTCACATAAAGTGTTAGTCATTCTAGTTTCAAAGTCGTAATACAAGTAGAAGTAGAAGAAGGAAAAATAATTGACATTGTCAAATGTGATCGGTCAACTCTTGCGACGAATCAGATCTTTTTGTTTTCTTATTTTCAGATCTTATTTTTTTACTTCTTCTCTGATTGATCCCCTTTTGTCCAATTTGTTTTTATTTATGAGCAATCCTTTATTTCACCACATAATTTTCACATCACTGTGACGATTCACTTGTGAGATTGGCGGTGGAATCCGGCTCCTCAGATCAAAATAGTCGACTATTCGGGTCTCCCCGACTGAATAGCTGAAGAAGTACTTAGTAGTAGTAACAGTACGCATTGTACTTTCTAATGCAGGTCATGCAGCATTTTCCTTAACCAGCTCCGTTCAGGTACAACAAACTGCAGCTGAGCAGGATCTACCCTAAAGGCACCCGAGTGGATTCATCCAACTACAACCCTCAACTCTTCTGGAACGCCGGCTGTCAGCTGGTGGCTCTCAACTTCCAAACCATTGGTGAGTTAAAGTTCACCTTATTGTGTAAATCCTTCATTCCCTCGCACTTTTACCTTTTATTATTTCAGCGTTGTCGACTCACCCAAATACACTTTTGCTGTTCTGTCCTCACTCCACAGATTTGTCCATGCAGTTGAACCTGGGCATGTACGAATACAATGGGAAGTGTGGCTTCAGACTCAAACCGGAGTTTATGAGGCGGCCGGACAAACACTTTGACCCTTTCACTGAGAGCACAGTGGACGGGATAGTAGCCAACACACTCTCTGTAAAGGTATGTGTGTGTTTGTGTTAGTGTCTCTCTCTCTCTCTCTCTCTCTCTCTCTCTCTCTCTCTCTCTCTCTCTCTCTTTCTGTGTCTCTGATCCTTATTCCCTCTCTCTTTTGCTTTTTATTTCCTACTCCGTCACTCCAGATCATCTCAGGCCAGTTCCTGTCAGATAAGAAAGTCGGCACGTACGTGGAGATCGACATGTTCGGCTTGCCGGTGGACACCAAGAGGAAAGCGTTCAAGACCAAGACGTCTCAAGGCAACGCCATCAACCCCGTCTGGGAAGAAGAGGCCATTGTCTTCAAGAAGGTCAGACTGTGTTCTCAGTAGCTCGGTAACACATTTACTGGCAAATACAAATACAGACACACATTTGTAATCGCTGGACGTTCTAAAGCCTTAACCTGAATCAAATGTTTCCTTCAAAAGTTGCAAAAAGTTGCAAATTTGATGTACTAATGAGTGCATTCTATACATTTCTCTCAGGTTGTTCTGCCCACGCTTGCTTCATTAAGGATAGCTGTGTTTGAAGAAGGAGGGAAGTTCATCGGCCACCGTATCATTCCTGTGTCAGCCATCCGTCCAGGTGACAAAGTTTGGTTTCAGCTAGTTTCAACAGTTGAACTTGATGATTTATTCCACTTTTCTTAGATGGGTTAGGAATAGAGGAAATATGAAAAAGTCATATAAGCATTTAAAATCATTGAATTACACCATCAGAAAGCATGAAAACATTAGATAATAGAAAAGAGAGCGGAGACAGTATCAAAACAGTGACATGTTTAAATGTTAACAGAAGATTTGGTCCGTTGGATGCTTTGCTGCTCTGTTACTGATGCAGGTTGAGTTTCTGAATTGTTATTTCTGACCCTTAATCTGACTCTGCAGGCTATCACTACATCAGCATGAGGAACGAGAAGAACCAGGCCCTGACTTTGCCGACTCTGTTCGTGTACGTGGAAGTGAAGGACTACGTCCCGGACACATTTGCAGGTAAGTCTTTCAGTCCAAGAAACACTTCAGGTCCAGACTCATGTTTCGGTGTTACAAAAAGGCTGGTCTGTTCTCTTCCTGTTCCTCAGACGTCATCGAAGCCTTATCCAATCCCATCCGCTATGTCAACCTGATGGAGCAGAGAGCCAATCAGCTGGCTGCTCTCACTCTGGAGGAGGGAGGAGAGGAGGAGGGTGACAAAGAGGTGTGTGTGTGTGTGTGTGTGTGCGTGTGTGTGTGTGTGTGTGTGTGTGCGTGCGTGCGTGTGTGTGTGTGTGTGTGCGTGCGCGTGTGTGTGTGTGTGTGTGTGCTCGTATTTCTTTGTTTTTATGTGTGGAAAGCTTTGTGCCAACGATCAGTTGCTGATTGAGATGAGCGGGCCCCCAGGCAGCTGGCCACTCGCCTCATCATCAGGAACTAACCGGTTTAGAAATGAAACCATATGGCAGGCAGAATGAGAAGATGGAGACAGGGTGGAGTCCCCCTTCTTCAGTAAAACCCTATTAAGATGCAATTTAGGAAGAAACATAATGATGCGGTTTTTTAAATTTCACCACACTTTAAAACACAGCTTGTTTCCAGCACAGATCCCCTTAGATAACTCTTGTTTTGGGCCATTTTTCACTTCCAGTCGCGCCACGATAAACTGCGCTGCAGCCACAAATCTGTGGAAAAACTAAATTTGTCTGGCTGAAATGACACAATGGCTGATTCGCAAAAAGAGGAATAGGATTTGAGGTTGACAACCAACTATTTAGGTCTGTAACTGTAAGGTTGTAGGTCTAACCCTGACTCAAGCTGAGCATTAATCTGACCTCTGACCTCTAAAAACGTTGCTGTGGCGCTCACCCACGAGGACGCACATGCATGCTGTATGCTTGCGCGTGATACACAGTTATTATTTCACGCTATTCAACTGATCGACAGTTGTTGGTGGTTAATGTGCCGAGAAGTGTAGACGTGCGCCAACATAGGCAAGAAAGAAGAAGTCTGCTCGCATGCGAGTATGGATGTAGATAACGCAGGATTCAAATTATCCTAAAGATCGTCTCTGAAAATGTGTTTATGGGGAAGGACATGCGTTTGATACGTTTGGTAGGCCTCAAGGAAATACAACACGCAGTGAGGTGAGAAATAGTGAATGTACAGCAAACATAACTTTGTTTACAAAAAACTCCTCAGGGTACCTGTAACTCTGTCCCAGGCAACAGGGCTGGAGTTCGACCGCATTTTTACTTGGTCTTGTCTCGGTCTCAGACAAAGAAGGTGCTGGATTTTATTTCTAAACTGTTCAGGACCAACTGAACTGCCTGTGCACTGTCAGATTTAGTTTGTTAACATAATTACAGGAAAAATTCACCTCTGCAAGGCCCCTTGATTATTTTATCAAGACCTTTCTCATGATACACTTATACACACACACACACACACCACACACACACACACACACACACACACACACACACACACACACACACACACACACACACATATACAGTATATATGGCAATAAAATACGTGAATGAAGAGGAATCTTTATTTCTTTTTTTCTGTGGGTGTTTTAATGGGAATATGAATCTTTCACATTAATCTGAGGAGTGCCTCTGGTTTTCACGGTCCACATTTTATCTTTAGTGTGTCCTGCAGTGTTGGACCGGCACTGGTCCGGTCTCGGTCATTACTTTGTCTCATTCTTGACTAAAACACTGTAAGAATCTCAAACTACTTTTCACATAATAAAAAAAAAACAATGACCAACTGAACTGCTGTGACGTGATTCACATCAGTTCTTGAGGCTGTGTTTAGGAAATGATCCAGCTCTATAACTCTCAACTACAGTTGGCGGCGACCTTTAACCTCAGCACAGGCTACAGCTTGAACGTAACCTAAATGCCGAGCAGCTCAGGGAGTTTTAACGAGTCCTGGCTGCTTTAGACAAAACTTTGTTCCACGTGTCATTATTAAGGAAAGATCACACTGCAAACACGCCACACTAACGAGCCATCAACACTGCGACACTAGCGGGAGGACGGCGACCTTGTAAGTGCTGAATATAGAGAGTAAAGTAGCTGCAATCTTTGTTAATGGTTGTCATTTTGAAAGTACTTGACAGAGAGCACACGTAGCCGATGATGAATGTAGGCGCAGTGCAACAGGGGGCAGACAGAGGGATGATATCTGAGGAGAGATGTGCGAGGCAAGGTAGGACACAGGGTTATCTCGGGTTATAACAAGAAGAGACTGGGGGGAAAAATAAAAGGTAGAGGGGTTGTTCCTGAAGGGCTTCTTTTATCTGATTTGCCAGCTGATACAATTACCCGCGAGGATGGCCGACGGGGCGCTGTTTCATGCTGTGACCATGGCAACAGTCACCAAAAGTGGTCGAGCGTGGAAAGGCAGAGCACAGTGTGCAGGGATGAATTTAGAGTAGAGCGAGTGGAGAAAGAAGGGAGAGGACCTGGCTGGTGTGACTAGAACAAAAGATTATTTATAATTGCGTTAACACTTTGGAGATAAGTGTTTGTAGTCCGAGCTTTCAGCGGAGCCTAGGGGAAATTAAGACCTGCAATGTTGAGAGTGGGTTACCAAAGCTATATCTACAAACTGTCCTGCAGGACACAGGTACAACAACAGACTAATGGAAACAGATATCACCACTCGAGGAGACTTTTCTTCCTCTTTAGTGAATGTATTTTAAACATTGTAGCAGGCTCTTGGAGGAGATATTCAGTGAATTTGTAATTTGTAAGTTCAAACAAAGAAGAAGTATATCATATTTTAATTTTTTTTCACCTGATACCAGCAGAGAAATGTGTTGTGGGTGTTTGTGACAAGTTTGGTTGTATGTGTGTATCTGATAAACACTGACGAGGTATATATACGCTTCTGTTCGTGTTACAGTACTTACTTACCGTAACAATTTAAAATGCTCTGCAAGAAGAGTCTGTGGTTGTGTGTAGCTGTGTCGACTGGATCGATCCGCATTTTGACTCTTTCATGTGACGGACAGGTGGAGGCAGGAAGTGATGCCCCCTCAGAATCTAAGGTGGACCAGAGGGTGACGCTGCCCGCAGAGAACGGACTGAGCTACACGCCCATCATCGCCCCGAAACCCCCATCGCTGGTCGGCCACCAGCCCCAATCTGCAGGTACCGTGTGAATCCCAACATCACGTCTTTTCAATAGCTAAAATGTCACCTGAAGTGCAATGTAAATTATGTTAAAACATCATATTTACTTTAAGTAAAACTTCAAATATATCGTATTGATATTTGTTCCATAAGAAAATATGCAGATTATCCTATGAGATGATAGATTATATAGTTTTCCTTCAGTAAATATTTACACCTTACATTTTGGCACCTTTTTATGAAATGTTTATCTACCAATGTAGAATATTTGAATCTGCCTCTAAGATTCTCTTGATAAAAACAGAAAATATGTGTTAGCTCATGTTGTTTGGCTCTAAATTTGTATTTTTGTGGGGGATAAACTCTTATACTACTCTTAATATATCAAAACGACATGTGAAAATACTTGCAAACAACTGGCAAGTCAACATGTGCACTTGTTTTTGTTGACCAGGCTCATTGAAACCATCAGTGAAGACTGAAGACATCATTCAGAGTGTCCTCACGGGTAAGGTTTTCTTTTCAAACTTCATCCTCGAGCATTGCCTCTTATATCTGCGGCTATAGAGAGCTGCAGTAAAGACTCTAAAACCTGGAAATGAGTCAGCATTTCTGCACTTCTGGTTCCCTTCGTCTCGAAGTCAGTGTTTTTTTTTTTTTAGTTAGATGCCTGAAATAATGTCTGTGGTAAACACAAGCGGAGGAGATTTTGTTTTCTTCTACGATATAAAATATGTCAGTAACTGCACCGATTGTGAATTTTAAAGCTTTAAAGTGTCTGTTGTGTCTCTACTCGCGCTCATGTAACCGAGGTGTAGTTTGTTTATAGCCGAACATTTACTGTTTACTTCTGCCGATTGTATTCATTACCAGTGGTGTTCATTTGTCTAGATTATATTGCTGAACAAAACACTTAAGTATCATAAACTTGTGTTTGCCACGGAGCATATTTTATGCAAAACCCCCCATTGTCTTTTTGTGGAGGGAACCATCCCTGCAGATGTGTTCATGATTTATCACAGAATATTTTATTGCTGTCAAGTTTGCAAAACAAAAGTACTTTTCAGATTTAATAATTAAGAGCATTCATAACCATAGAAATCATTTAAATAGCTCAATAAATTCGTATAGTGCAAATGAATTGTAATTTTAAAGATTCTTACTGTTTACCAGAAATGTCTAATGTTTTTCCACACAAAGATCATTATGGTTTTAGGGTAAATTCACAACAACAAATTAACAATATGTTGTCATATGAGGCATATGTATTGCATAGTGCTTATGACATTCTCTAGGTATAATGTGACGACGTTGTTATATTCATCACTCCAATGCAACTTCTAAAACTGCTGATAATCTCTGCAGTTTATATGTTCTGCATATCGATGGCCGAAGAGCAAAACCTCCTATCTGAAAAATGCACTTTTTTGAGAATACTAAATTGCAAAGAATATACAAAATACAAAATACAAAAAAATACAAAAATACCAAAAGAAGAAAAATACACAAAGTGCAGACAGGAGGTCATTCCCACTTTTCCTGGATCATTTTGCAGATAGGAGGTTTTGCACTTTGGCCATCGATATCCACAATTTGAATACTGTGTGTATGATTTGCATTTGACAATTTAACTTGGTTTTAACAACCCTTCCGTGGGTGCTCCGTGCCCTGCCTTTAGAATTAGAGGCTCAGACGGTGGAGGAGCTGAAGCAGCAGAAGGGCTTCGTTCGAGAGCAGAGGAAGCAGTACAAGGAGATGAAGGAGCTGGTTCGGAAGCACCACCGCAAGACCAGCGAGCTGATCAAGGAGCACACCGCCCGTGTGTCCGAGCTGCAGGGCCAGCATCAGCGGCGGCGCTCTGGCCTGCAGAAGAGCCACAAACGAGACGGTAAGAAAAGGTAGGTAGCCCTCCTCTTCTCCTCCTCAAACTGTCCTGCCATCGGTTTGCCTCTTCACCTCTTTATTTCCCTTTTGGTCGGTCCATCTGCAAAACGAAAAGAAAAAATACCCCCCAAAAAAACACATCAACACAATTCAGAAAAAAAAGAGGCTATTGGCTTTTGTTTTTCCCACGGCTAAGCGGACGAATGTAGACACTGTATTTCCAGCACAGCTACAGTTAGCAATAAACATTTTCACAACATAATTAAAAAAAAGAGAAGGCAACAGTCTCTAAGAAGTTTTTTTTTTTTTACAAGCCTTTATACAACTACATACTTTTTTTTCTCTCTGTAGGCTAGAATTCAATGCTACCATGTTACATTTTGTGTAAACGTGTGGCTCTCACATTTTCTTAACCATGGGGGAAACTTTGTTCTTTCTTTGTTGACGATCTCGTCAACAAAGGATGGACAAAGACTGGATATAGAGAGTGGACGTAGTCACCATGACATCACACATCGGTTTGCACACTGTTTCAAAGCCTCAAGTTCGGCATTTTGACCGTCGCCATCGTGGTTTTTAGCCGTCGCCATCTTGGCTTTTTGGCAACCAGAAGTGACACGATAGGCGACCAACATATTACAAATAACTTCATGAACTGAAAACAAACTGTAAACTATCTGAAAACAAACTGTAAACTATCTGAAAACAATCAGACTTATTTTCTACAACCAGAGTCACCCCCTAATGGCCATTAGAGAGAATGCAAGTGTAAGGCACATCCGCATTGCCTTCACCTTTCAGACCCGGAGGCTGCCGCCTTGGGGTCATTGTGGGAAATTAAGTAAATTGCTGTCTGAAGCAATAATATGTGAGGCAAGTTCAGGGACAGTGGAATGGCATTTAAATCAAATAATAAACACAACACATAGTATATATAATGCTCAATGAAATTTCCTTCCCTCCTTTCCTTCTTCATTCCTTTCTTTCTCCATCTACAGAAACACACAACACATCCTTCACTTTGAATACATAGTAAAGCCCGCTACAAGGGGAAGGCATCGCCCTCTTCAGAGAGAAAAAAAAAGGCTGAGCTATGTGTAGAATGAGAAAGAGCTGATAAGGTTTCCTCCGAGCCTCAGGGACTCGTTCAGGGCCCTCGGGACTCCATCACACACTGAAGAATCAGTACTCACAGCAAAGATTACAGTCCCCCCAGCCAGTGTGGCCCGCAGAGGGCCACTGCTTAAGACAGATAACACATTTCAACCAAGTTACTTCAAGGTAGAAGATAAGTGCTCCTCCTGATGTTTGGAATAACTTGAGGGCATCCATGTAGGTACCTGCAATAGTAATACTAACAAATACAAGTTTTATTTCATATAAAGGTGCATATCATAAACATTCATTTACATTTACATTTATAGAATGAGTTAGGACCACTCTACTGAAAGTGGAGGTGGTATCTTAATTTGCGGATGTTCTGTTTTTGTGTATGTGTGTGTGTGTGTGTGTGTGTGTGTGCGTGTGTGTGCGTCTCTAGCCGGTCCGAGCACTCTCTGTCGACCCTGGACCAGGAGCTGGTTGACCTGGATCAGGAGTACAGCCAGAGGCTTACAGAGCTGAAGGAGCAGCAGCAGCAACAGCTCCTCACACTTCGCCAGGAACAGTACTACAGCGAAAAGTACCAGAAACGGGAACACATCAAGCAGGTACTCACACACACACACACACACACACAGTCACATATAATATGTAGATCTGGGACGGGGAGTAAACAGTAAGTAACAGGTGTGCAACAAATCTGTCTCACACTGCCTGTTTTCACTTCTCTTTCAAGAGATTTCTTATCTACACTTAACATCCTCTTTTATGTCTTTTGAAAAATGCCATTTGCATCCACATGCAAGGCTCCAATTCACTTTAGGGCCTTTAAACAGCTTTTGTATTTTGTAGCGAAATGGCCTAATAATTTGAAAATTAGATTCATCTCATATCTCTCGTGTCATATCCAAAACTTGATGTTCCTCTAAGGCCCATAAAGTATTTGTTTGTTATTGTTTGGTATATACTGCAGTAATGCAGTATATAAATGAAGGACTTTTTTTCCTGTCGTGGCCATCACACTTGTAGCTAATTTCATAATTGTCTCTACTGAACTTGTGTGCCGTCATTGAGCTTTTGTTGAGTGACAGCTTGAATGAATATGAATATATTCATGTTCCTCATTTCCTTATATGTCGTTTCCCAGAGTTTATAATACCAGTTAGTAGGGCTGTATCAAATGCAATTTTTTGGCAGTCAAAGCTTTTATTGAGGTTTTCAAATAAAGCTTTGAATGTCTGTCGTCGCATTTTATAATGTGGGATAAGTAGATTTTTTGTTTTTGTGGTTGTATAAATGTAAATGATGGCGCTGTTAGGTTGCTGCTCAGCCTCCATGTTAATACAGGTGCATGCCGCCCCTTGTGTGCGGCAAGCAGGAGAGCAAACAGTTTTTTGGCCGCCATGAAAATGTTGTTTTTGAAAGGCTCAATGCCGACAAATATGGCTTGAATAAGAATAGATACAAACATGTTTTGGAAAAGATTAGTATCTTTTTGAATACATTTTGACTTTTGGACTTTTTTAATTGAAATGTTAATCAAGTTTTAAACAATGCTATGCAGCCACCACTGGAAACTAATTCTACAAAGATAAAAAAAAAAAAAAGCCTGATTTTTATCATCTGCAACTATGCTGAAATACTGAAAGAATGAATTGGCAGTAGCATTCAAACGTTGATTTCAAATTAAAATGTCAACGTTTTGACAGTCATGAACACAAACATATATAAACAAGTCCATATTGTAGCAGTGGGATAAACAAACACTCATTAACACACATGCAGGACTTTGCCCTGACTTGTGTTGGACTGAACGCTGACTGTCTCCTGCTGTCCTCAGCCTAACAGACTAATGACTAAACAAATGGATGACTTGATGCTGCTGTAAACTCCAGCCCCCCCCCCCCCCTACTTTAGGATATTACAGCCATCATTCTGCTGCCTGTGCACATGTTCTGTTGTATGGTGTGGAAAAATTAATGTCTTTTGCTCCAGTACACCTGCACAGTGAGCACAGCTGAGGTGTCCGAAAGGTTTATTCAAGCAAAAGACAACAAGCGGAACGGAGATTGTGTTGTTTTCCTGATATGAATGTTTTTTTTTTTTCCTCATTATAATCTCTACAAATGGAGCTTGAATTAAAGTGAAGTATTGAGTAAAATAATCAAGATTTAAAAGCAGATGTATAGAGTAATAGCTGTCCTCAACTAAAGAAATGCTTAATGCTATTGATTTAACACTCAAAACAATTTGATCAACTAATTGCTCTGGTTGCAAAGTGTCAATCAAGGGGTCTCGGACCCCCTGAGAACCCCATATTTTGCACTCTGACTTGAAATATTGTGTTAACCAGAGATGTGCTCATTATTTTCTAGAAAATAAGTCATTCAGCATGAAAAAATGATAAAGAATGACTAATTGTCTAAATAAATCTTAGTCGACCTATTAGTCGACTTTGAGAGGGCAACTCTAGTTTACCGTCTCTTGACTCTGTTTAGTTCTTTGTGTCGAATTAGGATTCCCTCTTTACCCTCTCTCTCTCTCTCTCTCTCTCTCTCTCTCTCTCTCTCTCTCTCTCTCTCCCTCTCTCTCTCTCTCTCCCTCTCTCTTTTTCTAGCTGGTTGAGAAGCTGACCACTATAGCAGAAGAGTGCCAGAGTGCTCAGCTTAAAAAGATCAGAGACATCTGTGAGAAGTAAGACTGTCCAGCATGCAGCGTGCACACACATTCACACAAACACAAACATTTTCTCCCACGTTTTCATTCTCTACATCGTCCTCTTCCTCCATCTCTCCAATCCGCAGAGAAAAGAAGGATCTCAAGAAGAAAATGGACAAGAAAAGGCAAGAGAAGATCAACGAAGCCAAATCTAAAGACAAGAATGTGACAGAGGAGTAAGTATCTGGTTTTGAACGTTAATAACCCAACAGTTGATGAAGGTTGTTATATTTGTATGACCACTAGATGTCACTAAACACTGAAGATTTATCTCTGTTGGGAGTAGTTGCTTTGTTTGACTGTTGATGAAAATTGTCTCCCTCAGAGAGAAATTGGAGATCAACAGATCGTTTGTCAACGAGGTGGTGCAGTACATCAAACGGGTAAGAGAGGATATGGCTGGTCTGACAGAGAATGTGTAGTCCATAATGATCATTACCATATAATATGCTAGTAATATAATAATTCAAACGTGTATTTCGTGATACACCACTGCCTACAGTACTAATCATCTGTGGGTATGGCAATTATTATTATCGATGATATGCAAGGACCTTATAGTATCCGTGTGTGTGTGTGTGTGTGTGTGTGTGTGTGTGTGTGTGTGTGTGTGTGTAGTTGGAAGACGCTCAGAGTAAAAGACATGAGAGACTACTGGAGAAGCACAAGGATATCCGCCAGCAAATCTTGGATGAAAGGCCAAAGGTAAGACGTTTATTTAAAAAAAAAAAGAAAATCTCAAACGAAACTCAAATGTGAAATAAGTCTTTGTTTGTGATGTGTTTGTTGATACTGTACGCTGATATTTTTCTTTAATTCCATCACATTCTCACCATAGCGCATTTTTTAAGTTACCGGCCCGTTGCATGGCAGGATCTACCGTTGGGACGTCCAGGGTGCTCGGCCCAGCATGTCTCTGAATCCTTGCATGTGTGAAATAAAAAAATTAATTAAAAAAAATAATAATTTCCCAGTATTAAACGGCAACACCAACTAAATTAGGAATTCCAATGTATTATTTATATGGCCTATGAAAGAAACCAGAGAAGTAAGTTTATTGTTATCGGGGGAACTGGTCTCGTACATATTATGGATGCTCCATACACATTATGAGGGCCACTATTGCTAAAAACTGGTGTGGCTACAAATGGCGATCCAGCAACAGACATTTTAAAAATTACAAGAATTAAAATATGTTAAGACCTTTATTTGGTCGGTTGGTGCAGAATAAATACATGGATTTGACACACATCTTGGGACAGTATTTTGCTCTTTAGAACAACAGACAACATGGATGTTTCATACGAAACATTACTTTGGTTAAACGTGACTAAATTGTCCTTGAACCAAATTATATCTCAAACTGAACACGCACTATGGATTTACACCACTGGGGGGCGACCTGGCCCAGGTTTAGTGACATATGACTGGCGCTTGTGTGCAAAATGTCAAGATGACCTCCAAAATGAAAAAAAAAGTTTTTCCCACTTAAATATTTGTGCTGATATTAGAATATATGTTTGAATACCAATACCTGCTGTACTATATTTATGGATGCAGTAGAAACAGTATCACTATGTGAAAGAGTTGTTTGGTTGCATATGAATGAAAACGGGATAATTGCCACATAAGCTAGAGCTCCCCTGCTGTGGCTGCATCAGTCCCTGGCTGTAATCCGTTTCCTGGTGACAGGATATTACCATCATGCCACTCTGCTGGGAGTTTTAGCATGACTGCTTTTCCTTTTATGAGTTGCGCAGTTCCCAACGTTGTCATTGTGACTGTCATTGTAGGACGACTGTGCAGCTGAGGAGCACGGTAAGACCATCGTTGCATCCGAGTATTAATATAGCATCAGTGCGGCGGCACATTAATATGCAAGCTTTCACACACCTGGGACACTGACTGGCAACAAGCGACTGCGCATTGCATCTCTGTGATGGCTGAGACCTGACAAGCATTATTACCACAATGCAGAATACCGTATGAACCTTTGCAAATATGTTATGGTTTTTTTTCTGCGAGAACGACAAAAACACAGTGTCATCTGCACAGCTTGGCAGCGTCACAATATAACAGGGACAGCAGATTGGCCTGTGAATAGTGAGATCACACCCCAGTCGGAGTGCTCGTATTTGATCCCACGGGTGGACGTGTCCTTGAGGAAGAACCTAGATACCAACCAGAGGGAAAGAACATCACCATTTTGGGTTACCAATAAGGTATATAAAATCAACAACAGTTTGTTCTGTTAAAAGCATAAACGTCTCAGGCATTAACACAATGTTGCATGAAGGATCTCTGGGATTTCCTATCAGCATGCATAGTTGTCACACTTGTAAGATATTTGTAGTATGAAACCATTATACTAATTATGGACGTGTAGTTTGTCACCATCATAGCGCTGATATAATCTCATGTGGTACTAGTACATGCACTAAACACAAAGACAGTAACAGTCATCTTCTCTTCTCGATCTCTCTGTGATTTCCAATGATCTAATGCAGTACTAACCTCATTGCAGCACACTGCCAGTATAATCAAGATTACCTAGGAGACACTGGTGTGATCCCCTTGTTATGTTTCTTCTGTTGACAAATGGAGAACATACCATACCATTTTTTTTTTTTTTTTTTAAAGACAGGCATAAATCGGAAGTGTTCTTTTGGAGACAGCCCCATAAACGCTCAGTCTCAAAGTGAAGGCTCCTCATTCCATCTGAAACCACTTGGAGTTGAGTGTGGGAGGTGCAGTGCAGACAGCCAGCCCAACACCTCACATTCAATATGGAGAAATGAAGGAGTGAGACTAAAATGCTGACCAGAGGGTAGTGTGTCAAATACAGGATGGAGAGCGGAGTGTCAAATGATTGTGTTTGCCTTGTTAACCGCCTGCTTGTTGTGTAAATCCCTCAGGTCATTGAACTGCGCTCTCTTCTAATGTGATATTGTGGTGGACTTTCATCATCTTTTGATGGTTACATGAGCAATCTTGTCAATAACACCAGAATTGCAATGATTTCAAAGTGAGATGAGCCGTATGAAAGATTATCATCAGGGTCTAATCAGCGTGGATTTTCCTCAGACGAGAGGAAGAGACGCTGCTGTTCTTCTCTTCCAATCAGATGTTAGCCACCGTCATTTCCCACAAAATTGTAACTGATTATCCATCACTCAACCGTTGTCGCAATCACTTCCCTAAATTGACATCCGGACATTGGCAAATTTAATTCCCCCGAGGAAAGGCTATTACATAGTAATCAACCATCTCTGCAAAATTTGTTCTCATGCAAAGACACTCATTTATATGCAAAATATGCAACAGATGTCAGTGAACACGACTCTGGAGACAGCGAGCTGAGAATGCCCAGGGTTATGTCTGTTAAAAAATTCAGCATGCGACCCACAATGCTGCGATAACAACCAGTTGTGTGGGATTTGGTGCTTAAAGGGATACTTTGGATTTTTTTTAAATGGGGTTGTATGAGATGTTTTACCCATAGTCAGTGTATTATTGGTGGCACGCCTCCCCGGTTTGGAGAAACAGACTGATATACCAGCAATGTACTTCTATGGACGGCGGCAGCAGCAAAACTTATTTTATAAACCTAAAAGAAAGGCCTACCTATAAAAAAATCAATAGCAGTTTAAGTATTGGCTATTTTCTCCGCTTTACCTTGTCGTCAGACAGAACTGAAGCCATCATCTATGCTCTCTGCAAAGCCACAAGGCTCCTTTCACAAAACCACTAATTTGACCTTGGAGATGTTTTTTCTTTGTGTTTTAGGGTCAGTTCAGATTCACCAAAGTCACCCAATAACGCAAACAAACAAACCGATCAAGGCAGCCGTAGAACAGCAACTTTTGTGTTCTATAAGTTAAAATTATTGTTTGTGACTGTGGTTTTTCATTGTGCCAGTTTTTAGCTGCCCTGATTATAATGTTTCAGTTATTATCTTTAACCTTGAAGGGTAACCTTCCCAGAATGCCCTTTTCTTTTAAAGGCACCTGAAAGAGACATTGACTGGAAATATTGACCTAAAATATCTATTCACTCACAATGTGTATCTAACTGTAGCTGCTATCAGCACTGTAACATTCATCAATATCATAACCAATATCATTCGGTCATCAATACAATATTACCCTCGTAACATGTCCCCGACAGGTCAGTCGATATAGCTTTGGAGAGTCAGCTAACAGGAGCTCATCTCTTTACATACATGCTTTGAACTTCATCCCCCAGCAGCACTAACATGTTGGTTACATACAACTGAGTTAAGTCTAGTTTCCAGCTCCCCCTATTAGCATTTGGAAATGTCCTTGAGCAGAACGCTGAACCCAAAACTGCTCCCACTGAGCGGGGCATTGGCCTCGCATGGCGGCTCCGATACCATCTGTGTGTGTGAGTGTGATGAATATGAACCCTTGTGAAGCACTTGGCTCACGTAGTTGAAGCTCTTTGTGAATAGAGTCCATTCAGCACGGTTGAAACTCCTCAAAATTATATTTGAAGCAAAGGGTTGTTGAACCCAGCTCTTTATTAGTCATTTGGTACATTGGATGAATGCAAACAACAACAGACATGTAAACATAGAATGCATTATGGGCTAAAAAACAGGATGTAGAGCGCTCCAATAGGGGCTAATGGATGAGGGCACAAATAACCAGGGCAGAGCAGATATAAAAATACTTTTGTTGTGAGTTCCTACGTTTGGTGTGTGCGTTAGTAGACAGAGAGACGGAAGATACAACATACTTTATCTCTCACACAGTTCTGACCCAGTTTCTCCATTGGGCTCAGAGCTGCCACTAATGGACAGCTATAACTATCCCTGGTGGAGACCCTGAGAGCCGAGCGGCCTGCTACAGTGGTAGTTGTGTGTGTGTACATGTGCATGTGTTATACCAACCCAAAAAACTAGCTTGGATTTTTTATCAGTACGATTTTGAAGTCCTGGCTCATGATAGTTTTGAGGATCACAGACTGAATGTGAATGAGAAGGTAGAGATGGAAAAAAAGAGACGTGGAGAGGTTTGTCGTCACTGCCAGCGTGAGCACTCAGGTGTCACTGTCGTGCTAACGATCCAATCAGCACGCCCACCAGGAGACCAACGCTGTTCCCTCCAAACGGCAACCCCCTGTGCTGAGTAATGACGCTGATACGGAAGTGCCAAAAACACGCAGTTCCTCAAACAGCCACTTGAGGCTGGCTTCAAACGCGAGCCGGTCTCCATAGACCTCCATGTTAAAATGCCCAGCTTTACAGCAGAAATAAACATGTTTTACTTGTCTGGATTTAAAAAAAAAAAAACGGTTTTGGTCTCTAAAGCTAATATCTTCATTCCTGAAAACTGGATGGTGAGTTTTTATATAACTCTCCCGTTGAAATTAAATAGAGGCTTAAAGTTACGCATAGATGAGGGTGTGGCCGCTTTGAGTGAGTGGGTGTCGTCTCAGGTCTCCTCTGCTGAGTCACCTGGGCCCACGTCAGCTCCACCGACGATCCACCTCTTTGCCCATTTTCATAGTCAGACTGTCCTTACTGCCGTGAAGGCCAGAAACCCATGGGTGACCTCACCACCCATATTGTAAGCAGTCTATGGTCCCTCGTCAAGACCCTATATCTTGGCACATTTCGTCTTTTCATCTTCTCTGGTTAGTTGCGACCACATAGTCCAGTTCACATTGCCGTATGTCCACGTTTAATTACTCACACCTATTGAGATTATCTTTTTATCAACTGGAGAAAACAAGTCCTTGAGATCATTCACTCAACTTGATTAACATAAGGGCTGTTTGAAACCTTCTCTTAAGATAACCATTCATTACATTAAATTGGACTTTTCAGGAGGTACGACTTTAAGCTTTTTACATCTGATCTGTTCAGGCTTTTTTTCTCCAACCGTCCCAAATGTGGTCAGATCCCACATTCTTTGAATCAAAAAGGGACAGATAAGACAGGCATCTAGTGACAAGGACTCCGTCTCAGCCTCCAGACTAAAGGCTTACCAGGCCATATTGTTATTCCTCTGTACCAGTCATCCCCTCACAAACACCAATTTTGGCTGTGAAAGACAGTATGAAATAGTGGTAAGGCCATATGTTTCACAGCAGTGTGAGTTGGTGTGTGTGTGTGTGTGTGTGTTCATGTGTGTGTGTGTGTGTGTGTGTGGCATAAGTGCTCGTTATTACGTTGGAGACTTTCTGATTCTTTCTTACTTGGATAAAAAGGAGAAAATAATCTGATGGTGTCTCCCCACTGTGCAAGCCTTGAACCAAACGTACATGCACACACACACACACACACAGGCTCGTTTGTTCGACGAGCAGGAGTCCTGTGCAGTCGTCATGGAAACTCGGGTCCCCCACTCGTCCCCTCCCCTGCTCCCCCCTCCCTACCGCTCATACCCTTCTCTATCCTTCATGACTCTCTGCAATCTGTTAATTTGGAAGTGAGTGCTCATGACGCAATCCTAATGATGGTTACTGGAAGAAAGCAGCAGGAAGAGGATGGAGGGATGAAGAGAGGGTGAGCAAACAGGTTGGTGGAGACATGGAGGACTGAGGTGTGAGTGGCCCCCTCCCCTCTCTCTCTCTCTCTCTCTATCTCTCTCTCTCTCTCTCTCTCTCTCTCTCTCCCTCTTTTGCTCTCCCTCTCTCCCTCTGTCGCTCTCTCTGTCTCACCCTCTCACTGAGTGATGTAGGGGTGGCCACTATGTTCCCTCATCACAGACTTTGATCTGCATCATCTCTGCCTGCCGGGTTTGCATCAATAATGCACTTGTGCCCATACATACACACACACACACACACACACACACACACACACACACACAGGGAACACAGCGTACAAACCAGAGGTAGTGAAGTAAAATCCATTGAGCATGTGTGAGTGTGCGTACATGTTGCACGCTTGGTTACTCTTCTGTTCAAAATGTGCTAGCTGCTGTTTTAGATCAGTGCTCGAGAGTTCATTATGTATTGCCCACACGTTCTAATGAAGCTCTCCAGGGTCATCCTGTGTCTAAAGAACATTCCCGACTGAACTCCTGCTGCACACTTTCCTCTCTACAGGATGGATTTTAGGTTTATCGCTTCAGCATGCATGAGCCTTTTATGAGAGGTGAGGCCAGCAAAAAAGATGATGCAAGGGAGAGGATGGAAGAGAAGAGTGTTGCAGATGAAAGTGTTGAAGTGCAGCATTGTAGCTGGTACATATTTGGTGACATACTATAAGTTGGACTGTATCGCAAAGTTTGTTGGAGGCATTTGAGTACATGAGAAAAGTCAAGTTGTTTGTAGCATTTTACCAAATTTAAAAGTGTTACTGTATTATTATTATTGAAAATAAGACTGTTGAAGAACATTTTCAGCCTCTACTAGTCTTTCAAATAAATCTTGGATATTGTGCCACCAAATTAGTTAAAAAGGAATTTCCCAAGAAATTGTTCAGTTGCTGGAACAAAATACAATTCAGGAAATAGTAATAGTAATAAACAGTTGAATCTCCGTATTAAACACTTAAATCTGATTTAAATGAAAACGTTTCTGATTCGGGTACAGACCTAGAACCCGCAGAGAATTATCACCCAAATCCTCAGTTCCTCTCCAGAGCGCCTGTCAGTCGCCCAGACCTTTACTGTTCTCTTTACTGTGCTCTCATAAACCTTGTTTACGGGAGCAGAAGGCTAATGTTTTGCAGAAACACTACCTGTCCACCACTAGACAACAGACAGACAAAGTTAGCTACCAGCTGGTGAACATAGTGGAGCATTTAGCAGCGAAAGGCCAGATATTTCCCTCAAGAGCTGGTGGAAACCAAAACAGAGCTAAAAGGAGAGAGAATATTGGACTTATACGCATCAGCTTGCCAAAAAAAATCTCTGAACTTTTCAGAAAAGCACTGGTGACATCACTGTAGTGAATGGAGGAGAAGCTTGTTTTGTCCGTGTCTGTCTATCCTAAAGCAGACGTCCTGCGTTTGGTGCTCGTGGTGAAAACACAATGTAAAACAGATAGATGGTGGCCCAATAGATCAAATAAAAAAGGCAAAGGAGCGATGCCAGTCTACCACACAACGGGGGTTAGAGTGCTGATATGTTGTGAAGATATTGTTGTCTTAGAAACATTCTGCCAGAAAAAGGAGCTATGTGGACCCTTAATAGGCAGCTGTTTGCCATATTAACTTAATAAAGGGATAATATGTCAACGTTGTGTTTACAGCTTTTACAGCTGCCCCAAAGTGGCCAAAAAAAAAGAAATTCACTTTTTTTGAATTTTATTTTTTAAAGCTCCCTTTAAAAACTACTAATCACTGTTATTTCTCCACAGTAATTATATTTTAATTCATTAATGACATACAAATGCATCCTGTAGCATCCTTTAGTTGGCACCCACATAAACGTCTCAAGACACCTCCAAAACACATTTCACAGCCAGCCTTCCCTTTCGAACCAATCCTTTTAGGGGAAACACTCATTACTCTGCAGGCAATGTGGAGGTATGCACGAGGGGTTTTTCCTGAACCTTAAGAGAGGAATCTAAGAAAAAATCTTGCAAAGCAACCGATGACTTATTTGAAAGGAGTCAGGAAAAGGGCTCTGAGACCCACACCCACCCACACACACACACACACACAAAACACACACACACACACACACACACACACACAGAAAGAGTAATAGTTTATGGGATTGTAGCTACTCCTGCCTCTCTCTCTTTCATTACCTGTCGCTCGTCCTCTTGCATTGGGCTGCCGCAGTTCATTTTCATAGTTATGACCAATACAGTGGAAAGAATATAAATGAAGGAATGGCGTTTCCTTTCCTTGCAGCTCTCTCTCTCACTCTTTCACACACATACACACGCACACACACACACACACACACACACACACACACACACACACACACACACACACACACACACATCTTGCATGCACAGCGAAGCTCCTTTTTCTTCAAAAAGCCTGTGGTGCTGACAGGGTGGTGACCTTGTCTCATCTCTTGGACATGGGCTCTTGGTTTTAGCCTAATTGGGCCGTGTTCGGATACGCAGTATATCTCAAGGTCAAGAGCGGGACTAGGAGCAGAAGCTGGATAAAACATGCATACAAAGACAGAAAAGCACCTTTCCCTTAGACCTCCTCATTGTGACTGCACGTCGAGGCAGAGTTAACGTGGCTGCACACTCAGGCTGTGTGGTGCGTCGCCGGTTGAGGGCTTTTTTTTGCGACGCTGCAGCAGGCGTTATGTCACGACTCAAAGCAAAGAATTAATTTGGCTCTTTGGAGGCCCTCTCCGCTTCCCTTGATAGCTTCTCAAAACGAGGACAGCTGGTGAAGAAGGTCACGGAATGCTGTATTTTAAGAAAGGCAGAAGTGTGTGTCTGTGTGCGTGTGCGTGTGCGTGTGCGTGTGCGTGTGGTTTGTTGACAGATGACAGGTCTTCAGAGATGAAGGACAGATTTAAAAGCTGGCTGGATAACCACCGCTGGTCGGAGTCCAAACAGAAACTGGACCACACACACGTATATATATATATACTGCATGCACACAGGAAAAGTACAAGCTGAATAAACAAGCAAATGTATTTCTTACGTTGCGGTGGTGTTGGCCGCTGTTCAGTTTCGAAACGACCATTATTTTCAACCGGTTAGTTGGCTAGTTTTAAAGCGCCACAGTTGACCTTATTACAGTTTAAAATGCTGAGGCGTTTGATGTCCCAAATCTGAATTTACTTCCAATCTCCTCTCTGCCAAACTGCTAATATGTCAGATGAAAGTTGGAGATCATAAAATCATAAATTAAGGGAAGTCCTCTCTGGCTGTCTGTTCTCTAATCCCTCTTTCTTTAAATTCCTTGAGGGTTTTTTTTTATACCTCGAGCTGTCCCCTTGGTGAGAGTAGAGCGCCGTCCTCATGGCTCAGCACCCAAGTTCTCACAGAAGACCGTCGGTGTTCGCCTCGGAGCTGTTGATTGCATGCAGAGGACACACGGGTGCGTGCGCGCCGCACATAGACACATGCCCACGTCTTTTGCTGAGATCTGCCTGGTGCCCCTAAGACTCATCTGCCCCCCCTCCCACCCCTCCCTCTCCACCCCCTCTCACTCCCATCTCCTTCACATGTGCCAGGGTATCATCGGATGGGAGAAAGATGACAGCTTTAATCAGAGGGTGTTTGTGCCTCAGCAGGCAGGGTCGAGGCAAGCTCCATATGCACATACACACACACACACACACGCACACACACACGCACACACACACGCACACACACACACACACACACACACACACGGTGTGCAGACTGTCCCACCACTAAGTAGGTCATGCGCACTGCAGAGCTGGGAGAGAGAGAGAGAGACGAGCTGTGGTGCATCTTTAGCCATCTGGTTGTGATGTGGTGGATGGCCGCTCCATGAGACCCACGGAGAGAGTGAGAGGAAGAAAGAAAGAAAGAAAGACAGAGTGAGAGAAAGAAAGAGAGAGAAAGAGAGAAAGACATGTTCCAGGCAAGGTGACCTTAAGATGCTGTGCTTGGTGGGGGCTTCATCAGGCTCTGCCGAGTCAAGAGCTCCTTCATTTCACACGAAGGCAGACAGTAGCCACGAGTGTTATCTGGCCGTGTGCGCTTCCACTCAAAGTTTGGCTTTTTTTTGTGTCGGTGCACACACTTTTCACTCCGGAGACTATAGTTAAGGGTTAATGCTGAGATTTTAGCTCAGTGTTCAGGTGACAAAACGGAAGAAGGAACCCGTGGGTTTCTGTGGAGTTATCTGTGTTCGGGAATTTTCATATAGATATGTATTGTTCAAGGTGAAAATGCTAAAATTAGATCACCCTAAGTTAAGACAACTCAGCAACAGGCTCAGACGAGACACGTCAGTAAACTGAACTTCTAAACTTCCCCTTTTCAGCATTGCAATTCTGCTCACAACTTTTTCCATTTGAGCTGAAGTCTCGAGAAAGAGCTGCTATAATTAGGGGAGGTCTTCTTTTAAGTGAGGTTCGTGCATGATATACTCAAACAACATTTAATTTAAAAAGAAGCGCAGGAATCTGAGCAAACGCTCGATGCCAGATTGTGATACATGAGAGTTTTTCCATTCGCTTGAGGTTTGATACCCAGCCCACACTCGTCTACTCATACATAATCTTAATCTACAGGATTTAACATCAGTCTAATTTACAGTATAGCGCTGCATTCAAATGCTGTGAAGGCAAGTACTTTGTATCAATCAGGTCTTGCAACGCAGCACTCCTAAATTAAATGGATGTGGCCTCTCATAAACCGAAGTGCAGAGGGAAGAGCATTGGAAAGTCCACGAAGAGCGGGATGGCAGTCCTTGACCTTCATTCTAACTCCTCTCCTCTCCTCGCCCCCCCTCACCCATTGTTGAGTGTTCTCGTGAATATTTCTTGAACGATTCAGGGCTTCTCTCTGCCAGCTGTAAATGTCACGGGCGCTGTATTGATCGGAGACTGGATGTAGACCAGAATTCAGCTTTGTGTTTAGCAGCTTTCTCGATCTGACTGTCCGTGCAGGAGTGCGTGTACGCCTCAAACATTTTGCAGATTTACGGCGTCGATAACGCCGACCTTGTCTGTTCCTCCGACCGGGTCCATAATGCATCTTGTATTAAGATTTGTTTACTTCCGAGTTGGAAGTTGGGTGTGAGTCTGAAGCGTGTCCTTATTGGAATGACAAAGGCCTCTCAGATGAAATATGGATCCCAGATAAACCCTCCGAGAACTCGCGGGTATTTTTCGATCTCTCATAATGCTGACATGACTGTATTGCGCTGTGAAAGTGTGACACCATTCATCTTACCGGCTTTTCTTTTAATTACTGCTCTCCCGTGGGAGCCAGCTGAGTAGTTAAACAGAGAAATCAGCATTACAGCAATTATTGGCTTACAATGAAATGAATACAATCTTGTCATCTGTAATCATTGGGGGCTTCTATGCCTGGGAGAAAATAGGTCCTCCTTTCTATTTCTCAGCGAGGGTTGGAGGGTGTATTTATATCTACATGGATGCAGAGAGGATCCTTGGCTACCTGAGAGGGCCAATGAACCTGAAGGACCTTATTATGGTGTATTTATTATTGTAAGTCATGGAATATAGCAGAATATCTATGAAAAATAATCTCTAACTAACAGTCATGGTAATAATTTACAGGATGAACTGTACCCTAGCACATGCAAAACAATGTGCACTGTGTTGGAATTATTGTTCCTTTAATCAATATTTTGTTATCAAGAGTGAGTCACGTGACTTCATATAATGTGGAAGGTGTCACTCATAGTGAAAAACCTCACAGAGAAATATTCTGCTCCTCTGTTGTTCCCTTCGCTCTCCGGTTCCTTTTTAGCATCTTTCAGCTCAAAGTTTTGGTTTTACAGTTGTGGTATCTTGGTAGACAAGTGAAAAGAGCATGGTTTTACAGGAAATATCATGAGAATCATGTTCATTATTTTTGTAACTTTTATATATGCTGGGAGACCTTATGATTTAAGATTTCCTGATTTAAGATTGTTACTTTTTCACTAAAAAGGATGTTCACTAAGATCTGTGTCCTATCTGTGATTCAATAACATATTTGTTTCTTAGCCAGGTTAAATGATCCCAGTATCTTTTAGGGCCATTTAAAGGGTTTTAAGCATATTTTGATGATTATCAGGTTATTATCGTGAATCTCAATTATTTTGTCCAGGATAATCGTGACATGAAATTTCCATATCGTGCCTAATTGTTGCTTAAAGGTACCGTGTGGAGTTTTTGAATTCTAGGAGTGGCATGTAGCAATGTTTTTTTTAATGAGTCCCTATTTTGTTTGTGTTATGCATTCGCCTTAAGATGCAACGCAATCCCAAATCCTGTTGCAAGGGTCGAGCTCTTTCCCTGATCAGCACATCGTACCAAAGGGCCAAGAATGGCAGGGAAATAAGAAGAGCGCTAGCAAGTAAAGATAGTTATAGTTAATGCAGGATTTATAGTGTTGTTTCACTATGTTTCATGAGAAAGGAAATTCATTTGACATATTGGTTCGTTGTCAAGGTTACACAAAAATAGGCTGGTTGTTGCTGATGTTCCTGGATTCAACAGGTCCATGACATGTGGTTGTCACTGAGCGTTTTCCGTGGCTGATTGTTCACTTTGAACTACTTTGCCTGCAGAGCAGTTGATGCAAATAAGTGAAATGAGTCGTTCAACTGTCAGATCGGCTTGTCGAGCCATTATGTACGCTGGAAAAGTCAAGTGATCATGCTTCACATTAGTGTTGTCGCAATAATACTTTCTAACTTTCGTACAATACCTTGAGAGCTGAAATGTTTTTTCATTAAAAGAGAAATAGCACTGTGTGCTTCCCAGTATAACCACTATCTTCTACTGTTGGCTGTTGAGCAGCTCAACTGAAATGGGTGACAGTTAAAAGTACAGCTTGTTAAACTGGGGAAATAATTACATATTGCGTTTGGGATTTGGTGTTCTTGTAATAAGCTAATGTGACTGGCAGACTAAAAATCTAGGTGTGGGATCATATGGACACAATCTGCTCTGCTTTCTGTCTTTGTGAGGATCATCAAATGTATTTAACACCTTGATTGATTGATTTGCTTTGATCTTCTAGTTGTGTCTTTTTCGCCCGTGTGGTAACTCGTGTTTTTTCCCCCACAGCTACAGAGCGATCTGGACCAGGAGTACCAGGACAAATTTCGCCGGCTACCCGTGGAGATCCAAGAGTTTGTTCAGGACAGCAGCAAGGCCAAGCTTAGCGACGACGGTGTCCATGGAAACCTCGTCGCCTCCTCAACAGCGGAGAAGCTCAACCACAAGGCGTCGCACTCGGAGGACGACACGGAGGAGGGCTCGGCGGAGCGAGTCTACGACACGCCCCTTTAGAGGTTCAAGCCCTCGGCGCTTTGCTTCACACTGGGACACTGATTGGTGGATGTGTTTGTGACCACAGCTCTAGGATGAGACTGCCCCGACTTGGGTCCTAATTTTAACCAATGGGAGGATTAGATCAAATCTGAGCCTGAACTGGTGAGTAGAGGTGCTCTCTGCGTAGAGTGCAGTCTTGTCCGGGAAAAAAACGTTTCATGTAAATAGTAACTTTTTTGTGTATTTATAAGTTACCTTTATGTTGTCGTCTCTTTCGGTACGGCCACAGGATGTGTTACAAAGCACTAACTATTTGCAGGAAATAACTTACTTGAACTATTGCACAGAGAGAGTAGTTTCTTTTTTATTATTTTTTATTATCATGATATTGACAGCAGTGGTGGTTAGTGAGGTGTGTGGTGCCAAGATTTTGAATTTACTTACAGTGGACATTGTCATTTAAGTGGCGTCAACTTGTAGTGTAAAGAAACCACTGCATATTCAGCCTTTAAAGCTTCCATCTTTATAAGATTTAGATTCATCCTCACTTATTTGCACTCCCTACGTAACCATGTAACTCTCTTACTTTTACCCAGAGGCACTGGTGGCTTGCTGGTTCTCGATTTTGTTCTCACAGAACTAAAGCCTAAGTGTTGCTGCTATTTTACTTTAAAACCCATCACTTTTTTTAACCATTATTTGTTTTTGAGGATATTTGGCATGGTAATATTATGGAGTTATTTTTTTTTGGCTAGTTTTTTAACAAGTTTGCATTGTTTGTGGGTGATTCCGCCCAGAGAGGAAGTGAAGAGAAAGTGTGTTGTACAGTATCTGCATGTATTTGAACAACTGTAAACGTTACAGTAGCTCTGTAGCAGAGATGTCTATTAAATGTAAATCTATTTTCTCTGAAACATTTTAACTAAACCTGCAAACCAGTGTGGCTCCAGTGTGTGGCGTGATACATCACTGTGGCGTGAGCTGGATGGGACTAAAACAAGTAACAACACACCCTTCTCATAGATCCAACAGAAGCTGACTGGAGTTAACCAACACGTTCTCGTCCCATACTGCCGCTTTGTCAGACCCCTTGGCGACGCTTTCTAACGGACTGGGTAGCCCAGCGCACAGTCCCAGTAAACACGTGGTTAACGTTGTGAATTTAAAATAAAAACACGCGCTTAGGTTTCGGGCAACAAAACCACTTACTTAGGTTTTTTAAAAACATCATGGTTGGGCTTGAAATAACTGAACAATGTAACATAAGTACGTCACTAACGCCACTTAAAACAGTGTCTCGAACACCGGTCTCCTGGTTGAAAGTGGGTTTTTTTGGTCATTATACTACGTTATCTTACTCCGGGAGCATTCGCTCTGAGCGTCTTATAATGACGCGAATGGGGTTACGTCGTGGTTAAGAGAAAGCCCGGTACGTCTCACACAGTTGGTGTGGTGCGACACGCTGAGGGTCGTGGCCGGGCTCAGTTAACAGGTTGCACGTTGTATTCTGTACCTTTGTCCCCGTGAACTAAAACAGTCACACCAGGATATTTAAACAGAAGAAGAGGAGCCTGCTGTAGTTTTATAGAAGTGGCCTTCCTCTTAACTGGTTCGTTGTGTACCTACAGTGGAATGTGTGTTCAGTTCCCCAGTAAACAGCAGATGCCTGAGGACCACAGGACGTACAGTACATGTCGCCCGCTGGCATTATTGTCACAACGTTCGCTCACAAATCAGTAGCTGTATTTTGAAGCGGTGGAAATAGTTGAGTTATGCTCATAACGGACGCCCAAACGCTCAGTTTGTATCTGTGAGACACCAGCGTTGACATGATCTAATGAATAACTCCACTATTTCCTCTTTATGTAAGAGACTGTGCCCATTCAGTAACCACGAGGACGTTTTTTTAACTTCCCTAACTGTCCAGTGCCATTTAACTCACGGGTCATTTGATATCAAATCATATTTCAGCTGAAAAAAAAAGTAAAAAAAAAAAAAGAAAAAAAGTTGAATGTGAAGGATTACCTGACATGTAAGTACAAACTACTTTTTAAAAAGACGATATTGATGTGAGAGTCCTGTGCCTTTGAATAGGTTTGCCTTGTTTGATGTTGAATGTGTGAAATGCATCATTGTTTAAATTGCCATTATATTATATTATATGAAGCTGTCTGATATTGAATAGACCGTGTGCACTTTTAAGTACAGTACCACTACTGAGTAATGCTTGTGATGAGCAGTATTTGACATGCGTCTCATAAGAAATGCGAGACATCCTTCTTTTTAGCCCCCCTCCCCCTTCTCATCAACTTACGTGTATGCACTCTGGAAATGTAAATGTATGTATGACATAAAGGATAAAACATGAAGTTGATTAAAAACAAAAAATATAGTGTAAAGGGAATTTGCCTGTAATTAAAATAAATGTGGCTATTATTGTACTTTTCTGGAGTGGAGTTGTGTGTCTTTTGATTTGTCGTTGAATAGAATTGTGTTTTTATTTTTTGTTTTTACAGCTTAACCTTTTACGTCTGTGTATGTGGTATGTTTTTGAATTATGGTCATTCCCACACTTGATTGTCTTTATTTTCTACGCTTTTTTCCGTCACCTTCTTGTATTCAATTATCAAACACTTCCTCAGCAGGTCCATTGCCTTCATCTTTTCTTTTTTTCTCCAGTTCTTAATTGTGGGTTTTGTTTACATTTTGTTTGCCATCATATTTGTCACATGCCATTGTCTCGTCACGGTTTGTTATTTTACTTGGAATAGAGACTTCAATGTCAACCCACAGTCTTATTAACACAGTAAAGACTGGATAATGATGCTGGAGGAAGAGAATAAAAGGACAATATAGAGACTGACGATGATAAAACCACATTACAAGAAAGCAGGTCACATGTGTGACAAACCCGGCTATAGAGTGTGTGTTTGGTAGCATCTGTGGGGCGACTTGGCATGTATGCACTGTATGTATGTATGTATGGTATGTATGTCACACTCAGGGAAGCGGGGGCAAGCCTCGACGACCTACTTCCTATCATCTCCTAGGAAACAGTTCCTTTGAAATAACCCTAAGAGGAACATGAATTCAAACACTTCCACGACTGAATCACTGGTCAACGCTTTAAAGGAACAGTGTGTTGCGTCGGATCTATTGGCAGAGATGGAATATAATATAAATACGCGTTCTTTCTTTACTGTATAATCACCTGCAAATTAGAATAGTTGTGTTTTCATTACCTGAGAATGAGCCGTTTATATCTAGATGCAGCGTTTTCAAATTTTTTTTGCGTCAGCCACCGAAGGTTTCAGTTGTGCGGCATCAGCCACTAGATGCCGCACAAACCTACACGCTGCACCTTTAAGCAAGGGAGCGCTAGATCAAACAGGATTGTTAATATTTATTTCAGTACGTATTTGTGTCAAGCACATTTTCCTTGTTATTACTCACATGTCCAACACAGTGTGGACTTTTAGTCTGGCAATGCATGACCCATTTGTGTCATAACTAAACAAGTGAGAATAAACAGTATGTGCACATGTTTGTATTGTACATCTTGTGCCTAAAATGTCAAATGAATCACTTTATTTTGGAGGGGGGCGGGGGGGATCCCTGCACGCCACACACAAGTATGTCTGCTGCCACTATTTTGCTTTGAGCATGCCCAGTGATAACACGTTTTTAATCTTCAACACATTTTTGCGAACAAAGCTTGTTACACGTTGTGTGAGTGTTGGATACTGTGCCCCCACAGCTCGCCTTCATGTGCGTTAGAGTGTGATTTTTCAGCTGTGTGTAGTGCATATGT
This sequence comes from Ophiodon elongatus, assembly GCA_016806645.1. Lineage (NCBI taxonomy): Eukaryota > Metazoa > Chordata > Actinopteri > Perciformes > Hexagrammidae > Ophiodon > Ophiodon elongatus. The sequence goes on along the minus strand of JACSYO010000293.1, from coordinate 18,709 downwards.
TGGTGGTGTGTGTGTGTGTGTGTGTTTTCCAGACTACATAAACACTGTGTCCTTCTCAGTCTCAGCTCCTCAGCAGAATCCCAAAAGGCAACAGGAGATAAGACAAGACCGGTCGCCCATAACAACCACTGTGACCATTCAGAGGCCTCCATGCATACCGGCAACTAGGAAGTGAGCTAATTAACCCTGAGTTCAAGACAGAAGGAGAGCGACTTTTTAATAACATTCCCAGGGTTATATAAACAAACTCCCAGGAATATTACCACCCTGCGTGTGTCCATCTGCTGCGGGGAAGAGGACGAGGAGGAGGTGTCCTGTAACTGGGCTTTAATGAGGCACACCAGGGCAGAAGAAGAGGAGAGGACCCCGGGGTGCTGCTTGGAAGGTACACTAAGCAGACACACACATACACAGATAGACACACAAATGCACGAAGACATTAACAAACATGGTGTAGTACTACTTTCAGTCCTTGACCTTAAACCCTAGCCCCTTCCACTTTAAACTAAATGTCCTAATCTAAACCAAATGTAAATCGGATCCAGTATAATCCTAAACCCAAGACATTACCCATAAGTAATGCGAACATTAAACCTTAACTCAATCCAAGTTCAATTCTGATCGTTGTTCAAACATGATCTTAAAAACTATGTCCTAAAACTGAGAACTTTAAAGGGATGAGGAAAAGCTCAGTGGCCCTTTCTGTCCTCGCCATTTTTTTTTTTTTTCACATCTTTTCCAGACAATCTTCATAAGCACAGAAATGCATGCACTGTATCGGAGGGATTTTATTTCCATTGTCAGCTGGGATTGGCTCCAGCCGCCTGCGACCCTGTACAGGATAAGCGGTTAAAGATAATGGATGGATGGATAGTCTCTTATCGTATTCTGTGGCGCAGGGATTGCGAAACAATAAATTCATCAGGCAGTGGTTTCAGGTACTCCATCACTTTTACAAATAAACACCAATTTACTACTTGGTTGACTCTGGAGAAAGTTTTATAAAGTTTGAAAAGGTTTTAGTGTCTAGTGGGAAACTTAGGACAGCTCTGCCTCTGCTGCGTCAGTTGTGACCATTCTTTTTAAGTCCCACAACTTTATAGCGACACTTAAATTGCTGCAATGGCCTTGAAAGGAAAATGCGTCACCATTTATTCCACCGATAAAGATACATTTCACTTTACGATAGCTCCCCAAAGTGCACCTTTCTTCCCATTTCAACACTTGCAGTTATATTTAATGTGTCCATCCTGTTGCTGATTTACACCAAAATCTATAAAAGCAAAAGTGTTGTGTCAATGTAAACGGGTAAATTGGTAAATAATAATAATATTCTCAAGAAAGTGTGGAATTTTAATTTGTCATTGAATAGAATTGTGTTTTTATTTATTGTTTTTACAGCGTAACCTTTTTACGTCCGTGTACGTGGTATGTTTTTGAATTACGGTCATTCACACATCACTTCATTGTCTTTATTTTCTACGCTTTTCCGTCACCTTCTTGTAATCAATTATCAAACACTTCCTCAGCAGGTCCATAGTCTTTTTTTTTTGTTTTTTTTTTGTTTGCCATCATATTTGTCACATGTCATTGTCTTGTCACGGTTTATTATTTTACTTGAAGTACAGAGACCTGTCATGTATGTACTGTATATGTACTGTATGTATGTATGTGAGTGTATATGTACTGTATGTATGTGAGTGTATATGTACAGTATGTATTTATGTGAGTGTTTATGTACTGTATGTATGTATATGATTGTATATGTACGGTGTATGTATTTATGTGAGTGTTTATGTACTGTATGTGTTTATGTGAGTGTTTATGTACTGTATTTATTTATGTGAGTGTATATGTACTGTATGTATTGTATATGTACGGTGTATGTATTGTATTTAATGTGTCCATCCGGTTGCTGATTTACACCAAAATATATCTGTAGTGTTTTATTCAATCATGACTTTAAAATGTTACCATTAATATAGTCAATATGCTGTCTCCATGTTACTTTATGATCGATCACTATCCCCGAGGAATTTTCTCTAAAAAGAATATTAAAATTTTAATATTTAATTCAATATCCCCATCTAATTCTTTTTTGATTTCCAAAAACCATAAACTTTGTTTTATTTATATTCAGAGATAATGTATTTACATCAAAGCCAAGATTTGATGAATTCTAGCTACCTTTCAATAGCAAACAAAAGTTCCTTTCAACGTTTTCCTGAGCAAAATAAGTTTGTATCGTCTGCAAAAATTACAAATTTTAATAAGTTAGTAACATTAAAAATATCTTTAATATAAAAGCAATCAACGCAAGTCTTATGACAATGAAAATGAGAATGGGCAAATTGAAAAATAATAATATTCTAAAAAAATATAGAAAACTCTTGACCCTCTTATAGGGTAACTGACTTCATTTTGATTCTGTTATGATTTATTTAAAGCTTTGTGTCAGACTTAACTGTATATCATTTTTTTTATTATTCCTCTGCTTACATTACTACAATAAGGAGACTAATGTTAGCCTACATGAGGGTGATGCCATAGATAGAAATAAAATAAAGTGCCATGAAGTCACTGCTGAGTGCCTCAGTCAGACACACAGTGGCCACAAACAGAGAAGCGAAGGGGGGAGGAAGGAGGGAGGACGGAGGGAGGACAAGGGGAGGAAGAGGGGAGGAAGGAGGGAGGAAGCGTTTGTCCCAATCAACGCATGGCGGCTTGGGTAGTCAGCTGTTAGAAAAGCAGGGAGGAGCTGGGTCTGTTTCTGCTGGATGACTCACTCCGTCAACCCGAGGCACACTCATTCACTCATTAGCGCACACTCTCATACACGCGCGCACACCAACGCTCACGCGCAGGCACGTTTGGTGGAGGTGGTAGTGGGTTTGGAGGGGGAAGGGGAGGGGAGGGGAAGAGGGGAGGTTGGTTGCGAGTGCTGCAGCAGCTGAAGAGGGGTTCCCGATCAGAGTTTACCAGGGCCGTTCATTCTCCACTGGAGGGCGAGAGGTACAAGAGCACCGGGACACTCCGGCAGCATCGGAGACAGAAACAGAGAGACGGGACAGAGCAGCAGCTGGAAGACACACAGACAGAGACGCAGACAGACAGGCAGGCAGACAGACAGAGAGACAATCCCGACCCCGGAACCCTGCAGAGCATCATTTCTCTTTTTGCCGCCGCCGTCGGATTAAACCCGTCCCCCGTCTCCAGCACACCGAGATCACGTAAGAGAAAAACAGAACAAACCTCCTGAAACTGAAACGTAATATTCCGACTTTAGTTAGTTAAACGCTGGGCTCGGACGCTGTTGCATTGAATGTGTGTTTGGTGTTGAGACAGGACCTTTTTTTTATTATTATTATCATTATTATTATTTGAACTCCATCACGCTAGGCTCACTCCAAATCCGGCTCTCACCATTCAGACATCCTCTCACTCTCTCTCTCTCTCTCTCTTTCTCTCTCTCTCACCCAGTTGGTGACTGTAGCTTAATTGCTAGCTAGCTAGCCAGACGCATTACAATGGACCCTCTCGCGATTTGATATCAAATTTACTCTCTTTTCGCCCGTCGCCGTGGCTTCTCTTCCAGGTAAATACGACGCGACGGGGAGCCGCCTCCCGGCTTGACAACCGACGGGTTATTGACGTTTCCAGCGGCCGGAGGAGAGGAGAGGAGAGGCGGGGGGGGGGGAGAGGAGAGGGTTTAGCCAGGGCAGCTAGCTGTAGCGGGACAGATCAGAAAGCGAGCCTGCGAGGCACGATGCCCACACTGCACTGTGGCCATACAAGTCAACGGGCAACCCCCCCAAAAAAAGCCTGTGTTTTTTTTTTTTTTTTTTTAAATTAAATTAAATTATTTTTTGCGTCTTTTATTGACACAAATGTGTGTGCATCACGTCTCTTGCAGCACTGTGGCATTCCCTGTCCCATTGGCCTGCCAGGGAGTCTCACTGTAATGTTAATTAAATGTGTTTTTAAAAAAAAAAAAGTGGTGCATTCAAAGACTGCTGCTGGTTGTCGTGCAGGCAGTGGATCTGGGAGCTGCAGCTGCCCTGTATACATGCCAGGCAGCAAGGTGTCTTTGATGCACTCACAGGGCAACCAGGAAAGTCCTAGTTTCTTCCAAAAAAAAAAACTGTGTATTTTGTATTTATATGAGTCCATCTTCGAGGTAAAATATCAGTGTTTGACAAAGAGCAGCAGGATTTTAAAGGTATTAGATTATATTTTTGATCTGTTTTCAGTCCGGTTGCATCAAATGAGTTGGTGAAAAAGATGTTGTATTAGATCTCACCGTTGATATTGATGTCAGTTTATTGTTTGGGACTTCTCGTTCCTTTTTTTATTAAGGGGAAGATATGCATTTGATCTTTTGATACCTGGTACAAATGACCGCGTTGCTTAGTTTGATAAGAGTCAGAAAGCAGATGTCTGTTTTCGAAAACCAGTTTTATCACACACACCCAGAGGGTAGAGGGTTATTTGTTCAGGAATAACCTGCGGGGAACTCCGTAGGCTTATTTACTGTGCAAATAGCCCATAATGTTTCATTTTGCTCAAGGTTTCGCTTGACTTGGCCTCCTTCAAAATGAACTGATGAATGTGTGTACAGTAGATGATGCCTTAACGAGCTAGTTCAGCTACTCCACCTGTTCACGCCGACCTGGTGTGTCTTTTGATATATTATGAGGAACAATGCTGTCTTGTAGAATGTAGCATATGTGTATTACAGTTTAACTTAGTGTTGTTTGGCCTTCATATCTAATATCAACAGGCTTTTGGTCAGGGACAACAGTGTCATTATTGTAAAATTACCGAAGGTTGTCCCACACACACACACACACACACACACACACACACACACTTCTCCTTCAAAAGTGTGTCCCCTGCTGCACATGAAAGATCACAACTATTATTATGTGAAGGAAAATAAAATTTGGCTCTGGCTTATTGACTTTGCTGCGTAGACATTTCACTAGTGATTACAGGAGCAAACATTACCCTCCCTCACAAAATAACAATCCCTTACCTGAGGCTTAAAAATGCACTGTGAAGCATTTTGATGAATAGCGGTGGCCTAAGAAGCTTAAGGGCTAACTGAGGGGTTGCAGGTGTTTTATAATTTGAATTTTTTTTTTGGACCAGATGACGCAAGTGTTATTATTTTTGGTCCACTTAGTGTTCAGTGCCTTTTGTGCTTTCCTGTTGTATGTTTATTTGGTAATAGGATAGCTGCATTATTAGGGCTTTAATGATAATCCCAATATTTTTTAACCTAATATTGTACTATTCTCATGATTATCATCTGCTAGAATTAGTTTTAATGAGTGGTGGCACAAAACTAGCACTTTGTGCATCCTACGACTCAAGAATCATGATGGAAAATATGAATATTATTATTATTCCATTTAAAAATGAATGTCGTTTTGGTATTGCTGATGTTCTAGAAATATTCTGTGGGATTTATAGATTTTGTGAGTGTTTGTGACTGCTTGCATACTTGTGAAAGTTTTATGTGGCTGCTGTTTTGCTCCAAACGGAGTGAAATCATCCGAGCCCGTCTGGCTCAAAGTGTGTAGCATGTACGTGTACTCTGTGCAATGCCGGCAGTGGGATTTAATTTACTGTTCAGGATTGGAGAGATTGAAGGTAAATTGCATTATTTCTTTTCAATGCCTCTGTGCATTTAGCCAGAAAGAATAACAATATCTTTGCTTTGAGTCACTCCGAGGCTAAACAACAAAACTAGATTTTGAATCTTGGATTAAATGACAGCATGTGATTGAGATGGAGGAAAGTAAAACAGCATCCTAGCACACACATGCCAAGCCAAGCAAGTATTGCACATTCAGTGTTGACTGTGTTGCAGCCATTAAGACAGTATTTGGTTGATTTGGCTGTGAACTGTCTAAGGCACACATCGCCCGGTGTTATCTTTTGGGATGCTTGTGTTTCTATGGCGAGTCTGATTGTAGCTGTAGGGTTTGGTTCAAACGGCAATGAAGTGAGAAAATCTCTTTTTGTCTCTTTGTATGTTTTCTCATTGAATTGCTCGACGGTTAGATGTTTGTACTAGAGGGACTTTGTTGGAATCCATCGCTCTGCCCGCCAATGTACCGTACACCTCGATTGCTTGTTTCTTTTTTGATGGCTGGCGTGCTCCCGAGCTGGTTTCCTCTCATTTACTTTACGCTGCTTTTTCTCAAAATTAGGAAAGGGTCTGGTCGAGCTTGGCTCGGCTGTCCTCGCTTTCATCCCTTTTTGTTTTGACGAGGCGATCGGGTTTTTTTATCACAGCGGAGTTTCTTCTCGCAGCGTTCTTGACGAAGCTGTCCGTCATCCTCACGTATGTTTGAAGCCCTCGCAGAGAGATCTGTGTGTGTGGAAGTGCAGACAGGCAGCCAGATGGATTGATAGGCCAACAGACGCACCAACTGGCAGGCGAAGTGTTGGTAGTATGTCAAAAAACATGTTGAATCACAGCCCTCGACATGTCTGCCCTTATTGTTGAAGTCTGACAAGAAGGCTGTTGTGAAGCTGTTTGTCGATATTGTGATTTACTTTATGTTTTTCTTGGCAGAGGCGTAGCGGGATGTGGTATGTGCAGGGCTCTCTGTGTGGTTCGTCTCTCAGCCCCTGCCCTTCCTACTGTATAGCTGGGTTTTAGACCTCGGCCAAATAAGTCCAGATACAAGCCTCTGGAATTATGAAATTCTCTCCCCTTCTTACCGCATGTCCTTTTTTGTCTCTGCAGGCCAAGACATGAGCTTCTGCCACTGAACGTTATTGATGCTGAACTGGTGAGTTTTTTTAGGGGTTGGTTCACTGCAGCTATACACATTTCTTTTTTCTTGGGTTATTTTTATTCACTCCCAGTTAGGATTAGCACAGCTGGCTACCATCTAGTAGCGATTGATCACACGGATTTGTTCCCAGAATTTTGCATAACGCAGGTTACCCCTTCAATATGAGTTTCTTATTTCCAGAGCATCTGGTTCGTTATTGGATATTTATAACTTAGTCTGCATTAAGGTAATTGATGAGTGCACGCATAATGTGTGTGAAACATATGGCTTCATCCTGCCTGTAAGCCTACATGGCAAGTTATGTAATCAGAATGTCTCGGTGTGCTTCTGAATGCACAAAAAAAAGAAGGGGAAACCAAAAAAAGAAAAACGATGAGGAACGCTAAGGATTTTCCTACCATCTAATATTTAGCTCAGATATCCATCCAACTCTTATTTTGCCTTTTTTTTTTCTTTTTTTTTTTGCCACTCAGTTATTCAAAGTGTTCGACATTGCAAACGAGTTGCATCGTGAGCTGGAAACGACAGACATTTTATTGGACTCGCGCTGAATGATGAAAGCAAGAGGCCCATTTTTTTCATGGTATCTTTCATGCGAGACTGATGGGCAGCTTTTGCCAATCCACAGTCAGACATCGCTCATTGATAAGTAGATTGCGTGGCTGCTGCTGCTGCTTTATGCTCGCTCATGCCAAGCTAGAAACTGTAATGGGGGTGAGAGGTGCTCTCTACAGTATGTTCTGTTTTAATGATGCAATCTGTATTAATAATGTAATGTGTAGCATGCAGGCTGTCTGCTGTCTGTCTGTTGGCTGGGCCGGATTAATTTAGCTCTAAGCTTTTATTTTAGGAGAGCGCTATACATTTTCATCATCCCAAATTATATTTGCTTCATTGCTAGCACCCTGAAAGTATTTAAGCATATGACATACGATGATGGATAGGAAAATGCCACTACAATATTGAGCTATTGTTTTTAAAAAACAAAAGATCTTATGATTTATTTTAGAAAAGGTTTACAAGTCTAGTCTAATAGGTTGAATCCTACAAGTGGCCAACATGCACATTTTACAGTTGCAAGGACACTAACGTGCAGCTATTTCTATAAGGTGCAAATACAAAATATTTCCTAAAGCATCACATGCTGTATAGATGGATTTAACAAGTTATTTTGTCTCAAATAAATATGCAATATATCTGAGGTTATCCTGATGACTTTTTAAATCTAAGCCCTGTTCTTCAGGCTGGTTCTGTGGATTCGGAGCTAGTCGTGGTTAAACACTGTGTAGTAGTGACACTCGTTACTCGTAGAGGTTGGAAGGAGACGTACGAAGGGTCAATTTAGAAGAACAGGCAATCACCGTAGCACTCCCTTGCTGTTTTCCATTATGTTCTGATGTGGCTGCATGTTAGCAAAGATACAATGGGCGGAAACAAAGTTCCTCTCTTTGTAGTCAATGAGGGATGAAATGACAATGGACGTGGTTCAGTTTATTTCAACATGTATTTGCTTCAACAAGGAAACTGCATTTGCTCCTGTAATGGCGGTCTCTTATGTATCTGTATGCGTGTACATCTGTAAATACAATTCAGTGACAAAGCTCAGGTCACCAATGTCCGTATGATTACATTTGATAGAAATTCCTTTTGAGCGGTCAAAGTGCTTTTCTTTAAATGTAGACAATCAGGGCACATCAATTGCCTCTAGACTACTCTCAACATGGCCACTGCTGAGCCGGCGGCTCGCAGCAAACGGTGCAAACGACGGCAACAGTGCTGACATGCGCAGAGCAGAGCGGCGTTCGTGAGTGAGCTGAGGTCACATGCAATAACATGCACTGAAAGTCACGCGAGGCCGGCCTGGTTATGTCAACCATTCATTACCACATTATCACCACTAAATCTGTACACATCAAATAGTTGGTAAACGCTATATTGATGCTCTCGATATCATAACTTTTTGAATAGAGCATTCCTGTAATAAGTCGATAGCTCTGTGTTATAACAAAAGTGTCATTGAACTCCTTCCATTGAAAGAAACAGAAGTAATAATAAAGAACCTTTGGGTTCGTCACGCGTTCTATGAAGCACCTCCGTTGGATCCCTCCGAACTGTGAAAACTTAAATGCTATCTGTAACGGCAGCAGTCGGGCATCAGCAGCAGTCGTGCATCAGCAGCAGTCGTGCAGCAGTCGTGCAGCAGTCGTGCAGCAGTCGTGCAGCAGTCGTGCATCAGCAGCAGTCGTGCATCAGCAGCACCTGTACTAGCAGCAGAGTCAACATACCTACGTGGATTTTGTGTTCGCACGGATCCAGCACCCTGAAACGATGTCCTTCCCTCAGCTGCATTTTCAGACCTTGACATTCATTGAAAATATGGATGTGGCAGTCACTTGAGGCTGCATCCAGGCAGAGGAGGCTGTCACTTTCAAAGGAACTGCGTCTTTAAATGCAATCCAGAAGCAGAGGGAAAATGGCTCCTCTAAAATGGCAAAACCAAAAGACTTTTTGTGTCCATCTTTTTAGTGCTGCTTTGTGATCTAAAAAAAGATTTTTGCTATCTGTGTAGCATTTCTGATTTGAATAATAGCGCAATTCAATCATCAAGAACATAGCTTCAAGTACTGTTACATCTACTTAAGTCACACTAAATACAGTAGACTTGTTGTAGTACTATAATGTGTTGTAGTAGAAGAACGTCGTTGCTCCTTATCCTAAAAAGACTAACAAGGTCACTTCGAGTGAGCGCTCGCATACAGAACCTACTACATGCTACACTTTATCAGCATGGACGCTCAGGTCCTCTGGCCCGTGACACTACCAACGGGCTCAGTAAAGGCCCGACATCGTCCTCTGCTCTCTGTGCTGATAAAATCAACTCCACTCCATCAGTCAGTCACTCGGCCTCAGATGTACACAACGGATCTAAAGCCAGCCTCAACCCTTACCGGTCCAGATTAATATGTGAGCACAGTGTTTGCTGCTGAAAGAAAGAAAGAAAGAAAGGGAGGGATCAATGATGAGAGGGTGTGTGTCTTCACAGCAAGGTTAAGTGTGGCTGGAGGGTGACTATAATGACGGGGGTATTCTCTGCAGACGCTCAGCCAGCAGCAGAGAGAGGGAGCCGCTTACTCTGACACCAACAGATGGGATCTGCCGTCATCAAGTCAATATTTATCGTTTCTTAACAACAACAAAAGAAAAATAAATTGTCAGCTTTAGCTTAGCTGGTTCAGTAACAAGCGGCGGAAGCGTCCTGCTTTGTGTGAAAGAGTAAAAACAACAGTTCAGTGATGATAATTGTAGCTCTGATCCAGGTGTGGCTCTAAAAATACATTGCAACTGAAAAAGAGCCATTAGCCACCCCTACGCTCTTTGATTCTTCTCTCCTTCCATCCTCCCTTTTCTTTTTTTTTCTTTTTTTTTTTTTTTTTAAATGCACACGCTTTACCCATGGCTCAATCCACTGTGGGGATACGTGTGAACGCAATTTGCACTTCCAATTAAACTGTCGACCTCTGCTCCAGAATACAAAAACTTGATTTTGTAACATCCTCTCCAGGATAGCTATTATTACCCAGCCAGCCCAGTAATAGAGAGAACAGGGCTCCACAATACACTGATGAGGATCATTGAAGTCAGCAAAAAATATTTAGTGCATTCATCACACTGTCAATATTTGAGACACTTAACTGTTGATGGATTTTTGTGTGTACTTGTGTATTGATTTATTTGTAGGTGTGAAAGACCAAACCAAATGCCTTTTTGATCTTCAGATCTTTCATCTCTGACTCGGAGCAGGTTGTGGTTTTCTACAACGTACGTTTCAATAAGCAGGGAAAAAAAATAAAAGAGAAAATCAATACATTTTGTCCAGATGTGTCAAACGCAAAGAACTGCAGCGTTTGTGTGTTTCAAAAGGGGGAGGGGGGGGGGGGTGCAAATTACTCACATTAAGATAGAGAGCAGTGTGAAAGAATAACAACTGAAAACATGGCAGAATGCATTAGGCTAGGGTTAGCCTAAAGCATGCTGCCGAGCCTGTAACACGGCTTCAACACATGACTCGCTGGACAGATCAGATGACTGGATAAATGGCAGGAATGTTGCTTCTTCCTCATTTTTACAGCGCTGCTCTTGTCTGACTGGGCAAGGAGAGAGAAAGTGTGTGTGTGTGTGTGTGTGTGTGTGTGTGTGTGTGTGTGTGTGTGTGTGTGTGTGTGTGTGTGTGTGTGTGTGTGTGTGTGTGTGTGTGTGTGTGGTTCATGCCAAAAGAGCATCTTTAATCAGCCTACTTCTGTACCAGATAAAAACTCCAAGCAATTATATAACATTTAGCTGCTGCGCTTATCACTTATCCTGCGCAGATAAGTTTAAAAATGCAGAATACAGAGCATGGCATAATTGTCTCTATGTGGTTATTGACTTGCATAATCTAATGGCTGCGAGGGAATGCCTGGTTTTATTCTGATATCCCACAGTGGACCCCGATGAAGTATTTCATACGGGTCTTATTTATGTATATTTGTGTAAAGACAAAGTGGATTTTAATGCCATTTGTTTTCCGTCAGAAAATACATTTAAAAAAAAAAATGCTCCCTGAACTCTGAGTGAGGGAAACAAACAAACAGTATAAACACACAGTATAAAAGACAAACAGTTCTCTCACATGGATTTCCGACCAGTGCCAGATATTTGTCAAAGGCCCCGAGCCATTTTTCCTCAGACACTTCTCGCATGTCATTTAAACAAACGTCGGGGCTTAGCACGTGAATCCATTAGAAGGCTATCATAACAAACGGTGGAAGTAATGTAAAGTTTAGAAAAGTGTCACAATCAAAGCGCATCGTAAGAAGAGTGTTATAAATCTTACATTGGCAAATAATGGGAGACATTTTTTTCCCCAACCGACACATGACTATTAGAGCACATGAGGGAGAACAGGGAATGATGTGTGTGTGTGTATATATATACTGTACATATCACATATTATATATACATTTTAGTCTTAATTCTAAAGGCAATTACTCAGTGAAAACCCTTTCCAGCTGCTTCAACATGCATGCTGGTGATGGGGAGTCAGGTCTGTAGAAAGCAGTGGAGTTAAATAACATTAAAGTGTTGACTGAAATAATAACAAATGAGAGGTGTAAAATTGCCATTCACCAAACACAAGAGTGTTTTTTTTGTTTCAGAAAAGGGGGTTAATCAATTCATTCTAAGTTTATTATTGTTGGCTCAGTTAATATTGACTCAATTGTTTTGTTTATGCAACCGCCGCTGGTGGAGAGCAGTTATACAAGTTGGAACCATCTATGAGAAGTGGAATTGTGTGACTTGTCATTGTTGTACAATGAAAAACATTGTTGTCATTATTTCCACCAACAGTAAAGCCTTTGTATGTCAGTTTCAGGTTTAAATACGCCTGTATGTCACTTTTCTGCAAAAGGTCATGTTAGCAATCTATTTGAGGTCAAGCCTCAGATCAGGATATATATATATATATATATATATATATATATATATATATATATATATATATAAAAAAAAAAAAAAAAAAAAAAAAAAAAAAAAAAAAAAAAAAAAAAAAAAAAAAAAAAAAAAAAAAAAAAAAAAAAATATATATATATATATATATATATATATATTTAAATATATATATATATATATATATATTTAAATATATATATATATATATTAAATATATATATATATATTTATATATATATATATATATATATTTATATATTTAAATATATATATATATTTATATATATATATATATATATATATATTTAAATATATATATATATATTTAAATATATATATTTAAATATATATATATATTTAAAACCTCTTAAACTTGTAATCCTTAGAATTTCAGTTCTGCTTTATTTTTGCAACACCTATGGTTATTGTGGCAGCAGCAAGTTTAATCCCAGAGGTCCCAGAGTTCTTGGGGAAGCAAACACTTTTTGTGTAGCTTACATGCAAAAATAAAAAAAAAATTCTTGTGATATTGTAAATACTTTGAATGACTATTCCGAAAAAAAAATGCCAACCATAAATATTGTCCAAAACTGGGTTAGATTTAATGAAAATATTCAATATGCAAATTGGCATATATGAATTTCTTGAGAGTCACAAACTAACATCAGCATTCAAGAGAGCAGAGAACACTTCTTTTTTTTTTTTTTGTTCTCTATATTGTGATTTCCCAACTCACCGCTGTTCCCCAGCTTTGCCACGCTCTCCCTCTCATGTACCAGATGCCAAATATCATGTGGGAATTACAGCTCCATCTGTAGTGATCATGTCCTGTTTGAGTAAAGTCATGATGGAATATTTATGTAACAACTTCAGTTTAAAAGCCAAAATGGCTTTAATTAATCAGATTATACACATAACATGTCTGAAAAGGGCTCAAGTCACACTTGTAATAGCTGTCAGTATTAGCTGAGGTTGAACGGTTTCCAATCATTGCTAGTAAAGAACATGTCTCCATGGCAGTGCTGGACTCCATCACTGCTAAATAATGTAATCCACTAATTAGCCAGAACATTGTTTGAGGGGGAGAAGTGCTCTCCCAGTGTGTGTGAGCAGAAGGGACCCGAGCCTTATTTTGTCCTCCTTTTTTAAAGACGGTCTTTCATCCTTCTCCAAGGCAAAAAGAGTGAAAGTCACTCTGTGACTCACTAAGTAGAAGAAAAAAAATATATATATATCTCCCTCTCACCTTTTCTCTCTGCCTGGATTTTATTCTCTCTGGCTGCCTCTCTCTTTGGCCCTCGGGGAGTTGGCTCCTGACAGCATCACAGAGAAACGGAAAAAATTGAAAAGTCAAAGTGTATGTGAAATATCTCTCTCTCTCTCTCTCTCTCTCTCTCTCTCTCTCTCTCTCTCTCTCTCTCTCTCTCTCTCTCTCTCGCTCTCTCTCTCTCTCTCTCTCCTCCATCGTTTTCTACTTCTCTCAGGACGCCTCTCATTTCAGTTTCACCCACATTCTACTGAGAAGACGAAAGGGAATAGTGTTGTTTCAAGCCTGTGCTGGCATTCAGTTGCTTGCATTTTTGTTTGTTTTGTTTTCTGAATGTATCTTTAAATGAAGAATATGAATTAAAAAAAAATGTATTGTGTAATAAACATAATTAGAGATGGAAAAGAAATCAAGAAATTCATAGGTTTTTAAAAGCATATCTATTTCTTCACGAGGCACACTTCATATAATTTAAACTATACAGAAAGTACCATTATCATCATCATCATGAGTAAAAAAACTACGAAACCTCTCCAGTCCGAATAGTGTTTTGGTGAATTTAGGCAGAAACTGAAATGCAGAGAACCCCCACATGTCTGGGTCTATAATTCATTTTGGATAAGTTAACAGTTTCTTGACTTATATGAATATTTGATACGTAGCTAAGTGTTTCAAAATTGAGAGTGCTTTCATAAATATCGGCAGTTCACTGCAGATAATAGGAGCAGCTGCAGCTTATGCAATATTTGTACAAAAGTAAACAAAATCGGTAACCATGGAAACCAAGCTGATAACAAGGACGGATACAGAATGTCACAGAACTGTTGACGGGCAGTAAAAATTAAAAAAAAGAATAGTTTGACAATCCGCCTTTTCACAAGCGCGAGACGCCCCAAAGACGGAAAACAGGAGCGCGTTAACTTCCTGGAGTCTCCACTTGTTTCCCGACGACCTCACGGTGACGACATGACGACGCATAACCCACCGCAAAACCACAACACGTTGGCACGTGTGCGGATTAAACAAATGAGATATAACGTATTAATTAGTGACAAAGCCAGTTATCTAGCTGCCCCCTGTCTTTGTGCTAAGTTACGCTAACTGGCTGTAAGTCTCAATCTTCTCATCTAACTAATGCAGTGCTAATGTTTACTAAGTGGTTTCACTGTATGTCCAATTTCTGTTCACGCAGTTCAATCATTCTTTAGTGTTCCCGTTTCTCTATACTTCCCTCTGACAAAAATAATGCTTCGAAAAATAGATATAGTGAAAAATAACCTCCCCTATTTTTAGGCCACAGAATCATCCCTTTCCAATCCGGTGACCTTACTTCGCCCCCCCCCCCCCCTCCAACCACCCAACCCCCCCCTCTTGGAAACCCCGCTGCCCTGTGGGACACAGCTGCATGGTAAACAGGAGGGCGGGCTTTCTCAGAGCCCTCAGTGTTTGATGTCCCCTTCACATCGACTCTCAGAAGAGCAATTTCGGAGAGGAAGACGGCTGACATCGGAGTTATTCTCTCAGTACCCTGACGGCCGCTGTTCATGGCAGTGCGTCCCTCAGAGAGCTGCAGGTCAGGCTGCGAGTCGGGGCCAATATCCTGAAGCGGGGCATACGCTTTTATCTCTTGATCCACCCAGCCATTCTCTTCACGGCCAAGCCGGCTTATGAGAGACGTTATGGAGGCTGCCACCCTCTCTCACTCACTGTGGATACTTTTTATATTTCGATGGCCAAAGTGCAAAACTGCCTATCTGCAAAATTATCCAGGAAAAGTGGGGAATAACCCTATCTGCACTTTGTATGTTTTTCTTTTTTTTTCTTTCTTTTTTTGTATTTTGTATTATGTATTGGGTCCTATCCTTAACAAATATCATTCTGCAAGAAAACAATTTTTTTCTTTTTTTTTTTTTTTATTCTCAAAAAAGTGAATTTTTCAGATAGGAGGTTTTGCTCTTCGGCCATCGATATCACATGAAGATATATCTATATATAGAGATATATCTATATAATGTGTTTATTTTTAGATGGCACATGCTTTTGTTTTATACCCATATTTTACCTGAGTGTGTGTGTGTGTGTGCGTGCGTGTGTTTTATTTAGATAAGGCTATTTCAGGTAACATGGATAATGCCACTTCCCCTGCCATGTCCCATCTTGTGGGACTGTGTGTGTGTGTGTGTGTGTGTGTGTGTGGTTGCGCTAACAGTGCTGTCCTTTTAATCAGCACCCCTGTGTGTTTCCCCCGTAGAGCTGTCATTGGTTGAGTGATGACGTTAGAGCTGCCGCTGTTTACACCGTTTAAATCTGGCAGGCAGGGGTGAGATTACCAGCCTCTCACCTGTTGCCCTAATCAAAGGAGTTATGACTGCACCGCTGGATGTTACTCAGAATAGCACCTTCTAAAAATACACACATCCTGTAAAAACACACACACACGCACACACGCACGCACGCACACAGAAAGGGTGGAGGGAGAGAGCGTATCGGGTAGCAAAGTAGATCCTTTCTGTGTTTGATATTGTTTGTCCATCACTGAACTGTACTGGTCGTGGTGCATGCTGGGAGTGCATGGCTCCACTTTTGTGTTCTTGTTTACTCGTTAAGTTCTGTATAGTGGTTGCTACGGTGTGTTTTTTCTTATCAAAAAAAATAAAAGGTAACTGAAGCCGTATTCCTTCATATTATTAGATTATTGTGAGTAGAAGCTGAAGTTAATCTAAATGTTCATGATGCTATCACATCTAGATCGAGAAATAATCAAGAACATCTCGTTTTGTATTGTCAAAATGTCCTTTTCAATGATATATTTATTTGACATCTTTGGTACCACATTGGTCCACATTTTGCAAAAGGACAGCGCTATGATATTCCTCCCTATTATGGGTGTACATGTGATTCAGATAGTCATAAAGATGGCTCTTCAGGGAAAGTCATATCCTCCAGGAAATAGCTATACAGGAAGTAATAGGCAGAGAGCGTGTGTGAATGACCATTGAAACAATGGAAATGACAGAGTGTTCAATGTCTCCAGGATAACATTGTTAACATGCAGCTGGTTAGGTTTCCAAAATGCCCTTAAAAAATAACAGAAGACCTGTCACATAATTAAAATTATTGTTAAACATTGTTACTTTCAGAAATACTATTAGTGCTAGATTTCTTTTTTTTTCTGGACAACCCTTGTTAAGCAATCATTAACTGTAAACTGACAAGATTAGCAATGATAATCGACACACAAAAGGGGTAATTCCATAATTTATTGCCAGCTGCGGTGTTTGAGTTCCCAGAGTTAGCGGCTACAATGTTGTGGACACATGCCACCTCTTTCCCCAAGAAATCTCCTCCGGTATAATTAGTCAAGCTGCGAGGTTTTCAGCTGTGTGTCTGCCTGGCATACTGCGTCAGGGTTTACGCCATTGATAGCGTCAATCGATCAAAATATTTGTTAACGGTCAGAAGGTTAACGGTTAACGTCCCTGAGAAGCGCTTTTTTTTTTATCTGTCATAAACCAAAAGATTTGGACAGGCTCTGAACTGTCCAACATGAAGCCACCAGGTTTTTAACTAAAAAAAGAAATCCGAGCACATTGATCGTATTATTCTGCTACGTAGGCAGCTGTATGTTGAGGAATTTATTTTGATTTTCTTTTTTTTTTTTACTACTGATTTATAACTTAAAATGGCCAGACCAGGCGGCAGCCTCAGGATCTGAGAAGTGAAGCCGGCCCCTTGCTCCGAGACGGAGTGTGAGGGCCTTCGCTGTCTAAGCTGGAGCGATGTACCTCAAGCCAGCAGAATCAGTGTACGAGCTTTTCAAGTCATTTTTTTTTTTTTCACATATAAATCTCTGTATTTATTTACTTTCTGTACCACTTAGAGATGATTTTTTTTCTTTTCTTTTTCTGGAACCTCCTGTTGTTTCTCTCCAAAACGCTCAGCATAAATACTGGTCTCTCTCTCTCTCTCTCTCTCTCTCTCTCTCTCTCTCTCTCTCTCTCTCTCTCTCTCTCTCTCTCTCTCTCTCTCTCTCTCTCTCTGTGTGTGTGACATGGCTTCCCTTTTTTTTTTTTTTTTTTTGGGGCAGAGCGTACCCACTGATCCTCTCCCCTGGCTGAAGAGGCCTGTGAACAGCTCTCGGCCCGTGAGGCCACTTGACATGTAGAATATTTGATCCACGTAAGCTGCCTCTGTGGGACAGGTCCAGAGGGGAGGAGAGACAGATGGGTAGATAAGAGGCAGATGACTCCAAAGACAGGATGGCTGGAGCAGGGTCAATATTGATCAGATCAATGGGACATTACCTGTTGTGAAAATATTGACACAACGTAAATCAGTTTCTCATTACTAATTTATGACTTATTTCTGGGTTTAATTCCCTCATGAAGTAAATATTTTTCTTCTTCTGTGAAAGCCTGTTATCCAAAACTATATATTATATCCCAACTCCTTGTGGTCCTTTTTTTTTTTAAATGTGAATTTATGCCGCTTTTTCTACCTAATACTCTTTGTATACACATTGATGTGTCGGCTCAGAAGAACGGTTTGTTCAGTTTACACCATTGTTCGATGATTACACACTCCATCCATTCAAGCCCTCAAAGTCCAATCTCACAGAGAGATGGAAGTGGTTGCTACGGTATGTGTTTTTTTCATCTTCAAAAATAATAAAGGTAGTATACGTTCATAATATTAGATTATTGTGAGTAAAAGCTGAACTTAATCTAAATTAGATGGTATTTTAACCAAGCTGATAATTCATAACCCTGTTCATTATGCTATCGCGTGTAGCCCGGGAAATAATCAAGAACATCTTGTTTGTATTGTCAGAATTTCCTTTCAAGAATATATTTGTTTGACATCTTTGGTACCACATTGGTCCACATTTTGCAAAAGGACAGCGCTATGATATCCTCCCTATTATGGGTGTACATGTGATTCAGATAGTCATAAAGATGGGTCCTCGGGGAAAGTCATATCCTCCAGGAAATAGCTATACAGGAAGTAATAGGCAGAGAGCGTGTGTGAATGACCATTGAAACAATGGAAATGACAGAGTGTTAAATGTCTCCAGGATAACATTGTTAACATGCATTGTTGGATAGCAGCATTTCATGCATCATGCAGCTGGTTAGGTTTC